>OY744481.1:365833252-367033252 GCA_963556165.1 Tipula helvola
AATTTGTGGGCTATAGTTTAGTTGATTTTCAAAAAAATTGAATTTTCCACGAAACGTGTAGAAATATTCGACCGATCCAAATGGCCGTTTGTATGACAATTACTGGTCTCAACGCCTATTGATAGAGGTATCAATCATCGAAATCGGAGTACGTTTGCAGATTTTCGAATTTTGTGGCCCTGAATTTGTGGGCTATAGTTTAGTTGATTTTCAAAAAAATTGAATTTTCCACGAAACGTGTAGAAATATTCGACCGATCCAAATGGCCGTTTGTATGACAATTACTGGTCTCAACGCCTATTGATAGAGGTATCAATCATCGAAATCGGAGCACGTTTGCAGATTTTCGAATTTTGTGGCTCTGAATTTGTGGGCTATAGTTCAGTTGATTTTCAAAAAAATTGAATTTTTCACGAAAGGTGTAGAAATATTCGACCGATCCAAATGGCCGTTTGTATGACAATTACAGGTCTCAACGCCTATTGATAGAGGTATCAATCATCGAAATCGGAGCACGTTTGCAGATTTTCGAATTTTGTGGCTCTGAATTTGTGGGCTATAGTTTAGTTGATTTTCAAAAAAATTGAATTTTCCACGAAACGTGTAGAAATATTCGACCGATCCAAATGGCCGTTTGTACGACAATTACAGGTCTCAACGCCTATTGATAGAGGTATCAATCATCGAAATCGGAGCACACTTGCAGATTTTCGAATTTTGTGGCTCTGAATTTGTGGACTATAGTTCAGTTGATTTTCAAAAAAATTGAATTTTCCACGAAAACGTGTAGAAATATTCGACCGATCCAAATGGCCGTTTGTATGACAATTACTGGTCTCAACGCCTATTGATAGAGGTATCAATCATCGAAATCGGAGCACACTTGCAGATTTTCGAATTTTGTGGCTTTGAATTTGTGGGCTATAGTTTAGTTGATTTTCAAAAAAAATGAATTTTTCATGAAACGTGTAGAAATATTCGACCGATCCAAATGGCCGTTTGTATGACAATTAAAGGTGTCAACGCCTATTGATAGAGGTATCAATCATCGAAATCGGAGCACGTTTGCAGATTTTCGAATTTTGTGGCTCTGAATTTGTGGGCTATAGTTCAGTTGATTTTCAAAAAAATTGAATTTTCCACGAAACGTGTAGAAATATTCGACCGATCCAAATGGCCGTTTGTTTGACAATTACAGGTCTCAACGCCTATTGATAGAGGTATCAATCATCGAAATCGGAGCACATTTGCAGATTTTCGAATTTTGTGGCTCTGAATTTGTGGGCTATAGTTCAGTTGATTTTCAAAAAAATTGAATTTTCCACGAAACGTGTAGAAATATTCGACCGATCCAAATGGCCGTTTGTACGACAATTACAGGTCTCAACGCCTATTGATAGAGGTATCAATCATCGAAATCGGAGCACACTTGCAGATTTTCGAATTTTGTGGCTCTGAATTTGTGGGCTATAGTTCAGTTGATTTTCAAAAAAATTGAATTTTTCACGAAACGTGTAGAAATATTCGACCGATCCAAATGGCCGTTTGTACGACAATTACAGGTCTCAACGCCTATTGATAGAGGTATCAATCATCGAAATCGGAGCACGTTTGCAGATTTTCGAATTTTGTGGCTCTGAATTTGTGGGCTATAGTTCAGTTGATTTTCAAAAAATTTGAATTTTTCACGAAACGTGTAGAAATATTCGACCGATCCAAATGGCCGTTTGTATGACAATTACAGGTCTCAACGCCTATTGATAGAGGTATCAATCATCGAAATCGGAGCACGTTTGCAGATTTTCGAATTTTGTGGCTCTGAATTTGTGGGCTATAGTTCAATTGATTTTCAAAATAATTGAATTTTCCACGAAACGTGTAGAAATATTCGACCGATCCAAATGGCCGTTTGTATGACAATTACAGGTCTCAACGCCTATTGATAGAGGTATCAATCATCGAAATCGGAGCACGTTTGCAGATTTTCGAATTTTGTGGCTCTGAATTTGTGGGCTATAGTTTAGTTGATTTTCAAAAAAATTGAATTTTTCACGAAACGTGTAGAAATATTCGACCGATCCAAATGGCCGTTTGTATGACAATTACTGGTCTCAACGCCTATTGATAGAGGTATCAATCATCGAAATCGGAGTACGTTTGCAGATTTTCGAATTTTGTGGCCCTGAATTTGTGGGCTATAGTTCAATTGATTTTCAAAATAATTGAATTTTCCACGAAACGTGTAGAAATATTCGACCGATCCAAATGGCCGTTTGTATGACAATTACAGGTCTCAACGCCTATTGATAGAGGTATCAATCATCGAAATCGGAGCACGTTTGCAGATTTTCGAATTTTGTGGCTCTGAATTTGTGGGCTATAGTTTAGTTGATTTTCAAAAAAATTGAATTTTCCACGAAACGTGTAGAAATATTCGACCGATCCAAATGGCCGTTTGTATGACAATTACTGGTCTCAACGCCTATTGATAGAGGTATCAATCATCGAAATCGGAGCACGTTTGCAGATTTTCGAATTTTGTGGCTCTGAATTTGTGGGCTATAGTTCAGTTGATTTTCAAAAAAATTGAATTTTTCACGAAAGGTGTAGAAATATTCGACCGATCCAAATGGCCGTTTGTATGACAATTACAGGTCTCAACGCCTATTGATAGAGGTATCAATCATCGAAATCGGAGCACGTTTGCAGATTTTCGAATTTTGTGGCTCTGAATTTGTGGCTATAGTTTAGTTGATTTTCAAAAAAATTGAATTTTCCACGAAATGTGTAGAAATATTCGACCGCTCCAAATGGCCGTTTGTATGACAATTACAGGTCTCAACGCCTATTGATAGAGGTATCAATCATCGAAATCGGAGCACGTTTGCAGATTTTCGAATTTTGTGGCTCTGAATTTGTGGGCTATAGTTTAGTTGATTTTCAAAAAAATTGAATTTTCCACGAAATGTGTAGAAATATTCGACCGCTCCAAATGGCCGTTTGTATGACAATTACAGGTCTCAACGCCTATTGATAGAGGTATCAATCATCGAAATCGGAGCACACTTGCAGATTTTCGAATTTTGTGGCTCTGAATTTGTGGACTATAGTTCAGTTGATTTTCAAAAAAATTGAATTTTCCACGAAACGTGTAGAAATATTCGACCGATCCAAATGGCCGTTTGTACGACAATTACAGGTCTCAACGCCTATTGATAGAGGTATCAATCATCGAAATCGGAGCACACTTGCAGATTTTCGAATTTTGTGGCTCTGAATTTGTGGGCTATAGTTCAGTTGATTTTCAAAAAAATTGAATTTTCCACGAAACGTGTAGAAATATTCGACCGATCCAAATGGCCGTTTGTATGACAATTACAGGTGTCAACGCCTATTGATAGAGGTATCAATCATCGAAATCGGAGCACGTTTGCAGATTTTCGAATTTTGTGGCTCTGAATTTGTGGGCTATAGTTCAGTTGATTTTCAAAAAATTGAATTTTCCACGAAACGTGTAGAAATATTCGACCGATCCAAATGGCCGTTTGTACGACAATTACAGGTCTCAACGCCTATTGATAGAGGTATCAATCATCGAAATCGGAGCACACTTGCAGATTTTCGAATTTTGTGGCTCTGAATTTGTGGGCTATAGTTCAGTTGATTTTCAAAAAATTGAATTTTCCACGAAACGTGTAGAAATATTCGACCGATCCAAATGGCCGTATGTATGACAATTACTGGTCTCAACGCTTATTGATAGAGGTATCAATCATCGAAATCGGAGCACACTTGCAGATTTTCGAATTTTGTGGCTCTGAATTTGTGGGCTATAGTTCAGTTGATTTTCAAAAAAATTGAATTTTCCACGAAACGTGTAGAAATATTCGCCCGATCCAAATGGCCGTTTGTACGACAATTACAGGTCTCAACGCCTATTGATAGAGGTATCAATCATCGAAATCGGAGCACGTTTGCAGATTTTCGAATTTTGTGGCTCTGAATTTGTGGGCTATAGTTCAGTTGATTTTCAAAAAAATTGAATTTTCCACGAAACGTGTAGAAATATTCGACCGATCCAAATGGCCGTTTGTATGACAATTACTGGTCTCAACGCCTATTGATAGAGGTATCAATCATCGAAATCGGAGCACACTTGCAGATTTTCGAATTTTGTGGCTTTGAATTTGTGGGCTATAGTTTAGTTGATTTTCAAAAAAATGAATTTTTCATGAAACGTGTAGAAATATTCGACCGATCCAAATGGCCGTTTGTATGACAATTAAAGGTGTCAACGCCTATTGATAGAGGTATCAATCATCGAAATCGGAGCACGTTTGCAGATTTTCGAATTTTGTGGCTCTGAATTTGTGGGCTATAGTTCAGTTGATTTCAAAAAAATTGAATTTTCCACGAAACGTGTAGAAATATTCGACCGATCCAAATGGCCGTTTGTTTGACAATTACAGGTCTCAACGCCTATTGATAGAGGTATCAATCATCGAAATCGGAGCACATTTGCAGATTTTCGAATTTTGTGGCTCTGAATTTGTGGGCTATAGTTCAGTTGATTTTCAAAAAATTGAATTTCCACGAAACGTGTAGAAATATTCGACCGATCCAAATGGCCGTTTGTACGACAATTACAGGTCTCAACGCCTATTGATAGAGGTATCAATCATCGAAATCGGAGCACACTTGCAGATTTTCGAATTTTGTGGCTCTGAATTTGTGGGCTATAGTTCAGTTGATTTTCAAAAAAATTGAATTTTTCACGAAACGTGTAGAAATATTCGACCGATCCAAATGGCCGTTTGTACGACAATTACAGGTCTCAACGCCTATTGATAGAGGTATCAATCATCGAAATCGGAGCACGTTTGCAGATTTTCGAATTTTGTGGCTCTGAATTTGTGGGCTATAGTTCAGTTGATTTTCAAAAAATTTGAATTTTTCACGAAACGTGTAGAAATATTCGACCGATCCAAATGGCCGTTTGTATGACAATTACAGGTCTCAACGCCTATTGATAGAGGTATCAATCATCGAAATCGGAGCACGTTTGCAGATTTTCGAATTTTGTGGCTCTGAATTTGTGGGCTATAGTTCAATTGATTTTCAAAATAATTGAATTTTCCACGAAACGTGTAGAAATATTCGACCGATCCAAATGGCCGTTTGTATGACAATTACAGGTCTCAACGCCTATTGATAGAGGTATCAATCATCGAAATCGGAGCACGTTTGCAGATTTTCGAATTTTGTGGCTCTGAATTTGTGGGCTATAGTTTAGTTGATTTTCAAAAAAATTGAATTTTCCACGAAACGTGTAGAAATATTCGACCGATCCAAATGGCCGTTTGTATGACAATTACTGGTCTCAACGCCTATTGATAGAGGTATCAATCATCGAAATCGGAGTACGTTTGCAGATTTTCGAATTTTGTGGCCCTGAATTTGTGGGCTATAGTTCAATTGATTTTCAAAATAATTGAATTTTCCACGAAACGTGTAGAAATATTCGACCGATCCAAATGGCCGTTTGTATGACAATTACAGGTCTCAACGCCTATTGATAGAGGTATCAATCATCGAAATCGGAGCACGTTTGCAGATTTTCGAATTTTGTGGCTCTGAATTTGTGGGCTATAGTTTAGTTGATTTTCAAAAAAATTGAATTTTCCACGAAACGTGTAGAAATATTCGACCGATCCAAATGGCCGTTTGTATGACAATTACTGGTCTCAACGCCTATTGATAGAGGTATCAATCATCGAAATCGGAGCACGTTTGCAGATTTTCGAATTTTGTGGCTCTGAATTTGTGGGCTATAGTTCAGTTGATTTTCAAAAAAATTGAATTTTTCACGAAAGGTGTAGAAATATTCGACCGATCCAAATGGCCGTTTGTATGACAATTACAGGTCTCAACGCCTATTGATAGAGGTATCAATCATCGAAATCGGAGCACGTTTGCAGATTTTCGAATTTTGTGGCTCTGAATTTGTGGGCTATAGTTTAGTTGATTTTCAAAAAAATTGAATTTTCCACGAAATGTGTAGAAATATTCGACCGCTCCAAATGGCCGTTTGTATGACAATTACAGGTCTCAACGCCTATTGATAGAGGTATCAATCATCGAAATCGGAGCACGTTTGCAGATTTTCGAATTTTGTGGCTCTGAATTTGTGGGCTATAGTTTAGTTGATTTTCAAAAAAATTGAATTTTCCACGAAATGTGTAGAAATATTCGACCGCTCCAAATGGCCGTTTGTATGACAATTACAGGTCTCAACGCCTATTGATAGAGGTATCAATCATCGAAATCGGAGCACACTTGCAGATTTTCGAATTTTGTGGCTCTGAATTTGTGGACTATAGTTCAGTTGATTTTCAAAAAAATTGAATTTTCCACGAAACGTGTAGAAATATTCGACCGATCCAAATGGCCGTTTGTACGACAATTACAGGTCTCAACGCCTATTGATAGAGGTATCAATCATCGAAATCGGAGCACACTTGCAGATTTTCGAATTTTGTGGCTCTGAATTTGTGGGCTATAGTTCAGTTGATTTTCAAAAAAATTGAATTTTCCACGAAACGTGTAGAAATATTCGACCGATCCAAATGGCCGTTTGTATGACAATTACAGGTGTCAACGCCTATTGATAGAGGTATCAATCATCGAAATCGGAGCACGTTTGCAGATTTTCGAATTTTGTGGCTCTGAATTTGTGGGCTATAGTTCAGTTGATTTTCAAAAAAATTGAATTTTCCACGAAACGTGTAGAAATATTCGACCGATCCAAATGGCCGTTTGTACGACAATTACAGGTCTCAACGCCTATTGATAGAGGTATCAATCATCGAAATCGGAGCACACTTGCAGATTTTCGAATTTTGTGGCTCTGAATTTGTGGGCTATAGTTCAGTTGATTTTCAAAAAAATTGAATTTTCCACGAAACGTGTAGAAATATTCGACCGATCCAAATGGCCGTATGTATGACAATTACTGGTCTCAACGCTTATTGATAGAGGTATCAATCATCGAAATCGGAGCACACTTGCAGATTTTCGAATTTTGTGGCTCTGAATTTGTGGGCTATAGTTCAGTTGATTTTCAAAAAAATTGAATTTTCCACGAAACGTGTAGAAATATTCGCCCGATCCAAATGGCCGTTTGTACGACAATTACAGGTCTCAACGCCTATTGATAGAGGTATCAATCATCGAAATCGGAGCACGTTTGCAGATTTTCGAATTTTGTGGCTCTGAATTTGTGGGCTATAGTTCAGTTGATTTTCAAAAAAATTGAATTTTCCACGAAACGTGTAGAAATATTCGACCGATCCAAATGGCCGTTTGTATGACAATTACTGGTCTCAACGCCTATTGATAGAGGTATCAATCATCGAAATCGGAGCACACTTGCAGATTTTCGAATTTTGTGGCTTTGAATTTGTGGGCTATAGTTTAGTTGATTTTCAAAAAAAATGAATTTTTCATGAAACGTGTAGAAATATTCGACCGATCCAAATGGCCGTTTGTATGACAATTAAAGGTGTCAACGCCTATTGATAGAGGTATCAATCATCGAAATCGGAGCACGTTTGCAGATTTTCGAATTTTGTGGCTCTGAATTTGTGGGCTATAGTTCAGTTGATTTTCAAAAAAATTGAATTTTCCACGAAACGTGTAGAAATATTCGACCGATCCAAATGGCCGTTTGTATGACAATTACAGGTCTCAACGCCTATTGATAGAGGTATCAATCATCGAAATCGGAGCACATTTGCAGATTTTCGAATTTTGTGGCTCTGAATTTGTGGACTATAGTTCAGTTGATTTTCAAAAAAATTGAATTTTCCACGAAACGTGTAGAAATATTCGACCGATCCAAATGGCCGTTTGTACGACAATTACAGGTCTCAACGCCTATTGATAGAGGTATCAATCATCGAAATCGGAGCACACTTGCAGATTTTCGAATTTTGTGGCTCTGAATTTGTGGGCTATAGTTCAGTTGATTTTCAAAAAATTTGAATTTTTCACGAAACGTGTAGAAATATTCGACCGATCCAAATGGCCGTTTGTATGACAATTACAGGTCTCAACGCCTATTGATAGAGGTATCAATCATCGAAATCGGAGCACGTTTGCAGATTTTCGAATTTTGTGGCTCTGAATTTGTGGGCTATAGTTCAATTGATTTTCAAAATAATTGAATTTTCCACGAAACGTGTAGAAATATTCGACCGATCCAAATGGCCGTTTGTATGACAATTACAGGTCTCAACGCCTATTGATAGAGGTATCAATCATCGAAATCGGAGCACGTTTGCAGATTTTCGAATTTTGTGGCTCTGAATTTGTGGGCTATAGTTTAGTTGATTTTCAAAAAAATTGAATTTTCCACGAAACGTGTAGAAATATTCGACCGATCCAAATGGCCGTTTGTATGACAATTACTGGTCTCAACGCCTATTGATAGAGGTATCAATCATCGAAATCGGAGCACGTTTGCAGATTTTCGAATTTTGTGGCTCTGAATTTGTGGGCTATAGTTCAATTGATTTTCAAAATAATTGAATTTTCCACGAAACGTGTAGAAATATTCGACCGATCCAAATGGCCGTTTGTATGACAATTACAGGTGTCAACGCCTATTGATAGAGGTATCAATCATCGAAATCGGAGCACGTTTGCAGATTTTCGAATTTTGTGGCTCTGAATTTGTGGGCTATAGTTTAGTTGATTTTCAAAAAAATTGAATTTTCCACGAAACGTGTAGAAATATTCGACCGATCCAAATGGCCGTTTGTATGACAATTACTGGTCTCAACGCCTATTGATAGAGGTATCAATCATCGAAATCGGAGTACGTTTGCAGATTTTCGAATTTTGTGGCCCTGAATTTGTGGGCTATAGTTTAGTTGATTTTCAAAAAAATTGAATTTTCCACGAAACGTGTAGAAATATTCGACCGATCCAAATGGCCGTTTGTATGACAATTACTGGTCTCAACGCCTATTGATAGAGGTATCAATCATCGAAATCGGAGCACGTTTGCAGATTTTCGAATTTTGTGGCTCTGAATTTGTGGGCTATAGTTCAGTTGATTTTCAAAAAAATTGAATTTTTCACGAAAGGTGTAGAAATATTCGACCGATCCAAATGGCCGTTTGTATGACAATTACAGGTCTCAACGCCTATTGATAGAGGTATCAATCATCGAAATCGGAGCACGTTTGCAGATTTTCGAATTTTGTGGCTCTGAATTTGTGGGCTATAGTTTAGTTGATTTTCAAAAAAATTGAATTTTCCACGAAACGTGTAGAAATATTCGACCGATCCAAATGGCCGTTTGTACGACAATTACAGGTCTCAACGCCTATTGATAGAGGTATCAATCATCGAAATCGGAGCACACTTGCAGATTTTCGAATTTTGTGGCTCTGAATTTGTGGACTATAGTTCAGTTGATTTTCAAAAAAATTGAATTTTCCACGAAACGTGTAGAAATATTCGACCGATCCAAATGGCCGTTTGTACGACAATTACAGGTCTCAACGCCTATTGATAGAGGTATCAATCATCGAAATCGGAGCACACTTGCAGATTTTCGAATTTTGTGGCTCTGAATTTGTGGGCTATAGTTCAGTTGATTTTCAAAAAAATTGAATTTTCCACGAAACGTGTAGAAATATTCGACCGATCCAAATGGCCGTTTGTATGACAATTACTGGTCTCAACGCCTATTGATAGAGGTATCAATCATCGAAATCGGAGCACACTTGCAGATTTTCGAATTTTGTGGCTCTGAATTTGTGGGCTATAGTTTAGTTGATTTTCAAAAAAATGAATTTTTCATGAAACGTGTAGAAATATTCGACCGATCCAAATGGCCGTTTGTATGACAATTACAGGTGTCAACGCCTATTGATAGAGGTATCAATCATCGAAATCGGAGCACATTTGCAGATTTTCGAATTTTGTGGCTCTGAATTTGTGGGCTATAGTTCAGTTGATTTTCAAAAAAATTGAATTTTCCACGAAACGTGTAGAAATATTCGACCGATTCAAATGGCCGTTTGTATGACAATTACAGGTCTCAACGCCTATTGATAGAGGTATCAATCATCGAAATCGGAGCACGTTTGCAGATTTTCGAATTTTGTGGCTCTGAATTTGTGGGCTATAGTTCAATTGATTTTCAAAATAATTGAATTTTCCACGAAACGTGTAGAAATATTCGACCGATCCAAATGGCCGTTTGTATGACAATTACAGGTCTCAACGCCTATTGATAGAGGTATCAATCATCGAAATCGGAGCACGTTTGCAGATTTTCGAATTTTGTGGCTCTGAATTTGTGGGCTATAGTTTAGTTGATTTTCAAAAAAATTGAATTTTCCACGAAACGTGTAGAAATATTCGACCGATCCAAATGGCCGTTTGTATGACAATTACTGGTCTCAACGCCTATTGATAGAGGTATCAATCATCGAAATCGGAGTACGTTTGCAGATTTTCGAATTTTGTGGCCCTGAATTTGTGGGCTATAGTTTAGTTGATTTTCAAAAAAATTGAATTTTCCACGAAACGTGTAGAAATATTCGACCGATCCAAATGGCCGTTTGTATGACAATTACTGGTCTCAACGCCTATTGATAGAGGTATCAATCATCGAAATCGGAGCACGTTTGCAGATTTTCGAATTTTGTGGCTCTGAATTTGTGGGCTATAGTTCAGTTGATTTTCAAAAAAATTGAATTTTTCACGAAAGGTGTAGAAATATTCGACCGATCCAAATGGCCGTTTGTATGACAATTACAGGTCTCAACGCCTATTGATAGAGGTATCAATCATCGAAATCGGAGCACGTTTGCAGATTTTCGAATTTTGTGGCTCTGAATTTGTGGGCTATAGTTTAGTTGATTTTCAAAAAAATTGAATTTTCCACGAAATGTGTAGAAATATTCGACCGCTCCAAATGGCCGTTTGTATGACAATTACAGGTCTCAACGCCTATTGATAGAGGTATCAATCATCGAAATCGGAGCACACTTGCAGATTTTCGAATTTTGTGGCTCTGAATTTGTGGACTATAGTTCAGTTGATTTTCAAAAAAATTGAATTTTCCACGAAACGTGTAGAAATATTCGACCGATCCAAATGGCCGTTTGTACGACAATTACAGGTCTCAACGCCTATTGATAGAGGTATCAATCATCGAAATCGGAGCACACTTGCAGATTTTCGAATTTTGTGGCTCTGAATTTGTGGGCTATAGTTCAGTTGATTTTCAAAAAAATTGAATTTTCCAACGAAACGTGTAGAAATATTCGACCGATCCAAATGGCCGTTTGTTTGACAATTACAGGTGTCAACGCCTATTGATAGAGGTATCAATCATCGAAATCGGAGCACACTTGCAGATTTTCGAATTTTGTGGCTCTGAATTTGTGGGCTATAGTTTAGTTGATTTTCAAAAAAAATGAATTTTTCATGAAACGTGTAGAAATATTCGACCGATCCAAATGGCCGTTTGTATGACAATTACAGGTGTCAACGCCTATTGATAGAGGTATCAATCATCGAAATCGGAGCACGTTTGCAGATTTTCGAATTTTGTGGCCCTGAATTTGTGGGCTATAGTTCAGTTGATTTTCAAAAAAATTGAATTTTCCACGAAACGTGTAGAAATATTCGACCGATCCAAATGGCCGTTTGTTTGACAATTACAGGTCTCAACGCCTATTGATAGAGGTATCAATCATCGAAATCGGAGCACGTTTGCAGATTTTCGAATTTTGTGGCTCTGAATTTGTGGGCTATAGTTCAGTTGATTTTCAAAAAAATTGAATTTTTCACGAAACGTGTAGAAATATTCGACCGATCCAAATGGCCGTTTGTTTGACAATTACAGGTCTCAACGCCTATTGATAGAGGTATCAATCATCGAAATCGGAGCACATTTGCAGATTTTCGAATTTTGTGGCTCTGAATTTGTGGACTATAGTTCAGTTGATTTTCAAAAAAATTGAATTTTCCACGAAACGTGTAGAAATATTCGACCGATCCAAATGGCCGTTTGTACGACAATTACAGGTCTCAACGCCTATTGATAGAGGTATCAATCATCGAAATCGGAGCACACTTGCAGATTTTCGAATTTTGTGGCTCTGAATTTGTGGGCTATAGTTCAGTTGATTTTCAAAAAAATTGAATTTTCCACGAAACGTGTAGAAATATTCGACCGATCCAAATGGCCGTTTGTACGACAATTACAGGTCTCAACGCCTATTGATAGAGGTATCAATCATCGAAATCGGAGCATACTTGCAGATTTTCGAATTTTGTGGCTCTGAATTTGTGGGCTATAGTTCAGTTGATTTTCAAAAAAATTGAATTTTTCACGAAACGTGTAGAAATATTCGACCGATCCAAATGGCCGTTTGTTTGACAATTACAGGTGTCAACGCCTATTGATAGAGGTATCAATCATCGAAATCGGAGCACGTTTGCAGATTTTCGAATTTTGTGGCCCTGAATTTGTGGGCTATAGTTCAGTTGATTTTCAAAAAAATTGAATTTTCCACGAAACGTGTAGAAATATTCGACCGATCCAAATGGCCGTTTGTTTGACAATTACAGGTCTCAACGCCTATTGATAGAGGTATCAATCATCGAAATCGGAGCACATTTGCAGATTTTCGAATTTTGTGGCTCTGAATTTGTGGACTATAGTTCAGTTGATTTTCAAAAAAATTGAATTTTTCACGAAACGTGTAGAAATATTCGACCGATCCAAATGGCCGTTTGTACGACAATTACAGGTGTCAACGCCTATTGATAGAGGTATCAATCATCGAAATCGGAGCACACTTGCAGATTTTCGAATTTTGTGGCTCTGAATTTGTGGGCTATAGTTCAGTTGATTTTCAAAAAAATTGAATTTTTCACGAAACGTGTAGAAATATTCGACCGATCCAAATGGCCGTTTGTATGACAATTACAGGTCTCAACGCCTATTGATAGAGGTATCAATCATCGAAATCGGAGCACGTTTGCAGATTTTCGAATTTTGTGGCTCTGAATTTGTGGACTATAGTTCAGTTGATTTTCAAAAAAATTGAATTTTTCACGAAACGTGTAGAAATATTCGACCGATCCAAATGGCCGTTTGTATGACAATTACAGGTCTCAACGCCTATTGATAGAGGTATCAATCATCGAAATCGGAGCACGTTTGCAGATTTTCGAATTTTGTGGCTCTGAATTTGTGGGCTATAGTTCAGTTGATTTTCAAAAAAATTGAATTTTCCACGAAACGTGTAGAAATATTCGACCGATCCAAATGGCCGTTTGTATGACAATTACTGGTCTCAACGCCTATTGATAGAGGTATCAATCATCGAAATCGGAGCACACTTGCAGATTTTCGAATTTTGTGGCTCTGAATTTGTGGGCTATAGTTTAGTTGATTTTCAAAAAAAATGAATTTTTCATGAAACGTGTAGAAATATTCGACCGATCCAAATGGCCGTTTGTATGACAATTACAGGTGTCAACGCCTATTGATAGAGGTATCAATCATCGAAATCGGAGCACGTTTGCAGATTTTCGAATTTTGTGGCTCTGAATTTGTGGGCTATAGTTCAGTTGATTTTCAAAAAAAATTGAATTTTCCACGAAACGTGTAGAAATATTCGACCGATCCAAATGGCCGTTTGTTTGACAATTACAGGTCTCAACGCCTATTGATAGAGGTATCAATCATCGAAATCGGAGCACATTTGCAGATTTTCGAATTTTGTGGCTCTGAATTTGTGGACTATAGTTCAGTTGATTTTCAAAAAAATTGAATTTTCCACGAAACGTGTAGAAATATTCGACCGATCCAAATGGCCGTTTGTACGACAATTACAGGTCTCAACGCCTATTGATAGAGGTATCAATCATCGAAATCGGAGCACACTTGCAGATTTTCGAATTTTGTGGCTCTGAATTTGTGGGCTATAGTTCAGTTGATTTTCAAAAAAATTGAATTTTCCACGAAACGTGTAGAATTATTCGACCGATCCAAATGGCCGTTTGTATGACAATTACAGGTCTCAACGCCTATTGATAGAGGTATCAATCATCGAAATCGGAGCACATTTGCAGATTTTCGAATTTTGTGGCTCTGAATTTGTGGGCTGTAGTTCAGTTGATTTTTAAAATAATTGAATTTTCCACGAAACGTGTAGAAATATTCGACCGATCCAAATGGCCGTTTGTATGACAATTACAGGTCTCAACGCCTATTGATAGAGGTATCAATCATCGAAATCGGAGCACGTTTGCAGATTTTCGAATTTTGTGGCTCTGAATTTGTGGGCTATAGTTCAGTTGATTTTGAAAAAAATTGAATTTTTCACGAAACGTGTAGAAATATTCGACCGATCCAAATGGCCGTTTGTATGACAATTACAGGTCTCAACGCCTATTGATAGAGGTATCAATCATCGAAATGGGAGCACATTTGCAGATTTTCGAATTTTGTGGCTCTGAATTTGTGGGCTGTAGTTCAGTTGATTTTCAAAAAAATTGAATTTTCCACGAAACGTGTAGAAATATTCGACCGATCCAAATGGCCGTTTGTATGACAATTACAGGTCTCAACGCCTATTCATATTATTCATTGTGTCGTCTCCGATCATCGAAATCACTAACGTTTTTTCGTTTCTGGAATTAATTGCCTCTCTTTCTAAATGCTGTTTGAACTTCATGTCTTGTATTTTCTCTATAATTTCATGGTGTCGAATGTACTGGTTTTAGAAAAAAAATTGTTTAACCATCTACAAAGGCGCCTAATATTTTTAGCCCAGGGCGCCTAAATATATAAGAACGGCCCTGGATGAACGCCACAGTGAGCCACTACGCAATATACTTAAAACCACAAAACATGATTCTCTCTTTAAGTTGTTTTGCCATTATGCGATCTAATATCACTTTAAATCTCTCTTTAAGTAAATTTACTCTCCTCTTTTGTTTGTTTTATTTTTCATTTTTTTACTTTTTTATTTTACTTGTTGTAAAAAAAAAAAATTTGTTTACATATTTAGAGCTAACCTGTTATTTATTGACGATTGTAAAGGTAGAGAAAGCGCCTCTCGAGGAAAAAAGTTAAAATGATGCTATATTGACAAAATGACATTTGTCACAAATGCGACGTAAGAAAATTTAGCAATCCGGTAATTAAAAATTGTTTTTATAATCCAAAATTAGTATTATTGACTATTATTAGACATCTGGTAAGTAAAAATTTTGTTTACAGCTCTAAATTAGAATTATTTACAACAATTTCGAACGTCAAATTATCAGATGCTAAGGTTACAAAATGTCCACTAGGTGGAATCCATGATGCTCCAATCGTCAATTATGTATATACCTTTTTTGTTTTTGTTGTTTACGTAAATCTATTACAAAGGAAATATTTACGCGTCTATAAATTTGGAATCCGAGCACCTAAAGATCTTGGCCATACCACGTTTTTCTTATCTGATCAAGGTCTATAAGTCTGTCTTTGTTTCATGAAAATCGGATAAGAACTTTTCGAATTAATATTTTTTATCAGACATCAATCGCGGGAATATAAGGTATCTCTCTCGCTCTAGCGCTTCGCTTGAGTTGAGATGCCTAAAAGTAGTGAGAAATACGAAGATTTGTTTTTTGTTGTTTGTGTTTTTTGTGTATTGTTCCTTGTACAGCAAAGTCAATTTAAATTCAAACACAAATCAAAAACCAATTTTTGATAGTGAGTCGAAGAGAGTAAGAAAATAAAGTTATTACAGTTCTACTGTAGTTTCCATTTGTTGTTGTTGTTTTTTTTTTGAAAATAAATGTTCACGAGACGTCTTTTCGTTCACGAAATCTTTTTTTAGTTTATACTGTAACTGTTACCAATAAAACATAAATGATTCGACTTACCCTTTGATTTTGATATGCGGTAACGGCCGTAAACGATGTTTCCTTAAATATAAACGTTCTGTAATGGTGCACATAATCCTTTTCATTCTGTGATTTACTGTCAGGCGCTAAGTACACTATATGACATCGTGGTTGATAACGATGCATTGAATTAAGAATTATCTGTGAAAATAAATCACACCAAAAAGTTAAACGAAAAATCAATCTCAACCGACCGAAATACTTACATGACCATTGTTATCCAATTGATTATTTGTTAATTTAAGCTTATCAAACGAAATAACTTGTTTCATCCATGTTGCTCCAGTTGCCGGTGAATCAGGATGTACATGCATCCGAGGTGGTGAAATAGCATCAGCTTTACCAGCCACAGTCCAACTTGATGCATGAAAATTATAACGATATCGATTCCCATCTTCTGGAGCAAAATCCATAACCATTAGGTACATGGCTTGAGCATCAAGCCCCATGACACGTACTTGAAACGTAGGAAACATTCGTCGACCCGTTTTTGTCACAATCATTTCAGTACCATGCTCATGAAATTGATCCCACAGCTGTTTTGTTTCGAGCACCATATGCGCTGACGCAAGGGCGGGGTGTACCGGTTTTGGTTCTTTATTTTCACTTTTTGCCCTATCACCCGAGTTGTTATTATTATTATTATTGTTATTATTATTACTAGTATTATTGTTATTATTATTATTACTATGGCTATTATTATTATTATTATTATTGTTATTATTACTATGATTTTTATTTTTATTCGATTTTTGAATTATATTATGACTATGACTATCAGTCGATGTTTCTAAATCTGAATCGTTCCCGCTACAAACCGAACTAGTACTACCCTCAGGTGTTTTGTTGATTGATTGTTCCAATTGATCTAATGGTTTATATGAGTTACGTGCTTTTGATGCTGTCAACAGGCATGCTGAAATGTTACACACAAGAATAAGATAAATATTTCAATTAAAAGTGGTGAAATTCAAAATTATTCGCATTTATAAAAATTTAGCATCCGTTTCATACAATTATATCATTTAATCATCATTGTTATAAATTATTTAAAGTTTTCATCACATTTTAATCACCATATTCATGTACAAGATACTTGATACAAACAAAAACAAATTTTAAATGTTTCTGTCTGTCTGTGTCTCAAAAACAATATTATTAAGTATAAAGGCGCCACGACATCTGGTGTACACAATAAAAAATGTCATTGACTTCCATCCGCTTTTCATCACCGACTTACATCGGGTTCAAATATTCCAATTGACAATACATATAAAGTTCTTGTTTACTAAACGCCTTAGAGATGTATATGTGAACGTGTAAAAAATCGCGCAACTTTCCCATTTTAGTATGTCAATTAACACGACCAAAATAATTTCTATTTACATAAAGTTTTAAGTATGTATAGATATAAAACAAAATGTATCATCATCATCTCAAATATGAATTTTCTTCTCGAGGCATTTTTCATAAACGAAAATTTAGATAAATCAACGTTGATAAATTATTATTGCGGAAAGTGTTTCTGTATTTTGAATCGGCTTCGGTTTGATTTTTTTTTTTTTTTTTTTGAAAATATTTTTAATTAAAAATTAATTTCAAACGAAAATTGTTTTATTTTGATTTAATTAGTTTTAATGATGGAAATCTTAATTTTTTTAATTCTACGGTTTTTTGGGAAAATATTTTGTTTCAGTGAAAATTAAAAGTAAAGTGCTCATAATAATTTTAAAAGTGGTTAAATAAGGAATTGCGCGATATACAGTGTTAAAAAGTTTGAGCGTCTTATAGATTCTAGTTTTGCAGTGTACATACCCGGTGTATGCATAAGTATATTTTCCGGTTTAACTAAGAGATGGCACCAGCAAAAAGTACGCAGCGTATTAATTTGACACAAATGTATGTCATTTTGTTCGGCTGACATTTAAACTACAAACACACACAAGTTGAGTCCGCCAAAAATTAGCGTTTTTGTTTTATCGTTCAGTGATCATGTCGGGATTTTTGCGTGAAAAAGAACATTGCTTTTCTTATTTAATCACAAGAAAAAGGCTGTTGAAAGTCATTGTTTGCTGGTAGAAACATATGGTGAACACGCTCCATCGATTAGAACATGTGAGATATGGTTTCGATAATTTAAAAGTGGTGATTTCAATGTGAAAGACAGTGAGCCCTCTGGTATAGACCAAAATGATGCGAAGACGAGCAATTAAAGGAGTTGTTGGATGATGATCCAACTCAAAGTCAACGGCAATTAGCACAAGCATTACATGGGCCACAAGAAACAATCAGCAGACGTTTACGAGCAATGGGGAAATTTGTTGCGTTGTCCGACATTATTTCCATAGGTAAGCATCATCTGCCAACGAAACGTTTGAGAGCTACAATAAAGGCAACTGTTGTAAGATCCGATAGTACTTCCAAATGGATCGCTTTAGTAGCTAAACAGACGAATACTGAAATGTAACCCTTTACATGCTTTGCACCTCTTCCTCTTTTTTTGGCGAGTATAATGGATGCCGCAAAATCCACCCCGATCTGGTGGAACACTCTCGAGGTTGTAACTCTCGATGGTGGTAAATTACCCATTAGCTGTGTACTTGTTTTTTCAGGCTGCCGAAAACAAATTAAGCATTTATGAACAATTTGGTGAATCATGCTACGTGCACCCAAGATCCAAAACCTTTACCGGATAAGATTAAACATTAAGGAAGGTCCAGGATGTAGGAATTTTGAGTGGTAATAGTTGCCAATCATTTTACTTAGGTTATGGAATGCGCGTAAAACGATTGACCTTTTGTGCCAAAATCAATAATTTGTTTTCTGCTTCTTGTATTTCGTCGCCAGCTAGAAACCCTTGTCGTTTATTGATTGTATCATGTTTGTTGGCCTTGCAGTTATTTATGAATCTTTGTCAAACGGCCACTACCCGCCGAATTGTACGCCAACTTGAGATCTTGTTCATTAAATTTCCGAAAACAGACGTTAGGTTGATTTGTTGAAAAACGGCCGTTTTTGGGCTTGGCTTCCTTGCAAACTAGCAGCTTATCATGTTTTGAATCAAATTGTGGCCAGTCTTTACGGCGTTCTTTCATCCATTTTGATCCATACCACCAAAGATCAAACTTAACTAGATCAGCCGGAGACTGATACTACCAGTGTATACTGAGAGCCATGTTAAATCCACCGATGAGTCTTTCCACGCATAAAATTGCAATGGTTGATATATGTATATCCATCAGATTTAATCGACTTATTAATTTTGTCAGCAGATATGCTCCACACAACTCTAGCCATGGTAGAGATATTGTTGTTACTGGTGCTACCTTTGTTTTAGCGGTAATCAACCGCACTTCTATGTTCCCTGTATTGTCTTGACTGCGATAATATATTGCTGATACGTAAGCTGACTGGCTGGCATCACAGAAACCATGAATTTCTGTGTTTTCTGTGAATACCTATGTGTCTTGGAATTTGTATAAATTCCAGGCTTGACCTCCAAACCACCAGAACGTCCTTCGGTAGTGCTTCATCCCAAACGATTTTCAACAGCCACAACTGCTGAAATAAAATCATCATCATGATTGTTGCTGGAGCAAGCCATCCCAGAGGGTCAAAAATCCGCGATGCTTCGGAAAGAAACGTCCTTTTTGTAGCAATACTGTCACTGTCAATATTAACCTTAAACGTAAAGTAATCTTTATTCGGAAGCCTCTGCAGTCCCAAGATTTTTATGGAACTTAATTCATCGTCAAAAGAAATTGCAGACGGTTTATCGGTTATAGATCACAAAGTTTTGCAATATTGGATTTCCATTTTTGCAATTGGAAACCTCCTGGCGCCAACATATTTATTAATTTTAATTTTAAATCAGCCGCCTTCGATTGATTTTTGGCACCAGTGAGCAGATCGTCGACGTAAAAGTCTCACAACACTATTTGAGCTGCTTCCGGGTAATGTGAACTTTCATCTTGTACTAACTGCGGTAAGGTTCTAGTAGGTAAAATTGGTGCTGCAGAAGTTCCGTAGGTAACCGTGATTAACACATAATGTTCCAGTGGTTGACTGGAATTTTCTCTCTATAAGATTATCTTATATGTAATTGGTATCGTCGGAATTCACTAAAACCTGCCGATACATTTTTTTAATGTCGGCGTCTGGAGCAATTTTATGGTTTCGAAAACGGATGAAAATTTCCCAGAGCATCGATTGAATGGTCGAGCCGACTACTAACCTTTCGTTTAGGGAAACACCATTTGAACTCTTACTGGCTGTGCGCTTATCATTTAATAACCTCTCTTTAGTTGATGAAAGTCTCATGTGTCCAAGGGATTGGTAAGTATCATGAATAGAATGGATGCCTCCTTCGATTTATTATCCTTAATGAACTGACGCACGTTCCAATGACAGAATTCTTTGATACGCCTTGTACAATGGAGAGGGAGCCATATACAACATATCTACCATCCTTCTGCCTTATGTGAGTTTCCTTGTAGTGTGTTTCTCCATACTTTTCTTCGGAGGTGTGCAGATGCAATGTTGAAACTTCTTCAAGCTCAAAAAATCCTTTCAATGTTTTGTCGACTCTAATATTTAAATTAAAATTATAGGAAGCGTTCTCAGTAATTATTGTCTGGCCAGCTATCACCCATCCAAATATGGTTTTTTGTGCGATGAGTGGATCCTTTAAAGGTTTTATTTAATCGGCCATTTGAAAAAAGTGGTTCGCTCCAATTATAATGTTAATTTCTCCAGGTTGATCAAACAAGAGATCAGCTAGTTTTAATCCAGAAATGAACTTCAAATTTCCTCGATCTGCTGGTGTAGAATTAATCGAATTATGAATACTTGATACAAATCATCTTGGCCAATCCATCAACAAATATTCGAGCGTGCATTCGTTTCAATCGCAGCTGCCTGACGCATTACTCTGATATGAAAGAGCATTGAGATCCTGCGACCAGTCGTGCTCTGAACTTATGGTTGATTCCCTTAGCATCCTTGATTGAAACCATTGCAGTTGGAAGAATTGACTGGCCTTGAGAGATATTTGGATAATGAACTGTGGTTTGAAACAATACCTGACGAATAATGATTCGTAGTCGCGGAATCCGTTGAAATTGACAGTTCCTCAGCTGGTGATATAGAAGAATCCTCTGTACAAGCACTACTGTAGTTAGCCTGTATTTCTTCATGAAGTAGGGTATGATGCTTTGAGGTTCCATTTGAAGCATCTGAATCTAGATCTACATACGTTTACTGAATGACTTTATTTAAGACAGTTGTAACATAATAGTTTAGTTTGAACCAATTCTCTACGATCACTCAGGTTTTTTTCTTTAAATTCTAAGCACTCTAATGTTCTGTGTCGTTAATGGCAGACTGTGGTGTAGCCGTGTATGGTTGAGCTGCTTGTGTTCATGTCATGGCATACGATTGTGTGCACTTTGGTTTATTGTAAGTGCTTCTCTTCAGAAGAGAAGAGCACTATTTCCTTACAGAAGTTCCAGCATCTTGTAGAATTGATGAAACATTTTGTTTGAGTTGAATCGCTTCGTTTATAGAATTAGCCCAGGTCAACAAATCATCGATATACATGTCTTGACGAATGGGTTGATTGGCAACAAATTCTTGAGAACCATTTTCTTTAGCTAACTGCATAACACATCGAGTGGCAAGTAACAGTTTGTAACTTATACGTTTGAACCGGATTTTAAAACTGGATGTATTAAAACTTGCCGTTACATTTTAGGTATACCAGCACTGACAGCAATCGTCTGAGGTCTAAAACGACCATTTTGAATTGGTCCATTTTGAAATAATGAATTTAAAGATTCGCCATTTGTTGTTTTGGCAGAACCATCGAATATGACTCGCATTTTTGTGGAAGAGTCCAGTTTGAAGACGCAATGACAATTAGAGGCATATGAGAGATATTCTGCCGTAAATTGGTTGTAGGAACTACGCAATTTTGGTTATTTTTCTAACAGTCTCTTGTCTCTGATGAGTTGAGACGAAGTGTCGCTCACATAGGGGTTGTTGGAGATGTCAGTATCATCTTCTGTTTCCTCAATTTCTTAAAATCGCTTTAGTATTCTATTGAAGTAACCAGATGAGTTGAGCTCAACAAGATGACAGAAGCTTTCGTTGAATATTTCTATACACTACCGGAAACAACCCATCCAAGCTGAGTTTTTTGTATAGGTATAGAAGACCAGAGTCCAACTTCAATTGACCCATAGTTCGGCACCAATCAGCATGTTCACTCGTTGGCAGGAATGAAATCTTGTATCAGGTAATTGAATATTATCAAATTAGAAATTTTGCTAATTATTTAATTGTTAACAAAGCAGAATGACGAATTTAATGACAAGCCTCCAATGCCTTGAATCGCTACAGATGATGATGTTGGCAGAATCCCAAGTTTAGTTGCTAATGAAATGGTAATGAAATTTAATTGAGAACCAGATTGAAGCAAGGCCGGTGCGTGACTATGATTCCGCATGGACTGATAACGAGAACCTCAGCAGTAGCAAGTATAATATAATTTGAGGTCGTACTTGAAAACACGAAGAGTAATAGAGGTAGAAGATGTGTTTGTTGTGGATACATTCGTTGTTAGTGGGATGTCAGACGATGATGGTGAGACATGCAACAAAAAGTTGTGTGTTAGTTTACAATATCGTCAAACATCTCGATTTTGGCAGCTATATTGATGTCATTATTTAATCTAAGACAATTTTCGTACAAAGATTGAGCATTAATTTGATGCGTAGATTGGTTTATAACCTTATCATCCTTCTGAATTCGATGACATATGAAGAAATTGCGGTTTAAGTTGGAGATATCTGTTATGATCGGAAGTGCATAAATGGGCGCTTCTACCCTCTTTTTAGCCTTTGTTCTGCTGTCCAATTTCGTGAGTTTCTTTAAGACAAACGTACCATTATTAGACAGATGAGAAGCAAAATCGATTGGCTTATCCCACCACTGTTACCAATGATAAATCAGGAAAGGTATTTCTTTCCTGTATAGCAGCAGCAACAAAGAAATTATCAGCAGTAGCTGAAAACAAGATAGCACCAGCAAATTATTAGCGTCAACAGCAGCAATTAATCAGAATCTAAAATTGTGATCTTTCTTTGCATTCGCCGGATAGTAATTTGGTTAGTAAACCCACAGTTATCAGTTATTACTGTTATTAGTATTCAGTTATCTAGAATGGTACTTTTAAATCTGGTGTTCAGTTAATTGCTCAGTACGATTATATTACAACAAAATATTTAAGTAATTTCTCCAACAACTCTTTGAGAGAATAATAAAAGCCTCTCTTCTCTTTATAGTCATCTTCTAATATTCAAAGACAAAAAACCTCAACAATTTTTAGGTAGCATACATTTTCCGTTCGCATTTTCATACATCACATAGATGTAAAACTTAAATTCGTTGTTTAAATGGGAAAAAAGCAATTTGAATTGTGCATGCAAGTGAGAATATTATGATATATGAGGGGAAATACTGTTATTTATTTTTCTTCAAATAAAATCTTGTTTTACCAACATTTAGAGAATAGAAATTTTCTTTTGTGGTTATGACTTTGATTTATTGCAACTTTACTGTTTTGGTTGAGTTTGTTTTTTGGAAAATCTAGGGCCGATCAAGTTGATAGATGAACATATCAAAATTTTAAATCATAAAAATGATTGTAAATCAAATGTCAGGATGTTCGGTTAGGAACCGAAAAATATCTAAATGGCTTTACCTGTATTGAACAAAGCAATAGAGAGTGAAGCTTCCAAAGTGCACAATATATAAAATATCGATGAAACACTAATTTTATAGCATCACACATCTAAACCCTTTGCCAAATTCGAATATAAACAAAAACATCAAATAAAGTTAAAATAGCAATGATCTTAAAAAATTAAGAAATCATTAATAATCACGAATAATTTCATGGCAGCGAGCTAAGGTGTCAACGTTCAATTCCAGAAACCTAAATTAATCCAATAACCACAAAAAATCGAATTTCGAGAATCTTACCTCTGTAAGATCCCGTAACTCAATGCTATGCTGAATTCAACTCCAAGCTAAACTCGCGGTTAATATCCAAAATCTTCAATAATCTTTAAAAATAATAAAATCTCAAACTATTTCTATCAACACCTGCAAATCCGAAATAAGCTTAAAATCCTTTAAAATATAGAAAATATCGGTACATCACTATAATTATGTAACACAAACTCGAATAGACTCGATGAATCCAACAAGCTCAAATCATCTTAGAATTCTTCGAATAAACTTAGAAACGTATAGAATAATTCTCAAAAATCTCAATGTTAAGTGATTCAAAGGCAAAACTACCATATTTCTCAACCTAAACTCGCAAAATCTATACAACCTTGCATAATTCCTCTACTGTTTATAAAATAATTCTCATCCCAAACAAACAGTAAATGCGATTTTTTTTTTAAATACATAAAACTATGATACCAAATCTTAAAACCGGGACACCTGGTGGGCAATTTTGTAAGCATTATATGAGTTTCTAAATTTTTCTTAGTATGGTTTTTATAGTCTTAACCCGAAATACGAGAGATATGTAACCGACACCCCCAGCCCTAGCAAGTAAAAACAAAAATGTCCATGGATTACAATAACTATGTAACATTGCTTGTTGAAGAATTTGCTTTACCCAAACCAATTTTTGTATAAAATTAGTAAAAAAAAAAATTTGATTTATCGCATGCGTGAAAATATAAATTAGCAGCCGCCATTGAAAATCACATTAAAAATAATCTAACGCACGCTTCAGCCGTTCAACTGATCGTTCAACAAATCATATAGAAGCGATTTTTGTTTTCAAAATTTAGGGAGAAAATGTATAACCATAGACAATCATAATAGATCTCTCATTTGACTAAAAACAGAAAATAAAAACAAAAATTTTCCATTCAAATATTATCGGTGTATTGCATATACGTATTATATTTGCAACGCATTCTAAAATTATTGCCTTATAAAATACACAACACAACGATACATTGGAATTATCAGAAGTTTTTGTTTTTTTCCTTTAGTTACTATGAAATGAGAAATCTAGTATGAATGTCTATGGTATAACTAACGTGTTATATTTAAAAATTTACATCTTCTACAAGAATTATCCTTTACTATAAAATATTGAACGCGTAAAACCGGCTTGATTTTAACAATTTCTTTTGTTTTTCGTAATGTCATGTTCAAACACAGTTCGTAGTGAAACGTTTCGAAGTGGACATGTTTTGTAATTGTTTTTTGTAAATAATCAAATGTACACATCGGAATACTCGCTACTCCAGGGTTGATTACACAAATTAGAACAATATATGTAATTATTGGTGAATATTTTTCAGGTGAAATATAGTTTCAAGTACATTATATTATAGATTTGCGTTTCAGTTTACAAATTTGTTAATCTGTATGTTTACTTTTTGTTTCTAGACAACGTTCCGAAAACAGGGGTGCGATTATATAAGTTTTACGAGTTTCGAACTTTTCGAAATTGCGACAAAACCGTAATTATGTAAAATATTACGAGTTCTCGTAATTGCGACTTGTTGTTGTTGTTTTACTCGTATACCTTTTAAAATGAGATTTAAGATTCTTTTTCGAAAAACTCGAAACTCGTAATGCTTACATAATCGCACCCCAGATCTATTGAGCAGGTTACGACAAAATCGAACAAGGTGAAAGCCACAAGACGAACCGAAACACTTGACCAACGTGAAATTCACCGGGAAGTAGATCGCTTGGAAAGTTGTGAGTTAATAGCAGCTGATGCAACTGAGCAACATGAATTGCGCAATCAACAACTTCAAAACAGAGCTCCTACATCATTAAGTTGTAAACAATCCTTTACGATATGTTCGACCAACAATCGAAGAGTACGATTATA
This sequence comes from Tipula helvola, assembly GCA_963556165.1. NCBI lineage: Eukaryota > Metazoa > Arthropoda > Insecta > Diptera > Tipulidae > Tipula > Tipula helvola. The sequence continues at coordinate 365,859,186 of OY744481.1, forward strand.
GCATGCAGCTCATTGTTTTAATTGGGCAAATGGATAATATTGGTTTGTATTGTCAAAGGAAAGTCAATGTGCCACCTCTGGGTGAGCCACCTGAATCTTTTCTAAATCTATATTTTAAAGATTTTAAGCACTGCGGCATGTCATATACGCAAGTAAAAATCGAATTCACAGAACCTACTTAAAACCATTTCTGTTGAATTACGATATCTCTCTAGCGTACAAATCTCCGATTAAACTTCAACAACGAGAACTCTTGGTATCCAGTGTAATTTAATGCTTGATGTGTTTTAGTTTACGATTCAGCTTCCTGCTTCGTTTACATCAACTAAAAATACAGCTGATCTCCGAAGTTTCGTGGATATTCGATCCACTATGCCGGCTATCTGCAACTACAATTAGTATAAAAGTATATTATTTCAGCAAATGTGATGCAAACTTTTAATCAATGTGTCGTGTTGAATGAAATTCAAATTCCGCGTTATATGATGCGTCAGAAATGGCTTACTCAACGATTGCATATCTTTGCGTGACAACTGCAACTGAAGATATACAAGCTTGACTGCTAATGGCAAAAAATAAGGTTCCACTTAAACAGATTACACTTCAGGACTAAAATTGTACTTGAAGTATTTTAAGAGAAGCTGCAAATATTTGACTAGTCGGATTTCGAAATTGTACTGGCATGGTTGTCAGACGAAGCAAGAAGGTGAAAGACGTTCATCGCTAATCGAACATCACAAATTCTTCGCATTACTTTACGATCTCATTGACACAACGTTTCATCTCATCAAAATCCAGGATGTGCTTCGACTGTGGCATCGATTCAGCAGAGCTCGCAAAGCGCAAAGCGAAATGGTTGATCCAGGAATCTGGCTACTATAGCCAAGATCTTACAACCCAGCTGCTACATTACTGATCTCTATCGGATGATACATCTGATCCTGTTGGAGGAACGGCGAATTTTACCTACTGCACTGATTACGACAGTGGAAAATGGTCTCATTACATACTTGCTTAATCGATGGTCTTTGCCTAAAATCATCCGAATTGTTACTCAACTGTTACGATTTCGTAGAAGGGATAATGGAAATGGAATAATGTCTAAAATCGACGTATTTCGGAAAGCTGGACAACTAATTGTAAAGAGCGTGCAACTTGAGGTGTTTGAACCCAAAATTATCTGTCTTAAAAAAAACGAACCGACAAAATGAGTTCTCTTGCGTCCTTAGCACAGTTTTGGACGAAAAACAAATTCTTTGTGTAGGCGGAAGATTGGAAAATTTGGCATTCAAATACGACGTCAAATATCCGAAATGTGGTAAGATATTATATTCAAAAAAATGTATTTGTTGTTTTCGTTTCAAGAGACTGCTCTCATCACAAATATTGGGAAATTTATTACGAGAAGGGTGACCTCTAATTCCACTATGACATTAGAAAAATGACGACTCTTCTATGCCAGATCGACTCATTACTCAATTCACGACCAATTGGTCCATTGTCGTGTTTTGGCACCAGATCATTTCATTATTGGAGAAGCGCCAATTACACTACAGAAATCTTCGTTAATCGAGGCAAGAAGAAGCAAAATAAAATATGATGGCAAAATAGCCAGCAACGAATGCAAGGTTATTGGCAACAATGGGCAAGAAGAATGGGCATTCACATTTACATAACTTGCAACAGCGACCTAAATGACAACTGAAACTATGCAACGCTCCCCCAGTCGTCGCCATACTCGTTCTCATTCATCAGGAGACCGCAAACAAAATCTCGATTCATCAGTGAATAAGAATTGGATCCAATCAGGTTCAGTTCAATTTTTATATGCTCTGGCAAATTGTAGTCGACATTTATATTACGTACGTGTAACAATTCATTGCTGGTCTCAAAATCGGTTACATAGTGGTGCTGCCATGAATGCCGCTGCACTTTCTGACTTTACCGACATAATAAAAACGTAACACGCTGACCCAGCAAAATATAAACTCACTAATAAAACGATAAAGTATCGCAGAAACAACTTCACAAATTTTCGATTATTAATTTGCCGAAACATTTTAATTTTCCATGGAATCCCACATTTTCTAAGATTGTTTTGAATGATCTAGAATTTGGTTTTTGTTTCATGTTTCCAGCTAGTGTAGTTCAAAAATGTTGGCATCAAAAAAAATTTTTTTAGGGTGCTAACCCGCGTTAAATGGTAGTTAGGACAAGTTTACCTTAAAGTCGCTTCATTTCTTCCTCTACTTGACAACCCTCTAAGTTTTTACAAATTCACTTCATGGGTTAATTCAAGTTAGGTTTAAAGAATTTATCGCACCAGAGTAGTCATCCGAGCAGACAAAACACCCTCCGTTGTAATGAAACACCCTCCGTTGTAAAATACCAATCTATTAATACAGTTGCAGATGAGGATCAACCTGGCAGTTATCCAATAGAGTTTCTTAATTTTTCGGAGGGACATACTATTTTTGAAAGTGCTTCTTCGTAATTTAGATCCACCGAAATTATTCAAAGAAACACGACTTGGTGTTAAAAAACTGATGAAAAATGTGATTGATGCAATGATTATTACGCGGGGGGATAAGCCGAATTTTTAAAACTAAAACAGTTAGAACGATTAAAAGGTATTGCGACGAACTTTCTATAGATCAACGATTAAGTAACGTGTTTATGTGAGGTGTTTAAGGCTAGTCTATATTTTATAGATCTACAGATTTAGTTTTAGGATGAATAAAGTGGCGATTTGAAGGTATGCATGCATTAAATATTATGAAACTGACATAATCTCATATTTTCGAATTCAAATTTTATTATTCAAACAGGCAACAAATTAACTTCAAATACCTAAGTTAAGTGGATATTTCAATTTATTATAGTACTAAGAACAATTGGGAAGAGTTCTAATAATAACAATTACCGCAGTTTACATAAAGTTACATGTACATATTGCATACAAATAAATTTGTTAATCCACCACATTTCAATAAAGGATTAAAATTCACTTTCAACGTTGAAAGTTAGTAAATAAATTCTAAAGTAAACATTCATTGATATTCTTATACTGTACGAGCACAGTGTTCAAAATTCGATATATAAATTATTTTTTGAAATATTTTTGGTGACATTTTAAATAAACCAAAACAAAAAATAAACAAATAAATAATTAATTGTATCTTTAAAATTGTCTAAATTGTTTGAAACCAAACAACAACAAAATGTTTATTTAAAAAAAAATGTATCTTAAGAATATTGTATATAAGTATATACTACATGTACTACAGCTCTTGAACTTACCAACAAAAAAATGAGTCAAACCAAAAAAAATAACGATAAATTCATGTGTTCCTTCTTCTTAATTGTTCTTCTTAAGAGACATATTTCTAATACTATAATCTTATGTGTATTATGTACACGAGTATGGGAGCCCAAATCGGGGAAAAATGTGTGTGATAAATTACATTTTAACTGTCGGGATATATACAAAATATTTTGTATGTACATATATTCATATGTACAAGACAAATTAGTGGAATTTGTAATACTTGGTACGAGTATACATACTTGGAAAATTTAGATTTATAGATGTTTAGATTTAATGTGGTTCATTAGAAACTAATTTAGCTGATCTCTCTAAATACATATTCATATTTTATTTGGCCAAGTCGTGCACAATCATCTGTAGCGCCTCACCATAATGTTTAAATCACTTTTATTCTACCATACCTACATAACATAAGATCATGTCAAACAAGGATATATTTTTAAGTACGATAATACACAAAAAACTGTTAAAAATGTCAAAATAAAATTTGATTTATTCGAATTTTTCATAAAACTATTTGTTAAGACAAATTGCGGTTGTTAAAATAGACCCATCTCATTGTTGAATACGGCAATATGCGCTAAAGTCATTTAATAATACAATACAACCACCTCGATAGCAAATTTAAAAAAATTACCCAAATAAATTTGGTTGCAAAAAGGCATTTAATTAAGATGATGTATAATACAAATGAAAATTAATTACTGATGACTAAAACGAAAAAAAAAAATTTATTATTCTCGTCATAATACACATTTTACATACATTATGAATTTTCTCGGCTAAAGAAGAAAACTTTTTATATTAACTGACAAAAAGCGACAGACATTTGTTTTGATTTATTGCAACCAATATAAATCTCCGTAAGTACAACATATTCGTACATATTGTTACATATTATGTATGTTCGTATTTATTTCAAATGTTTGCAAATATGCACCAATTGGGGAAATGGTAGCTGCCACACAGAATTCAGGCAGATAGATGAAGATGATCATGCAGCGAAAAAAATTAGTATTTACATCTGTTCTAACCTCGAAAAGGTTAGAATGCAATCAATTGTCAGAATATACACGACAGAGGAATTTGGTGCGCGCTGCATTTTATAAGAAAACAAATCTCTGTATTTGTTTGCGGTTTGTAATTTGTAGGTTTTTATGTTTTCTCTCGATTTTCTTTTTTTTGTGATTTTCATTTAAATTTCCCTTGCACTTGTTTTTGTATACCAAAATATTTTGATTGCCGGTTGTTTATGTTATTTTCTGGCGTATTGTCTCGTATATGAGTTTATATAACAAACAAAATTTAATTTTTTGACTACATAGAATTTTGGAACATTTTCGTAGAATGCGATATGATTTAAAATTAATGATGAGGTTAATGTTACCTGGGGTGACATGTTTGGGGTGTACCATCACTTTCGATTCGTTTTCGATAGTGTTTTGTCTCTTCTAAGAAGAACAAAATTGCATTCTAGTTCGCCTTTTCAATTATGCTTTTTCTAAAGCTATCTCAGTTTGCTCGAATAAAACAACATTCAATTTTGATGAAATGCGTTGACAGAATAAAAAATTTGAATTTTGGGATTTGGAATTTGAAATTTGGAATTTAGAATTTGAAATTTGGAGTTTGGGATTTAAAATATGAAGTTTGGAATTTGAAATTTAAAATTCAGAATTTGAAGTTTGGAGCTTGAAATTTGGAATTTGAACTTTGAAATTTGGCATTTAGAATTTAAAATTTGGAATTTAGAATTTAGAATTTAAAATTTGAAATTTGGAATATGAAATTTTCGACTTTGAGATTTGGGATTTGGAATTTAAAATTTGAAATTTGGAGTTTGGGATTTGGAATTTGAAATTTGGAATTTGAAGCTTGGAATTTGAAATTTAAAATTTGAAGTTTCGAATTTGAAATTTGGAGTTTGAAATTTGTAATTTGGACTTGGAAAATTAGAATTTGGGATTTGGAGTTTGAAGTTTGAAATTTGGGATTTGGAATTTGAAATTTGGAATTTAGAATTTGAAATTTGGAGTTTGGGATTTGAAATATGAAGTTTGGAATTTGAAATTTAAAATTTAGAATTTGAAGTTTGGAGTTTGAAATTTGAAATTTGAACTTTGAAATTTGGGATTTAGAATTTAAAATTTGGAATTTAGAATTTAAAATTTAAAATTTGGAATATGAAATTTTGGACTTTGGGATTTGGAATTTAAAATTTGAAATTTGAAGCTTGGAATTTGAAATTTAAAATTTGAAGTTTCGAATTTGAAATTTGGAGTTTGGATTTGAAATTTGGAATTTGGACTTGGAAAATTGGGATTTGGGATTTGGTGTTTGAAGTTTGAAATTTGCGATTTAGAATTTGAAATTTGGAGTTTGGGGTTTGAAATATAAAGTTTGGAATTTGAAATTTAAAATTTGAAATCTAGAATATGAAATTTATAATTTTAAATTTGGAATTTGAAGTTTGAAATTTAAAATTTTGCATTTGAAATTTAGAATTTGAAGTTTGAAATTTGGAATTTAGAATTTGAAATTTGGAATTTGAAACTGGAAATTTGGAGTTTGAAGTTTTAAATTTGGGATTTAGAATTTGAAATTTGGAGTTTGGGGTTTGAAATATGAAGTTTGGAATTTGAAATTTATAATTTGGAATTTGAAGTTTGAAATTTAAAATTTTGAATTTGAAATTTAGAATTTGAAGTTTGGAATTTGAAATTTGAAATTTAGAATTTGAAGTTTCGAGTTTGAAATTTGGAATATGAAATTTGAAATTTGGGATTTGGAATTTGAAATTTTTAATTTGAAATTTGGAATTTAAAATTTGGAATTTGAAATTTAAAATTTATGATTTAAAATTTAGAATTTGGAATTTGAAATTTGGAATTTGAAGTTTGGAATTTGAAAATTGAAATTTAGAATTTTGAATTTTGGAGTTTGAAATTTGGAATTTGAAATTTGGAACTTGGAACTGGAAATTTGGAATTTGGGATTTGGAGTTTGAAGTTTGAAATTTGGAATTTAGAATTTGAAATTTGGAGTTTGGGGTTTGAAATATGAAGTTTGGAATTTGAAATTTGAAATTTAGAATTTGAAGTTTCGAGTTTGAAATTTGGAATATGAAATTTGAAATTTGGGATTTGGAATTTGAAATTTTTAATTTGAAATTTGGAATTTAAAATTTGGAATTTGAAATTTAAAATTTATGATTTAAAATTTAGAATTTGGAATTTGAAATTTGGAATTTGAAGTTTGGAATTTGAAAATTGAAATTTTGAATTTTGAATTTTGGAGTTTGAAATTTGGAATTTGAAATTTGGAACTTGGAACTGGAAATTTGGAATTTGGGATTTGGAGTTTGAAGTTTGAAATTTGGAATTTAGAATTTGAAATTTGGAGTTTGGGGTTTGAAATATGAAGTTTGGAATTTGAAATTTAAAATTTAGAATTTGAAGTTTCGAGTTTGAAAGTTGGAATATGAAGTTTGAAATTTGGGATTTGGAATTTGAAATTTTTAATTTGAAATTTGGAATTTAAAATTTGGAATTTGAAATTTAAAATTTATGATTTAAAATTTAGAATTTGGAATTTGAAATTTGGAATTTGAAGTTTGGAATTTGAAAATTGAAATTTAGGATTTTGAATTTTGGAGTTTGAAAAATTTGGTGGAAATTTGGAATTTGGGATTTGGAGTTTGAAGTTTGAAATTTGGAATTTAGAATTTGAAATTTGGAGTTTGGGGTTTGAAATATTAAGTTTGGAATTTGAAATTTAAAATTTAGAATTTGAAGTTTGGAGTTTGAAATTTGGAAATTGAAGTTTGAAATTTAGGATTTAGAATTTGAAATTTAGAGTTTGAAAATTTAAATTTGAAATTTGGAATATGAAATTTTGGATTTTGGAATTTGGGATTTGGAATTTGAAATTTAAAATTTGAAATTTGTGGGATTTAAAATTTGAAGTTTGGACTTTGAAATTTGGGATTTGGAATTTAAAATTTGAAATTTGGAGTTTGGGATTTGGAATTTGAAATTTTTAATTTGAAATTTAAAATTTGGAATTTGAAATTTAAGATTTATGATTTAAAATTTAGAATTTGAAATTTGGAATTTGAAGTTTGGAATTTGAAATTTAAAATTTAGAATTTGAAGTTTGGAGTTTGAAATTTGGAATTTAAAATTTGAAATTTGGATTTTGGAATTAGAAATTTGGAATTTGGGATTTGGATTTTAGAATTTGAAGTTTGGAATTTGAAATTTAGAAATTGAAGTTTCGAGTTTGAAGTTTGAAATTTGTGATTTAGAATTTGAAATTTGGGATTTAGAATTTATAATTTGAAATTTAAAATTTGAAATTTGAAATATAAAATTTTGGATTTTGGAAGTTTGAAACTTAGAATTTGAAATTTGTGGGATTTGAAATTTGAAGTTTGGACTTTGAAATTTGGTATTTGGAATTTAAAATTTGAAATTTGGAGTTTGGGATTTGGAATTTGAAGTTTGGAATTTGAAATTTGGAATTTAGAATTTGAAATTTGGAATTTGAAATTTGGAGTTTTGGATTTGGAGTTTGAAATTTGGAATTTGGGATTTGGAATTTGGGATTTGGAATTGAAAATTTGAAATTTGGATTTTGGAATTAGAAATTTGGAATTTTGGATTTGGAGTTGAGAATTTGAAGTTTGGAATTTGAAATTTAGAATTTGAAGTTTCGAGTTTGAAGTTTGAAATTTGCGATTTAGAATTTGAAATTTGGGATTTAGAATTTATAATTGAAAATTTAAAATTTGAAATATGAAATTTTGGATTTTGGGAATTTGAAATTTAGAATTTGAAATTTGGAATTTTGGATTTGGAGTTTGAAGTTTGAAATTTGGAATTTGGGATTTGAAATTTAGAATTTATTTTTTTATTCGTCCAAGGTGAAGAGTTCTTGGATTCAAATAGTTTGTTCATAACAATGTTGGTTGGGGCAAGGTTAATAAAGTTTCAGATTTCTAAATCAAAATGATTCTGAATTTATATTTATTTATCTTATTCTATATAGACAACTATCACTTGTTTTATTTGTTTACTATCACTTTACTACTATCACTGGTATCCTTAATTTATTTATTTATCACTTATTTATCACAAGCAAACAATTTAATAAAAGATTAAATTTCGTCAATTAAGTGAATAGTATTATATACATGCAAGAAGTAAAAATGTTTTCATATTGGGAAATCCCCACATTTAAATTTTATATAATTTTGGGGTTTCCCTACCTTCTGCGCGCCCGGTAGATTACATGCAAGAATTTAAAATTGTTTTCCTAGAAATACCCGACATTGAAATTATATATATTTAGGGGATTTCCCTTTATAAAATTGCTCATATGTAATTCATTTCAATATTTATTTTTTGTTATTTTTAGCATATCTTACTTATATAAGATTTAAAATCTTGATTTTTAAAATCTTAGTTTTGACAATACATTATCAAAACTAAGATTTTGAAAAGTAATATTTTGTAAAGTAAGATTTAGACCCCAACTGTTAAAATTGATTTATTGAAGTGATATATTATTTATAACAGAATTTTCAGGCGTTAATTTATAACGGGCGTTAATTTATAACAGGAGATATTTTTCTTATTGCATTAACAGCAAGCATCACGTAGCGTAGATGCGTGTAGTGTGGTTATTAGCGCTTTATAAGATGCAGCGGTAAAAATAAAATTTTAAAGATTTAATTTCGAGGTAACATTTTTAGTTGATAAAAAATTAGTCGGCCGTAAAGTTGCTATTCAGCACAATAATGCTTTCATACACAAAAAGAATCATTGACACAGAATGTGGGAGATGTGATCACTAGCAATACGAAAAATTATTAGTCGGGTGTTTAAAAATCGTGCACAGGATAAGATTCGCTTAATAAAAATGTACTTCTTAAAGGGGGATTCAGCTACAAACTTTTCATCGATTGCAACTGAAGCTGCATTTATGGATAGTCAAGCATCAATTTCAAATTTAAATCAATTATGTAATGGTGAGATTCGGACGGGTGTTGTTCGGAGAAAGTACTTATATGTAAGCCGATTCCATCCAGATACTACCGCTGAGTCTATTATTAATTACATTACCAGCAAAATAGCTCGTATAATTCATCAACCATATCGTGCTTCTCATACTGATGCCAAAACTTTGTCGTCCAACCAATCTGACATTTGTGTCATTTAAGACTGGAATTATGGAAGATTGTTTTGACATATTGAGAGCTCCAGATTTTTGGCCATCAGGTATTCTAGTGTGGGGTTTAGAGATCGGCAACGGTCACAAAACGAGGGAAGTGTTCGATTACCGATTTGCGTTGTCGCAAATTCTGATTGAAACTCGTAGTGCTGACATAATCGCACCCGTGATATGTAATTGATTGAATGGTGCAGGGTGGATTAGAGGTGTTTGGCTTGTCCCAAACCCCCCGGTGGAGAGTGCTGCAGGGTCGATTTCTCGTCAAATTTAGTGATTAATTTGTAATCTCGACAATTTAAACTTTTAACAATTAATTTTTAAATAAAGTAGGAGCGCACCAGTTGGTTATTAAATGTTGTTTATAGGTGTGATCGCAAACTTGAAACAAGCTCTAAGAAATCGGGCGGTAGCGTAATCATAGTCGTGCATTCTAAACTAGTGATTGCTCCAGTAACTTTAGTCAAGATTAAAATCAACAAACGATATACATTTATCACAGAGCGTACATACCACCTCATTCAAATAGTGATTATGCAGCATGCGTCGATTCGATTGAAGCAGTCATTAATACATCCAATTTATCATAGTTCTTGTACTTGGTGACTTTAATATTATAAACATCATCTGGAAGTTTGACTATGAATTTAATTGTATTCTTCCAAGCAATATAAAGTCAGATGCAAAATCATTGCTTGGTTATAATTTAAGCCAAATTAACTCTACTGCTAATAATCTGGAGAGGTTTTTAGATCTTGTCTCCACCAAAATGCCTGAGTCACTCAATCAACAAATCTTTGGGTATTGTATTTGATACTACTGACTGTATGGCGAAAATAGAACACCTGCAACATACCAAATACAACGTTAAGAAGACGGAGCTTACTGGTTTGCATGTTTATTTAGAAGCAGTGGATTGGGATGGGATTCTAAATGCAAAGGATATGAATGCAAATGTTGACAAATTTTATGAAGCAAGGTTTTAAACTTCATGTACCTATCTCCAACATATCATATAGGGATTCACTCGCCATGGCTCGATGACCTGCTTATAAATCTAAAAAATTCGAAAATGTAAGGCTTATACTAAAATGAAAAAATCAATTTTGAAAACAGACAAGCTGTCGCTTTTACAACACAGCTAGGAAATTAATGTCTACTTCAAATTTAAGTAAAAGTCTTATTTGGATGGCATCCAAGAAAAAATTACAGCAAATCCAGAACAGTTCTGGAAATACTTTAGGTCTAAATGTGAAATCGAGGAGTACCCTGCCAATATGACCTTCAACAATATCAGCACCTCAAATGCCAAAAAGATAGCGGGCATTTTTTCAATCTGACTATCGACAAAAAGTCAATACTAATTACAGGATGAGAAGTTTGTCTGTATTAAAATCAATAAGATTCTTTCGGCTATTTATAGACAAAATATATTAACACTAATGGCACTCACAATATTTTTCGACTTGTTAATCAGAAAAAATGAAGAGGCCAATCATTTATAATATAGCTACCAAAAAAGTAGAAATATCAAAATCCTAGTTGAGTTTTCTATATGGTAGTTTGGTTTCGTACTGAAAAGTTCGCACGAACAAAAAGTTCGGTCTACTCTTCAGGTAACTACAACCAAACTACAAAATACAATTCTACTTCAAACATTAAGTATGAAGCAAGGACGTACTGACTTAGCGAATTATATTCACTAAATCAAAAACTCAAGGAACCCCTCATTTCTATGGGTGTTCCACACAAATAATTGAAAGAGAAGTTGGTCTGTATTAAAATCAATAAGATTCTTGCGGCTTTTTTTAGGGTCGATACATTTTGTATGACTCTTGGGTTAAAGTATGGGGGGGAATTTTGATATTTCTACTTTTTTGGGAGATGTCTGTACCTAACTTAACTAATTGAAAAATTTGACAATATTTTATTATAAGTTACCAAAATGCAAATAATTGCGGTGGCAAGCTACCGGGAAGCTTAAGCTCATTAAAACATATAAAAACTACAATTAATACTTGATTGACGTCTTGTAGGATCATCAATGAAATCAATTCGTGATGTAGTCACAAAATTAACAATTATAAGGATTGTACAATATCCAAAGCACAATGAAGTTTTCATTGATTTTAACAGGGGTAAGATAAATGAAAAAAAAATATTTGCTAATAATTTTGATAAGCGCTCAATAAACACATTTTACGAGTATTTACCTAAAAACATTGCAAATAAAACTGTTCCCATCGGTTGGTTTAATTTTATTGAATAAACAAGGAATTATATCATTTCGAATGTTAAACGAATTAAGTTAATATTTAAAATCAAATATTATCAAATATTTTAAATAATAATATGTAATGTAAGGGGTAAACCTTTTCTCCATTGAACAAAAAATTCTTCTCTAAAAATCCGATATTTTTTTGCAATGTGCTTTAATGCAGTATAATCTCTCCAAATGGAGATTTTATCCAGAACAAGAGTATAACAAGAAATCTAACCAATATTTGAATTTAAACTAACTATGACGTCGCGATCTAGTGCAGACATCAATATGTAACCCCGCCTATCGTCAACTAGTACACAAAATTATTTACAATTTTGCAAAGTGGTGGGACAAAAAAGCAATTTCCAAAGTGAAAAGTTCAACGACTTTCAAATTATAATTCAATAACCGGGCAAAGTTTTTATTTATCAGTTTGTAAATATTTGTTCATGTTTCTTGCTAAAGACAAATTGTCATTGCAGTTGACAAGTAAAATTGATATATAAACAAAAAAATGTCGAGATTGGTTGGTTGCTAATTCTATAAAATATCAATTTTTAGTTTATTCAGCATTTTCGCAACTCCTACAAATTATCAGGTTATCTCTCTTCTTTAACTTCTTAGACTCTCGGACTAGAAAGTATTGGCGGGACCTTGCCCAAGGGTTCCTTGCACTTAATCATTATTAGCCAATAGTGCTTATTCAAAATTAGAAGAACACACTCACAATATAAACACACATACATACTTACTTTCATTTACGCAACACAACACCAAGTGATAATGCAAGCGTTCTACTCACTGAACCACCGAACAACGACTGTTGAATCAAAACGTTACATTTACTCATTTTTAAAATTTGAGGCAAACCTTGTGTTTTAATAATTTACCTAAACCCTTAAACAATCAATCAATCTAAGAAAAAAACTTTTACAAAACACGTATATGTATAAAATACGAAACAATAGAGCAATTTTTTTATTGTAACATTTTGCTGTAAATGCGACACTGTTAGGGGGAAACTTGCAAATGTCAAATATTTACATGGGTAATCCTATGCCACAAAAATGCTTAAAATAAATGAATGAATATCAACCAATTGTCTTGAAATTTTGAACATGTATGAGTTGCATCCATGACACAAACAAATGTTAGAAGCGATTTTTTTCAAAATTTGTTTTTTTTATTCAAAGTTCTTTCTATTATTTAATGGAAGAAAAAGTACTAACCTTTTATATTTAAAATTTACATCTTCTACAAGAAAAATCCTTAGCTATAAAATATTGTACGCGTAAAACCGGCTTAGTTTTAAAATATTCTGTTGTTTTCCGTAATGTCATGTTCAACAAAATTCGCAGTGAAACGTTTCAAAGTGGACATATTTTATAATTGTTTTGTGTAAATACTCATTTGTATACATCCGAATGCCCGCTACTCCCGATTGTTTACGAACATTAGAACAACATAATTATATTGGTGAATATTTTTCAAGTGAAATATTGCTTTATAATTTATATACATTCTTATTAGATTTAAGTTTTTTTACAAATTTGTCAATCTGTATGTTACTTTTAGTTTGTAGACAACGTTTCATTTGTGCCTAAAAAATGGCATAGAAAAAAAGATCTATTAGACAATATGCGGCAAAATCGAAGATGAAAACTAGGCAAACTTCAAAATAAAGCTTCTACTTGAAAAGCTGCTGAAAGAACTGAAAGGCGTGACATGACGCTTACGGTATGATTGATTAAGAGATTCAGAGCCGATTTAAAGTTGGCAGTATTCAGTTGACGATCAAGACTAAGATTATAGCATGCACTTTGCATTATTAAATGATATCTTTTGGAACAATACATCGTTGTTAATGATAGAGATTTGATGCCCACATTTAATACAAGGAGAAGTTTACCATAAAGTCGGTTCAGTTAAAAAAATAAATAAAAATAAAATGTTTAGTGCCCGATTAAATTAAATTAAGTGTGGTTTTGTGTGTACAAAGGTTTATGGTGCCGCCGGATTTCTGAATTAAAATTAATTTCAGACTATGTTCAATTTGATTTCATTTCGTTTTGACAAGATGTTAATTTTGAGAGATGTTCAACAACATTTAATCACTTATCTGATTTTTAGCCACTTTTCAGGGAGCCAAAATTAAACGTAGAATGTGAAACAAGTACGGCACATAAGTAAACTAATGTTTAGTCTTTGGTTTGGAAGTTCTAACGCGCGCAAAGTTAGCCGGAAATTCATAAAATGGTGAGATAAGAGAAACATCGCATTTTGCAATTTGATTTATTCCTTTTTTTTCAATAGTTATTAACGTACCACTCACAGGGTTGAGTACACCAAAATACGATTAGGCAAGTTAAAACGCTGGTATTAACAAAATATTAGCAGTTTTCGATCAGTTTGCCTGAACTCTCCCTCTCTGTTAATTTCTTTCTGTAAAGACTTTGTAGCATCCAGCAGTTGTAGAGGTTGATTATTTAGTTGGAGCATAATACTTCGACATAATTGACTGACGACGTGGTCGGTGAATATACTTAGAGGATATTTTACACCAGCAGTAATAACAACATTTAGGTAATCAAACCAATGCACAGAGAGAAATATTTTTGTACAAAGAATCAAGATGTAGTAAAACTCTTGGAATAATTTGTCCAAAAGCAAGTTAGCACGGCTTACGGGTCCTGAAATCTCTTGCTAGAGGTATTAACCATTGTAAATGGGAAAATTCCCAAATTCTTGTTTTTACAATAAAATTGTATTTTCTACGAAATGTGTAAAAATAATCGAGTAGCCCAATTACGGTCAAAACAAATTTTCACAGATTTAAATAAACCACTTGTTTTTATTGAAGTTACGGAATTTTAATTTAAAAAACTAATAAAGTATAGTTACATTTGCCGATTTATTTGTATCCATTTACATTTAGAAGAACCACTAATATCGATTTAAGCAAATATTAAAATGATAGATTCAAAGTAACAATACTTATTTCGAGATAAGTGTTTATTCTAGACTTACTTTACTTAATATTATTAAATGTGTGTTCGCTAAATACCACGTGGTTCAAACTCCGACATACATCAACTAAAGTACTAAGTGCTTTCCAGTAAATAAAAAAGTAAATTTGCTCAAAATTAGTCCGATTTTGATGAAAAATTGAGAGGAAAGAAATATCAGGAAATACTATCGGTTGAAATGAAGTTTTACACAACCATTTATTTCAACTTGAGTGGTTATGTTGAATTTTTACGAAGTTTTAACTCCGCTAAACTATTTTATGAGATATATACCAAATATGTACAATATTTGAAAAATTTGCATTTCATACTAACCAGTATGCCCAGCAAAACGAATTGACCTCGTTCAAACCGACCAACTCGACTGAGATCAAATAACTTTTTGCATTGCATATCCTAATGGGTTGTTTGAAATTTCCACATTTGAGATTATATTGGTCGCCAGTGCTAAATTTAGAAATATTTAGAAACAGCATGTCTAATAGGCGATTTAGTCAACTGAGACAGAATTTGCACATCGTGAATAATTTGGATCGACCTAAAAATTGCACTGACAAATTTTATAAGACTCGGCCACTAATAGATGCAGTTCGTTCTCATTGTTTGACGATCCCAGTGGAGGAAAATGTTTCGATCGACGAACAAATGATTCCTTTTAAGGGGCGCTTATCGATCAAGCAGTACATGAAAGATAAACCAAATCCATGGAGCTTCAAGATATTTGATTACCTTATGATTTTTTCCTATATCAGGGTGTTAGCTCAGGCTTGCCACCAATAAACCTCAGCCGTTTCGGGTTCGGCGCAAGTGTTGTTCTTAAATTGGTTGAAACTTTGAAAGATTAGATCAACACGGACTTAAATTGTTTTTTGATAATTTTTTTAGTTCATACCAACTTTTTGAAATTTTAAAAAACAAAGGAATCAACGCAACTGGTACAATACGCATCAATCGCTTTGCCTACCCACCAATCATGTCAGATAAAGAAATGTCTAAAAAAAATCGAGGATTTTCAAATTCTGTCACAAGTCGTGATGGTAAAGTGACAATTATAAAATGGAAAGACAATAAGCCGATAAATCTTGGATCGAATTTTGTTGGTGTTGGACACACCGATACTGCTCAAAGGTGGGATAAGCGACTAAATAGATATGTTTCTGTGGAAAGACCGGAAATAGTACGATTGTATAATTCATGCATGGGTGGCGTAGATCTGTTAGGCCAACTGATAAGGTACTATCGAGTTTTTATACAGTCCAAAAAATGGCCATTACGTGTAACCACACACTTTGTGGATTTTGCTATTTGTTCAAGCTGGCTAGAATACAGGCGTGATTGTCAGATATAAGATTCCAAAACGGGATATTATGGATTTGCTGAATTTTCGAATGGAAATTGGTAATTGTTTGGCAATTGCAGGTTAACAAGGAAACGTGGTCGCTCGCCGAGTTGTTCGACTGAAAATTACTTTCGGGTGCCAATTATATGAAATACTAGCAGCGAATATGAAGTTACAATCTCAAAATATATTCAACACGACAAATTTAGTGGCATTAGCGGTGTTCATTGGTGAGGATGCGACAAAAATTGTACCAAAAATAAAATACGATCGGTCAACAATTCAATTAGTCGGTAAGTGTAACGAAATATAATTATGTTCTATTCCATTTAATTAAATTTGTTCTTTTATTATTAATTTTATTTTATTTTAGGTTTAGTTCCAAAACTGGATTAAAATGGGATGCCATTAAAATTTTCGTTTCCGGTCACATGCGCATTAAAAGTAAAACAATTTATTGATGGCAACTCTGAAAGCGAGTATATCTACACGGTTCTTTATTGGTATATGGAACTGATAACAAATTTACTTTCAACCATGTTTTAAACAGATGGGATCAGATTGAAAAATCATTAGTTAAACATGGAATAAAACTGATAGGTTATTCGGCCGACACAGTGCATGTTGGCAATAAATTAAAAACCGTTTTTTAAATTATACAAACCCGTTAAAAATTAGTTATTAGCCCCTCGGAAAAAACCAACCATCACATCAAATTGAACAAAATAAACGGTATTCAAAATAACATTGTTAACGTGATTTGAGAGGTACCGCCATCGCCGGCCCCTCTCCCTACTACGAAAGAGTGCTCAACTCTGAGACTTTTTGAAACATTGAATTTGCTGTCGTCGACTTTAAGGGAGAAAGTCTAAATTTCGAAAACAAATTTCGGTCGAGTAAAAAACGATAAAGTTGTAATTATGTAGCCGACGGTTTATTCATGTACATCTTGTCAAAACAATCAAGAGAGACAAGTAAAAAACCGTTACCTAATTTCGCTATGATATAGTAAACTATTCTACAAGATGTGTCCATACGATTACCAAATATTTGTCTCTTAATCAATGTCAATAATCTATTTCAGTCAATATTTAATAAACACAAAGTCGAGACAATCTCAAAACCCCTTTATAATATACATACGACAAACCAAAAAAATTTTTTTTCAAAAGATTTAATTTCACATCTTAAGTATTCAACATGTTCTAAAATTGTTGCTCTTGAAAACGAAGCAGCACAAATAACATAAAATAATACAAAGCCAAGTAATGATTGAGATGCATTATTTTTAATTTATAAACTATTTCAATTTTTAAAAATAAAACTTATAAGAATTTTTTTGTGTGCGTTCAATGTTTTATTTTGCTTTTTTTCTTCTCATCTTAAATAGCATCTGTGTCAGCGCTAATTTTGATTATAGTAAGGTGTGATATGATTTTTTGACTGTCATTAGAGGAGGAATTTTTTTGTTTTTTGTTTGTATCTCTTGCACGGGTTTACGTTTTCTAAAAATATCAACACACATACACACACACAAAACAAGCGAAAAATTTTTTTGTTTAATTTTCAATTTACCTTCCATTTGTTTCATCGGATTTTCAGCATTCGAATATCCTGTTAATAAATTTTCATTTACATAATAGCAATCACTAGTTGTATTCGCACTTAATAAATTCGTTGTATTATTATCTAAATTGGTGAGACATGGTCCTGCGACAGAACCGTCGGATAATATTGAAGTCCTTGCTTGATGATAGTACGGAAACGTGTGATGCATTTTTTTTATAACAATTATTTAACACTTGTCACTATATATATGTATAACGAACTGTAAAAAACCGCGTGTTATAAAAATTTTTCTCACAAATTTTCTAAATTTTCACACACCCATCAAAAATAATAAAACAACAATTTTTATTTTGTTAAACAAGGAACTAAATTTCATCGGGTCCACTTATCGTCGAATAATTAAAATTACACAAGCGTGCAAAATACACCGCGCGCACAACAACAAAAGCAAAACACAATATAAATTTTTTTTTTTCTGCTTTTATTTTATTTATTTAATTATAATTTTTCACAGTTATAAAATTGTATAAGTGATCATCACCTAATTGTCTCGCACTTTCATTTTAACAACTATGATTATAACACGATCACTCATATAACACAACTAGCCAGTCGTCAAGAAAAACAAAAAAAAAATTCTTTCACAAAAAAAAAATAAAATAAAAATACAGAGATCGCCGGGAAAACGAAAAGAAAATATCGGGCGCAAGAAAACACTATATAGACTATTTTGATGATCATACAATTAAACTTTCAACCGGTAGCAAAGATAATCTTCAATGACTTCTTTCGTTTCGTTTTTCTTAATTATTTTTATTTTCTCTCCTCTTTCCATTCCGCGCACAAGAGATACACACGTTTATACAACAACAATAACACTTCTGTTTAAAATCAAATTAAAATACGAAGAAGATCGAGCGAGGAGTAAAACCTTCGAAAAATCGAAATGTCGTTGTTGTTTTCTTAAGTCACACAAATTAATAATCGAAAGAAACCAAAAAAAAAAAAACAAATAAGCAAAAACAAGACAGCTATAATTAAAGATCATTATAATTTTCATTGGTACCAAAGCAGATCAACCATATGTGTCTGTATGTACACTACACATTTACAGAATCCAACCACATTGCGCATACAATGAATATTATTTGAGAAAAAAAACAAAATCTGTAGAAAATAGGCGTGTTTTATTAAACTCAACGCCCTCGCTTAAGATCATTTCATGACGAGAGAGATTAAAAAATTGGACCAATAAGATTGGTTTAAATATTTTTAGATGTGAAATGTCAATCAAATATTATTTTGATGATCGTTTTGGAAGCGCGTATCAAATTGAATGATGAAGAATGAGAAAAATGAGTGGAATCAATCAAATAGAGAGACACGTGCGTAAAATCAGAATAAATGGAATGCATATAAGGACCAGGTACCAATAAATTTTGATAAATTAAACTATAGATTTGGTGACAAGGTATTGATGGACATTGTATGTGTTATTACCTAATGATTTGTGACGTATATTTGCCGCTAACGGAACAACTTTATTTTAAAGTATTTGGTAGACGAATTTGGTCTGCATCGTAAGGTATGGAAGTTTATTGCAGCTGAGAAAGTTTGGTCACTCAAACCGTCTAATACAGCCAGAAGCTGTGTTCTATATATGAGTGTTCAATTGCATTGCGACTTTTGAAATGAAATTTGATACAATTACCAGAAATGTTATTGCTTGTTCAGTTAAACCAGTTATTATGCTGACTGTGGGCTAAGGTCTTGTTGAATATCCAAATTTCAAGAAAAAGTTAATAAACTCTCGATTCGCCAAAGGGGCTTATTGTTGTCGGGTGCGCTTAATTAAAAAAAAAATCCTCATTGACAAACTAAAGCTGTGTTTTTTATTTGAATCCGTAGATCGAGCAGATTATGAAATCTGAAATCAGATCGATTTGGTTGATCTGAAATAAGAAAGAGGTTCCAGATTTTTTAGATCAAAAAAATATTGATTTCAAATAATTAAAATTTCCTTCTATTTCCATTTTAATAACGTTTGCAAAAAAAATAAGTGATGAGAATGACAGTTCTCTATATGGTAATATAATGCATTTGAATTACGTGAAGTTAGCTAAACTAAAACTAATCTGAGAAATCAAAAATAAAAAAATCAATCTAACCAATCTGAAAAAAAATAAGAAACAGCAAACAAATTTATCAGATCGATCTGAGCTGAAATAAGAAACAACTTTATAGCACTTACATACTCAGGTTAATCAGATTAGATTAGATCAGAAATAAGAAACACAGCATAAGGCTCATATAGTGTCTGGGTATCTGGCTTTAGAATTTGTCATGTTGAAAATCCTTCAATATGTTCCTGTACTAATTATGATCGTCTTACTATTTAACTACCATGGTAGGATAGTATTAAAACTCTCAATGGATTTTAAATTTATAAGCAAATTCTAAATTTATGGCACAGTTTGGTCAATAAGCGATTAATTAATTAAGGCTAAGCGAACCGAGAATATGCCAAACCCACCGCTATATACCCGACCACGATCTTAGCTTCTTTAATACACTTCGCAAATCTTCTTCAAACAATAATTAGCGAGATCCTTTAGCGTTTTCATACAACCGAAAGACAAGTCGATCGGAAAAGTCTATTGTAGCCTTTTATTATGTATACCATCATCATTGGTTAAATAAATTACTCAAGCATTAAAATCGTAATTAAAAATCAAAATATTAAATTAATGTTCATGAAACAAAATCGAAAACATATCAATAGCATATCAAATAACATTAAATAATAGGGCGATCCAAAATTTTCCTAAAGGAAATTTTATTTTTAGTACTAATGTAACTGTACGTTTCGACAGAAAAAAACTAATAAAATAACATTCAAAATTAGAATCAATGTTTTTTTGATTATTATTACATTAGTACTAAAATTTAAAATTTTCTCTACGAAATTATTGAACCACCCTATATTGTAAATATATTTTTATTTTGACATTTGTCTATTATGAATAGGTTTAAGGAATTTTAGAATTGAGCATGACCGCATCTGTAACAGATAAAATGTAATTCGTGATCATTAAACCGAATTTTGGCAAGCTGCGCGCTAAAATTTGTGATGATTACCCAAATGCTTAGATCGGAAATATTAAAAAATATTACAAATTGCCAACATGGCGGCTGATGATGCCAACCAAAATGGTGGCTCAATGTTATAAAATAAAATAACATTCTAATAAATTTTAAATTAAAAAATTATGAATTTGATCGGAAATCACGTCCTTTACGAACCTTCTTCTTTCATTGTCCAAGCAGCAATTCTACTCAACAGTAAACTTGTCATTCATATTACAACCAGTTTCAAAACTGTATCAAACATCAAAAAGTAGAAATACATATACAAGTGAAATACCCACACAGCCATACAAAAAAATATTTCTCGTTGTAAAAACTGTGGACTGTGGGCCTGTTTGATAATTCGCACGGTGCGGTGCAGTGCATACTGCTTTCCTTGTCTACTTTGATTTATTTTCTAGTGATGAAATAAAGAAACAATTGTACACTGCACCGTACCGTGCGAATTATCAAACAGACCCTGTGTCCGCAACCTGTGATAAATAATTTTTAGTACTAATTTTTGAAATTTATTTTAAAAAACTGTACGCACCCAAATTATCATAAGCTGCGATTTTCTATTAGTGTACGTTTCGACAGCAAAGTTCGTTGTTATTTTTGCAACGCTTCTCATATGGATAGTATGCATATAAAAAAAAAATGTGTATCGACGTAAAATTTGTAACCCACACAAATAAAAAAAACATTCAAAATAACAACCAAAAAGTACTAATGTCTAGACGTTTTTTGGTTGTTATTTTTACATTAGTACTAAAATACAAAATTCCCCCTACGAAATTATTGAACCACCCTATATTGTAAACACATTTTTATTTTGACGTTTATTGAATGTTTTAATTAATACGACATATAGAATATTATTTGTCCATTTTGAACAGGTTTAAGGAATTCTAGGATTGAGCATGACCATCTGTAACAGATAAAATGTGATTCGTGACAATTAAATCGAATTTTGGCGAGCTGCGTGCCAAAATTTGGGGTGATTACCCAAATGCCTAGATCAAAAATATTCCAAAATGCCAACATGGCGGCTAATGATGCCAAATGCATATAATCCAAAATGGCGGCTCAAAGTTATAAATAAAATATTAATTATAGATATTTTTAAAGTATTCTAATCAATTTTGAATTAATAAATTCAGAATATAGTCTTAAATCACGTCCTTGACACAATTCTCTTTCTTCGTGCGAATCTCAAGAATTTTCAAGCAGCAATTCTACTCAACCTTAAACTTTTGTCATTCATTTACAACCAGGTTCAAAATTGTATCAAAAGTCAAAAAGTACAAATATCAAATACATATCCAAACGAAATACCCACACAACCATACAAAAAAATATTTCCCGTTGTTAAAATTACAACGAGATTTGCGGTCGAAACCAAGACTTAGATTGCTGCTCGAGATCGCGATAAATATAGGGAAAAATACTGGGAAATTGTTGCTGTTTTTTAGTACAGAATTGTATACGTCAATAATTGTCAATAATTTAAAAATCAATTTTTGTTGGAATCTGATACAAATATGTCGGAGTCCAAAGTTTGTAAAGAATTTTCCATGATGAAATGTTCGGACATCAATGCTTTATCACTGAAAGGGTTAAAGTCGTCCACACACAATGCGTGCTGGAAAGCATTATGCCCCGCTGCGGTTCTCGAAACAAATCTCGTACCACCCATTCAAAATTAACAACAAGGTGAAATTTTAGAAATGGCACAATTAACAGGCTCCCTGCCGCTGTACCACAGATTGCCGAAAAGCTGGCCAAAATTATGAAATTCTTTACTCGGGAGTTTTTGGAGTCGCTGATCACGATTTTGTGGTCACACTTACAAAATTTCACCCCTTTCATCCCTTATTGGCAACCCCTATAAAACATTGGGTAAAATGCCGTCTAAATCATATTACAATTAAAATGCATGTTCATTTTTGTGGTTTTTTGGTTCACTGATCACGAATGTTTAGTCATATTTAAAAAATTTCACTCCCTCCATCCCTTATTGATAATCCCTTTGCTTAAAATATCATATTATCTTATTACAGTCAAGATACATATCATTTTCATGGTTTTTGGGTCACCGATTACGAATCTCTAGTCACATTTACAAGATTTCACCCCTTCATTCCTTATTAACAACCCTCATTAAACTTCTATGTATGTTTTTCCACAATATTTTATTAAGTAATTTAACACAACGACTGCAGTTTGGGTGAAGGTACATTTCAACTAAAATTCTAGATCAGGTAAAGGTATTTGGGCCCTCTTATGAGTGTTTCAAGATTCTTAGGGTATTACTAAAGCCAACCCAACGTAAAAAAAACCTAAATAAAAAGTTATTTTTTTAATTTTTGGCCAACTTTTTTGTGATCGGCCCCACTGTGTGCCGCGACGAAAAACACTCCCATTTGCCAGTGCACCACCGAGGTACCACTTTTAATAATACAACAAGCGGCCAGTGACCACCGGTATATCACGCTTAATATTATTTACAGAGGCTAGGATACTACTGGTATGTAACTCTTTATAACTGTACTAAAGGCCGGTGTACCACCACTATACTGGTCGTCCAATGAACGCGGTGACTGCATTTTTCTGCGTGGTACACCGCTGACCACTGGCTGCTTGTTGTATTATTTAGTGTGGTATACGTGTGGTACACAATCAGTGAACCTGTTAATCGATGAAGAATGATTCACTGATACGACTATTAATGACTTGGACTAACTGCGTTTGGACTACTATAGAATTGATGGTAATTGTATATCTTCTTCTCTTTTACAATCTTTAAAATAATAAATTTTTGTCAAGACATTTTGGCATTTGGAAAATAAATAGAAATGAACTACTACATAGATGTGTACTAAAAAAATGTCCCTATTCCATGAGTTCATAATTTATTTTCAAATTTCAGGAACTCTGTTGTGTCCTACATAAAACCGTAGAATTGTTGCGAACTCGTAAACATAAATTTTATTAAAAATGAATTACTTTATGTAGTTTAACATTAAATCTATCACAATTATTTCAATATTAAATATTGAAACCTTTTCGAAATAGACTCATCATGCACTGACCCAACCTCGCCTACGTAGCAGTCTATAAACTGTTGTCGGTCGTTACAAATACCTTGCAACACAACAGAATGATATCCTTTTCTATTTATGTACGAGGAATGGCGTTGCTTTGGTTCCATAATTTTAAAGTGGCATCCATCAATCAATTACTCCTATAATTTAAATAATAATTATATATAATCTACACAATTACTAAATAAGTATCTGATTCACTTACCTGGAAATTTTGGAAACCCACTTGAAATTCGACGCTGCTCGGTTTCCGAAGGCCATCGCCACATTGACTTTCAAAAGAATTTTACAGGTTCTATATAACACTCAAAAACAAGATGATCTGCAAAGGTTGAACCTATTAGCCATATTTCACATAAAATTGAAAATAAAAAGTATACCTAAATGTTTCTGCATTTGTTAAATACCATATAGTCACCAGCTTGCTTTTCTATTCCCATTTCAGGCCTTGTTGGGTTTGTGCAAAAGCTCGCTAAATACCCGCAAATGTGTTGGAATGACTCGCCGTTCATTGGAAAATGCTGTGGTACAATTTCCTCAGCGTAATTTAACACGTTAGTATTCCCTTCGTGTCCGTATTCCTCTTCTTCTTCTACAGAGTCGTTGAACATAATAAAGCAAAAACTTGTTACTTTTTTAAGTCGTTCATTTTATGAATCGTGTAGCGGTTTCTCGTGTCCAATTTTTAAGCAGGGGTCAATAATTTGTTGACGATTTCTCGTATCCAATATTTTAAGCATATGGGTTAAAATTTCGGGTAGCGGTTTCTCGTATCCAATATAAGCGTGGGTAAAAAAAAAATCACTGTTTAAATCAATAAATAACCACGTTCGACGAAAATATGTTTTTTTTACAGTTCGATGAAAGTTGAAAATTTGTTTGATCTAAAAAATCTGAAACCTGTTTCTTATTTCAAATCGACCAAATCGATCTGATTTCAGATTTCAAAATCTGCCCGATCCACGGATTTAAATAAGAAACACAGCATGAATCATATTTGAAGTATAGACCGTATTATTTTTAGCATTAGTTCATGCTAATCATATTTATTAGTTCGGTCATCTATCAGCCACTATTTTATAAGGTTTTATAAGCTGTAAATACGATTTAATTAATTATGTGTGAGATTTTTAAAAGTAGATTAAAAATGTATTGTCATGTGTTACTAACTATTGGCCAGGCTTAGGTATCTGTAACCGGGTAACCGAGTCAATAACAGAGTAAACGGTGAGGCCCGGCAGATTTCCTTCTTTACATTATAGGTTTTTTCTATAAATTTCAAAATTGACGCTAATTCCACCCAATTTCGAATTCCACTCGAATTTCTCACAAAATTTCATCGCTTTGAAGTTATTTCTAGTTCTATGCAAAATTTAAGTCAATTTCACTCTTAGTTCTCTATTTTTCCTATGTGTTTGATTTTTTTTTTTTTAATCCACCTTCACCATGTTTTGAGTGAAATTATTTAAATTTTTTCCCACTCAGGTTTTGAATTTGGATATTTTTTTTTCCAAATAGAATTTAAACATATATTGGCCTCTCAACAATCAAGTTTCAAATTCAATCGTTTCAAGTTGGTGTTCAAAGTTAAATCAAGCTGCATTCAATATTCTTCAAAATTAAGTCAAACTCCACCAACATAATATGTTTGTAGAAATGGTGAAGT
Organism: Tipula helvola; assembly: GCA_963556165.1. Classification (NCBI taxonomy): domain Eukaryota; kingdom Metazoa; phylum Arthropoda; class Insecta; order Diptera; family Tipulidae; genus Tipula; species Tipula helvola. The sequence goes on from OY744481.1 coordinate 365,884,841, forward strand.
CATACTTTAACAGATTTCAAAGATTTCGGATTTCACTCGAATTTTAGACAACATTTTAAATTTAATCACTATTTCATCAATTTAAAATCGTTTCTAATTTAACATAAAATATTTAAGTAAATTTCACTCATAATTATCTATTTATATGATGTTTGCTTCAATTTTTTAAGTCTTCTGAAGTATCCACCTTGGTTGGTTGAACTTTGAAAAAACTTGTCGGGTGAACTTTGAAAAATTCCACTCGAGTTTTGAGTGAAATTATTTGAATATTTTCCATTTATGTTTTGAATAAGCATATTTTTGGCTCGAATAGAATTTTAACATATATTGCACTCTCAACATACTCATTTCACTCAAGTTTCAAATTCAACATTTTCAAGATAGTGTTCAAAGTTAAATCGAGGTATAATATTGCATAATTCTCCAAGATTAACTTAAATTCCACCTCAAGTTTTTTAGAAACGCTGTATAACATCAGCAGATTTCAAAGGCCATTAATTTTAAATATTTCAAATTTTTAAACAATTTCATCGCTTGTAAATCGTTTCAAATTATATGCAATATTTAAATAAATTTCACTCATAATTGTCTAAGATTTTTTTCTTTGTGTTTCAATTTTTTAAAATTCTTAGTAGTTACACAAGCTTTGAATGAAATTATTTCAATTTTTTCCACTCAGATTTTGAATCCGCATATTTTGTGGTCCACATAGAATTTAAGCATCTCAACTGACTCATTATGTTTAAAGTTAAATCGACTAAAAGCAATATTCTTTAAAATTAGCGCAAATTTCACCTAATTTTTGTAAAAATGCTGTTGTTATATTTTAACAGAGTTGAAAGGTTAAAATTTTTTCCGAATTCCACTCAAACTTAGATAGTATTTTAAATTTCTACGCAATTTGAGCATTTTGAAAGTGTTTCTAATGTTACGCAATATTTAAGTAAACTTCACTCAGTCTTTTAAAGTCTTTTCAAGTATTTACCTTCAGAAGCTAAGTAGTTGAACATTGAAAAAATTTCACTCAAGTTTTGAGTGAAACTATTTCAATTTTTTCCACTTAGGTTTTGAATTTGCATACCTAAACACACCCATTTCATTTAAAATTAAAATTCAATATTTCCAAGATTGTGTTCAAAATTAACTCAAGCTAAGGCCATATTCTTTCAAACTGACGCAAATTCCTCACATTTTTATAAAATGTTGATGTCATACTTTAACAAGTTTTAAAAGTTAAAATTAATTTAGGATTTCACTCGAATTTTAGACATATTATTTTAAATTTCAACACTACTCCCATCACTTTGAGATCGTTTCTAATTCTATGCAATATTTAAGTGAATTTCACACAAAACTGTCTATTAATTTCATTTTGCTACAAGTTTTTTCAAACGCTTCTCAAGTATCTTCAGAAGTTAGATGATCTTTGAAAAAATTCCACTCAACATTTGAGTGAAATTATTTAATTTTTTTCCACACTCATGCTTTGAATCCGCATAATTATTTGGCCTGCGTAGAATTTAAACATACATATATTGCATTATTAAGATACTCATTTCACTCAAGTAGCGAGCTATAATTTTCTTTAAAGTTAACTCAAATTCATCGTCAAAATAAGATTTGATATATTTTTTGATATTTCGTCTATTCTATCAGAATATTGAATATGATTGACTTTACCATGAGTAACGAACACTCTTTCAATTTTGTAGATTTTTTCAATTTTGTAAAATGCTTCTCATTACGGTAATTATGATTTTGCTAGAGAAGAGGAAGGTTCATGTTGACAAGACAGGACATTTTTTATGTTGACTGAGAAATGAGAATCATTAGTGATATAACGAGTGGTGTTTGTGGATTTTCTGCGAATACCTTTGTCGATTCCATCGTTGGTTCACGTTAAAATATCTAAAACCGTTCTACAGTAACCTTGATGGTCTGTTGAAAATTTCTAAAGTTGCCAGCTTTATTACTAAATGTCGAGCACATAAAAACAATCCTTCTCTATTATATTTTATAGTCTCAAATATTATCCTTGATTTTATTAGGTTTGCTAACAATATAAACCTTAGGCCACCATTTTATTTTTTTTTTTTTAGTTGATTTTGTTGAAAAAAATTAACCAATAAAAAATATTTCACTCACAAACAACTTTATTTTCTTTTCTTTAAGTACCAATTTTCTCTTTGTTCTTTAGACTGTTGGCTAAAACTTCACACCGGTATTTTGGGTTTTGTTTTCGCTACATAAATAAATGTCTACTCGACAATCGTTAAGATCAAACAAATTTATGTACCGATACTTCTAATTTCATATCGCTCCGCCTCAATTATTATTGCCTTGAGCAAAGTAATATCGCATACGTATCGTCGATTTTATTGTTGTTCCACTGACGGCTCACGCATAAATTTTTTTGTTTATTGTTTTGGGTGTGGAAAAACAAAATGCTATTATGTTCAAATTTTTGACTTACAAATTACATATTTTGTTATTGATACCGTTAATCGCTAATCTTTATTTATTTATCTATCTATGTATATATAAATTAAATTAATAGATTTATTACAAAATACACAACTAATTAAATAAATGACTGTCTTCCATGTCAAATAATAACTGCAGTTGTCCGATTATAGGCGAAATGAAAATTGTTCGTTGGCCATTGTAAATGATTCAGCATTAGGCCGCGTGTGAGAATTTTATCCATCTGTCACTTGCCACCTCTGTACAGTGGCGATAAATGTTTAAGCTAAATTTAGTTTTAGTTGAGATAAATTTTGAATGAATTGTGATCCCAATACGCTGTAAGCCCTTATTTCGAAGCTAAGCGTTATATGAAAAAATAAACTAGATTAACTGAACCTAAAATTGGGTTTTTATCAACAATATTAAGAAAATCTCCAAAAAAAAGTGAACAATTTTTCAGAAACCAACCGAAGTGTATATTCAACTAGCGGAGAATGAGGTGGATCCAAAAAGGCGCGCTAAGTGGCCAACCGAAAGCACTTGAGATAATGAGAATGTATAGGTGACTAAAAAAATGTGCCAAAATGCGTTTCAAAATAATTCAACAATGCAAAGCCGCAATGTCTCAATACTGTTTCACAAATTGAGTCAGTCTATGTATAGAAAGGACAAACAAACATTGAAACATTGGGGGTTTTCTTTGAGTTTTTGATTTAGTGAATAAAATTCGCTAAGTCAGCACGTTCTTGCCTCATACTTAGTGTATGAAGTTAGAATTGCATTTTGTAGTTCGGTCGTAGCTACCTGAAGAGTAGACCGAGATTTTTTGTTCGTATGAAATATTCAGTACGAAACCAAAAAACCACATAGAAAACTCAAGGAAGGTTTTCATTTTTTGAGGTCGATACACTTTGTATGACTCTTGGATTAAAGTATAGTTGATATTTTTACTTTTTCGGTAGATATATTATAAATGATTGGCATCTTCATTTTTTCTAATTAACAAGTCGGAAAATGTTGTGAATACCATTATTGTTAATATATTTTGTATATAAAAAGCCGAAAGAATCTTATTGAATTTAATGCAGACAAACTTGTCTTATCAAAATATAATACTAGATACCTACTAAATTTAAATTTATACAATTCAATTTTTGATTAATTATAAAACAAAGAATCTGAAAAACAATAATATATGTAATATGTAGGGTAAGCACGTAATTAACCGAACCTCTTACTTAACCCCAACGGAAGCTAACTAAACTTTAATTCAACTTCAAATGAACTTAGCTCGAACCAAATGTCAACTCCACACTTAAGCCAACCCAATCCCAAAATAAACTCGATACGAAAGCTAAAATCAACTGAATCCAACCTCCCACTAAACCCTAAGCTCGACCCTAAATTAAACCCTAAAACCAAACCACATACTTAAATCTAAATCAACGTTCAACTCAAATCCTAAATGAACCTCGGTTCGAAAACTATACATGAGCACATTAATACCACAATCTAATCTTCACCGCAACCCCTGACCCAACCCCCAAATAAATCTCCAACTCCGCTCCATCGCTCAACCCCAACTCAACACTCTATTCGACAACTTAAACCTCAACGCAACCCTTAACTTAAGGCCCAACTCAACCCTCATATCAACACGGTCCGAAAAACTAAATGAGTACATGAGCTCAACTCAGAATAAGTCAAGCTAACTTAAGACTCAAATCTCAATTCAACTCCCAAATAAAGCGCAATAAATCTCACTCAACCCCAAACTCAGTGCTCTATACAATCTCCAAATCAACATGGTCCGAAAAAATACATGCATACATGAACTCAACTCAATTTCCAACTCAACCCTCAACTCTCCCAAAATAAATTTGTAACCGGACCCTCACTAAACCCGAACTCAATCCCAACTCAACTCCCAATTCAACCCTCAACTCAACGACAAACTCACTCCCTAACTTAACACGCCTGAAAACCGCTTTTGTCTATGAACTCAACTCAATCCTAACTGAACCTTTAACTCAACATCCAGAAACTCATCATCCAACAAATTCCTCAAATCAACGCGGCTTGAAAAACATTCGCACCATCATACCATTACACCATCATACCATCAAAACAATACACTATCATGCACCACCATAACATCATAAATCATAGCATCGTAACATCATACCATCATAACATCACATCATAACACCATCATTCCATTACACCATCATAATATCATAACATTAGACCATTACACCATTACATCATTCCTTCATTTCATCATACCACCATACCACCATAACATCATAACATCATACCATCATAAGATCATTCCATCGTACCATCATACCATCACACCCTTATAACATCATACCATCATTCCATTACTCCACTGCACCACCGTCCATAACATTAGACCATTACACCATTACATCATTCCTTCATTCCATCATACCAAGATACCAAATACAAACGAATAACGTAGCGTACACAAACCCAATATGAAAAAAATAAAGAAAATATTAAATGACATAACAATTACCAAAAAACATAAAACTTTATCGCATTAGCTTTTAGGGACCAAACCATATAGGTTGGGCAGAATAAATTAGGTTGCCCATGTTTTACATGGAACGAGTCTCTATAGCAAAACTTAAACTACTGCGATAGGCCTTCACAGGAATTGGAATACTTTTGAGCCCCATTGTATATTTTGTTATTTAGGCATAAACTTCACTCCGATTAACGCTGATCTAATAGACATATGGATGAGGTAGTGACATTCATCAAGGACCTGAACCTTCACTTCACGTGCCAGTAAAAATTTGTTGAGTGAAAATTGAAATACTTTTAGGCAACAGTATACATTTTGTTATTTAGACAAAAGCTTCATTCAATCATTAGCATGAGGTAATGACGTTATCAAGGATCTGAACCTTCACTTCACGTGCCAGTAAAAATTTGTTGAGTGAAAATTGTAATACTTGTAGGAACAGTGTACACTTTGTTATTTAGGTATACTCTTCACTCCGATTAACGCCGACCCAATAGATATGCGTGAGGTAGTGGCGTTCATCAAGAATCTGAATTTCCTTTTTACGTGTGGGGTTGAGTAAAAATTGGAATACTTTTAGGAATACTGTATATTTTATTACTTTGACATAAACTTCAATCCAATTAACGCTGACCCAATAAATATGCATGAGGTATTGGATCATCAAGATTCTCAACCTCCACTTCAAGGGCCGGTAAAAATTGTTGAGTGAAAATTGGAATACTTTTAAGTCACAGTGAATATTTTGTTATTTAGGAGTTTGAGAAGAAATTGAACCTTCACTGCAGATTTTCGATCGAGTGCATCACCGGGTAATATTTCTACTCTAAATAGGTATTCAAAACCATTTCAACTATACCGATGCGACCCGTACCGTAATATAATTTAATATTAAATTCCACTCAAACTTTTTTCAGATATAATTTTCTAGTTTCTGTTTTTTTTTCAGCATTTTCTTTGAACCAACGTTGGAAAGTTTTCATTTTCTAGTAGGCAAGTAAACATTTGTTGAGTGAAAATTGAAATAATTTAAAGCCACAGTTAGGCCCGTTGTACATTTTAGCTAAGCTAAGCTAAGCGATGTGAGCTAAATTCTTATCCCCCGGTTGAAAATAAAAAATTTTAATGGGAAGATAAAAAATCAGCAATGTATGTTTGTATAAGGCTAGTTATCAGCTGGAAAGTGTAAAGGGGTGAGCTAGGCGAGCTAACAAAGCTAACGAAAACTACATTTCTCGCTTAGCTTAGCTGAAATGTGCAACGGGCCTTATTTAGGCCTAAACTTCACTCCAATAACCGCCGAGCCAATAGATATATGGTACACCATGGCATATTTCAAACCGGAAAATTACCTCATTTTTCGGGGAAATTTTTACCTTTTTTTTTAATTGTGTTATTATTTTATTCAAAATACGTAAAATGTGAAATTTTTACAAAAATTTTGATATTAGGATTGTATCTCAACAGTTTTTCGACAGGTAATTTTTCCGGGAAAATTCATCAGTACACTTACTCCTTTATTGCACTTCGAAATTATTTTGGCCTCTATGAAATTCCGGGCGGGTTCTTCGATGATTAATCGGGTGCCATTACACAATCCCTTCTTCGGGTTGTGGTTTCTCAGAAGCATGATAATTACACCTTTTTCAGAATAAGCCCATGAGGTGGAATACCAGTTAGAGTTTGATCATTGATAAATTCAGTAGAGAAATTAAGAGTATCATTGGGATCTTCAGTCACGATGGAATCAGCGCTGTGGGATATGTGCGTTTCACCGGCTATCATATCAATGATTTTGAGTGCAACGATGACTCTTTTTTATAAGTCCGCAACGGATATTTGCTGTATGTTGCCAAAAATGCTGGTTATTAAATCTTCAGTTGTCATCATTCCACTTGGAATTTAAATGACGTTTTCTTCAAAAACTCCTGGTGTTTGAGACAAGCTTTCAGATCCCACATCCAATAGCAATTGGTTGTGCTCAGCCTGTCCTTCGCTACGCATATTGATGGTAAGAGTCAATTGATCGAAGAGTCTCTTAATACAACACTCAATGATTTCTGTGCGCGTTCCTCTTGGCACTGCTGGCAATGTCTGATGAAAGTCGCCATCGAGATCTAAAACTTTTCCGCCACACGGGATGTCAGATTCCATCACTTCACGAAGTAATTGATCGATGCAGCGAAGTCCATGTTTAGGCAGTATTGTAATTTCGTCAATTACAATCAGAACAGTTTCTCGTAAAACGTGTGAGTTCAACACATTGAAGAGATAGTTGTATCGAGCTGAGGCATGGGAAATTTGAATCCGCTATGAATATAGTACGTCCTGCTTTCAGTAATGTGACAGCAATTCCCGTTTTGGCGAATGGCAAAACGATTTTTCCTTTGTCTCTGAAGTAGGCCATCAGTGTTGTATAAAGAAACGTCTTTCCAGAGCCACCGGGACCGTCAAGATAAAACAGCTTCTGCTTTTCATGCATGTTCTCTATTGCTACCGTTATCTTGATAAATGCGTTGGTTTGGGCCTCATTGAGCTTCTCGATATGTTCATTTACTTGTCGAGCTTCTTCATCCTGATCATAAACCTCTTCTTCAAAAGGATTTCCTTGCGGCTCTGGCCGCATCAATGTTGATTGAGAATGAAATTTATGTCGTGAAGCGCCTTGTTGATTGAAGTAGCTTTATCGTATGAACGCATATTGTCAAGTGTTCAATTGTCTAAATGATCTTGCCAAAGTTTGATGCATATGTGAACATTTCACGTAATTGTTTAAGCATCAAGAAAGTACCACCAACAGTTAAACAATGCTTCGACTCGTTGTCTGATTCAAGCAGTCCTCGCGATATTTCTGCTACCCTAAAATTTTGATAAACTACTTCTTTTACTATTCGTAACGTTTCAAAGTTGGTTGCACCAGGTACATGAAGAAGTAGAATTCGTAAGTAGAAACGCTCTCCGTCTTTGACACCCAAGGTATACATGTAGTGCGGGCAACAATTTTTCTGGCGCCTGTTTGCCACTTATTCCATTTACCACGCACATAAACATAATTATATATGGAATATCCATGTAGAGATATTGTCGAGCATCTTCATCGGTTGTGTTCAATTCAAACCAAGACTCCAATTTAGTCTTGTTCGTTTGAGCTGCGAACAATGCATCTTCTTCGTGACCTGCCTCGAAGATAATTTATTATTATGATTTGGCAGGTGAACTGGGAGCCTCATGACTTTTTATTATTGAATTTTGATTCTCTTAAACGCCAGATTGCTTCCGGAGTGCTCACATAACGGCAATCAATAAAGTTAGAAACTTCATTTATACGTAATTCCGGCTGACTTCTAGTAAGGGTTATATGGAACGATGAATCGATTGTCTATGCGTTCACCTCTGACCAAAGCCTGCACATCAGCGCGACGTCTATACGATGGATAACCATTGACATTTAGAAAAGTGACATTATTGAAGCATTTTGGAAATGGTTTTGAGTATTAACCGTCCTTCATGCAAGGCGGGATTGGATACCTAAGATCACAAGGAATATGAATCACTGATAAATTGATCGATTCTTTGGACTGTTGTGAATTTGTCTTCAGCTCTTAAGGTCACCAGAATGTGAGCGTGAGGAAGGCGTCACTTTTAGAATTCAATGGTGTAGACGTGTGCAATGGATATTCCAAAAATTCCGTGCTTCGTAATATCATCAATCAGGAATTTGAATTTGATTTTAAATACACGCGCTAATAAATCCGGTCAATCTGAAGATATCTCGCCAGGTCTCAAATTTTCAGCAATTTTACGCCAACCTGGCTTTGCAGTGAACGTTATGAATGATATGGATATGAATGATATTGATCTGGAGCGCCAAACTTTGCTTCGAAGCTAGATGACAGAATAACCGAAACACTGGCGGCCAAGTTCTCGTTTTGACCCATGTTTTCCATGTGATCAGTAAGTCCTTTATATTGCTCAGCCCTCTAATGTTGCTGATTTTGGCAGATCTAATTAAGGTTATTGGCTTAAACTTGTAGATATAAGTCAACTTACCATTGTTGTATCAGCTTGCCTAAACTCATAATCGGATTGAAGGCGTCTCGAATAGCTGTTGGTGCAGTTTTAAATTGAAGCATGGTGATGTTGTTTCGCACTCGATTACACGGAGAAAAAAAATTACTAATTTATTTCCTATATATTTATAGGAATTTAATTATAGCATCCCGTACTAATTTTTCGTAAAACATACTATGTGCATAGCTAACTTTCCACTCTGCATAGCATGAAATGCAATATTGGAATCGCTACTATAATAAGAGCTAATTTATTATGCCATATAGGAATATTTCCTATATATGCATTTCTACAAATCAAATGTATTATAGGAATAATTCTATAAGATACAATTTCCTTTGTTTTATACGATTCTCTTTATTTTGAACGTAAAATCATTAAAAATAAATTGATTCCTCTCCTCGAGAAAGAGTGTATGTGTCTAAAATAGGGACCACTATTATATAAAAAGCAATATTTACCACAAAATATAGCTGTTATAATTGCAATCGTATTCTCTGAAACATATTCATGTTATTTTCATTTCATGAATATAATTCGCTAAGTCAGTACGTCCTGTTGATACTTAAGGTATCAGGCGAGAATTGTATTTTTGTAGTTTGGTCGTATGAAACCATAGAGAAGTTGAGGAGGGTACCAGAGAACGGAACAAGCGAAATCGATTCTAATCGAAAAACCATAATAAGTTTTTTGTTTTTGTTTGATTTTTCAAAAATTGAAAAACATTTTGTTTGATTTTGTTCGTTTTTGAATTTACTCGTTTTATTTTGTTTTTCGTACTGCTTGCTTGTAAATATTTTTCGAAAAATTTGCTTGCAAAATATCAAACAAACTCGATCTTACTTGTAAATATTGGTATATAAAATTAAATTTTTGATTTTTACTTTAAGGTTTTAAGATAACATTTAGTGATTTTCTGCATCATACCAAACGGCACATTGGTTAAAGCTATAGCGTTTAGTTCGTGAAGTGCCGTGCTTAAATTTCGAAAGTGATGAAAAAGGAATATTTTATGTAGTAAAGCAAAAAAAAATAAGACTTTTTGTAAGGCCGATTCTAACTTCTAAAATTTTATGTTTTTATTTTTTTATTTTTAGTTTTTTACTACAAATTTATAAAGGAAGCAGATACGTTGTCATTCCAGAATCTGACTCAATAGCTTATAAGGTTCCTTTTTTAATAAATTAATGTGGGATTTGTTTCGTGTTTAACCCGTAAAGTTGCATGAAAAGAGTGGTGCGTTCTAGCGGACTGCAATTTTATATTAATTATTTTGTATACAATTAGAACGATGCTAAAAATTTCGATTAGAAAGATACCAAAAATTTCAGAAAAAAATTAAATGGAGTGGGGCTAATTTGATTTTTCGAAAAGTAGAGCGGTCCCATGGACCGCACGACGCTCTTTACGGGTTAAGACAGAAATATAAACATTATCGTATGACACCCAATCTTCCTGTTACCTTAACAAAATGCATTCTGCCGAGGATATATTAACATTTACTAACCCAATTATATCTCGGACTAATGGGCAGTTCCAGATGATTTTCAAAGTTATTAGATAATAACCCCATTACTAAATTAAACTGAATTGTAACATACACCACTATCTACAAAACTAACGAATTCCTATAAGAGTGTGCTCTTTTCAGTTTTCACGCATTTGGTATACTACACGTAGAAGGTCACGAAATTCTATTATTTTTTTTTAAATTTGGCATGGTTGAAGGTTTTCAAGCTATAACAGGCCACAAAATTCATTAAGCAGGTTATTAAGTGGTTCATTGTAATTATTTTATGGGATGTTTCCTTTAATAATTTTGAGCAAACTATTGATCCATTTTCAATATCTATACTGAGATACAGTGTATCAAATAAAAGTTGTTCGAGGTGATACCTAGCTTCATATTTTACTTAACACTAGCTTCTAAACTATTTAACGTAAATCAAATGTCTTTAGTTTACATAAGTGCTAGGTTTTAGTAACACCTTTATTTTGGTGATAACACACTAGCATATTGAAGACTCTTTCGAGATTAATTTTTTAATTTCGTTCGTTCTACTACCCCATACAAAGAAATTCAAAATAGTGTCGATTATAATAATTGCTTGCTTGTTGTAATTATCATCAAACCAGTCTTTACATTGGAGATCGAAATGAGTTGAAGCATCGTCTTGCTTATGTCGGTGCTTTTGGAATATCCTCAAGAAGTATAGTAAGGCCTTAGGAAGCCTGAATGATCAAATTAATTCGCAGTTACACCACCATATATATTCTGACCAAACTTTTGTTGGAACTACACGTTTGTCTGATGCTGAATGATGAATCGTTTCTAACCAACAGCACGAAGTTCTCGTTATAAGCGAATGCAGCTGTTAAATAAGGCTACTAGGTTATGTACTTATGTCTACTGTAACGAACTTTGACAATGTTGCATTTAATGATTTTATTTATTGCCAATTGTTAAATTTTTGGAAAAAACGAAAATTAGAAAAAACATTTTAAAGGTAGTGGTTTTTCTTGGATATAAAAAACCAAACGATTTAAGCGAAATATTTCGTCGTCCTAATTGTGAATTAACGTATCTGACTTTTTTTCAAAATCTCATCTCTGATACAAAATGGTTCATCGTGAGAAACTCTGTCTGAATTTTTTGCACCTACGTTAGTTCACCGGTAGGACGATGATGTCTCCTAAGAATCAATTAACGTTGGTGGCGGAATTCGGCTTCAGTTTCTCAAGACGAACATTTTGGTATCAAAAATTGGATTTTGAAAAAATTTCAGATACGTTAATTCACAGTTAGGACGACGATTTGTAAAGTTGAGAACAAGCTATCGATTATTTTTCCAATTAGCTCCAGTATTCAACAAAAAGATGCCTGTCGCCAATACTCTTTAATGTGATCTCTGGTTTTAGAGGCTAGGACGCAATTTACTTGCGGCCGTAATTTGTGTCTTAATATCTGATGTTGTATAGAGTTGTCTGATGTTGTATAGAGTGTTGATCAGGACTGTTGTCATGTGTAAACTGAAGACAAAGGTCATTAGTTTAATATGCATTTATGTCTCAATATGTATCGGAATGGTAACATTAACATACTCTAAAATAAAGGTAACAACAATTTATTCAACTTGAACTACATGTGAGTAATCTATATACGTCAAAGTCGTTCAGTTTGTATTTTTTGACTTGTACTGAAAATGGGGGTCCTGAGACGTTTTAATAGAACCCGATTTTCCATTTATGAACATGTAAAGCAGCATATTTAAAATGAACATTTTTTATTTCTACCGTTCCCAGCAACGCATTTTGTATTATTTATCATTAATTTAAATCAAAAATGTGCAGCAGTGGCCGGCGAGGTGACTCGTTTAAGTTTGGCGAAATTTGACTTAAGCGATTACCAAAGGCACATCAAAGGCTTCATTGGCTGACGAAGAATTTTGCTTTACGCAGATATGACTTATTAGGTTGATCGTTGTTTTTGCTTAGTATTTTATTACAGCAAAGCATGAGCGAGACGCTACAAATGTTGGTATCACTTTATTTGTTTTGGTGATTTTCTCTCCAAATAACTCACATGCCTTACCTCTGCCTTTTGTTTTGGCCTCAATTTTAAAGTTCATCTTATAATTTGTTGCTTATTTCTGAATGATCCATTTTAAGGACTAAAGAATTTTCGAATGAAATTTTTTTGTTAATTGTAGGGGAGACATCCATACCTAACTTAAATCCAGAAGATTGACAATATTTGAGTTTAAGTTATCTTAGTTCGGATAATTGTTAATTATAAATAAACTAATTAATATCTAAATGCTAATTATAGCACTACAAAATCCTATACTATTTTTGTTCTAAAAAAAGAAAAATGTAATACACATTTTTTTGAAAGTAATATCGATTAAGTCGAGGTTTGAGAAGTTACAAAATTGTATTATTTTCTTTGCTTAAGGCATTGCCAAACGCAAACCTCCGAACGGGTTTTTAAACTGGCACTTTCAATTTTTGATAAATTTGTTATTCCTACAACGAAAAAATTAAAAAAAAAGTTGAATTTTGAAAGCCGGATTATAGCTTTAAAAAGTTTGTTAAAATTACATAATCTGCTTTAAAAAAAATACCCCTTTAACATTTCTCGGCCAAATTTCGATATGTGAAATTTTGTAATTTAATATTTTGATGGCATTTTCGAACTCGAACCTTTCTCGAAAACACGAAATGTTTTGCGTGTGGAAATGCGCTCAAAACTTGAATAAAACCAATAAATTTCTGATCAAATATCGCTTATTTGGTTAATGTACAATGGCAATCTTTGAATTATCTCTAAAAATCGGAATATAAAATTTACATCTAAGCCTCAATTAGCTTAATCACCACCATAGAATGGTAAAATTTTTATTAACGTTTTGATAAAATTTATACATAAGTATACTACATTTATAAATATATTATATTATCTAAAATATTCAGTGATTTCAATAAATCCAAACTAACAAAAATTCAAAACGAAACAAATTCCGCACAATTTCGAAATTTCAAAAAAAATTAAAGATTGCTTGCATAAGTAAACAAAAAAAATTTTCCGAGTTGGGCAACTAGATTTACTTGAAATTTTATATTTTGAGTTTGCTTGTTACAACAAAACGAAACGAGCAAAATTACTCGAAAAATATTTTTTCGTATTTTTCGTATGTTTTTGTTTTGATTTTGCTTGTGCTTGCAATAATAAATTTTTGTTTGTTTCTGATCGAAATTTAACGCTTGTTTCCGTTCTCTAGAGGGTACTCACTTCTCATTTTTGAGAGTCAATATATTTGTATTGACTCTGGTGTAAAGTCAAGGTGGGGGGTAATGACAAATGATATTTCTACTTTTTTCAGTAGATATATTATGATGAAGTGATTGGCACTTTTATGATTTGCCAAATCGAAAATACTGTGAATATCATTACTACTAATATTTCCTATTACGACCTGCTACAAAAATATGCTACAATAAATACTAACTTGAAATACATATTTTCCTTTACTAAATAGGAAGCGCTTATTACTAAAATAGTACAGTTTACTATTTTTATGGTACATTTTATTATTTTAATGGTAACAATTTGTATTCGCATCTCTTTAAATTTACTATGTGTTATAGTAAAATGCTTTCCTATATTAGGCCACAATCCTGTGGGCTCCTATAAATTATAGAAATGTCTCCTATAATTTTTTTTCCGTGTAAATACAACTCCTGCATAACTTTCACATTGCCAATTCGGCTGCCAGCCAAGTTCATCATAAGGAAAGGCGAGTCCGTAAGTCATAGGGTCCAAATTGGGACTCAAAACGTTCTAATTTGATCGCGAAAGTGTGTACGATAGGGATGATTCACATCTGAGAGTAGCTTCTCAAGGAACTCTGGATAACTAAGTTCGTTAGTCATCTACTATATCTTTCGGCTTAGGCAGCATAAGCTTATCTTTTCTGCAGCAGTCTGTGAATTTCTGATCTGTTGGAAGTACAACGCGATAATGTTTTGCTCTACAAAATTGGCAGATGACATTAAATTGACCACAAAAATGCTCTTCAACTTTGGTGTCACCGAAATTTACTGCCTCATCTCGAATAGCTTGCTTTTGACGTATTTGAGTCAAACGATGAGAAGCTAAGTTTACCGCGGTGGTGTTCATCAAGGTCCTGAACCTTCACTTCACGTGGAAATGTTTCCGTACCTAATCTTCTATAAGGAGGAAAAAACAGGATGGTTGGTCTCTCTACCTAATATCGTTTTGTTGTTTAGAACCCTTAAAATAACGTACAAGTAAGATAACAAAAACTCCGAGTAATTTTAAGTCTCACCAAATTCCATTCTTCATAAACGTGACATCACCATTTTTTCTAGAATAGTTTGAATCATAAACTAAATAAATCGCTAATAATAGCGAACTTCACCCTATAAGGTGCGAGTACATTACATTATATATTTGCAAATTCTTTATCAATTTGAATATTAAAACAACATACCGTGAGTCAACTTTTTAATACATAATATATTTACTCATTACTGCACAATTCGATACCAAACAAAATCCTCTAATCCCCCTTATGTATGATAAAAAAAAAATATTTTTAAATTTCCAAACCCAAATTATTGCTTACATAATAAAATTTCAATTAACACGTCACCTTGATTGAATTTCGATTTATGTTGTATGCCCCACAGAAAGCGTTATCTATTTTCTTCGTATATACTGTTTATACACCGATACGATGGAATTCGAAGTTTTATCTCAATTATTGTAAACCAATGCCGCAACATTAATGATTAATCGTACTTGAGTGCACATACCTAGATTTAGGCACACTAAAAACAAAATTAGTTAAAAGGAAGGAAACAATACCGATTCCTTATAGAAGGTACAAAACTGTGTCATTGCAGTTATCTGAATATCAACAAGTTGTCTCATCGCTTTCTTTTGTATATATAATACAATTCGGATTCCCAAAATTAAAATCTTGATGAATCACTTAAATTTTCGCCAAATTCAAAACGGCACGATAAATTCTGAGAATTGTTTACGCTCGATAAGAGAGGCCTTTTCTACGTATAGTTCTGAATGCAATTTTAAATGGAATCACATTATTTGGATTACATATCTTACAATTGGGCTTAAAACCGGGGATATCAAATAAAACAACAAATTGACGTAATTTTTGTGTAAACAATTTTTATTAGAAATTATTCCTGTGTATTCGCTGGTGTTTCACGTTTTGTTTAAATTACAATAAAATAAAAAAAAAAATTAAATAAAAGTTTGTTAGTAAATTAAATTACAAAAATCTTTTTATTGCAAAAACGGAAAATACTGTTGCAAATGCTAACACTAAACTATTTGCTTTATGTCCCATGGCTGAACTTTCATCAGGTACTTCAGAAGAAGTACCATTAATTGAATTACAACCATTTCCTGAGCACAATAAGCATCTACCTTCAGGGCAAGAGTTTGGACTTGATTGACAACCTCGGATAACATTTTCACCGTTGCGACGTGTAAAACATCTATCGTCCCGTGAGAATAATATGCAAATAGTTGGATTTGTAGTAGGTGAAGTGCCACATGTTGTATTTAAATGTCCTTGACATTGGTGGCAATGTAATCGATTTTGAGGGAAAATCTATAAATTAGAATATTAAATATTACATATCATGTATAGATTAGCCTGCGCATCATTAAATCATACCCGATTATTACATGGAACACCTGGTAGTGCACTAATTTGGATACATGTTTCACAATCGCTAATATCGGCTGAACAATTTGCAATTACTTCTTGAGTAAGAGTTTCTGCACATCCACGTACAACATGTCCGTTCACGATTTGGGTGAAGCATACAGTATTATTTGGCCCACACGGGCCGCCAACCATATCCGTCGGTGACAATAAACAATTTAGATCGTTCGCTGATGTACATTGCAGACATGTCTCTATATAAACAGAATTAGATAAATGGATTAATTTGTTATCTTATCACAATTTCGGGAGTTTTTGAAAAACTCTTAAATGTGTGTCGATTTTGTATATATTTATTTGGCATATGTTCAAATGGATAATAATAAATTATTTGATATATTTTTTGGTCGTTTTCGTACTGTACACAGTGTAGCGATTTATTATCGTAATTTAAATACTTAAAGATAAGACCCATTCAGAGAAACCATTATGTCACATTACAGGTTAGGGTTTGAAAAACTTGAATTATTGTATCATACTTTTTATGATTTGGTACAATTGGTGTCCATTTGGAATGTATGTATGCCAAATAATTTTTAATCCGCATCCAAATGTGATCACGTGTATTTTTTTTTTTTTGGGCGTTTCCCCGTCTTTCTTTATTAGATCCATTTTATACCGACACAAATAATTGTTAATGCTTACCAGTTTGCTGACTAATTTGGCACGAGATAAATCCAATCAGTGATGCTAGTATAACCACCAAACTTATTAATTTTTGATTCATTTTTGTATTTTTTTTTTTTGTCTTTTAACCACTTGAAATTTATTTTAGCTTTTAAGAATTACCTCCAATCGATTCAAAATTTAACTAACGACTGTCAATTCTAAGCTGTTTGTTAAACCAAAAAATATTTTTAAATTTATATATAGATACATAGAAGTAAAATTTATTATCTAATCAGTTCACAAATATTGTATACATAATAAACGTTGAACGTTATCAGTAAAATTGATTCTTCATAAATTCGATGTGACTAAAAATGTAAATGTGTTGTGTTGGTAAATTCGAAGGTAGGTATATTTATATAAGCAGTACGTACATATTTGTTCCATATACGTACATATATTATGTATAAGGAAATTCATATTTACCTAGTTATTAGAAAAATAAATAATTGTTATACATATCTATTATCTAAGTATGTACGTACTTAAATTGTCAATAATTAGTTTAATTGCGAAATATGCTAAATAATTGGAATTGTACTCGTTTTTGAGTATAGTTTCTCGCCAAAAATATCTATATGATTACAGTAAGAGACAATAACACGAAGACAACAACAAAAAAAAAATCAGCACTCAGGTGTACCGAGAAATGTTAACATTGAAAATGTTTTATTTTATTGACATTTTCCGACCGATATACCAAACCACCTATGTAGTACGCAAACATCAAATGAAGACAAACAAAAACATTTTTCGTACAAATCGTATGAAAAGTTAAAAAAAATGTAACAAAAGTGAAATTACCTATGACGCGTTGTACGGATATAAAGAGCACGTGCTTTTATCTGTTGAGGAAGGTCACGCTCTGTGCTCTGATCTACATTTGTGCTGTAACGCGACACATCAAAGGACCATTTTATCTACTTTTATTATCTTTAAACAGTTTTTTTTTAATTTGCCTTTATTTTTATATACTATGACTTATAATAGAATTAAAAAAGGCTGAATTAAAAAATATAGAGGGCTGAAACCTCATAACGTGATCAGAACTTCGGTTTAGATTAATTCAACTCCCAAATCAACCCCGGAAAAAAACCTCTTAACTCAATTTTCAGCTCAACCTCCAACTCAATTTACAACTTAACCTCCATCTCAATCGCAACACAATTCTAAACGCAATCACCAAATTAACCACAAAACCAACCCTCAGCTCAATCCCTTAAATAATGCCCCAACCGAACAACTCACTTAACCATACAAGCTATAACTAAATTCTAACTCACTTCAACTCAACTTAGCTCGAACCAAATCTTAACTCTCTACTCTCGGCATACGTACCTACCCTCGTACCATCATAACCTTAAACAATCGTTCCATCATATCATTATTCCATAATACCATCATACCATCATGAGACTATATTACGATTAAATCATCATACACCCATACCATCGTACCATAGTAAAGTTGAACCATCACACCATGATGTATACCATACCATCAATCCCCCATACCGTTATTCCATCACACCATCATACTATCACAAAAACATACCATTGTACCATTATACCATCGTACCATCATACCATAATCAGAGACTGGAACCGAAACTGAACCGAAAACCGAAAACCGTAATTAACCGCTATTTTCAATGAACCGAAAACCGGAACCGAACCGAAATAAAATAAAAAATTGAACCTGAACCGAAACTGGAATCGAAATTAATTTTCGTTCCTGTTCAAGTTTTTGCTATCCGAAAAAATGTATACAATTATTTTCAGTTTTTAAAATTGTGCAAATTTAACTAATCGGACTATCCAAGACGGTAATTTTTTCGTTTTAGACGGTTCCGCTTCCGACTTACGCAGATTTTTGTATCTATAATAAAAACTATTTTCGTTTTTCGTTATTATTATTTTAATTAAATTTTGAATAAAAAATTTGGAATCATAAATAGAAATCTTTTATTAAGAAACAATTCTTGAACCGGTTTCGGAGCCGAACCGGAACCGAACCGATATTAAATGGCCGAACCGGAACTGAACCGAACCGAAATTTAAAAATTAGGAACGTAACCGAAAACCGGAACGAAAAACATTTCGGTTCCAGTCTCTGACCATAATATTATAATACATACTATCATACCATCTGTGAGGAATAGTAGGCCATGATAAAATACTGTGAGGAATAGTAGGTCATGAAAAAATAACAAAAGGGTTAAGAGAGTTGACATGTAGAAAAGGACACGTATGCCTTTCCTGATCGAGATAATAAACAATTAAATTATATTAAAAGATACTTCTTATTTCCGTACCCGTACCCTAATACCCGCGGAGTATCCACACCATCATACCGTCATAATAGCATCATATTCCAAAATTTCATCTAAAAATCATTTTAGAACCCCAAATACAACGCACATGTCAAATTTCATCATAATCCGTTAAGAAACAGCCAAGTTCCAACCTAATTGGCGATATTTCCAAACTTTATCTAAAAATCCAAGGCCATATGCCAGAAGTTTATCCAAAAATCATTTTGAACCATGTCCATTGCAGATGTCAAATTTAACAAAAATCCGTTAAGAAATGGCCAAGTTACATCCTACTTGGGCATATTCCAGAACTTCATTTACAAATAATTTGAAAATCCTATTTCCATTGGAAATACTGAATTTCATCAAAATCGGATAAGATATAGAATCCCAATAAAATTTTTATAAAAAAAATAACAAATCCTCAGTTTAACTGCTCATTAAACCCTAATACAACCCAACTCAGCCCTAATTCAACCCGTAAACGGAACCCAACTCAACCCACAACTCAACTGCAAACTCAACGCTAAACTCAATCCTCAAACCAGCATTTATATAAAACTAGCTGAGTTACCCGGCGTTGCACGGGAGGTATATAATTCAAATACTTTGATTGTTATGCAAGAATTCTCTCTTTACAAAGCATGAGTTGTATTTTCGAATATTTTGTAGAAAATGTCTGGATAACTCAGTAGTTCCGGAGACGTAATACTATAGATACACACAAAGTAGATAATCACATATTCTACATTATCTGGTTAATTTTCTCGATGTGTCACTACGCGATCTTGGCGAAACAGGATTATCACGATTCATAACTTGATCACGATTCATAATTTGAATCTACTTGTAGAAACACGATAAACATGAAATGCAAAAAAGAGACAGTGAAAATGTAAATGGGATAGCTATATTATTTTATAAATGTCACTTTTTGTATTTTGTTCGCGTATTAACAGTTATCAATTCTTGAAAAAATAATTAAAATAAACTTAAATATAATTTAATTAATTTAAATATAATCATTGTGAATTTTGGTATAATGGAAAAACAAAAACAGTAAGATACATTTAAATCAATAATTTACGTATATACTGTATATGTATTTACCACATTTTCAGAATTAAAAAGAAATTTTGCTGGTGCGATACAACGGTAGAGATTTTAATAGATATTTGGCAACATTTTATTACGGATCTGAGGCGAGCAAAACGCAATTCACATGTTTACAAAGCGATGAAAACGAAAATGGAAGAACTTGACGTGTTTTGTGATTCCAGTGAAATTTCTAACAAAATTAAAAATTTGACACAAAGATATAGGTATGTATGTTAAATAATAAACATATGGCATAAAGATGAGCCCTTTTTTGACATTAGGTACTTATTTACTTTTGTGTACTTTCTACAGGAATGAAAAAAAACTTATTGGCCCTTCTGGCGGTACACCATCTATCTGGAAATGGTTTGAGAAAGTCAACTCAATTTTGGGCAGACTTCCCATAAATAATTTTCAATTAATTGAGGAGAGTGTTGAATGTCTTAACACAGGCAAGTTTCTGAATATAAATAATATTTATAAGAGTAACTTATACTTTTGTACATAATTGTTTTACAGATCAAGAATATGATGAATATGATGAAGTAGAATATTTAGACTCATCTTCCACAAGTTGCACGAATGACACCGAAATGATCAATACACCATCCACTTCATCGTCGACCTCGACCACTGAAACGAATTCCGCAAAGCGGCAGAAGACAAAAATGGTTACTATTCATCAAGATATGCTTGGTGAAATGCAAAAAATAAATCAAATAGAAGAAGACCGGAATAAGCGAGAAGAGAAATATTTCGAGCTAAGCTCACAATTTATGAAGGACAGTTTGGAAAAACAAGAAAAAGCCAATACAATTGCCGAAAAATCGCTATTGTTGGCTGAAGAAAACCTCAAATTACAGAAAATTTTAATTAATTCTCTTATTAAATAAGTAACAGTAATAACAAATTTAATTTTAAGGTTGTGATCAACGTGAAATTCAAAGCTTTATATATATATTTAGTTTTTAAATGAATTTATTAATAAAAAATGAAATATGATTCGAAACTTTATGCATTTGTATTATTTGTTAGAAGATACTCTGCTAACCTTAATCTTAAATGAGTGGCACTGGTACTTTTTTCGCCTGTGATACTCGTTGAACTCGGTTGCTCTTTACCATCATCGTCACTGAGCCAACTGTCGTTCAACTTATCATTTGATTCATTACATATGTTATGAATAATGCAGCAAGCTCTAATGACCGTATTTGTATTTGTTATCGCAACTTCCAACCCTTTCCCGATCCTCCTGAATCTACCTTTCAAATGGCCGAATGCGTTTTCGACTACTCTTCTCGAACGGCTTAAAACTTTATTAAAATTGGATTCGATGTCATTTTGAGCACTATTGTACGGGAATGGTTTCATCAGATGATGCGACAACGGGAAGGCGGAATCGCCAATTAGAAGTACTGGTACCTCTACGTTATTTATAATTTTTTTATATTTTTCAAATTTTAAATCGCTTGTGTGAATTGTTTTCAATTTTGAATTGCCGTAAATAAACGCATCATTATTCCGACCGGGTGATCCCACGCTTATATAAATAAAACGATATCTATAAAGTAAGCATAATGATTAATTTGAGATGATTTTTGAGGAACATTAAGGATTTACCTGTAGTCCACAGCTGCGAACAAAACGGTGGAGTACCAGCCTTTATAGTTGTGGTAGTCGGTTGCCTCTTCGGTGCAAGGGCTAACCTCTATATGACAACCGTCTTAAAGAAAAAAAATTAGGTATGTAATTCATGATTAAATGAACAACAAAAAAAAGTGTCTACCTATCGCCGCGTAACATTGAGGAAATCCCCACGTTTCATTAAACCCCCTAATGTTCTCTTTTATTTTTTCCTCTGTTGGTGGATATCCGTTTATAAATGTATTTTGAAGCTTATTAATTGCTTCACACACTTGAAGAGTAATCTGCCCTACAGTTGTTCTGCCAATACCAAAGAGATGCCCAATTGTAGCGTATTCTGCGGAAGAACCTAATGCATACAATGCAACAGCAATTCGTTTGGGAACAGGTATAGCTTTCCTCCAATTGGTATCGTTTTTTTTTATATAGCATCCGATGTGATCGCATATGAATTCGAAAGTTACTCGATGCATGCGGAAACGCTCTTTAAATTGTTTATCGGAAAACGTGGGGACTTCCTCTTCCCAGAAGCTCCCAAAAGTTACCTTTAAATTAAAACATTTTCAATCAGAATTTGTTAGCCATTCATAAACAAACCAAATTTAAAACCAAATAATTTAAATTTTTATTATAACTAAATATAATACTTACATGGCACCAAACTTTTCTATTTCTTGGTATGTAACTATTCGCCGAAGCACATACCTGTCTCATTAATTGCCCATTTTTATTTTGCCTGGAACGTCTATATTTCTCCATGTAATAGTAAGCTAGTTTGTTACTTGAACGGGCACTGCTTTCAAGTAACATTCTTTGATTATTTAAATTGGCGATTTCAGCTTCATTTTGCTTAAATATTAAAACTATTTTATTTATTTGTTTTTGATTCATTTTGAATGTGAACAGTTGAATAGTTTTATTAAAATTAAGTTTGGCGCGATGAATTTCATTTTTATGTACCTTTATCGAATGAAGTTTGGCAAAATTAGAATATAATCGGGTCTTTGTGTGTCGCAATAATTTGCTGATCGGGATTACGAAAAGTTAATTTGAAATCGTGATCGTAGATTATCGCGATAATGTTTGTGTGTATCTATGGTATAAGCTAGAAGAGGTTCAGGTGGATCATCCAGAGGAGGCAAATTCACTTTTCCATTTGAACAACATATTCCAGGCGATTCATTGTGAAACTTTAAAGCATGACAATACAAACAAATTGAAACATTGTAATCATAGTCTTTCTCGTAATTGAATGCTGCTAACTTTAAATCACCTCTAAAAGTTTCTATTAATCGTCCATATCGTAACCGATCGACTTCCAGCCGGGCCTCACGATGTTCAATGGTTTCAGTAGCTCTAGAAGAAGACATCCTGCTTCGAACATTTTCAAGCCGTGTTTCACACTGTTCAGTTGTTTCATTAGCTCTAGAAGAAGATGTACTGCTTCGAACGTTTGCAAGTCGTGTTTCACACTGTTCAGTTGTTTCATTAGCTCTAGAAGAAGAGGTACTGGTTCGATCATTTTCAAGGCATTTTAAGCAAAAATGAAACGTGTAGCTAATTAATCAGGAATGACGGGCATTCAAAACAGAAATTAGTATTAATTTATCAAAACGATTTTAATGTTCCCTCGATACGTTTCACCGCGAACTGTGTTTGAAAATGTCTTTACGGAATTTTTTTTAAGCAAAATCAAATGTTATCTACAATCAAAAAGTAATCATAGATTAACACGTTTATAAACTGAAAACTTAATTCTAATAAGAATGTATATTCACTTGAAATAATAATTAATACCTGGAAAATAATCACCAACAATTATTTTATTGCAATATAGCTAACTAATCGAGAACAACGGCATCCGAAACACAAATTAATATTAATTTATTCAAAACGATTAAAACTACGTCCACTTCGATACGTTTTACCGCGAACTTTGGTTGAAAATGACATTTCGAAAAACAAAAGAAGTTTTTTCAAACTAAGGCAATTTTACACGTACAATAATTTGAATCCAAGGATGTTTCTTGTAGAAGATGCTATTTTCAAATATAAAACGCTAGTACTTTTCAAAGTAAATCAGTTTATACGTACAATATTTTTTAGTACCTCTCCTAGAATTGATTTTATGAAACAATCATTGATTATTTAAGTAATAAACTAAATAAAGTAATAAACTATTGGCGTTTAGTATGAAACTACTATTTTCATTAAAAGCCGCCGGTTGCAATAGTGGATTAAAATAGAATGTTAATTATTTCTGAAGTTATGTGGAAATTAGAACTCGCTGACTATGGTACATTTCAAAACAGGATATGATAAATAGGATATCATTAAACAGTACCATGTCAAACCAGTAAAAATGGATTATTAGTATGGATAATATAAGTGTTCATAGATTTGTCTTCAGTTAAAGTGATGAAAGATTGTCTTAAATTTAAATTAATAAAATTAATTTGAATAATTAAATCAATTATAGTAGAGGTATGATTTGTATATAACAATCGCACGCTAGATATCCTTTTTGGTGTATAAATTTGCGGCTAAGGCGCTATTTCGGAACATTTAAATAATTGTATCTATACATGTAAAAATGAATTCTTGATCCAGGGCAGACTTCCGGATTGGAGCATGGCACTAATTTCATATAACCCCTTTCCTAAAGTCATTCCCGTCAAAAAAATCTTAAAAAAATTGAAATTTGAGAAAAAATTTGTACCACAGCCCCTAGACCCCGGGTCCAGCCCCTTCAAAAGTATCGTGGGCTTGGTCCTGAACATGCAACATATACATGGTAAAAATTTCATGGCGATCGGTAAAGCGGCTAAGGCGTTATTTCAGAACAATCAAATAATTGTATCTTTACAATTAAAAATGAACTTTTGATCCAGGGGCGGACCCCCCGAATTCGAACATGTCTCTTATTTCATATAACCCCTTTCCAAAACTCATTCTCGTAAAAAAATTGTATCATGGCGCCTAGACCCCGGGGTCCAGCCCCTTTCACAATTCGTAAGATTGGTCCTGAACATGCAACATTTGCATGGTAAACATTTCATGGCGATCGGTTGAGCGACTGAGAAGTAATTTTGAAATAATCAAATATTTGTATCTATACATGTAAAAATTAATTTTTGATCCGGGGCTGGGCCCCTCGGATTCGAACATGTCAGTAATTTCATATAACCAGTCCCATAAACTCATTTTCGTGGAAAAATTTAAAGAAAATTAAAATTTTCGAAAAAATTTGTACCGCAGCCCCTAGACCCCGGGGTCCAGCCCCTTCCAAAATATCGTAAGATTGGTTCTGGTATGCAACTTGTACATGGTAAAAATTTCATGGCGATCGGTTGAGCGGCTGAGGCGCCCATTCGGAACAGACAAACAAACAAACAAACAAACAGGAATTCATTTTTATATATATATATAGATTTGTTAACTGCTCACTACATCCTAATTCAACCCCAACTCAACTACAACTCCACCCGCAAATTGGTTCCTAACTTAACCTTCAAATCAACTCCAAACTTAATGCCCAATTCAATAATCAAACCAGCATATATGCATATAAAAAAATTGTAAATATTTATATAACCGTAGGTGTTTTGGGTCAATTTGTATGACAGGTCTCTTGACGTATAGTCTCCAAAAGCTTTTCAAATCTCCGCCTTGACCATAGAAACAGATTAGCAAAAATGCCGCGATTGCTATTCGCGATTTCCAACAAAGTAGCTGCGACATCTGGTAAAAACAATATGAACAAAATTTAACCATAGAACTGTCAAAGAGTTGAATTTGATAATACTCGTCCCTTTGCTTACATAGAAACAAACGCCTACTACATTTGATTGAAATCGCCAATAGTCGAATTTAACAAAATATTTGGCATACTAAAGTTAAAATTGACAATCGTTGAAAAAATTTTAACCAAAGAGGAAAATTCCTCAAATGAACATGAATTTCGAAGTCGAACGGCATATCTTGGCAAAGTGTTTGTATGTTATAAAAGCCTTGTTGACAGCTTCTCTACAGTCGTCGACGAGGAAAAGCTTGCAAATTTTCTTACAGTTTTTGAAGAATTCGAAGATCTGTATCACCACTTAACAGGCAGGCTTGAATTTCAATGTGAATTATTTATTTCTAAAGACGATTTCGATTCGGCTTCTACCTCATCTTTGATAAAGCACTTTCTACTGCTGTGTAAATCGATCAATTAATTTATATAAAAATAAACAGAAACACAAAAAAAAACACAAAACACAAATGACGCTTTCAATAAACTCAATTCGAATGGAAATGTCATTCAAAATGACAGTTCTATTTGTGTTTGTGTTAGTAAATCTGCCAAAAAATCCAGATTCGTAAACCAATAACAATTTTACTCGACGGAATGACTTTTCTTGGCAAATCGAACAGTTTGACAGCAGAAAGAGCATCTTTCATCGAGCCTGATTATGCTTTTTCTTGGTGAATCGAAATCGTCATTTATTGAAGCACTACTCGATCTGGTTCCAATTATAAAACGAAGTGAAAGTGAGCCAATATATCTTCGTTAGGTGCCAGCGATTTACAACTAGTCAGTCTGTCCCAATTGATTATTCTCAAAATAATAAATCGGAAATTAGATGGTACAATTCGTGGTGAGTGGAAGGAATCAACTGATCACAGCAAACGACCGACTTGGCAAGAATTCAAGTCATTTTTATAGAAAAATATTCGTGCCCTGCGTTAATGCGGTTCCAACTTCACGACAAAACCCGCCAGTGAGTAACTTTAACAAACAGGTAATACACCATTTCTTAAATAAGAGTCATATTTTTCTAACCAAACAATCTTAAATATGACATATGACTTGTGTGGTGTCTCATATTCAACAACCTAACACCAAAACAGCGATATATGTATATTGGATAATTGCATACACCAAACAAAAAACCTACCAGAAACCAAATTCAAGATCAAATTTCAATCGTGTCCCATCTGCTAAACCTTTTCTAGCATCTAAACTAGCTTATCATGCAACGTCAAGTTCATCTTCAAACTTTAATATAAATACCAAAATTTTCGAACGTTCAACAATTTTACCAGCAGCTTTATTGATGATTGAAAATGGTACTGGTAAAGTTATTCAATGTAGAGCACTATCGGAATCTGGTAGCGAGTCATTTATGCAAAAACTCTCAACTTGAAATATCACAAAGACAATCACATTGCAGCAACTGTATTAAACAATTCAATATCGCAGGTTTCACAGCGTATTACAAGTTGAGAACTTGAAAATGTCACATCCAAAAAGTTCCTATGTGAAGTGAAACATGTTTCACACAAACCAAAATTCGTGAAACTAATGGAAGATATATACATATATTGTATCAGATTCAATTCGTAACAACTTAGAGGATCTAGCGATTTAATCATTTAGAACGCAATTTGAACAATAATCCCGATAATTAACATTCATATGTAGAATTCATTAATGAGTATTCCCACCTAGGCCACATGAAACCCGTTAATGACACCTACGGGTTAAAACAAATAGCTTACTACATGTCACACGAATCTGTTGAGCGGCCTTCTAGTTCTTCCACAAAACTCCGCGTAGAATGAGAAGATGCTAGTGGGTCAGACGGTTCAGCACAATTTGTTCGATATCATTCTTCAATTTAGAACCTACAAGTACGCCATTACGAGTCACATCTCGAAAATATATCGACAAATAAAAATCAACAAAAATCAAACCCCTCTCAGTTAAACCAACCATTTCAGATATACGAGTTACAAACAGTAACTTAAGAACGGCTTCAGCACCGTATCTGGCCACACGAGTACTAAACCAGCTTGCCTATGATAAACTAGAAGAATTTCTATTAGCTGCCAATATAGCAAATTAGCAACAGTAGTTAAGCTATGAGAGTTCCAGCGCAAAAACACATGTAATCTTATATGGAGGTCCCAAAATGCAAAATCCGCCATCTTGGATTTAGTCATTCAGGGGCAACATTTAGGGGTAGCCAACACGTAGGGGAAATCAACATTTAGGGGTAGTCAACATCTAGGGGAAATTATGGCCGCCATCTATCGGTGAGTGGAAGTTACAGCGCCACCTATTAACGAGCGGAATTAGTACCAATGGCCACCTATCGACCAGTGGAATCAGTACTAATAGCACAGCACTATCTATCGGCGAGCGGAATTAGTACAAATAGAACTCTATCGGCGTGTAGAATCACATTACCAAGCTAAGTAGTGGAGAATAGATATAGTTTATCGTATTAATATTCTTGGTTTGTGTCTTTGATTGCTCAATTTTGATACAATTTATATCAACACGGAATTCGAAGTAATAAATTAAATTTTTTTCCGACTCGGGCGAGAATCGAACTCGAGACTTCAAGTAGTAAATCGCAACACACTTAACCCCACAGTCACGGGCCGTATCACAGTAATTTGATTAAATATTGCTTTATAAAAACAATTATCCGATTTTCCAAATGTGTTTGTCAAATTTACTGTTGATAATTGCTATGTTCGATTAACTAACATGCTTGTGTATATATGGTTATATTCTTATTTTACAACTAAGAAAACATAAACATTCGAAATCTTAATGTTAATAATTGATATGAACGTTCAACATGGCGGTACACAATTACATTAGTATATT
This sequence comes from Tipula helvola, assembly GCA_963556165.1. NCBI lineage: Eukaryota > Metazoa > Arthropoda > Insecta > Diptera > Tipulidae > Tipula > Tipula helvola. Next base: position 365,913,604 of record OY744481.1, read on the forward strand.
TATATTTTGCATGTACGTTAAATCAAGACAATAAATTTATTGCGATATAATAAGATGACGATTTACATGTGGTTTATTCATCCTAATTGTGGATTACAAGCGATACACATATAAGCTAAAAATAGATCGCTCGTTAAATTCTATTATGACTTTTATTCTTTTTTTGTATTTCTCCACACAATCAATCGCGATTTAATAATACGTGTAAAGTGCGCGATAAAAGCCATAATGAAAAAATCATACGTTCAATGCCAAAGTCAATTAAGAATATGCTCATTACAAATCAATTTCGTATTGTGCTATATTCTTAAATGATCGTTCTATATATGAAAATCACAATTCAGGCCAAATCCATTAAAAAATATCGGTAACAGAATTACACAGACATTCAGCGTAAATTAATAATTCGATAGTATGTCTGGAGAAATTGTGTCAAATCTATCATCTTTATTAATTTGTATTGTGCTACATTCTTAAATGGTTGCCCTAAATTTTTGGATTTATAAAAACAAGTAACAGAATTACACAAGCATTCAGCGGAAATTAATAATTCGATAGTATGTCTGGAGAAATTGTGTCAAATCTATCATCTTTATTAAACTAACATGCTTGTGTATAATTATATGGCTATATTCTTATTTTACAACTAAGAAAACATAAACATTCGAAATTTTAATGCTAATAATTGATATGAACGTTCAACATGACGCTACATAATTACATTAGTATATTTATATTTTGCATGTACGTTAAATCAAGACAATAAATTTATTGCGATATAATAAGATGGCGATTTGCATGTATCAGCGGTTTATTCAGCCTAATTGTGGATTACAAGTGATACATATATAAGCTAAAAATAGATCGCTTGTTAAATTCTATTATGACTTTTATTCTTTTTGCATTTCTCCACACAATCAATCGCGATTTAATAATACGCGTAAAATCATACGTTCAATGCCAAAGTCAATTAAGAATATGTTCATTACAAATCAATTTCGTATTGTGCTATATTCTTAAACGATCGTTCTATATATGAAAATCACAATTCAGCCCAAATCCATTAAAAAATATCGGTAACAGAATTACACAGGCATTCAGCGTAAATTAATAAATCGATAGTATGTCTGGAGAAATTGTGTCAAATCTATTATCTTTATTAATTTGTATTGTGCAACATTCTTAAATGGTTGTTCTAAATTTTTGGATTTATAAAAACAATACCATCGCATCCATGTCTAGAAACATTCGTTAATCGAGAAAAATGTTTGTCTTGTTGTCAAACAACAAATTAAAACGTAGAGAGAAGGAGACGGATCGATAATTCAATCGATAAAGTTTTAGATTTGTATAAAGATAATAGATTCGTTGTCGTTGTTATCTCATATTCACAAAATAGAACATGAACGAACATGATTCATTCCCACAAAACAAAAAGTATAAAATACAATAGTGAATCATACACACACACACACACACACACACACACACACATACACGCACATTATACATCTGTCAGTGCTGCTGCCTCGAAAGTATGACGTAATATCGAAAGTACGCAAAATAAAGATGATCAAACGCCGGTTAAAGAAAATAAATTACAGAATATGATCGTTATGCATAGAATATGAAACAATTATTTAAAGAGAAGAAGAAATGATAACAAAATTGTTTGTCAAATTATTGGTATATGGACATTGACTTATGTAGTAGCAAATTTGTTTTGTGTGATCGACGTTTATCATTTTATATAAACGTAAATGTGTGAAATATATTCGTATGCATGTATATAAAAGTCGTATTTAGCATATTTTATTTGTTGTTGCCCGATAAAAAGTATTCATTTGTTGTTGTTGTTATGTTACTGTATGTAATGCATAAAAATCAAAACTAAACACGAATGATCACGACCAAATCTATAGTTATGCTGATTACATTAATATATTTATATTTTGCAAGTACGTTAAATTATGACAATAAATTTATTGTGATATAATACAAATCTATAGTTATGCCGATTACATTAATATATTTATATTTTGCAAGTACGTTAAATTATGACAATAAATTTATTGTGATATAATAAGATGGCGATTACGTGTATCAGCGGTTTATTCATCCTAATTGTGGATTACAAGCGATACATATATAAGCTAAAAATAGATCGCTTGTTAAATTTTATTACGACTTTATTCTTTTTGCATTTCTCCACACAATCAATCGCGATCCAATAATACGCGCAAAGTGCATGATACACGTTATAAGGAAAAATCATACGTTCAATGTCAAAGGCAATTAAGAATATGTTCAACACAAATCAATTTCGTATTGTGCTATATTCTTAAACGATCGTTCTATATATGAAAATCACAATTCAGGCCAAATCCATTAAAAAATATCGGTAACAGAATTACACAAGCATTCAGCGGAAATTAATAATTCGATAGTATGTCTGGAGAAATTGTGTCAAATCCATTATCTTTATTAATTTGTATTGTGCTACATTCTCAAATGGTTGTCCTAATTTTTTGGATTTATAAAAACAATTTAAATTTTTATATGTATATTGCGTAAAAATTTGAATGAATACAACGTCACGAAATACCTTTTAATATACATTTTGTACGCGAGAGTATACAATCGCCTGTCAAAAATTGATGCAGCAAACCTATTAACCTCTTCAAGGCGTACAACGAATAACAATTCATAGTAAAATATTATTCCTTTAGTCTATAAAGTTTAGATTGTCCAGGTCAGCCATATTAAATTAAGACGCTTGTTTTCATTTTTAACGCCAGACCGCTGCATCCGCGACTAGAAACGTTCGATAATCGAGAAAAATGTTTATCTTGTTGTCAAACAACAAATTAAAATGTAGAGAGAATGAGATGGAATCGAAAAATTCAATTGTTAAAGCTCTAGATTTGCATAAAGATAATACACAAAATTTGTATTGTGCTATATTCTTAAATGGTTGTTCTATATATATTATATATATACTTATATATGAAAAAAAAAAAAAAAAAAATAAATAAATTCACAATTCAGACCAAATCAATTAAAAAATATCGGAGGTCGAATTGCATATTTTAATTCAGCGTAAATTAATAATTCAATAGTATGTCTGGTGAAATCATGTCAAATCCATTATCTTTATTAATTCGTATTGTACTATATTCTTAAATGGTCGTCCTTCATTTTTTGGATTCGCACACTAATCACACATGTCCGTTTAAATTTTATACATTTTTAATTTTTTTCTTCTCAATAACAACAGTACAACAACGGGTTTAACATATGGTTCGATCCGTATATATATTTATATGTACAATACATTCAGTCACGTCGACGAATTCATTTGGGAAAAATTACTCAACTTGACACACTCAAAACTAAACACGAACGAACATGATCAAATCTAAAGTTATGTTGTAATATCTTTCTCGTTTATATTGTCACATGCATAATTCGAGCGATAAATTAATTGAATCATATGAGGGCGTGTCGATTTAAACATTACGCTTATAGTCGTTATATGTAACGCTGGCTAATATAGGTCGAATGACTAAATATTTATTTACGATGTTATATACAAACAATTATAATAGTGAAAGATATTGTTGTTGTTTTTTAACTCGTTCAGATATAATTAGATGAAATATTGTGTGCTGTCTACACTTTATATGAAAATTGACGTTGCTTCTTGAAGTAATCAATTATAGTATGTGCGCATTATTATGGTTGTTGTGGGGACAAGGTATTATAGCTTTATTTTCTTTACCCATAGTAAATTTAACTAACACATACATACTATAATTGATTACTTCAAGAAGCAACGTCAATTTTCATATAAAGTGTAGACAGCACACAATATTTCATCTAATTATATCTGAACGAGTTAAAAAACAACAACAATATCTTTCACTATTATAATTGTTTGTATATAACATCGTAAATAAATATTTAGTCATTCGACCTATATTAGCCAGCGTTACATATAACGACTATAAGCGTAATGTTTAAATCGACACGCCCTCATATGATTCAATTAATTTATCGCTCGAATTATGCATGTGACAATATAAACGAGAAAGATATTACAACATAACTTTAGATTTGATCATGTTCGTTCGTGTTTAGTTTTGAGTGTGTCAAGTTGAGTAATTTTTCCCAAATGAATTCGTCGACGTGACTGAATGTATTGTACATATAAATATATATACGGATCGAACCATATGTTAAACCCGTTGTTGTACTGTTGTTATTGAGAAGAAAAAAATTAAAAATGTATAAAATTTAAACGGACATGTGTGATTAGTGTGCGAATCCAAAAAATGAAGGACGACCATTTAAGAATATAGTACAATACGAATTAATAAAGATAATGGATTTGACATGATTTCACCAGACATACTATTGAATTATTAATTTACGCTGAATTAAAATATGCAATTCGACCTCCGATATTTTTTAATTGATTTGGTCTGAATTGTGAATTTATTTATTTTTTTTTTTTTTTTTTCATATATAAGTATATATATAATATATATAGAACAACCATTTAAGAATATAGCACAATACAAATTTTGTGTATTATCTTTATGCAAATCTAGAGCTTTAACAATTGAATTTTTCGATTCCATCTCATTCTCTCTACATTTTAATTTGTTGTTTGACAACAAGATAAACATTTTTCTCGATTATCGAACGTTTCTAGTCGCGGATGCAGCGGTCTGGCGTTAAAAATGAAAACAAGCGTCTTAATTTAATATGGCTGACCTGGACAATCTAAACTTTATAGACTAAAGGAATAATATTTTACTATGAATTGTTATTCGTTGTACGCCTTGAAGAGGTTAATAGGTTTGCTGCATCAATTTTTGACAGGCGATTGTATACTCTCGCGTACAAAATGTATATTAAAAGGTATTTCGTGACGTTGTATTCATTCAAATTTTTACGCAATATACATATAAAAATTTAAATTGTTTTTATAAATCCAAAAAATTAGGACAACCATTTGAGAATGTAGCACAATACAAATTAATAAAGATAATGGATTTGACACAATTTCTCCAGACATACTATCGAATTATTAATTTCCGCTGAATGCTTGTGTAATTCTGTTACCGATATTTTTTAATGGATTTGGCCTGAATTGTGATTTTCATATATAGAACGATCGTTTAAGAATATAGCACAATACGAAATTGATTTGTGTTGAACATATTCTTAATTGCCTTTGACATTGAACGTATGATTTTTCCTTATAACGTGTATCATGCACTTTGCGCGTATTATTGGATCGCGATTGATTGTGTGGAGAAATGCAAAAAGAATAAAGTCGTAATAAAATTTAACAAGCGATCTATTTTTAGCTTATATATGTATCGCTTGTAATCCACAATTAGGATGAATAAACCGCTGATACACGTAATCGCCATCTTATTATATCACAATAAATTTATTGTCATAATTTAACGTACTTGCAAAATATAAATATATTAATGTAATCGGCATAACTATAGATTTGTATTATATCACAATAAATTTATTGTCATAATTTAACGTACTTGCAAAATATAAATATATTAATGTAATCAGCATAACTATAGATTTGGTCGTGATCATTCGTGTTTAGTTTTGATTTTTATGCATTACATACAGTAACATAACAACAACAACAAATGAATACTTTTTATCGGGCAACAACAAATAAAATATGCTAAATACGACTTTTATATACATGCATACGAATATATTTCACACATTTACGTTTATATAAAATGATAAACGTCGATCACACAAAACAAATTTGCTACTACATAAGTCAATGTCCATATACCAATAATTTGACAAACAATTTTGTTATCATTTCTTCTTCTCTTTAAATAATTGTTTCATATTCTATGCATAACGATCATATTCTGTAATTTATTTTCTTTAACCGGCGTTTGATCATCTTTATTTTGCGTACTTTCGATATTACGTCATACTTTCGAGGCAGCAGCACTGACAGATGTATAATGTGCGTGTATGTGTGTGTGTGTGTGTGTGTGTGTGTGTGTGTATGATTCACTATTGTATTTTATACTTTTTGTTTTGTGGGAATGAATCATGTTCGTTCATGTTCTATTTTGTGAATATGAGATAACAACGACAACGAATCTATTATCTTTATACAAATCTAAAACTTTATCGATTGAATTATCGATCCGTCTCCTTCTCTCTACGTTTTAATTTGTTGTTTGACAACAAGACAAACATTTTTCTCGATTAACGAATGTTTCTAGACATGGATGCGATGGTATTGTTTTTATAAATCCAAAAATTTAGAACAACCATTTAAGAATGTTGCACAATACAAATTAATAAAGATAATAGATTTGACACAATTTCTCCAGACATACTATCGATTTATTAATTTACGCTGAATGCCTGTGTAATTCTGTTACCGATATTTTTTAATGGATTTGGGCTGAATTGTGATTTTCATATATAGAACGATCGTTTAAGAATATAGCACAATACGAAATTGATTTGTAATGAACATATTCTTAATTGACTTTGGCATTGAACGTATGATTTTACGCGTATTATTAAATCGCGATTGATTGTGTGGAGAAATGCAAAAAGAATAAAAGTCATAATAGAATTTAACAAGCGATCTATTTTTAGCTTATATATGTATCACTTGTAATCCACAATTAGGCTGAATAAACCGCTGATACATGCAAATCGCCATCTTATTATATCGCAATAAATTTATTGTCTTGATTTAACGTACATGCAAAATATAAATATACTAATGTAATTATGTAGCGTCATGTTGAACGTTCATATCAATTATTAGCATTAAAATTTCGAATGTTTATGTTTTCTTAGTTGTAAAATAAGAATATAGCCATATAATTATACACAAGCATGTTAGTTTAATAAAGATGATAGATTTGACACAATTTCTCCAGACATACTATCGAATTATTAATTTCCGCTGAATGCTTGTGTAATTCTGTTACTTGTTTTTATAAATCCAAAAATTTAGGGCAACCATTTAAGAATGTAGCACAATACAAATTAATAAAGATGATAGATTTGACACAATTTCTCCAGACATACTATCGAATTATTAATTTACGCTGAATGTCTGTGTAATTCTGTTACCGATATTTTTTAATGGATTTGGCCTGAATTGTGATTTTCATATATAGAACGATCATTTAAGAATATAGCACAATACGAAATTGATTTGTAATGAGCATATTCTTAATTGACTTTGGCATTGAACGTATGATTTTTTCATTATGGCTTTTATCGCGCACTTTACACGTATTATTAAATCGCGATTGATTGTGTGGAGAAATACAAAAAAAGAATAAAAGTCATAATAGAATTTAACGAGCGATCTATTTTTAGCTTATATGTGTATCGCTTGTAATCCACAATTAGGATGAATAAACCACATGTAAATCGTCATCTTATTATATCGCAATAAATTTATTGTCTTGATTTAACGTACATGCAAAATATAAATATACTAATGTAATTGTGTACCGCCATGTTGAACGTTCATATCAATTATTAACATTAAGATTTCGAATGTTTATGTTTTCTTAGTTGTAAAATAAGAATATAACCATATATACACAAGCATGTTAGTTAATCGAACATAGCAATTATCAACAGTAAATTTGACAAACACATTTGGAAAATCGGATAATTGTTTTTATAAAGCAATATTTAATCAAATTACTGTGATACGGCCCGTGACTGTGGGGTTAAGTGTGTTGCGATTTACTACTTGAAGTCTCGAGTTCGATTCTCGCCCGAGTCGGAAAAAAATTTAATTTATTACTTCGAATTCCGTGTTGATATAAATTGTATCAAAATTGAGCAATCAAAGACACAAACCAAGAATATTAATACGATAAACTATATCTATTCTCCACTACTTAGCTTGGTAATGTGATTCTACACGCCGATAGAGTTCTATTTGTACTAATTCCGCTCGCCGATAGATAGTGCTGTGCTATTAGTACTGATTCCACTGGTCGATAGGTGGCCATTGGTACTAATTCCGCTCGTTAATAGGTGGCGCTGTAACTTCCACTCACCGATAGATGGCGGCCATAATTTCCCCTAGATGTTGACTACCCCTAAATGTTGATTTCCCCTACGTGTTGGCTACCCCTAAATGTTGCCCCTGAATGACTAAATCCAAGATGGCGGATTTTGCATTTTGGGACCTCCATATAAGATTACATGTGTTTTTGCGCTGGAACTCTCATAGCTTAACTACTAGCAACAAGGGACTTCTATATGTTGATGATGTTCAAATGATTTGAAACAGCGAAAATTATACAACTCGAAATGATACAAATGCTCAAACGTGGCGGATTTTATTTACATAAGTGGTGTTCCAATGACAAACCACTTCTTTCTAATTGATGTTCCTTTCAAAGATCGTGAGGAAGTAAAATACAACGAATTTAGGTTTGCTGTGGCAACTAAAGGAAGATCTTTTCATCTTTAAATCGCCAGAGTTTAACCAACAATTCCTAACGAATGTAGCAAATTTAATCCCTTGGGGCTCATATCTCCAATTATAATTACAGGCAAAATAATAATACAAACACTTTGGGAAAAACAGCTTAACTGGGATGATGCTGGAGTTGCGTCTCTCGATCAAAATGTTAACAGTAACATTTCCAAGTAACAGCATAACGATATTTTCAATAACTAACGTGGTATATCTTAAATTATTGCACTCTTTAAGACCTTTACAATGATAAGCAGCCTAGTAACATTTTAATGAAAAAATAAAAGGTTTCATTTCACCGTGGTGAATTTTTATTTTGATGGTGAAAGATATTTAAAATCCCCAGGCTCTCTAGATCAAGGCCATTCCAAAGGCACCTTCTTTAGTTTATATTCGACTGGACAAAATAATTTTTCACCTCATTATGGTGAATATTCATAAGAGATCAAGATATTTATAAGAGTACCACTTTGAAGTCAATATGAAACCTGAAAGTAAGCAAACAGGAATTTCGGCCATACAAACAGTGCTATAATAGAGCCATTTTCAAGACCTGTACAATAATGTATGATACTGTATTATTCACATGAAAAACTATTTCACTTCACCGTGGTGAATTTTTATATGTGCTTTGAAAAATATTTAAACCTTTCTGGCCTCTCTAGATCGAAACTTTTCACATGATACTTTGTTCAATCTATATCCGGCTGGAAAACAATTACTTTTCATCTCACCGTGGTGAATATTTGGAGTGGTGAGGAGTGGTGAAAAAATGAAAAATTTTAGGAATTTCTTGTATCTCTCGGTTAACAATAATACCACTTCCAAGTCTAAATATGACATCTGCAAATCTGGTACTAACGCCATTCGAGTGAAAAACACTTGTTTTCACCTCACCGTGGTAAATTTGAGTATGCGATTAGAACAATGCGAGACAAACAGATCTTTCTACCTGCTTAATTGTGTGCTTCAAAAAGGGAAATTTTTAGAAAAGTCGTATAATAAGTCGAATTTGTTTGAAAATGTATGAACTGGAAAATATACTTACTGTGTATTGACACCTTGAAAATGACCTTGAACTATACAATAAGTAGATTTGTTAATTTATTTTAATTTTTAATTATGAATGAATCGTTTGTTTGTCACTTATATAATTCTGAAACAAATAACCCAAATTCATCCATTATTACATGTACTAACAATTTGTAATTTTTCTAATTTCAACATCTCGTACTATTCGCAGTTTGCTTGAAAATTTCGATAATCCTTTTGTTAATTTAACTTCTTTTGAATGTCGTTATTTTTTAAATAGAAATTTAGATTTATGATATGAGTTAGACTTCTATAAAATTCCTGAATACAATAGTGTTTGTTATTGTAATCACAATTATAGAGCTGATGGTGATGTATGTGCGTTTTATGATTTGTCATTTGAATTGTGAGTATGAATCGATATCTTTGAATTCGGCTGATATAATGAAATTATCGATAATAACTAATAACGTCAAATATATGTTTGTGTATACTATTGTATATAGGTTGCAATCCATTTCAGTTACTAAATTTCATATCTGCGAATTTTTTGTTTTCGTATCAAAGTTCAAAAATCAGAAAATAGTTGATATGGGTGATATTGAAATTTTGAATATTTATGGTGTCCTCTTTTGAATTCCAATCATACAAATTATTCACCTACTAGAATTACTAGTAGCACTGCCACTTATTTTGATAACTGTTTTGCTCGAGTTCGTATTAAATTCAGCTTAAAAGCTTCTCTGCATTACCTCCATATTTCAGATCACCATTAACTTAAACTTGAGTTTGCTTTTGTTCTATACAGGATGAAAATGACACATATTTAACTGTCATAATAGTTAAGGTTAACTTCGCTTGCTAAAATATAAACATCCGCCTGCGGACTGCGAAAATCAATTGGCGCATTTGTATCTTGTGCACCAACCAAATGCGCAAACACGACAATTATACTTAAATAGGCGCCGTCAAAGCCAGTATTAATGTTGAGCTCAAAACGGATCGATTTTTCGACCGAATGTTTCTAATTTATTTGGGCCATTAAAAGCGCTTTTCAAATGGGAACCATTATTTTTGACTAATGCATACAAGTACCCTCCCGGCGCAAAAATGTATACATCGACAGTGTACAGTTTACGAACGGTTTACGAACAACGTTTTTACACTACTACACATACATTCCATCTATATACACACTGCAGTACAAGTTTCCACATGTATGTGCATATCTCGCTTTGATTTTATTCTTCATACACATAACACATACATAACTGCTTTAATTTTCAACTTGTGAAAACGTGTTTGTTATTTTGTGCGCCATTTAAAAAATTATTACAGACGAAGCAGCCTGCAGTTTCTCATGGCACGGGCAACACAATAATATAGCGTTTATCGCTCAATTACGATTATCAATATTTTAAAAGGTATTGTCTGTTATCAGTAGTAATTAATTCATGCTTAAATAATTTTCTTTCATTTTAGAGGAAACTATTACAAAATTTAATACTGCTAGCAGCAGTGACGTGGAATACGTAATTATTGGTTACACATTTTTTTTTTATCATTAAGTTTGAATTTATTATTAATAAGGGAGATATTTATTTGGATTGATTGTTATCGGCATGGTGAAATGCTGTTAAACACCTTAAGTATTTATATACATAAGTATTATTTATATGGAACTTGAAATGTGATTTTAATTTTATATTCATTTTGATTAACGCAGAATTTAAAAGTCCTTAAATATATTTTAGACTGAAAGATGTGATTTATAACTTATTAAATAATAATTAGTAATTTAGTATAAAATACTTATATTCATAAGAAAACAAAAACATGAATACATTAAAAATAAATATTATTTAAAACACAATTTATTTGTATTATATTGATTTCATTTAAAATTATATACTTGTGACATAATCCACACCGTACGTAAATGTTACACCTATGTGGCTCAAAAACGTTATGCTAAAACAGTTCGTAAACGTTACGTTTCTGCGTAAACATTATGAACAGTTTAATACACACTAATACATACACAAGTCTTCGCAAATTTGTTTCACTTCTCATGTGACAAAAGTACACATTACGTACTATATTCGTACTGTTTTAGTGTAACGTTTACGAACACCTTAGTATAGCAAAGTCTTCGTAAACCGTACGTTTATGATACACCTGGTCTGGAGGGTATCTATGCTTGGCGCTGATTGTTTGTCAAAATTTAGATACATAATTCAATTTTTTGCTAAAAATCACGTGGGTTCACATCCCCGATAAAATTTTGAGCAAAAATATTTGTATCATTAAAGCCGGTACGCTGCTGAAGTGAAATGAAATTTTTCATATAAAATTAACACAAACGAAAACGAAAATGAAAATTTCACCGCTGAATTTCACTTTGCCGCACGAAATGGGAGTTTTCGTATTAGAATACAGATGTCTCTATTTTATCTCTACGCATTTTACACTTCATTTTTATTTTCTCGGACGATTAGGTACGCTGTCCAAGTGAAATGAAATTTTCACTGCTCTCCAAAAATATGAAGATACATCTGGGGTGGGATTTTGTAACTTCACTTTCGGTTCGAATTCGATAGATATTATGTCTCATGTTTCAAGAATAAAATTTTACTCTATTTCGTTTTTCAATTATGCTGTTTTTCTTCCTTTCTCAACTGCTCGAAGAAAACAACATGCTATTTCTACTTAAACTCCTGATTATTTATCACTCAAATTTTTGTTTACTGATACTTTATCGATTTGAAAAAAAAGAAAATATTGCAACACAAAGAGATCGCAATAGGAAAAGCGTAATCAAAAAGCGAAATAGAGTACAGTTTTATTCTTGAAACATGAGACATAAAATCTATCGAATTCGAATCGAAAGTGATGTTACAACACCCCACCCCTCTGATGTGAAAATTTAGTTTGACGAATTTCGTAAATATTTTAGTGCGTATAACTTCATGTTATCTCTAACAACATATTTTATACAATAAAATTCACTTCGATAGTTGATTATCCTCAAAACGCAAAAACAAATGAAATTTGTCAAAATTTATCTTCACATTTATCGTTCGGGAAGACAAAAATGAAGTGAAAAATGTGTAGAGATAAAATAGAGACATCTGTATTCTAATACGAAAACTCCCATTTCGTACGGCAAAGTGAAATTCAGCGGTGAGATTTTCATTTTCGTTTTCGCTTGTGTCAATTTTATATAAATTTCATTTTACTTCAGCAGCGTACCGGCCTTAAAAGATAAATTTTGACAATTTCTGCCCAAAACAACAATAGAAACTACTATCGACGCTCGCTATGAATTTGAAACATGTTCCACTCGTATTCCAAATAAGAGTCACTCGTCCGAAAAAAACAAATTCGTTCTATTTTTTCGCGATCGATTACATAACTAATATCGCTCATTTCGATGTGAACACAATTCGTTCTTACACATAATAGCCAAACATCTACCGTTCAGCGTTTGAACCAAATATTGGTGATGGTAAACCGATTTTTCCTCGCATTTAATTAAACAAATTTACATGATTTTGTAGAGATTTACTTTGATTTATTAAACTAACATAAAAAACATCATTTACACAAATTATATTCACTAATAATTAATAACGCTTGTTGCGCGGATAATCATAATCATCATCGTCAACAAGAACTGCCAATTTTCTAATTGTATCACGTGCTTTTTTCGACAAAAATGAATCCACCTGCCCAACAATCGTCACAAACTGCATCATTTTCTGTAATGATTCACTTATCCTAGCATTCCTTTGCGCCTTTTCAATACTCGTCTCTTTTCCCAACTTTTCGGCTAAATTCAATTTACCACTGGCACCATGTATATCTCGTTTTGTTATACCCGGTGGTTTCAATGTTAATTGTCCAATATCTCTCAAAAATTTATTCCATTTACGTAACTTTGGATTTGAATCATCTTTACTAAAATTTTTATCATCCACCAATATAAAGTTATCATCTCTGCTCGATCCTACACTTTCTTCATCATCATTTTGATTTAAAAAGGTCGATTCAAATTCTTGTAGCTCCGGTATATGACGATTTGTGGTTAGATTTATTTCATGCGGACAATTATGTGGCGAATCTGTACCACATTCACAATTTTGGTCAAACATTTTAATGCCCAATTTAGGTTTTGGTTTGCCGAAAATAATTGGCGCTTTAGGTTTTGTAGTGGTTTTTAATTTATTTTTGCCAAACAAATCAAATTTTGGGATTGGTGTCGTTATTTTTGCGGATTTTGGTGCCAATGTGATTGGTTTTGGTTTAGCGAGTTTGGGAAAAAGAGCCTGCAGCTTTTTGAGTTCCGGTAAATCGAATAGTTTCGTTTTCAATTTATTTTTGATCTCAAACGTTGGAATTGGTTTGACTGCAAAATAAAATATTTGTATGATAATAAATACATTTTAAAACTGTATATGTATGTACTTACTTTCATCTTCAAGTTTCATTATGGGCGCACTATGTTTGGCCTTCAATTTATCCAATAAAGTTGCTTCACTTTTGTGCAGCGAAAAAATCTGTTTGAATAAACATTTAGATTACCAATTAGACAACATATTATAAATTGTAAATGTTAAATTAGGGCTAACCATTAAAAATAATAAACAAATAATTATTAAAAATATTACAAAAAATATAAGAGCATTAAATAAAATAAAATTATTTTTAATTAATAAATGTAATTTCATTTTTAAATCAGTATTTAATTCCATAATGTACACGACCGGGTACTAACCATTATTATTACAGCAATAAATGCTGGTGTCGATATCGACCGCAATTTAAAATTAAACATTTCACATTCAACTATTAAATTCCAACTAAAAATTTATTGCTAATTAGAAATTTTCAACGTTACGATAAATTATTTATGTTGATACAGCAATTTGCAATTTACATAATATTGTTATGTACATTACATAATTTAGGTGACCATTAAAATGTAGGTCGGCTAGTTGAGCGCCAGGTATTGCGTCATCAAAACATATTTCCTTTGGTATATGTAGGTACTATATACAAGTACACAGACATTATTAATTACAAATTATGAATTCGACAAATTGCATTCATATTTTGTTTTAAACCATAAACAAAAAATGTCTCACAATTTCCTTCTATAAATACATAAATAAATATTATTTTTAAAAATAAAACTTTTGATGACAACTTAAATTCATTTCATTTCCGTTTGATTGTAAATCAATCACCATTCGCTTCGTGTACCATATGAGATATAAGAAATGGTAAAATAATTTTCATTCTTGCTCTGTATATTGAGAGCAGCACTCTTGTGTGTTTGTGTACTGTACATACATAAAAAAAAACACTTTAACGATTTTTCATTCATGGCGCGGGTTTGAAGGAAAAAGAAGTTAATTCTTTATGTCAACAACGATGGAATTAATATTTTGTATATAGATGAATAATTACTTTTAAGTTTTGTGTATTAATAATTAAAGATTTTTAATTTATTAGTTTTAATTAAAGGAACAGCGATGGCGTGTGAATAATTTTGATTAATTTCCTGGTGATTCATATTATGTTGAGGCGCAAAATTAAAATGGTTTCATATAAGGATATATGACGATTGAATCTCAGTATTCTTGAAAGCCCATAAAACATACCAGAGCAGAAGATATATATTTATGTAGGTAAAGCTAGTGTGAAACTTCTGTTCAGTACTGTTAGAACTGAAATTGGGCTAATTAGTGGTCTTTGAAAAAAAATTAGTGATAATCCAGGAGCTAAGCAAATGGGGAACGAATTTTCATATTTCGCCTGAAAGACAGTAAAAAATGCAAAAACTTTAAACTGATTTTCAGCGAAAATCAGAAAACTAAAATCAATTAACTTTATGTTTTCCATAAGTAAACACAATAAACGAATTGGAGCTTTCCATAAAAGTATAAATTTTCACAATTTTCATTTATAAAATGACGGAAAATGAAAATCAATTAATACCCCTAAATGACAGTATCTTGTAGCATCCAAGACACATTATCCGTTCAATAATTGATCAATAATGATTTAGGCCCGAATTTATAGTCGTAACTATTGCTATTGCTATTGACGATTGGAGCATCACGGATTCCACCTAGTGGAAAATTTTTAAACTGATGTACCTGATAATTTGACGTTCGAAATTATTGTAAACAATTCCAATTTTGAACTGTAAACACAATTTTTACTTACCGGATTGCTAATAATTGTAAATTATTCCAATTTCGGACTATAAAAACAATTTTTAATTACCGCATTGCTAAATTTTCTTTCGTCGCATTTGTGACAAATGTCATTTTATCAGGTGCATCATTTTAACTATTGTCCTCGAGAGGCGCTTCCTCTACTTTTACAATCGTCAATAGCAACGGTTTTCGAAAATCATTTTAAAATCATGTATAAAGTTCGATGCGAATTTCGAATTTACTTTCTTGTCTTGGATATATTGTAGTAACGTTTATAGTGATGGATTTTGATCACTACAACCATTGTTACATTACAAATAAATCTTATAGTGAGGTTTATAAATACGAAAACTGTTACTATAACAGTAGTTATAGTTGTAGCAACAACTATAAATTCGGGCCTGTGTGCTAGATGCACCCAGTTCATTTTTAAACCAAAAATAAACACGGAGGCTGATCAACAGAATTCAACGCATTCTGAAGATTATTATATTTACGATAGTATGTTTTACATAATTTCAACAAGTTATCCAAGACAAAAACCAAACTAGACACGTAGGCCCGAATTTTTAGTCGTAACTATTGCTATTACTATTGACGATTGTAAAAGTAGAGAAAGCGCCTCTCGAGGACAATAGTTAAAATGATGCACCTGATAAAATGACATTTGTCACAAATGCGACGAAAGAAAATTTAGCAATGCCGTAATTATAAATTGTTTTTATCGTCCAAAATTGGAATTATTTACAATTATTAGCAATCCGGTAAGTAAAAATTGTGTTTGCAGTTCAAAATTGGAATTGTTTACAATAATTTCGAAATTCGAACGTCAAATTATCAGGTACCTCAGTTTAAAAATTTTCCACTAGGTGGAATCCGTGATGCTCCAATCGTCATATATTTTCGAAAATCATTTTAAAATCATGTATAAAATTCGATACGAATTACGAATTTACTTTCTTGTCTTGGATATATTAGCCGTCTTCCAATGGGCAAAATTTGCTACTTCGAAGTACTTGCTAGTAGATACCCAATGGAACGAGAAATTGAGTAACACAAGTAAAACACAGCCTTCTGTTTAGTTGTTTTTTTGTCTTTTGTAAAGTTGTTTATTATAGTAATGGCGATATTTAAAATTAGATTCAAAATATGACAAAAAAAATGGACATGTAATAAAAGGAAAGCATTGATATTTACCGCATTGATATTTAAACACATTTTTCTTAAAAATGTATCATCAACAATAAAATAATTTTGTATTAATTTTGACATTTTACATCATCAAAAAATAAAAAACTCGAACGTAATAAAAAACTCTCGAAAAATATCGAAAAAGGTCTAAAAGCCATCTATTGGAATTTTCGCAACTAAAATCCACTAGCGCAAATTTTATGCGTAACTACTTCTGTTTTCTACACCATCGTATGAGCATGGGTAGTTGTGAGTAGATACAAGTACTTGCGAGTAGTTTGCTTTCGCCAATGGAAGACGCTTATTGTAGCAACGTTTATAGTGATGGATTTTGATCACTATAACCATTGTTACATTACAAATAAATCTTATAGTGAGGTTTATAAATACGAAAACTGTTACTATAACAGTAGTTATAGTTGTAGCTACGACTATAAATTCGGGCCGTAGATATTTACATCCAGCACACGTAGAGTCTACAAATTAAATTAGTCTACATTTTAGACTATCTCAAATGTAGACTCTACGTGTGCTAGATGCGCCCATTAAATTAATTGACAAATAATTCGATATTTACACCAATTTTCGGAGTTTTTCGAAATTTTCGTGGGTTTTCTAGATTTTTACAGGTTTTCCGAAATTATTCATTATTTAGATTTTTCGGTATTATTGAAATTGTTCGAGATCAATCGAGATTCACATAATATAGAGATTATTCGATTTTTTCTAGGGTAATCGAGATTGTTCCGCGATTTATTCTAAATTTCTTAAATTTTTCGACATTTCTAGGATTATTCGAGATTTTTAGAGATTTTCAAATTTATTTGAATTTTGTATGGCAATGTTCTGATTGTATGAATTTCCAACATAGCGAACAAAAATTTGTGTTCGTTATGTTGGAAATACATACAATCCTTTAAGGCAAAAGTAAAAAGTATGTCATTGGGGATACCGTGTTACACCACGTCGCAGGAACCGTGATATTTAGATGATTTTTCTAGATTTCGATATCTCTCCAATTTCCTAGGTTATTCGAAATTATTACAGAATATCCAGGTTATTTACATTTTACATGGTCGTTACTACTTGAAGGGTCTCATTCAGAGTTGATAACCCTTATTGGCTTACTCGTGGAGCTCGGTACGCTCTGGCAAAGTGTCCTCGTTTATTACACCTGTAGCACATTGCAAAGCGTCTGCAGCTTCCAATTTCTTTAATCTAGCAGTCTTTCGGATAGAGCGTCTACTTTGCGGCCTCATATTCCAATGCGGCTATAAGAGCTTCACTTGGCGTAGCTCACTTAGCCGTTGTCCGGAGATGTAACTTCAGCATATCATCTCGTACCGCATTGATGAATGCATCCATATCCAAAGTGTTTAAAATATTCGCGGGAGCTGTGCCATATGCTAGCCTGGCAAGCCGTGTGATTTCTGCTTCCAGTTGTTGTAAACTTTCTCCTTTGGCTTGCCTACGGTTTTGTAGTTGTATCTTGTAAAGCCCCTGCATATGGGAGTCTCCGTATCGTAGCTTCAACGCATTCATCAGTTGCTCGTAGTTCCTTTGCGATTCCGATACACTTTGGATGGTATCTGCTGCTTTACCCCTTAATGCCAAAATTAACCCACTTGGTAATTGCTCTGCGTCCCATTTATTAGTCTTTGCTACTGCCGTGAATAGCACTTTGAAATTTGGCCAAGAAGACTTGCCATCGAATACTGGTGGTTTTATGTGGCTGCGGAGCTGCCCTCTCGGTGGTGATCGGATGAATTCGGCTTCATTTTGAAGTTTTTCAAGTTTTTCTTCCGCACGTTGCTCATAACCGTATATTGAAGCTATTACAATTTCTTGCCTTCATCATCCTCGAGCGCGGTTATTTTTGATTCGATTGATTGTTGGAGCTCCTAATTTTGTAATTTTAGAGACTGCTGCAGGAAAGGTAGCTGCGATGACATTTTCTTCTCTTGCGATTTCAACTATAACGACAGAACTTGGTTAGATAGTGCAGCTAGATCTGATTATCCGGCCGGCTGCGATGTTGAGGGTTTCTGATCTTCAGGAGCTGGCACCTTTTGTTCCCTGCGTGTTTCCTCTACTTGCATCAATGTTTTGAGTCACAATTGTAATTCTGATCTCGTTCCAGAAACTGGAGTCGCCCTTGCAGCGAGAGCCTCTTTCAATTCAGCGATGTTCATCTTTGTTGACATCCATTTTTCACACCTGGGTTTTCCGGATGGCAGCAAAATCCTACTTCTGACACCAATTTGTTACAAACAGGGCTTCTGAGTTCGTTTAGATTTTACAATTAAAAACACTGTGTAATTTTATGTCACTTGACTTAACTTTATTTCACTGTACATACACTTTGATATTTGATTTGACATCACTATTTAAATCTGTCCGCTTGCCACTGGTGGAGGCTATGACAACAGATTTATTTCCTTGTTAAACGATTTAAAGTAAACCAAAAAGTGATCTCTGCTTGCCATCATTGGTCGTGTTTAAATCAGTTTGATACTGCTCTCAAAATTTCCTTTATTGCAAGTCATAAATCGTCTTCATTCTTGGTTATTCTGTTTGTGACTCATAATCATCTGGAAATATCGTTTATGGCGGTGTCATAATCATTATCATTCATCATTTTCGACGAATCAAGCTATTGATGTTCATAACGTGAACTTGTTGTATGATGGCCATAATCGTTACAATTGTATTTTAATTATCAACACCGGATTTTTCATTTAATTTAAAATTTTATATAAAATTAGAACAAAAATGTATATAAATTAATATTTTGTCCTCCAAAACATTTAGTTTCTATAGCTTCGGCTAGCCGGCTACTTAGGCGTTGAATTTATTAATCCGGAGACAATATCGTTATCACCAAGCAATGACTTCCATATCTCGAAAATTAAGCCTTCGACTGAAATACTTTTTCGTCTAGAAAAAAACTTTGCTGATATTGATAACTTTATCTCGACGAATCTCCGCAAATGCCAACCTCAATAACTTGTGCTTATTGGTCAGTTTTACTTTCGCTGCCCGTCTGTGTTGAATTTCGTAGTTTCGTGCAACGTCTATTGCTGTGCTAAATGGATGCTGCTGGATTACATTTACAGTAGCATTGTTCGGAATTTGGCCGGAACGAGATAATTTCTGAGGGGCCCCAGAATTAAGCCGCATCTTAATTGAATTTGTATAACCATGCCTATTTACCAAACGCCATACAGTAGTTTTCTTTAAAAATAATCAATTAAAGTTTGAAAATCAAAATAATAAAAAAAATTGCCGACATTTTCTAAATGCGACCGATTTCCCCACTTGATTTTCCACTCTGATGAAGAGGCAATTATGGCTCCAAGATGTTCTGTGTTTTTCTAATATTTTCCCGCTGAATTTTGACAGAAAATTAAAAACTAGTATTTGTAATATATTTTATTACAAATATTAAGATTTAAAGCATAATGAACGACGATCAAAAATCGAAAAAAAATATTTTTAGATTTTCAAACTCTTTTTATGGTAACCGTAGTACATCCATGCATACTTATTTCAAATCTAATTCTCATGCTCATCGTTGTTGTCGCTCCGTCCTCTACAAACTAGTTGTCGTTCTTTTCTATAGATGTCACCCCCGACGCTTTGAAGTAAAATGACTATTTTTTGACAGCAAATATGTAAATATTGTTGTTTTCTCTCGAATCGTAGTTGTTTGTTATTTTCACTTATTTTTAATTGAAAAAAACCCTAAAGATTTAATTTTATTAATATATAGAGTAAAAATCGTGATTACATAATCTCTGTTATTTTTTTTAATTAATTTACTTTAAAAGTTAAAAGTAAGTGTAAGTTTTTAGGTGTACATACCATAAAGTATGAAATTTGATCTACATAATTCTCTTGAAAGTCTTCTTCGTTGGTAGATTAATGTGATTTAGCCTTGTGTATCATAATTTTAAATAAAAAAAATGTGTTTGGGTGTTTTGTGTAACGTATCGTGAGTGACTAATCGCTTAATTTCCGTGACCTTTATAGAAGATACCAGTATTATTGCGGTTAAATAAATACATACTTTGTAGTTTTGAATACCTCGCCTATCTGTTGTAGGCTTGATGTATGTTTGAGGTCCTAAAGGTGATAGTGGTTATCTTTCTAGGTTCGGTTGCTATGAACTCATTCTACTTTTAATGTATATGCGGCTTTGCATAAATTCTCAAACGGGGTGAGGAATGTTTGGTTAGCTGTGGAATTTATTTTGTAATTGCTGTTATCGTAAATTAAATAAATGCATTTAAGTAGGTTTGCTTAACATAATTATGTTGTATGTTCAAGTTATATCTCGTAGCTACATTCATCCTCCACAATTCCACAGAGGTTTGACATGATTACGTACTACATTTTCCAAAGCAAATGAAACTCGAATCTCGAACTAATTTTATCATTTAATAAACTAGTTCCACATAATTTTTTGAAGCATGATAAGAGTGAAAGCTTAAAAAACAATAAAATTAATTTTTATTTAAATATTTTCTTGAAACTGTTAAAAATGAACATCAATGTTTCATTAAGAAACTTGGTGTTTCTAGGATTTGATCCCAAATACAAATGGCACGACTGACAGTTATAAATTCGCATCCCTAACGCTCAACCTTTTTGGTTTATTTTCAGGACACATCACATAATGGATCTAAATTACGATGAAAATCTCGGAGATAACGAATTTTTTCGGCAACTACAAAAGGATCACACAATACTAGTCGACACGGCACCCCTCGAAGGATGGATTATATGTGTGCCGCGAACCGGTGTCCTCCAAAAATACGAACTCAAAGAACCAGAATTTCTTCTCGCTCATATTCTTATTTCGCACGATGAGCTGCCCGAAACACATTTTACAAATTTAATCGGGAAAAATCTCAAAGTATTTGATCGAAAAATTTACGTCATGAACGATAGCACCGGTTGGGATTTGGAAGTGAATATTCTATTCGAGGAGATTTTCTATACGAAAGATTATCAAAAATATAAAGTTTGGTGTATTGAATCGCCGCTATTTTTAGGCAACGGACACGATAGTATCATGAAGTCGGGGAACGGGGTGACTAGTAACCGGTCGCATAGTAATGAAATTAATTTATATTCAATCCAGACGCTTAATGATTGCGTTAATTTTATCCTCAATGAGACAAATTCGAAATTTATTTTAAAAAAATTGGAAAGTTTAACAAAAAATTTTATTAAGGACTATAATCAGTCGTTGGCGGATGATTCAGGAGGTCGTACGTTCACCCATTTAAAATCGAAAATCAAACACTTTATCAAATATTGCCAAGATATAATTAAAACAAATCGTAACATAAACAGTAAAATAAAATTGGATAAATATTTTCTGATGAATTGTGATATCTCGATTGAGACGTACCTAATTAATCTGCTGTACGATTTCGTGCTAAACGAGATAATCGTGATAAATATCGATGAAATTGTACAATTCAATAAAATCATTCGTAATTTATCGATAAATTTGAATATCAAGAATTTAAATATTCATAAGAAATTTTTGAATAAAATTACCGTGATCAAGATTGAACTGACCAAAATCAATAATTACACAAATGTTCTGGACAAAATAAATTTGCTGAAGAAAATATTTTTTATTATAAACAATAACTGTAATATTATGCTAGACGATCTGATACCAATCCTGGTTTTTGCCATAATAAAATCCGGCGTCACCAATTGGATTGCAAATTTAATATTTTTGAAAGAATTTTATTTCTCGAATTATGCAAATAATCATAATAATAATAATGAGGATGATTGTAGTGATAACAATATGAGTGATAATGGGCTGGAAAATTTTATTATCACCACATTGGAGGCGGCTATACTATTTATCAAATCGAACAATATTAAAATCCAAAATTATAATCTGCCCACCAGCAGCGAAACAAATAAGCAGGTGAACTATATATTCAGCAAAATTATCGAGTGCTCCAGCAATAATGGGACAAACAGTGAAAACGACGTTATCAATTTTTTTAAACGTAATGTTACGATAAGAAATTTAAATTTATGCCATCCATTGTGCGATTGCTCGAAATGTATTGTAAAGCTGAACGATAACCTACCTTCGATAGATTTATGCGATCAGAATGGTGTTAGTTCGTTACATTTAGCCGCTATGTTGGGTAATGCAAAAATTGTAAATCTTCTAATCGAATTTAAAGCGAACATAAACGCACACGATGAACGTCATTATACTCCTTTACTCTACTCTTCGTTGAATGGGCATCAAAATACGTTACTGCTGTTATTACATGCGGGGGCAAATATAAATGCAGATAATTACGAAAAAAATACGGCCATCCATTTGGCAGCCCAGAATGGTCATGAAAATTGCCTTAAGGCGTTGCTGTACTACACCGATCACATGAAGATTAATATTAATATAAATGGACAAAATGGTTTGGGAAATACCGCGCTCCATTTATCATCAAAATGGGGTTTTATAAATTGCGTCAAAAGTTTACTCGAATATGGTGCTGATATAAATATTAAAAATAAATTTGAACAAACGGCCGTCGATTTAGCGCACAACTCTATCGTCCGAGAAGTTCTACTGAATGGCTTTATTTCGGCCAACTCGGAAAATTCGCTCATCAAATACGATTTAAATAAATCGATACATGAAATAAATTTAATCGATAAGATAATCAATGCAATTTCAGATAATGATACAAATTTGGCGCTCTACTATTTAGGTATCGAAAATGGAAACATAAAATCAAATAATTCGGATACATGTCATCCATTATGTACGTGTCCCGAATGTTTGCATGTCTCCAAAATAAACGCATCACATTCGAATCATCAAAAAATCAATATTAATAATACAAATACACTCGGCATTACACCATTACATGCCGCAATTTATTACAATAATTATGAGCTAATTAAAATTCTGCTACAGCTAAATGCTGATCCGACTATAAAATCACGTACTGGACAAACTCCACTACATTTCGGTTGTGAAATGGAAAAATTAAAATCATGCGAAATATTTCTCAGCGAAATTAAATCTCCCTATGCTACTATTATAAATGCAACGGATGATAGTGGAAATACAGCAGCACATATTGCCGTTAAAGTTGGTAATTCAAAATTAGTTGAGCTGCTATTACGATACACGCCAAATTTATTTATTAAAAATTTTAAAGGTGAGACACCCGTAACATTAGCCGAAATGGATTTAAAATTGAATATTTTAGAAATTTTGCGGAAATATATCGATGCAAATTAGTTATATGAATCTCACTATGATTAGCTTTTAACACAAGGACCAAAGTTTTTCGTTTTTTTTTTAAGCAAAAGCCAAAACGCAAGATTAGTTGGAGTTATCTAATACTCAAATTAGCAATATTTATTTATTTTATATTTTTATTAAATTGTATTTAGTTTTTATTACCTGTTGATTGTAAAATTTTTAAATGTAAAATATAATTGATAAGGGTGAAAAGCATAAATAAATGTGGTGATTCGAATTACTCTAGCTTTAGGTCTAGTCGTTAATAAAATTGTTTTATTTTATATTATTAAGTTGTTGCATCTCCAAGTAACAGTAATGTTAAAAACAATTGGGATTTCCAGTGATTTAAGACTTCAGTCGAATCATACACTAAAGATGTTGAAAACCTTTTTTTAATCTCAGAATTCCCCTGAAAATATAAAATCCTTAATTTTAGCCAAAACAAAAATCCTTTGTAAAGGCGCATTTTACAAGAGTCACTTTGGATGATTCCAAAGTGAACAAAATGTAGAACATGTTCAACTTTTTTCAGTTTTCACTGTTCATTTTCGGCAATCATTCTTGATGAAAAATGCTTTTATATGGGCCATTTGAAAGATCGTCATTAGTGATTCGTGTAAATCCGCCTTAAGTAATTTAAAAAAGCAAAATCAATCAAGTGTGCCATATGTAAAGATATTAAATACTCTACATTTTGAGTTTGAATTAACGAAGAAGCGTCTTAGGAAAGAAAAAAGGAAGAGGAGCCACGTAAAATTTACTAAAATAAAAACTACAATCGTTTTAATTTTATCTTGCCCAGCATCGCGAAGAACACTTTACAAATTAGAAGTGGGATTTAACCAGAAACAACTCAGAAGATAGTCATCGAAAATAAAAAAAAAATAATGCATTCCTCCAACCTGGACAAAATCGTTGAAAACCAAGGCACGAAGCTCAACGCCGAATATTCATTAAGGGATGAGCAGGTGGGTTGTGTAACACATGTGATACCTAATAGCTCCACCGACACAATTACCAAATACATGGTCACCCGCATCGATATAGCCCGATATGCCACATAATAGGTCGGGATTGAAGTGGACATTTTGTTAGTGCCAAATGCTGTTCAGAATGTAGGCTTGATGGTCAGAATAAGCGCGCTCGACCAACCTAACATAGTTTTAACTAAAACTTGTAAAAAATTAACTATTCAGAAACCGAGCTGACCAAGAAACACGAAACTGAAATCGAAAATGTTAGACAAATTAATGCATCGGCGACCAAATCGAACTCAGATTATGCACAAACCGTTTCGCAACTTCAAGAACAGATTGGTACTCTCATAAGTCAGTATGATAAAGCCCAAGAAGAAATTAATAGTTCATCAGCCCGAATTTGCGAACTCAGCCGTACTATGGAAGAAAACGCTTTTGAAATGTCGAATCTTAAAAATGCCAAGGAAATGCTCACAAAAGAAAAATCCGAGCTTACAGATAAGCTTACCAAATTTGAAGCAGATTGTGCAAGATCAAAGTCTCGAATTGCTGAATTGCAGCTCGACGTTGAGTCCTTGACCCCCCAAACCAAAGATACTATGGTCAACACAATTTCTGAGTACGTCAAAAATGTCCCGAAACTTCAGAAAGAGATTCGCAATTTGAGTGTTGAGATTTCGCAAGCCAATACAAAAGTTGCAGATTACATACTGCAAGGATTCAAGAATTAGACCAAATTATAGATGAAACCTCAACGAAAACCGCTGGATTGACGAAAGATAAAATCGAACTTACGGAACAACCAAACCATCTCAGTCTTTCGAGATGAAAATCGTAATTTGGATAACCAGCTAAACAAAATCAACAAACGAAACAAAAAGCGCATTAGCCCAGATCGAAGAACTTAAAGATGTTATTGAAAAGGAATCGGTTGAAGCTTCAGTTCTCAACACAACGAACAATTTGATTAAGAAAGATAAAACCGAACTTACCGAACAAATTAGCAAATTCCAAAGCGATTGTATCAATTTGAAGCTTCAACTTCAAACTTTGAATCAACTCAATGAATCAGCGGCCAAATCGAATTCAGAATATTTAGAAACCATTTCAAAACTTCAAGTAGAAATACAAAATTTGAGTGTACAGCTTGTTCAAGCTAATACAGAAATCGGCAGCTCGGTATCCCGTGTTCAGGAACTCAGTGAAATTGTTGATGAAAGCTCTACAAAAACCTTGGGATTGACTCTAGTGAAAAGGCCGAACTTATCGAACAACTTTCCAAATACCAAACGGATTGTACAAATTCTGCGGCTCAAATTTTCGAGTTGGTTACAGAAATCGAAACATTAAACCAAGCCGAACAAAAAGCCAGATTTGACCGGCGTTATACCACGCCCGAAGTTTATTCGGTGGGAGATCTTGTTGTCGTTTATAGGGAGCCAGTGTCAACTGGTCAGAGCAAAAAGTTGCAGCGTAGATTTAGAGGGGCTTATAAGGTAATTGAGATTCTACACGGAGATCGTTACCGAATAGAGGATATTTATGTTCCAGACGGTAGAAGACGATTCCGAGAAGTGTTCACTGCCAGATGAAACGAGTCAAGCAACCCCCAAATTTTAATATTGAGAGCGAAACCAGCTCCAGCGAGGATTGAGGACAACCCTCATTGTCAGACTGGCCGAATGTAAAGAAATTAAATACTCTACATTTTGAGATTGAATTATCGAAGCGTCTTAGGACTCGTCGACATAAACTGAAATGTAAAATTTGTTTTGAGTAGTACAATAAAGAACAAAGGAAAAGAAGCCACGTAAAAGTTAGTAAAATAAAAACTAGAATCGTTTTAATTTTGTCTTGCCCAGCATCGCGAAGAACACTTTACACATAATAAATCTAAATCCACACAAGTCAGGAAGTAGGATAAACATAAAAAATAAAAGTAATTAGTGAGCCTGAAGCAAAATCTGTGAATGTGATTTATTGTGAGCTGTGTCGAAAATAAAGAAATTCCGAGATCGATGAGACAATATGTCTATTGATCAATTGCAGCAGGGATTTACCAATTTGGAAATTAATGTGTTTTGAAAGAAAGCCGAATTGTAAGAGCGATTAATCAGTGAGGAAAATCCTGCAGAGCAGACCAGACAGGCTACAATTTCAACTGCAAAGCATTCTACGCATTAACGATCAACAAAATCACGAAACCAAAATTGAAACTGCATGCAGTCAAAAGTGTATAATAATCAAAACAAAACAAAAATCACGTGATGTAGATAAAAAAAATTTAAAAACTTTGATGGGTCGCATTAGTTTAGACAGTAAACCTAAATAAAATAATAAAAAATCATTAAAATTAACATATTATATTTCAGTTTTAATACACAAAACATTCAAAATGATTATGATTTTATGTTATAATCATTTTCATGTGAAAATTAATAGGTATAAAAAAAATTGCACGCCTATGGAAAGACAAATGTCATATCATAATATCGAGCAAAACCACAACAACATAAAAAAGCGAAATCATAGGAACGCAGTTCCGTACTACTTTCGACGTGAGGAGATGTGATTGAAGCGCTTTAATGGCAGCCTGACTGTCCGTATATGTATATGCGAATATCACAAGTCGATATTACATTATACCTCAACCAGCCCACGACTTCCTTTATCACAGTTACTTCAGCTTGAAAAATGCTACAGTAGTCAGGGAGACAGAAGGGGAGGTTTAACATAAGTTCCTCGCAGAACACCGCAGCCCCGACTCTTCCATCCCGTTTTGAACCATCAGTGAAGTTTAAAACTCCTGGTTCCAAAACTGCATCCATCATCCAGTCCTCTCTGGATGGGATATTAGTCCGGAACTTTCTATCAAAAGATAGTGACGGGACAGTATAGTCGGTGGCCTTGGGAAGCCCTTTGGTACAAAGTATAGATGAGTGCCCTGTATTGTTGCAGGTCCACATTAACGTGGAGGTTAGTCGTATGGCAGTGCAAGCTGCCCACTGTTTTCCCAAGATATCTAGAGGAGTCAGAAATAGCAGAGTCTCCAGTGCCTGATTGGATGTGCTCCTCAGTGCACCACTGATCCACAGAGAGATTGTTCTCTGAATTTTTGTCAACAACTTTAGGTTGACAGTTTTGTCCAGAGTAGGCCACCAGACTGTTACGTTACCCCATACAGAAGAATGGGTCTAATTACTGCTGTGTATAGCTTCGTTAAAAGCGCTGGACAGTTCGTTCACTAAGCCATCGAGTTCCACCGTAGTTTTTGGAGGTTTAGGCACCGGCACTGGTAGTGAATTACCCAGAATAGTTCTAAAGATATCCCAGTCGGGTTTCCTCCTGTTCATGTAGAAAGGGCTGTTTGGAGAAACCAAGTCTATTTCAAATTGAAGATAACAGTGATCAGAAAAGGAGTGGTCTTCCGACACTTTCCAATTTAATAGACTAGTCTAGTTATAAAAGTCGGCTTATTGCCTATGTTGCATATATGAAGGTTAGTAGGTACTTAGAATGTAATCAAGGAGTAACTCACTTCGTTCATTTGTGTCCGTACTTCCCCAGATTGTGTGATGAGAATTTGCATCACTCCCCAGGATGACTCCAACCTTGCGCTTTTCAGCCTCCAAAATTGCCTTACCTAGAATGACTGGTGGAATGTTCACTTCATCGTAAGCTAGGTAGGCTGATATTAGCCAGAGGTTTCGTTTATTGACCTCAATGCTGACCGCTGCCACATCTTCATTGCTGAAATTTGATAGCAGAAAATAACTTATATTATTTTTAACGAGCATGCACCTTCTTTTTTCGTGTGCATTAATCTATAACTTGATGCTGCCTTTGAGTGGTGTAGGTTGATCTGTAATACCATTCTTAGACCTCTCTCTCTACCACTGTATCATCAGAGTCCTCCCTGGATGTGAAGTCCTCTGAGATCCTCCTTAATGATTCCAAGGACATTGTCATCTCCGTATCAGTGGAGATAGTTTCCGCCTGTCTGTTCCCTTCTTCAGGGCGCCCAGATGAGCTTTCAGCAGCTTCCTCAGACTTCGGAGCCTCCGGCTTATCCGCGTCCTTCTTGTAGATTTTGAGTGTGACTGCACTGAAACCATAGTTTACGATACCATTAGTTTTTTCCAGTGCAGTCAGTGACTCTCTGTTTAAAATTATGACGGCTGACCTGTAGTCGGCCCTTGGCTCCTCGAGCTTAGCAACTTTCCAGTTGTGCGTTGGAAAATCTGAGTTACCAACCTGCAGCAACTGGAGTAACACCTTTGGATCGCTAGGCTCGGAAGGGATCCACACCCTGGCTCTCGGCCTACAGGGGATCACTGCCCTAGCTTTAACAGCAAGGCTGGTTCCGGGCCATACCTCGCCAAGTCCTTCCACTGCCTTCGTGTCTGGTTCCTGTGCCAGCCCGCATCCCGACAAATCGGAGCAGGTCCTGGGTTTTCTGCCAGGACATTCAGGTATTTCCCTACTTCTTACAATTTCAAAATTATTTGAAAAGCAACTACTCAAGAGGTTAAAATCAGTAATAGAAGTCAGAAAACTCATTCCTCCTCATCAATTTGGATTTATAGAGAATCACTCTACCATAGATCAAGTGCACAGAATCACAGATCTAATTGAAGGTGCTCTGGAAAATAAAAAAATATGTTCAAGTGTCTTCTTGGACGTAACTCAACTCAAGACTTCGACAAAGTATGGCAACGAGGCCTGGAATATAAACTACACAAAGATCTGCCAAAGCAGTTTTACCTGATTTTAAAAATCATCTTTAGCTGATCGAAACTTTCGTGTAAAACATGAAGAGGAATATATAATATCCACAAGGAAGTGTTCTGGGGCCGATACTCTACCTATATACTTTATACGCGAGACGTGCCAAGCACAAAAGGAACAAATATTGCAACATTTGCGGATGATACTTCAATCTTGGCAACTGGAGACAATATAAAAAAGTCAACCATAGTAAATTACAAAACCCTGCTAATTCATTGAGTAATTGGACGAGGAAATGACGCCTTCAACTCAACGAAACTAAATCTCTGCATATAAACTTTACCAACAAAAATGTTAATTGGTTACCTATTCGATTGAATTCGCAACCAATTCCACACAAGCACAATATTGGCTCATAGGTAATAAACTGTTATTATATCTTGTTATTATGTCTTGCGTAGTATGGCCAACGCACCATGGTATATTGGTATATAAGGAACGATAACCTTCATAAGGATCAAAAAATAGAGTACGTCGATGAAGAAATTAAGAAATATGCTAGGAAACACGTACAGCACCTCAGTCAACTTGAAAATGCGGATTTGCGTCTTATGCTGAACAACTAAAATCCAGTAAGACGTCGTCGAAGAACGAAGCCCTTAGAACTAGGACAGATAAATTAATGAAGTAACCAACCTGGAGCTAACCGATGGGTTATACTCCTCAAACAGTTAACAACATTTAATATAGATAAATTACTAGATGAATTTGTATTCAGTTGTAATATTTGTTAAAAATAAAAAAAAAATATTTTGTAAGGAGTGTTCTAGAGTCATTCACCAAATTAAATATGTTTTACAATAAAGGCAAGTCATTAATCAATCGTGTAACATTCCACTAAGTTTTTCAAACTGTATTTTTTTGTCTGAATCGATTTTGCAGACCTAATTATTAATTTGCAAACAAATATTTATTGAGTTTATTCGATTCTTGTATTTTCAATATATAATTTATATTATTAGGTATTTTGTATTTATAATGATTTAAAAAGCTTACAATTAATATTAACAAAATCAAAAATATATTTGTATGTATGTATATATCTTTTTTATAATTCTTTAGTTAATTTTTTTATAAACAATTTATTTATAATTCACGAAATTAAAAATAAAATTATTTATAACGAACGCTTACGTTTGACGTTAATGAACGTAAGTAGAAATTAAATTAAAATAAATCAAGATATGACTAGAAATTATATTAACATTTTATTATTATAAATTAATGAATATTTCAAAATTAATTTTTATTTACAGTAAATAACAAAAAAAAAAATATTTCGTTTACTTTAGATAGGTCATGTTGTTTATTTAAAATATTTACATTTTATCTTATTTTTATTTACAAAAATAATTTTTAATTACTTTTTCTTCATTTTTATTTAGAAATTTATATTCTCTGAAACCCTGCAATAAGTATGTATTATCTAGATTAGAATTTGTGTAATCAAACAAATTAAAAACAAAAAAAAAATTAAAGCGGTTTATCTGATGGCTGCTTATTTTTAACGGATTACTTTAAGGTACACTGTTGTCTATAAAAGTGGCGTGAGTATTAAAATCAAATATTAACGTAAAAAAAAGTTTCTGGCACATAATAAATATAATCAGTGATAATATTGAGATATTCCATCGAAATAAACCGAATAACGTAATTATTCTAAAACATTTTAGGGGGCTTAAATTTAATTTTAAAAATTACAAAACACTTCAAACTTTTATACAAACAAAATATGAAATCATTTTTAGACCCACTCAGCTTGATGCTATGATTTTTTGGCGCCCAATAGCGGTGTTTTTTCTGCCTCGGTTGGTGTTTGTCTAGATGTTGACGGAGCTGCATACGAATGTGAAGTACCACCACCACCAAAAGGTGCTTCAGGTTGGTGATGTGGTCGCTGCCATATGTGTCGTTGACTCTGTTCTTGTCGAACACCACGACGACGAATCTATAAATTGATTTGGGTTATAAAATGTTTAATAATCGCATTTTTTGTTTATCTACTTACTTGTCGCCGATGTACTTCGTGCAGGTACAACGTGCTAAAGCAACTATCGGCTAGTGTAAATTCTGATGTTACAGGTTCATTATTTGCCTGGAATCCAGTTAAACTGTATAATAAACCCTCCTGCGAACCTTCCATTGGTCCCTCGTGACGGCTTAAACCACCACGCATACTTCGGCTTAACATCGATATTGGATCACGACTACTACTACGCGGTGGTGGAGCATTAATCGACGTTTCTGTATCAACCGTATGTTGATCATCATCATCTTCGTTAATTTCGTGCAGTGTACTTCGTAGTGGATTCGTGCTGCCATCATATAAATTCTGTTGCAGCATACGGTCGAAATCATACGAATGCCGCGAATTTATCTGACTCTGTTGGTGAATATTGGTCAGCGGAGTGTGTGTCATACTTGGTGGTAAATATCCAGGTGGACTGAATATGGATAGACCCATTGTTGATCCAACGTTGTTAGTTTGCAAAATCGATTGAATTATCGAAGAATATTCACCACCCATGTGTTCGACCGACATTAAGCTTTGGGCCATCGCCGTATTATTATTAAGGAAACCTCCACCACCGCGCGTTTTATTCAAATCGTGTAGAGCATGTTTTCGTAATCCTTGCACAAAATGGCGAGCCTCACTTGGCATTTTCCATTGCGGATTTGTCATGGTGAAATGAACCAGTGACAATTCAGTCTTACCATTTTCACCCTGTGTATACTGATTTGTTTGGCAAACTGGTTGTGATGTAATTTGTTCCTCCTCATTACTGTTAGTGAGCTGCCAATCAGGATTTCCATGTTTTCGCACATCCATTTGGGCAAACGAACATACATCACCCACTCCAACGACTGCTACTGTGAAATTGCGAAAAAAATCAACAATCTCCAGGGACCGTGATCGGAAACAGAAATAGAGAACAAATGGTGTAACTAGTGGACTTAATAGTTCGTTAACAAGATGAATCTGGAAATAAATATAAATTTAATTTGAAATTAAGATAACTTAAAAATACTAGTAGTTACCGCTTTCAGTTGAAACAGCTGACCGAATTGATCTCGTACTCTTGATGTATGTGCCAATCCACGCCACGATACTGGC
This sequence comes from Tipula helvola, assembly GCA_963556165.1. Classification (NCBI taxonomy): domain Eukaryota; kingdom Metazoa; phylum Arthropoda; class Insecta; order Diptera; family Tipulidae; genus Tipula; species Tipula helvola. Next base: position 365,946,779 of record OY744481.1, read on the forward strand.
AGATAATGAACATGCGCCAGAACGGCTGTCATCAATTGTTCAGGACACCATATTAAATTTTCATCAGGAATAAACGTTCGAGATATTACAACAATCGCCGTTAACAGTGTCATTATCGTGAGAACATGTTCGACCTGGACAACATCCTCATCATAAACGGTTAATATGATAAAAACGCTTAAAATACCACCACAAATAAAAACTAAATTTTTACCGATCACGGCCATGAGAGGCGATGAAAATGAATTCATATATTTTCCGGCCGGACGATATGCACGATTTAATCGCGCATCTAATTCATGATCTAACTCATTAAAATGTCGTAGATATAATCGGCCATATTGTGACCAGCATCTCATTCCTAAAGTACCAGGTTCCCGTTTAATTAACTCACCATAATTAAAAAAAAAATACATCAACTGCCAAAGAAATACTAATGGACATAGTACTAAATTTGCCACAGCAACCCACATTATTTGTCGTGACAATTTTTGTGACAGTTCTGTTCGTCGATTCGATTTTTTGTACTCATCTTTGAGGTGCCAATTATTCTCGAATGGTGACCATGGTCCTCGAAATAATATCAGCTCGATATTATAGCGAAGGCCTCGACTTAGGCAAACACATTCGCCCAAGAACGGAACCATAACTTTGGCCGGCACTAAATTCTTGTTCATCATGGCAACCATATAATTTTTGAACCGTAAAATGCGATGATATATATCGAGCTCGGTCAGCAGCTCCTTATGTATACACATTTGCTGTTCAGATTGTACCTCCCGGATACGTTTCTGTACCTCATGCCACGTTAAATTATCCAGCTCAGACTGCAATAAAACGGTTATTTACTTAGAAATGAAATCTATATTAAGATTATACACAAATTACTTACATCTTCAATTTTGAGCGCGGTATTGAAAAACATTTTTATATCCCAATATTGAATTACATGGTTTAATACTTTAATGAGTCGAAATATCCAAAATAGAAATGAAAGTATTAACGCAAACCATGTAAAACCACTTACGGCCGATAATTCAAACGTAATGAATACCTCATTCAAATGCACTTTTGTCATAGTCGAATTTGTAGCATCTTCCCGAAACAATTTACGATAATTAACGCAATACATTAGAAATGTTGTAAATAAAACGACAAATATAAATTGGCCCAATTCAAACGCTTCCTGTAGCAACATAACGAAGAAACCATGTTTTTGGTGGTAGTAGTACATGCGGGCAAAAAATGAATCCAGGTCTTCAATATGATTCCATCGTGCTACGGATTATGAATAAATATTATATTAAATAATTTTGGTATCAACATTAGCTGAAGATAATTAAAACACATATTATGTTATGTTGGTTAAAAATCTTAAAATAATAATCTGGAGATCAAACTTTGCGGTTCTGTTCTGTAAATGTAGTAAACCAAAATTTCTAAATCATTTCAAAATTTGCGCAATTTCGCATTATCTTCGAGAATTCCTTTGTTCTCTAAATAAAATAATAATTTAAATCGTAGCGATATTGTGTCTAAAATTAGGCCATACATTAGCAGCACCTTTGTTTACATACTGCAGCCAAATGATGTTAAACATGATTGAACATGTATTGGCAAAACAGAACAAACGATGAGAACACAACAAAAACAATCACAATTAAGAGTAATATAAGTTTAGGTTCAATCAACTTACTTTTATTTGCTTCAGGCACTACATGAATCATAATTCCACTTTCCTGTGGTGTTTCATCGTTATCCGTATCGATTGCTATCGCCTCGTTCGTGGTGGCCTGGTCATCACTATTGGCTGGAACAACAAAGGGATTACCTTCATTTGTTAGTGCATCATACGTGATATCCCGTTTCGCCATTTTCCCAGCATAAACTTTTTTTCGATTTGTTCACCTTTCACGTTTTTAATAAGTCATTAAAACTTTTCTAAAAGTTTGTACACCTTTTATTATCAATTCTGTATTATTCTGTCCTTAAAACGCTGACATAATTAATTTGTTTATTTTATTAAACTAATTTTGTTAAATTAACTTTATAAATGTATACGAAAAAAAAATCGCTTATAACCTCTACAATACAACATACAAGAGTGAGAGAGAACCAAAAAAAAAGTGTTTATATTTTATAAGGTGACAATCGATAATGCAGATTAAACGTCAATGACAGCTGATTTTTAAAATACGCACACGAACAAAAATAAAAACAAAGAAATTTGCAAATTAATAGATGGTTGATTGTTTGGTTTTTTTCACTCGTCACGAAATAATTTACACAAAAAACTATATTACAACTATAGCACTTTATTTATACAGAGAAAACTTAAACACTATATTAAAACTGATACATAAACTAACTTTACGTACAATTTAATTTAAAAAAAAAATATAAATAAAAAAAATTTGAACACAAAACACACAACACGGCTGTCCGCCATTGAAATAAAAATTTTTGCTTAATGACAATTATTATAAAGATGCGGGTGGTGAACTTTATTATCGATAAATTTCGCCTAAATGTTACTAATGCATATGTATTATTAGCACCATCTGTGTGGCATTAGAAAAAGTATTTATTTCGAACTATTACATTTTTAAGGTGTACAGTTTGGTTAAAGCAGAAGTCCAGAATAATAAACAACCAGAAGAGACATTGCTGGACCAAGAAATGTTTGCTCTTACCTTATGTATTACTTGTTAATTTTGAATTTTCAGCCACTGAACGAAAACTTAACACTGAAAAATCTTACCTTCACAAACCATCGTCCAAAAATGAGTCGACGTTTTACCATACAAAACAACGTTATGTCGCTTGTGGGTATTCTGCGGCTGAAGCGTATGAATCGGGAGTTCCGAATTTGTAATCCCAATTAACGATTGGAGCGTCTCGGATTCTATCTAGTGGATTTTATTTTAACTGGGCCAAAGCAGTTTATCAGTGACGCGCTAATTCGTAATAATTTGCCCCTTTGAAATTACGGTGCCATTGTTCTATTATACCGTTTCATGCTGGGTTGTAAGCTATACGGTTCATTTGCGATGGAATCCAAGTGATTTGGAAAGCTCGTCGAACAGAGTTGACGCTCGATGGTACCCTAAATCGGCTGATCCATGTTTTGATCAACGCATCACCTATGGTTTCTACTATAATATACATATTTGGAATTGGGGTCTGGCCAACGCGTGTAGCGATAGATCATTGCCAAACAGTACGAATTCTGTATTTAAAAGCAAAAATCGCTTAAGTGAATTTAAGCGGTTTTTATGAATTTCGCATAAATAATTAAATTTGTCCACAACCATTTGATTTTAAAACTTTAACCTTCATTTTCTCAAAACTACTAAAATGCAGAGAAGCGGCTTTTGCTTTTTAGTACAGAATTACTTTCGGATGGTGGTAAAGGTTTGACTATATCGATGTGAATTTCGTCGAATCGTTTGCTGGTCCGTTCTTAAGTTCCAGTCTTACTTTTGACGTGCTTCGTTATTTTACACTTTTTACAGCGTACACAACACTGGGCCAGCGTGTTTGGCCCAAAAGTATATTTCTTGGTTCATTGCCGGCCACACGAATTTTTTTCTGATTTGCTTCTCTGAGGCACGGATACCGAAATGAGAGGCATTGTGGAATGGTTCGTAAATTTCTCAGTGACATGCTTTAGAAATAAACGGACGTCGGCGATTGATGCGTAGTCGATTGTGCTTCTTTTGTGATATTCGATACTTGAAAGAGTATCTGCGACGACTTTGTTTCCCCCCAAAATATGACGAATATCCGATGTACATTGCGCTATGTAGTCTAAGTGACGGTATTGTCTTGGTGCAGCTTTTTCGAAATTTTGAATTAGTGAGATAACGTCAACGGTTTATGGTCATGGTCAGTGAATAGAACCAATTCTCGACCTTCGAAAAAAATTTTAAAATGCAGCTAAAAGTTCCCTGTCGTACGTACTGTAGCGGGTTTCGGTGTCGTTTACCTGTCGCGAGTAGAAGAAAAGTACGGTTACCAACCTTTTCGCATCTGTTCGCGTCTCGAAATATTGAGTAAACCAAATGGCATCCAGTGGAACACAAATAATCCAAAAGAAGTGATGATTGCGTTTTATTTCGATATCTCGTTCCTCGACAGTGACCTGGTGATAAGCATGCATGAATGAGGTTGATTTTCGAGAAAATTGTGCATGGCTCGAGTTGATGTGTGAAATCTTTTGTTATTGAGTTCAACGCCCTGTAGTCACCGCATAATCGCCAGTTCCCATCTTTTTTCACATTATGTAGTGGACTCGCTCAATTACTTTTAGAAGGCCGGCACACTCCTTGTACTGTCCAAGCTTCAATTTCGGCCTTGACATTTTCATTTTATCTGCATTTAAACGACGTACCTTTGCTTAACAAGGTTGACCAACCAATGAGTGACATTGTGTTTCCCTGTGTTTAGATTGGTCGACTCGCGGATGCGTTTTGAACTCGTGTAGTAGTTCCAGAATCTCGGGAAATTCTGAATCAGATTTGATTGTTGTTATACCGTATGATGGAATTTGAATTAGGTAGTTCTCCTTTGATGTCAACTTTTGTATTAGGGTCGATGAGCTTCTTATTTTTAACATCGACTAATAACTCGAAATGTGATAGAAAATCAGCGCCCAAAATGCACGGGTGGACTTTTACCAAGACGAATTTCCATGTTAATGTTCTACGAAGACCTATGTTGAATGTGAGATTTTTGCAACCATATGTATCGATCGTTATAGAGTTTGCCGCGGACAATTTAAATGTATGTAATGGTATACTGAAACATTGGCGCCTGTATCGATTAGGAATTCTAGTTTATTTTGAGAATAGAGTATAATTATTCGACTGTTTAAGATTTGGCTACCGTCACTTGCCGCGTGAAGTAACTTGCCTAATGGTTTTTCGGATTCATTGACGATGGGGTGGGTTCGTTGAAATAGCACGGCTCTACACATTTTCTAGCTCGAAAGCCGTATTTGTGGTGGTACCAGCAATTCGGGTGTTTAGCTACTTGTTCGTTTAATCGCGAATTACTACGCTGACGAAAAGTCTCAGTCGACCTCTCTAGAGCTTTGAAAACGACCGCGAGGTGATCTGAGCTGGTAAATTATTTAACATTTAATTTAAATTTACATTTAAACTTACATTTAATTTAAATATCCCTTTTATTATTTACGATCCTTCTTTATTCGCTGCTCTTCTTCTATTGGTTCTTCATCCATTTTCCTCTTCATGTTATTCTTACAATATCAACCACCGACAAAGTGGTGGCAGCACAAATCAAGAGTGAAGATAGAAATGATAAGATTTGAATTTAAAATGAACGTTAACTATTACAGTAGTTTTATTTGATTCCAGTAGAGTATGCTGATTATTACTACCGTTGAGTGTATAACGGATTCTGCTGGATAACTGTGTTGAATCGTAAAGCACATACAATTATTGCTGGTCTATGGATGGTTTCATTATTTTTAATCGTCGGGCTCAGCAATGTCGGAGTGGCATAAGTTTTATTTTTGAGGCCACACCGCCACTTTATTAATACAACCACAAATTGGCTACACGTGTTTGAATACCAATGTTAGTTCGAACTCGATAAAAATTAGAATACACGGTGTTACGTATTACGATGTGAATAAAATTTTTATTTGTACTTTTGAGTTTTTATTACTTTGAAATTCAATAAGGTAGGTACTTTATTTATATCAATCAACAAACAAGTTAAAAATAAAATACATTCGTTTTATATCAATCTTTAATTCTAATTTTTATGTAAGCCAACAAATATGCGGAGTCAGTTTTTTCTTCGGTTGCGTTCAGTTCAATGTTTCGTGGTTTTGTTTTTGAATGGAACCCAGTAAACCGAAAAGGTAATATATAATCTGTGCTGGCGACTGCTGTGGATCCACTATTGACTTGGAATTGTTTAGCGTGGTGGACGTTAGCGGGGCCGCCACAAACTCTGTTCTATGGGAGTGATATACAAAAATAAATAAATAAAATCGTGTTTCGTTCGTTAGTTTAATTGTCTATTGTGCCTTAATATTTTCTTGCCTGAGCTTTGATCATAAAATTATCCGCAGTTTCATACGACACAGGACAGGTTCAAGGAAAAGTTGTTCTTCTAAAATGTTAAAAAACCTTGAACGTTTTTCAAGGAGATTTAAATTCCAATTCCAAATAATAGCAAGTTTTATTTTTTTTTTTAATATTATGTATTTTTTGTTTGTTCTCTGTTTTAAATTTAAATCCATTTTTGTAATATTTCTTCAAAACAAATAATAAGTATTATTAATAATAATAGTTTTCCAAATAAAAACCAAATAGTTACATAATTACAATAATATAAATATTAAATTATTTATAATTTGTTTTTTTAAATACAAAAAAGCTTACAATTTTCATTATATTTGTATTTTAAAAGTAAAACCACATATTTTATTATAATTTTAATAAGTAAATTTTCACATTTGGTGATTAAATATTTTTTACACATTTTGATTTATTTTTATTGCGCAAGAAAAAGAAATGTATTACTATAATTAGAATGTAAAAAATAAAATAATTTATATATTTTGATTAATTAATTAAATTAAAAATTTAATTAATTATTATAAGCACTTCAGTTTTTTTTTTTAGAAATTTTTTTTTTTTATATAATTTATTTGCGATGTAATTATTAAATATACAAAATTTAATAAATGTTTTTATTTTTTCAAATACATTGAAATTATGCTAATACATAAATTTTATTTATAATTATATTTTTTTAAAAATATATTTAGAATTTTTACCTTTTTAAATTTAATTTATAAATATTTGTTTATTTATATTTACAAGCTATTTTATTACTTTTTAAGCTTTTTATTTGTAATTGTAAAACAATTAAAAAAAAGTAAATTCTTAATTTAATTTTGGTAAAATTAAAAACAATGTTTTAATGAAAGTTTTTAATATTTGGACGCTTATTTAAAGATTTTGTTTTTTGTTTAGTTTCATTTTGTTTAAATCGTATTAATTAAATTAAATAGGTCTTAAAAACTATTTGTTTAAAATTATATTTAAATCGATATATAGCATCAAAATGTTGAATTTTTAAAAAATGTTTTTGTTTATTGATTTTGTACATTTTGTTAATTTTTTTGGTTGGCTCAACATAGAAACAGAATAAATCCGTGCATACATTAGCGTGAGTAATTTTGTTTTTAAAAAAACCAACGCCATCGGCGAAAAATCAACATTGACGACAATAACAGAAATTACATATTATGTATACAGGTAAAACTTTTTTGTAACGATTAGTGGAATGACATAACTATATATTACGACTTATTGGTTAATTCACGTTGTTTTTGTTTTTAGCTTTCGCGGGGAGTTAGTCGCCGATGAAAAACCACTAATCAATTTTTTTGGTGTACCATTTGCCGCCGTCGTACTAGCTTTCTCAGAACTATCAGAAAAGTCACTTGAATCTGAACGAATATCTCCTTGCATCTGAAAATTACAAAAAAAAAAGCCACATTAATATAAAAGTCTTTTATACATTCAAATTCTATTGTAATTCTTACCTCGCCGAATTTTATCGCTCTATACGCAATCTTAAGAATTAAATATGTCCATCCAATGTGCAGGCACAAAAGTAACGATAGTAAAACGCTAAATATATAGTATGCGGGGAATACGGGTATATCTTGTGGCGCTTCCACTACGATACCATACAAAATCCGTGGGAAATAACCCAAACGAGTCACAATCCATATAACCGTAAAGACTGCAAATGTAGCATCACATACTTTCTGATATGTTGCGTATTTTGTTAATTTGGCAATTTCTAAAAATATATCAGCACAATCGTGTACAATTAATACAAGCGATCCAAACCGGTAACAATTGTATATCCAACTCAATGTTAACAATAGTATCGTAATTATATGATGAGCAAACATTTGCCAAAAATCTTTTCGTCTCACATCAATGAATTGGGTAAATGTGAGTGACCAATAGAATGCCATCGATATCATATAATACCACCAAACATCATTCGACAATGATTGATGTGGGTAGTTATCGAGCCAGCAATAACTTACATCCCAGAACCATGATTTATTCCATAGTACATATAGGCCGAAGATGAATATACAAGTGTAGTACAGACAACGCCATGAACATTCACAAAATTTGACTAGGGTTGGTGGTTTATCTTGGGCTCTTCGATAGCGCCACCACCGTTGAATTTGTCGCTCTGTCATATCACATTGTTTAGTTAAAGATAAAACCTGTAAAAAAGAAAGAAAAATATAAAATTATAAATTGCTTTTTATATTTAGTTGATGGAGGCAGAAGATTAAGAATTAATCCTTTAGAAGCGCTTATAATTCTAATATTATAACTAATTTTAACATAAACCAAATACTAAAAACAATTTCTATCAAATTGTTAACTCATTACTTATTCCGATCATTAGCGGGAGCGGTTTTAAGTAATTTTCAATCGACATGTTATGAAACAGCTCTTAATACAATGTAATTTTGTAACATTAATAAAGTTATAATAATTTATATTTTTGTAATTTGGAAAAGTACTTAAGTGTCTCGTTAAACGAAAATGTTGAAATACGTTTTTAATAACATTCAATAGGATACAACTGATAAATTAATCGATTATCTTCGACTTGAGAGAACAAAAAGGAGGCGATATTCAGAAAATTCAGTAAGAGTGAGATAAATGCCACATTGGGTCAAAACCAAGTATGCGGTTAGTCCAAGCCCCTAATCTTACTTGTCCCAAATATAACACTTTTTAATAGAATCTTATATGTCGTTATACTATAAAATGTAAAAAAAAAACTCATAAAATTAAAACTTATTCAAACTCGCGCATACACGTGAGTTGATAAAGAAAATCGCCTGGAATATTTTACTACAGCAATGACCATAAAATGTAGACAGCACAAAAATGTGTATTCCAGTTACGATAATTAAATAAATTATGGTTTGAATATCCAAATATAGATGGATGCCACGATATAACAAAAAAATCGAATAGCGGGTCAAGTTATAAAAAAAATAATAATCGTTGAATTACTCTTTTAAATTGCCGTTGCAGTACACACCGTCACGTCAGTTTAATATTATATTTAGGCTTAATGTATTTATATTGCGCATTTTTACCAAAAAATAATGTTCGTTGATTTATTGAAAATGCACGCGCGCAGTAATCAAGTATTGAAAATTCAAAAAAATTTATTGCTGTTGATTAGAGGTTGATTACAAATTGTGATACATCAATTAAGTTCATAAATATAGTCCACATCCTTTTTAAGCTAACTTCAATGAAGTTAGTTGGGTAACTAATACTAGACTCGATAGCTACACGCAACTTTAAAACTAAGACTACAGCCCTGCTCAAAATTATTGAGCATCATATAAATACAGTTATAATTTTTTTTTGTATCAATCAAGTGATATTTTTTCGGGTTGGCAGTATTGTTGTTTTTGATTATACAAAATATTTCGTTTGTTTCATAACGGTGATTTCGGTTTCTTCAATGTAAATGGATTTTGTTTATAAACTTGCATTAGCAGGATTTTATTCATTTACAAGTTTTGGTTTGTTTTTTGTGGTTTCTGATCATTTAAATTATCTTAATTATTATATTTCTCATAATCCTGTAATTATGAGTCTGAAAAAAATAATATAAGCTTAGGCGATCGGCACAGAATTATTTTGTTGCATGAAAAAGGAATGAGCCAAGTTAAAATTGCACAATCAGTGAAATGTTCCAGGAAAGGTGTGCAAACGGCATTAAAACAGTTTATTCTGGCCCAATCTCATCAGGAAAAAACTTTGAGAAGTCGTAAGGCAGCGCCACGTGATGAACGACAATGAGAAACTTTCCCAATATCGATTTTAGTTCATTTGTCCCCACGCTTGGGCAGCGCTGATTACTTTTTTTTTTACATACAAAAACAAGTAAAATCATGTTTACAAATACAAGTTTCTTGTTTAAATTAGTGGATGTCACCATACTTTTTTTTATGATTAATAAAATTCAATATGTTGCGATTAATAATAAATATCAAATTTTAAAATTAATTTAGTCAAAATTAATAATTTAATGAAACATTCAAGACACATTTTGAACATATAAAACTACATACGAAATATTTTAGCCGCCAGTCAACAAGCGTTGGAATTATATTTGGGAAAGTCACTAATTGCATCAAGTCGCTTGCATCAAGGAAGAAACCCTCTTCTGAGCTAACTCCCAACCTCAATGAAGCCGGAATGGAAAAAATCTCTCCTCAGACGGTCAGAAGAAGGCTTTTGGAATATGAATTGGGAAGATGCAAGGCTCGAAAAAGCCACTGCTAACTGAAAGGCACCGGAAAATCCGGACGAAGGAAGGACTAAGGTTCTTCGGTCCGATGAAAGCAATATTGAAGTAAGTTATCGAAGCACCAGTATTCAATTTTAAATGATAGATCATTTAGTTATTGCTTAAATATATGAATTCCAATAACTTTCTTGTTTCATTCCTTCTTTGTATATATGCATAAAATAGAAATAGGGGAGCTCTATACTTTTGAGCAAGGCTATAGGTGCAACTAGGTGAACTGTGTTTCAAACGAATAACATAAAAGTTGAAAATTAAATTTTTATTATTTTATTCACCACAAAAAATTTAACTTGTCACCAGGCCAAAATTTGTATCCCTTATTGTGTTTTTCACCTATTTTCACAACTGAGGGAGCGAGATTTCATTGCGGTCCCATGCGGTCGCCCAAATTTGTACTAACTGTAGCAAGTGTTGCTTGACGTTGTTGTTGAAGTTGTTGCGTCTCTGCTGACTCTCCTACTCGCCCCCACAAAAATCTCTATTTTCCAGGATATTCTAAAATTAATTCTTCTTTTTCCAAAATTTCTGGAAAAGGAAGATGCAATTTTTAGATTTAATTTTTTAGAATTAAAATGAAAATCTCCTTTTTCCAGATTATTTTAAAATTAGATCTTAAAATAATAGTGTAGTATCATTTGTTTACTCCAAAATTCGATATCTAAGAAAATTTGTATGACACGATTATTTGTCAATGGTGGTTTTCTTTTATCTTTAGCCATGACCGATATGATATTATTCGATATTCGCGCGAATTTTCATATAAATATACAAACCGTCCATATGTATGTTATGTTTGGGTGTGCAATTCATGATAATAAAATATCAACTAAATTCTTTAATTAAATAAATTAATTTTCAATGTTTTTCTGTCTGTATTTTTATCGTTACATAATATTCTAATTTCATCACGGCAAATTATTATCAATACTGACCAATAATAATATATAATATGAACCTCTAACCTAATTTTGTGAATTATGTATGTATGCTGGATTTGTATGCTAGTAAGTTTACTAAAAATAAAATCGTCTGTGTGTGAACGAACACGAGTCTTAAATTAAACTTAATGTTTTGTTCTTTAAAATTTAGTTTATGAATATAATTATTTGATTACTTCCGATAAATTTTTTTACAAAGAGGCTGTGATTTTATAATGGATGTACATAATTTAATAAAGTGTTTGTATACTTATTATTACATAAAGCTGCGTATGTCTTATATAAAATTAATTCGATTTTCCATCAACAAAAACTAATTAGCATTTGTTTGATAATAAATATCAATAATGTATTTAATTCTCTCTAATAAAAACTGATGTATTTGAGTTTTAGGTTGAAACACCTGTGACAACAAATAAGTTGTTTAATTTCTTACAGATGGTCAATTAAAATGGGGTTTTCGTTTAGGTCAATTTATATCTTATTTTATTATCATCTGCTTCCAAATAACTATAAACCAGTCTGTGATAACATTTTTATTCAATTTCTTAGTGCATATACTCTAAAAATACAAACAGATATAATTTATAATGCAAATTATCAGTTGAGTTTTTTTAAATTATGATTATTGTTAATTAATTACAAAAATTCTATTACACGCTCAAATTAAAATTGAACTTGACTTTAATCCACGCGACACAAGTCAAAGTTCGTTTCTTCTAAAATTCTAATAAAACTCGTAAAGTAATTGCTTTCGTTACAAACTACCGAAGTTATTAACGTTTTTAGATTGTCATTTAGGAATTAATAGTTGATTTTATATAATTTCTATGAAGTAAACGCTTTGTTAGTCATTGCTGCTAAATTAAAACCTTGATTTACATTCATAGACTTATGTATATTTATGATAATATAATTTTTATTAAAGTATGTACATCAATCCACCGTCCACTGCTGAGAACAATATTAATTTAAAATTCACAAGATAATACAATATTTATTGTACTCTAGTGTGCTGCAACTACTACACTCTCAGAAATTTATCATTAAATTTTAATTTTAAATACAAAAAAAATCAGAATTCCACGCAAAACAATTCGTATCGCTCCAAATTATTATACGAGCACATAGTATGTATATAAATAATGTTGCTAAATTTGTGTAGATCATAATGCGTTTGTAGTTAAAAGTGTGCAACATAAATCGCCGGATAGGTGTATTCTCATTCATCAAAATTTACTCGATACGGATAAGTTAGGCCTGAGGGATGATCTAAATTTAATTTTTAAATTTTGGCATCAAATTACTTGTGTGACCCTGCTGGAATAGTCTGTTTATATATTAGAATACACACAAAAAAATATTGCGGTGTGAATGGTATTTTATCCGAAAAAAACTTTATTTTTTATCCAATAGTACCATATTAACTCCGCAAGATCGGGTACAAATTTTAAAATATCCAAAAGGATCGAACAGTATACTTTTGCACCGTTCGGAGTAAACGCAAAAGTTGTCAACAGCGGATTTTTTTAAAAAGTACTTCCTAGAGATTATTTTCGTTCTATCGGAGTAAATATTTACACCGTTTGGAGTTTTCGTGAAAAAGTAACGATCTAAAAAATTGAATTTTTGAATTGGCTTTTGAAGCAAATAAATCCTGCTTTAGCAACTTCAAGTAGCATATAAATAAAAATTAATTAATACCTTTAATCAATTCAAAGAGGTTTTACAGAGGTTTGTTTACAATTAGCTATACAATTCAAATTCACCCACTTTTCCGCCAACTAAAACCGGAATGAATTTTCTTTAATTTGATCTATCAATCACTGGTGACTCAAATTGTGGACAAATCATTCCGATTTTTAGTTGGCATAAAAGTAGGTGAATTATATAGGTAATTGCAAACAAACAATTTCTATTTTTTAGTTGTATCGGCTTTCTAAAACACCATCGAATTTTTTATATAATAAAGGGTTTTAAACTAAGGACTTGACAACTTTTTTTTTAAATAAAACGCTGATCGAGTTGCTTCAGTTTTTGTGTTAACTTATAAGGGTACAAGCCAAGATCCTTTCGCAAAATTCGCCAAAGTGTGGTCTAAGCGATGCCAAATTCTTGAGAACTCCGTGAAATCGACTGTTTTGATTCGTTTGCGACGGATGCTTGAACGGCAGCAATATTCTCGGCACTTCGACCAACCCGTTGTCTCACTGGCACGGAACATCCGACAACGAATATTTAGACTCAAATTTTTTCACTAGATTATGAATTGCTTGTCTACTGGGACGATAATTACGATCAAAAATTGGAACTAACGCTGTTGAGGTTGCAGTTACCGACTCGGAATTTTTTTGTACGTTATTCATTCGTGTACTTCACCGTGATGAAAATGTTGTCTTTACTGAATGTTTTGACACTGACAACACTGACAGTTTGGTTATTAGTTTAAGGGTACGTTCACAATGAAAGTTGAAAGTTGTCAAGTCCCAAATGGAAAACCCGATATAATATAAACAACTAGATTCAATTTGACTGTATAATGCTTCTTATTCAATTGTTTGTATAAAAAAGTCAATTTAACTGCTTTTTTAACTCCCAATTTGTAGCGTAGCTTGAAATGCACTTGTACAAAACTAGCAAACATTCTTTCTACACTAGAAGATAATGAAACTCCGGTTAAAACTTGATGATTATAATGATCTTAGGCTTATTCTTTAATAATTAAAGCGATCTTTGGTATAGAAGCCTATCCCAGCCTACCAAAGATCGTTTTAATTGTTAAAACTTGATTTATCTTTTCTTCAGTAGACATGGAAATCACTGGTTCATTATTGTAAAAGATTTCGACAGGTCAAAATCAGTCATGTATGTTATCACTTTTTCTCTCAAAATTTCACTAGGAAAAGGTTTAATTATTTCTTGAAATTTGAAAGATGTTGGTAAAAACGCAATAGGAAATTCTTCTTCAATTTATTGTTTACCAATATCTTGCTCATCTTCAGTAAACTTTTGTATTCCATATATGTATATAAATTTTCGTGGATGAAATAAGAAACGCTATATAGATACAGACGTTTCCATATAACCACACTGTCAGAAATTTTACAAGTGTCACTTTGTATTACATCCAATGCAAAAGCAGTGGCTGAAATAGAAGTAATACATTTTCGCAATTTCTTTTTAATCCTAAAGTTTTGGACCAGTTTGGATAACATCCGTACAAATTTCACTATGATATGCTCATCATTCATACATTCATTAATATAGACCAATTTTTCAAATAAGCTTTAGTTGTTCTGCAGATAGAATTCCAGCGAACTTTTATAAGTAAAACAAGCGAACTGCCACCTGCTGCTTTGTACCAGGCTTTCAGCAAATGATGATTTCGAAAGTACTTATCTACACTGACAATGTGCGTTTATAAAGGTTCAGACTCTTACCCTAATGTCGTTTTCGATTCGCTTTTTACATCTCAATCAAAAATCAATCCGTGAATCGAACAAGAAAATCGAATTGACCATTTTTATATATATGTACATATGTGGCTTGGTGTGTGTTTGACGTCATGAAAAATATTACTGAATGTAATATTTGAGTAGAGAATAGCAACAAAATGACAACTTTAGTGGAAATGACAGTACTAGTTTGTTAATATTAGTAAAAGAGAGAGACCAAAAATTTTGCTCGACAGGTTGATTTTATTGTACGAATCGAACAACTTGACAGCAAAAAAATCAATCGATTGCCTCACAGATTGATTTTTTTTGGAAAAAACGAGAACGACATAAATCGTATGCCAATTCATGTTCTTCATGTTGCTAGCATTATTTAATTAATAATAAAAATAAAAACAAACCCCGTTTGCTTCACAATTTCTGAAAAATCTGGATAGTTTAGTTTAGATTTAGAATTTTACATTTTTTGTTTTTTATCGAATATTTTTAAATTCTATTATAGGATCTGTAACCTTTTCTGTTATTTGCCATATCTTTAAATTCATTAAATCATTGTAAAAAATATTATCCAAGTGAATATCGAGCGACGTGATTTTGTGTAAATTGCTTTTCGTTCATGTTTTGATTTTACACAAAATGAAGATAAAATCATGTTTTTTAAACAACACAGAAAACGCTATTCAAATTACAACAAATATGAAAAATTATTTCAGCATCGACTGTACGTAAGATAAAACCTTTATTTTATCCCAATGTCTACCTAAATAGAGGTTAGCGAATATTACACTTCATAAAAACCCACCCTGTATAATTTGTCTTATACTTATACACGATATTTCGATACACGCGTTATACATATGTGATATGTAGGATAAAATAAAAATAGAAAAAACTCCATGTACTATGATGAGTGTATAAAAATAGATAAAATTGCATCATAAATTTTGATTAGAGAACTCTTATTTTTGAAGAATTTTTTTTTTACTATTTTCAATTTTAATAAAAAATAAAATTTGTGAGAATAGTGGTGACATCTAATGCAAAACGATTTTATGACACTATACATATGTATATCATAATGGAAAGCTATTATAGGGATTAATCCAATTATAATTTACATATAATCGTTTTACCTAAAGAGAAATATTTTAGTTTTATTTTCATGTTGTCATTGTAAAACACTATCCGTGTTTGAATTCAATCTTCGGATGCTCTTAACCATTGTGTTTATAAGAAAAAAAAACTACTTCTACATAGTTTATAAGTCGATGAAGCTTAATGTTGATTACGCTATCAAACTAATTTCAGATTTTGGTCAAGATCAAGCCTTGTTGAACAAATTTTTCCATTTCCGTTATCCGAAAATGATAAAAATTATTTCGTAAATTTTTACCGGGCAAATTATCAGGGCTAGCTTTTGACATTTACTTGTATGAAACTTTGTAACTTGGGAAGAACTATCGGAAAAGTGTTTCTATAATTTTACAGAAACTCCGCGCAAGATAAGCAAGAGGATGTTAAAACATTTGGTACTAGAATAGAAAAGTTGGCCACCGAATTGAACAATTTACATATGTATAGTGGAACAAGGAAAAGAGTTAGTTGCTGCGATTACTAGCATAAACGCTAAATATGTTTTGCGAGCATTAGAAGACAGTGTAGCTGATAATATTGGTAATATAATAAAAGCGTGAAGTTGTGAATCTCTAAGCAGCGCAATAGCAAAAATCGTCGGACATGCGAAACGACGAGAATCACGAAAACCTTTTACGAATAGTGTTTTAGTGAATCAACTGGTTTAACAAACCCGAATTGTCAAATCTGTCATCAGGCAGCACTTGCTTTTATCGATTTCAAAATGATATTCATGGTGTTCGATGTTGAAAGGCCGAATGTCGAAAGGCCGAATGTCGAAAAGCTGAATGTGTCGAAAGGCCGAATGTCAAAAGACCGAATGTCAAAAAGCCGAATGGGTCGGAAGGCCGAATGTGTCGAAAGACCGAATGTGTCGAAAGGCCGAATGTGTCGAAAGACCGAATGCCGGAAGGCCGAATGTCGAGAGGCCGAATTTCAAAAGGCTGAATTTTCATGAAATTTTCGTTCAATTAATTTATTGAAATTGGGAGCACTACATTTGCTAGACAAAAAAAATCCAAAAATTTTAAAATCCAGAATAATTGAAAAGTAAAAATTCAGAAAAATAAAATCCCGAAAAAAAAAATTATAAATTACCGGTAAAGCAATCCAGAAAAAATATTTTGTTTAAAATAAATGCAAAAAAAAAATCAATTTTATTGGCATTTTTAGACTTCTGACATCACTTGAAACATTTGTGGTACATCTATCAGTAGAAGCGATACGATTCCTTTGATCTGTGTTTGCAAGGTTGACGAAGCATTAAATACGCAATTCGCTACAATGCATTCGTCGATGTCATACTAACCCAACGAATTAAGCCAACCACAAAATAACTTAAAACATTTGTGATAGAACTGTCAGTAGAAGCGATAAAAGCGATACTATTTTTGATAATTGCGTCTCTGGATTTTAGTGTTGATCTACCCTATCTTCCACAATGTGTTACGAATGAGCTTTAGCTCGAAATAGATTGTGGAAGTATGGGTTTGGTCTAAGCCAAAATTATTGTAAATACATAAATAAATAAAACTCCTAATTAAATTAGTTTTCTGGATTTGTGTTTTTCTGAATTTTTGTCTCTGGACTTTTTTTTTCTCTGGATTTTTTTCAGGATTTTCAGTTTCTGTATTATTTTTTCTAGATAAGGTAGCCAGCCCAAATTTTCCTTCACTTAATTGATTGAAATCAATATTTAAAACCATTGAATTTATTTCTTAATGTAAAATGATTTAAATAAATTGAAAATACGTGCTAATAAATCCTGTGTATGTAAGCATATTAGTGTGATCAAATTTTATAGGAAAAAAAAAAATATAATTTTTTTTTTCATAAAAATATAAATTTTGAAAATTGTAAATCATAAAAAGATGAAAAATTAAAATCAATTGCGACACAAACGGCCTTTCGACATTTGGCCTTTCGACACATTCGGCCTTTCGACATTCGGCCTTTCGACACATTCGGCCTTTGACACATTCGGCCACAATCGGCCTTTCGGCGTTCAGCCTTTCGACATTCGGCCCTATTCCATTCATGGTATAGCAAATTGCTCTATCGAAAGTATGTATGTATATTAGTCGCAAGATCATAGAAATGAATTGACAGAAAGAGACAAAGGGATAACAAATGAATTATCATATACCATAGCAACAATTCCGAAACAAGTTATCTTCGACGATAAATTGCAATTTTAATCATGATTTTCATATTGTAGCAGATCAATTTCCTATAAAAGGAAGAAAAGGTTTCCTCTACAAATACAAATGTAAGATTGAGTTTTCATCTAAAAGTTCGATAATTATTATGCTTATCACAGGAGATTTCTTCAGTCGTATATGTCGGTAATTCAATTGTTGAAGCCAAAAATGATATAATAAATGTTTCTGTAATTAATTGCCGAAATAGTGCGTGTCCATGAGGAACGAATGGCTACGCATTAACACAAATAAACAACTAATCAAAATATTTTTATGTTTTGCAATTAAAGTGCTTTTCATACCGGTTGCGTGCGTTGACTTTGAACTTTATAAAATTTAATTTATAACAGTTTTAAAATATTTCTATAAAAAGTGACACGGTTAAGTTCAATCAAACAAAACTAAATTGCAATACTTAAAAGTTAGAAAACCAGTTTTCATTTTTAAAGTCCAAAGTCAACGCAGCCGGTATGAAAATCACTTTAGTTTCGCATGAATTAATTGTTTACAATTTTCTCATCCGTCACATATTTTTTAAATATTTTAATTAAAGCAAATAGGTACATACTTGTGTTTTAATTGTTTTATAGAACAGAAAGCAAAACTGCATTATTTAGATTGTATTGTAGTAAAATGGCTCTAAACTGGCACCATACTCAAAATTTGACACGAATGTAGCTTGATTTATTGTCTGTCATTACAGTGAAAATTATTTCTTGGCGCGTTCTTATTTTTTTTACAATGGAACTGAAACGAGATTGAAATACAAACATCGAAACTTGGAGAGATTTAAATCACATAAATTTGAGAAAGATAGACGAGAAAATGTAAATAAAGGTGTAATCGGTTTTATCGTAATCCGAAGGGAAGTTCCACAACAATAGCAAATGAATTGAACATAACCGATAGGACTGTTCGTTGAATCATGAAAAATAAGCTAAAAGTAAAGCCTCCGAAAAAAAATTCGACCATCATTCACCGCTAATTTTTCTGCCACCAAACCCGAAAATCAATACCAATGTTTATCAACAAAGATTGATTTTAAATGACGCTTTAATGCTGTGGACCAGAAAATATTTCCAAATTCACCTTTCAACATGACACGGCACCATAACATAATTACGGCACTAAACATTTTGAATGGTTTGGAAAAAAAAATTTAACTCGTGAATGGAACCGTGTGAATCGTTTAAAAAACGATCGGAACTTGTGGTTAAGGCAGAAGGGGGTTTAAATCCGGACACTTCAATGGTCAGACCCGGTATAATTAGGTCACATCGATCTTCTCTTGCTAATGTTAGTGACGCAGAGGCAATAATAAATCTGATAGGAACCAACCTGCCACCGTATTTTCACGTTATCTGGATACAAGCAACAATAAGCAAAACTCTCAGAAACCACTTTATCAAATGTCTATCGGTCAGATCGTCCCTTACAGTGGTACGGAGCGTCTGTATTTCAAACAAGACTGTAAGAAAATGGTTGTAGGAAGTGGGTCTGAAAATCAAAAATGATTACGATTTCCCCGAGAACATGAATATTGGACAGTTGGAAGATTGTGGGCATGTTTTCTCAGATGAGACATAATTCTGTTTGACAAGGCCATAGGTTATAGGTATAAGAGTTAATATCGTTCTACCTCAAAATTTTGGAGGTGGGTCCATTATGATTTGTGGAGGAATTTCTCTAATTATTTGTGCCGAACTTGTGCCGCTAGGCCCACTTAATTCAATAAGGTATATAGAGAAGAGCGTAGAAAATTCACAACACATCACGTCACAAGAGTAGTAATGGACTACCTTGAGGGTTTAGAGTATCAATATAAGAACGCTGACATGACTAGCAAGGAGTCCATATTTCAGCCCGATTGAACATGTTTGGAAGAGAGCCAACCCTTTAGAGCTTAAAATGTGTAGAGTTACAGGAGTCTGTGGTTCAATAATGAGGAAAATATACCCTAAGAAGATATAAGAAACTTGACTTCGAGTCTATCAACATGACTTCAATGTCTGTCATCTACATGAGGAGGCAACATGCGCATTTAAAGTACAATTTATATTTATATTAGTAAACATTCAATAAGGAATTATAACAGAAAATTACCGTTGATCTTGAAGGAACACCACGAAGTTAGCTAAATAAGTTGAATTATTCTGCCGTGCTATGAAAAAAAGTCACAAATCCCAAAAGTCGAAAAATGCGTCAGGGACATATTTGGATTCTGAAAACAAATACCTATACTTCTGCTTTTTTAAAAAACCAAATATCCTTCATCAAATGCCATAAAATCACGTTATTTAATAGTCAAGTTTTATATTAAGACGCATGGCAAACAAAAATAGAAAAGTTGAAATTACTCAAAACTACAAGAAGGCAATAATGTGACGTTTTTTTTAGCACGGTAGTATTCTCAACAATCTCAAAAATTTGAGCAGGGTTAGCTAACTTCGTGGTGTACATTATTTCACCAGAAATGTACCAAGATACATCGTCGAAATAATTGATTATCGTCGTGAAAACGTGTCGTAATGTTATTTGTGTTGACTCGTGTAAGCCAGCTGATTGAGCTTAGTTTTTAAATCCTATTTTTTTTTAATTTTCTAGTTTGTTGGTTCAAATTTTATTCAAATTAACAAAACCTTAAACAATACGATAGAATGGACCGCTAGCGAAATGACGTTTCCATATAAAATTGTAAAGTAGCTTAATTCCAACATCTGCAGCGCAAAGTAGCCTTGTGACCGATAGGGTAACTAAAGCAAGTATAATCAAAATTAGTACCCACAGATGTCACTACAAAATTCAGTAGATACATTTAGTACCAACAGATGTCACTGCAAATTCAAATTTAGATATAAATAAAATAAAAAACGATAATTCAAAAAAAATTATTTTATTGACCCATAAAATAGATAATATTAGTTAACTTTGTTCTAACATAAGATTTATTATTTAGATTTATAAGATTTACGATGGATGAAGTTGCAGTGACATCTGTTGGTACCTAATAAATAAATCTACTTAATTTGGTAGCGACATCTATGAATACTAATTTTGATTATACTTGCTATAGTTATCCTATCGGTCACAATGCTACTGTTGTTGGAGACAGTTAAAAGCCATTACTGGCGGTCCATTCTATTCTATGGTCTAAGAGTAGAACCATTTTTTAGAGTGATCGGTTTTTCATGTGCGATTCTAATTTTACGACACATTTGTAACTTTGATCGATGGCAACTAAGTGTTTTGAACACACTGTGAAATAAATCATGATACTTATCACAATGTTTTTGATTCTTGAATTACTCTTTCTACTTATTATATTTGTATACTACATCCAATGTACATATTTATATATACATATATAGGTATGCAAGTTATTAAATGATATTTATCACCAACAGCGACACAATAAATTATTAACATTAAAGCAGGTAAATTGCAATTTAATTAGTCTATTAATTTTGCTGTAACAGTGGTTTCGTGTCAATCTTTACCCTTTACATAAATATTAAGGGCATTTTCAACATTAATAAATCATTAACTCATAAAGTACTTATACATATATCGAATATAATCTAATTCATTGATTTTTTGATTCAAATCGTACTCAATTAAAGTTTCTGTTTCATTCGGCTATTTACAGTGTTCGCAAGTGGTTGATTATTAGAGCGTTCCAATAAAATTATTTTTTGTAAATAACTGTTTAAGGATCAGTCAGAATCTTGTCCATAATACACCAGAGTTGTATTTTAAATTTTTCAATGTAAAATTGAATAGGAAGAGGGCGAATACCCGGGACAATTACCTTAGGCCGTTCTCTACTTAATTCTTTTCATAATATTCATCTGTAAAAATACAAACCCACAAGGATATATAATATATTGAACAAAACTTTTTCATCTTTCTATTTCAACTATTATCAAATAGCGTGCTAAAATTTTTTACAGGATGATCCGGCAACGTCAACTAAATGGTCAAGTAGGTTGAAGTAGAGGAAGTAAAACGATTCTGAATTTTAGATCTTCTTACTATTTTCCGTGAGAGTTAACTTTGATATACTTATGTATTTAAATTCAAATGAATTAACTTTTTTCATTTAAAAAGAGTAACTATCTCCATTGGCTGCCTCTTTTTCGTAACTAATACTATCGTAAAAGTGCTTCTTAATTCTCGTAATTTGTAGTACTAAACAAACCCTGAACTAAAATTACAAGTCTACGAATAAAACATCGCTAAACTCGCACATTTTGAAATATATCGGTATTTAACAAAAATTGTTTCAAATGTTGCAAATATGTTATCACCTAGTAATTTACTTTCGAACTTTCCGTATTTGTCGAAAATACTTGACTTGATTTCGGTTTTTCCTATTTCTCCAGCATTTCAATAGTTAGGCTTTATTAAAATTCTAAAAACCTTTTCATGTTTTGTAAAAATTACTACGATTTTTGAGACTCTAACATTTTTTGGCGTGCCGGGTCAATTTTTAAACGTGCCACGTATTTGCGATCTCTAGGATATAAATATAACAAACAGCTTGAATAAAAAACGACAAAAAGATATCTTTGACTTTATCATTTTGTGTAAAAACAAAATGTCAATGAGGAAATTTAAAATCTAGTCTGTTATAAACGCGCAGTTATGTTTATAATGACAGTCCATTGATTGTTTGTTATACCGGCATTTTACTGTATTTTACATAAGCGAATCTGTTTTTGGCCAATTTTATTAACTCAAAATATTTTGAATGATGACTTTATATACAAAATTTCAATGGTTAATCTACAAAATAATTTTAAAGGTAATGTCAAAGGTTATCGATTTTTATTCATTTAGATATTCCAACAATTTTTTTAAACAACAATCAATTAACACAACTCAACTGTATTTTTATCAATTTTAATTTATAATTTGAATTTGAGCTAAATTTCAATTAATTTGACCGGTCACACATTATGAAATTTAGCTTTAAAAACATTCAAATTATTCCCTTAATAAATAATGTTAAATAATTCAAATGCAATTCAAACATGTTTTACAATTTAGTAGGGATATTTAATGTAAAACCTCAAGTGAAGGTTAATCGATAATTTCTAATGAAAAACATGATAATTACCGTAAATAGATATAGTCCAGGAATTCTCGAGAAGTGTTTTGACGAATTGATTTTATAGAATTTGTGTGTCAATATACAATTGTGTTTGTGGGTTGTTTTTATTGTTTTTCTGTGTGAACAAAAAATTACAAAAGTCCAACAAACTTGAATTAGAATCCACCGGTTAGACTACCAACAGAAAATTGGGGGAGAAAATGACGAAAAAGTCAATGCTTTCGCTGCTCATCTAACAGCGGTACTCGTACCACACGAAGGAACTAATTATTTCGTGCTATCCGAGCAAATGGATGATGGTTTATTCTACAAACCTATAAAGTATAATTGGAAGAAAGTTAAGAATACAATTACGCATTTTGCATTTTTAAGAGGAAGGGTACTTCTTTAGAAGTAGCTTTCGTTGTAACATAACCTCAAATATAGTATCTCGAAAAACCGTGATTTTCGCCTTTTAGATTAGAACATCTCGAAAACCGAAGCCGTCCGAGAAATTCTGACCTCGAATTGGAATTCGGCGTATCAAAACCTTTAGAAAAGTATATTCTTGTTTCCAATCAGACGGAAAATATTGGCATTCTCACAGAGCTGGCGATAAATTACAGAATCACCGAGTCAACGAAGCTGTAAAATATGGTGGAGGAAGTTTGCTGGTTTGAGCATTTTTAAAAGGAAGTTTGGCAGATTTTATTGATGAATATGCCTACCCCCTCATCGTTGAAACAATTTTTGAACTAGACTATTCTGTCCCACAATTTTTTAGTGCGCCTTATTGGCATAGGCCTAACTTTTGTATAATATGGACATAATTTCATCTGGTTTTAGCTTACTTACAGTTTTTAGATATGTGGGCAGCTTTACCATAAAATAAGCAGTGCACGTAAAATTGTTTGTGCATTCCCTTTGCAAAGCATAACGATTTTTTTCAATACATCAATCGATGCATTTTTTTGAACCCCCGATTCTAACGTCGAGTCAATGAATAAAAAACAAGTCTTAGATTTTTTCTGTTTATTAAGACTTTTACGTTAGTTAAGTCCTATTTCGTAATCTACAAGTAACCTTAACTGTCATTGGTCTTATAAAATAGTCTTATGTAAGACCGGCAATTTTAGTGGTCTTAATTTGACATTTATCTTGTAGCAAAATGATGTCGCTTAAGTACCGCCATAAATTTTTTGTACCATGTTTGTTTATATATTTTACAATACTGAAAATATCTCAAAGTACAAATTGAAGCTGAAAAACTAATGCAAAAAGGAAAATATTGGTATTTGACAGGTTTACACACTTTGGAGAATTTGCAACCAAAAAATTAAAACTGCTACGGTCAGAATACCAATATAATCTCTAGTCTTAAAAAAAGTTTTCCCAAACATGCCTTACCCCCCGATTCTGACGTTAAGACTCCTAGGACTGTCTTAGCTAAAACATTTTTTGGGAAAACTTTTTGTTTAAAACTAAATATTAAACTGGTATTCTGATCACAGCAGTCTTAATTTTTTGGTTGCAAATTCTCCAAAATGTTTGTAGATCTGTCAAATACCAATGTTTTCCTATTTTCATTAGTTTTTCGGCTTTAATTTAAATTTTGAGATATTCTCACTATTGGAAAATAGATAAACAAACACATTTGAATGTATTTATGCGGATACGCAAAAATTATAACAATATAATAATCAAATTAAGGCCATTAAGACCACCAAAATTGTCGGTTTTACGTAAGACTATTTCGTAAGGCCAATGACAACTAAGACTACCATTAGAATACGAAATGGGTCTTAACTAAGGCAAACGTTTTAAACAACAGAAATAGTCTTAGGGGGGGGGGGGGGGGGGTTAATATAGAGAAAAACAAAAAAGTTAGTTGTTATTTGGATTCAATCGTAAAACTTATCATGGATAATCACTTGGTCACAAGTTGCTAAGGGAGACCAAGTAAGCAGCAACAGGAAATAGACGTTTTGGCATTAAAACAGAGAAAAAAGCCTACTTTTCACATTTTTTCTAGGCAAAAAATTCCTACAAAAAGCTTGAATAACACAGGCTTTTTTGCTTTGTTTTTAATATCCAGAACACCTATTTTCCGTAATTGGGCGCATCCGCACGGCTCCCCGTAGGGATCAAGTGATTTTCCGTGATAATTTTTATGATTGAATATAAATACATAGTGAAACAACAAGAAAATTCTTGTGTTCGGACATCAAGTATTTTAAATTTTGTTAACAGGAGTCCGTTGGAATATATTCTTTCCAAATGTGGTGCTTTAGACAGGTTTTCAATCCGTCATATTCTTGATTTGATATGCCCAAAATTCAAAATACCACGGAAACATATAAAGAAATTTTTTGCAGAGAAAACACAAGAACTCAGGGACAGATGTATCATGCAGATAAAAATTGGAAGCAAAAAAAAAATTGATGTGATAACAAATTAAGAAAATACATTAACGTTACACTTCACGGCACTAGCTATTATAACTCTTACGTTTTGCGGTTAGTCGAAATAAAGGCTTCTGATATTTTACAAGTGATGATACGTGAAAAATTAAAATAAATTGGTTTAAATTTTGAAAAAGATATTGTGGCTTCTACTCATGATGGAACTTCAATTATTGGTAAGGGAAGCGAGATTGGATGAGAGGCACAACTTTGTCAAAGTCATGACATGCATTTAGCTACAAGCATCGACACAATACGTGAAGGAGGATGACCAATATGAAATTATCGAAGAAGATGAAATCGAAGAGTTATTTAATAGTGGAATTGAAAATTTTAACATAAATTCCAACTATCCCGAAAAGGAATATGAATCTAATTCTGACCATTTTGGATTGTACTAAATGAAACTCGTGCTCTCTTAAAAAAATTTTGTTCACCATCGGTTAAGAATTCTATACTGCAAAATTATGTACTCTTCATGAAAAGAAAAATGTAAACCTTAATTTAGACTGCCAAACTCGTTGGAACTCTTTAGTTCCTATGTTGGAGAGATTTTAAAAACTAACTAGGTGCATATTAAGTGCCGTAAGACAGTTACATTTAACGGGGGATGCAAATAATATTGCATTAGTAGAAGTTACAGTACAGAAACTCAGCAGCGACGATGCTACACTTCTGACTCGTGAAGTCGAAATAAAGTTTGGCTTTCGCTTTTATGAGACCTTCAATATTCTACAAAATTGTAAGCCGTTGCATACACAGTTAATACAACGATTGAATCTGCTCTCTTTTCTTATTTATTTTCTTTTTGTTTTTTGCGCTCATTTATTTTTCTATGATATTTCAATTGTTGTGAAATAATTTATAGTGGTAATCGAGATAAAGATTAGTTAGTTCCAGTTAAGCCATCAAAGAGTAAATTTTACAATGGGTCGTTGTAAACTAAATATTGACACAAAGCAAAAAATTTGCAATTTCAT
This sequence comes from Tipula helvola, assembly GCA_963556165.1. NCBI lineage: Eukaryota > Metazoa > Arthropoda > Insecta > Diptera > Tipulidae > Tipula > Tipula helvola. The sequence continues at coordinate 365,973,463 of OY744481.1, forward strand.
ACATTCGTTTTTAAAGCGATATTGTGAAAACTCAACAATTGCAAGAAAGACTGTTCTCCGATCGCTTAGATCGAGTATTAAACCGATTAACGGATTAGCACAGATTCAATACTGCTGCTGAGCTAAGAAGAGACCTTTAAGCAACAACTAACGGCTTAATTTCGTTTCGTACCGTACAGAGAAAGTTAAACGAACTAGGTCTGAACGCTTGTCGACCGGCGAAAAAATCGCTCCTTATCCTAAAAATGAGAGCTGAAAGATTAAAATTTACAAATGAACGGTAAAATTTGACTTTCGAGGACTGACGGAGAGAAGGATTGTCGGACGAGTCCAAATTTAATTCATTTGGGCCCGACGGAAGGATGACAGTTCGGCAGACATTAAAACATTCCCTATACGTTATGGTTTGGGGATCCATAACAGCTTTTGGAATGGAATCCATTCACCTTCTAGAAGGTTCTGTAAATGGAGTAAAATACAAAACAATTGTTAAAACCTGCGTCGTGCCGACCATTGAGGATCTGACACAAAATATTCAATATTTGAAGATAATTCGACTCCACTTCACAGATCACGCCTTGCGAGATATAGCCGTTGTTGGTAATATAAGAATGTTTATTTATAATGCCATTTTCCTTTAGGTAACAGAATTTAAACAAATTTTGGGGATCGAGTCCAGAAAAATAGTCCAGACTTCAAAATTACAGAGAATTTATGGGCGTTCAAGGGATACAAGTTTAGGCAATATAAGCCGGAAACTATTAAAGAACAGAAAAGTTAAATGAAAAAGTATGGTTCGAAGAAATTTCAACAGAATATTTGCAGAAATTTTATGATTCTATGCCGACTCGGATTAAGGATGTCATCAAAGCCAAGGGAAGGCCCACTAAATATTAATTTCATTGGTGAACCATTTATTGAATTTTTATGTTTTGTTTTTTTTTTTAATATATTTTTTTGATCATCTTTATGCTTAATTTTAATAAAAATAACCATTTTTATAAATAAATTGTTGTGTAAATTTTTATTTTTGTTTAAAAAGCATTTGAAACATACGCAACATTTAACGGGTCTTTATTAAAAATAAAAAATTCGAAACTATTTCATGTTTTGTACGGTTTTTGGTTCTTTAAAAACTCCAGAAGTCTTTTTTTTAAAGCTTATGACATTATTTGAATATTGAATCTCTCTTGGCAGCGATTTAAACTGCGACAAACTACTACTTAAGATATTCAATGTGAAATACGTCTAATCCGATGGTTATGACGACTTCATATTTGTTGAAAATCCAAATCGTGCATTATTAAATTATTGGTCAGTTTATATATCAATATTAATTTTTCAATTTCAATTAGCAAATTCAAACTTATAAAATTTTGAAATAGTAACAAACTAGGATATTTAAAAGGTAAATGACACCTTGACCTTGAACTTTGACTTTGACCTAGATAATTACAACAACAAAGTAGATCGACTCAGGTCTCCCAACAACTACTCACATGTACTTTAATGCTCGTTTCCGTAAAATAAATAATTCATCAAGTTTATATTACACAGTTACTCCAAATTGGTAGGACGAATACTATTCGTGAGAAAATAAATGAGTTCTATATAGCAAGTAAACATTTAAAAGGCACAAGGTTGCGAACCCTTTTAATAACAAATATATAAGGAGATATAGATGACTTTACTTTATAAGCTTAGCAAATTATCGGATCAGACTAAGATATGTATATTCAGTTACATGCTCAATTGGTTGATTATCGTAAGACAATGTGAAACGCGCCTTTAATATTTTTTTCCCAATATGTAAAAGTTTAGTTTTTCCGGCGTTTATTATTAAAAGATTAAAGTCAAACTATTTTTTAATTTTGACAAGATCATTTTCCATTTCAGAGTGCATACTGCTGAGACTTTCATTTTCGTAGCATATTACCGCATCATCTGCATAGCGAATAATATTACCAACTAGATCTATTTTCGTGATGTCATTAATAAAAATATTGAACAAAGTTGGCCCTAGAATTTTTTTATTTTTTTAATAAAAAATAAAAAATTAGCTCGTGGTCTACAGTATCGAATGCCTTTTTAATATCAATGAAAATACATCCAGCGTAACATTTTCTAATAAAAGCATCATTCACAATATTCACAAGTCCCAACACCGCAGCAGTAGTACTTGAATTTTTCCTAAATCCAAACTGTGAATCTGAGATAACCCTATTTACCGCTAAGAAAATATTTAATCTGTCCAGTACTACACTTTCTAATATTTTAGATGACGCATTTAATATTGGCCTGTTATTGTTTACAGTAAATAATTTCCAGTTTTTGGTATCGGAATAACCTTGCCAAATTTCAAGGAATTTTCGAAATTTATTATTAATAATTGCATTATTAATACATTTTAGATTTCCAGAAAACTTGCAGAAGTTTTATTTGTCTTATGTGAATTAATAATAACAAAAGTAAAATCAAAATTTTCAGACAACCAAAAAAAAATGTTTTATATGAACATATTGCTACCAAATCATACATTGACCTAAAGGTTATGTAGATGTAAATTTACAAAAACAAATAAATGTACTGACACATTTTCAAAAATTAACACTATGTATTTTCAAATTCAATTGATCACAAAATTACTCCGATTTAAATTGGCAATGAACATTACAATAAGCACTCTCAATTGTCTTAATTTAATTAGCATCTATAGTACATAAATAAAATGTTAGATAGAAACAAAAATAATCTATAAATAATATTTTAATGAAAACATTTTGTTTATGTTATGTATTTCTTATTAACACGTACTTAAAGAAAATACAATCAAGCTTCGCATAAAAATTATTATTATTCAACCCCACCCACCCCCATCCGATTGGTGAGTATAAAAATTTTATCACTCTGACATTTCAAAGAGACAAGGAAAAATGGCACCAAATTCTTATTAATTTATACAGTAGAATCCCTTCGCTAACGATAACGATTAGAATATAGAAATTTACTTACAGTTTTGTGATGTAATTTACTACTTTGATTATAAGCTGCCTCTAATACAGGATTAGGTGTGGCACGTTTTGTCCTTTGACTTTTTATACCTAATGATCTGCCAATGGGTGAAATCCAGTATCTGAAAATATATAAATAAAAAAAACATTAACATAGAAATAACATAGAAATCAATACTTTTTAAAAATAGGTTTGTTGAGCCGATTCAGACGTGTTTTCTTGCATCAGTTTCTTTCCTCGTTTCTTTACCCCTCTCTCCATAAACTGATTCCGAAGGTCATATTTTTGTGATTCTTTTTTCAACAAAATTTTTTTGTGATTCTTGTGTTTCTCTGCACTAATACAAACAAAAAGTTATATAAAATTTCCGAAGGTCATATTTTTATTTCTATACCAAGCATGCGACGAGAAATATTTGTACACATACATAGACGAATAATTCAAAAGAATCACGTTTCAAGAAAACGCGTGTAAATGCAAATTGGTTTTTTGAAAGCAGAGAAACGTAATGCAAGAAAACATGTGTAAATTGGCTCGTTGACATTATCTTCTGAAACATAAGATTTTCATTCCCTTTGCAACATTTCTTTCCATTTACTACTAGTACCATCTTTCATGATACTACTAACGAACTTGGATTCTCAAACTTTTTATATTATTCTCCGTCTTCACTTCATTAGGACGTTAAATAAACAAACTTATATTTTTTTTTAACAGTAAACTATTTATTATTACGTATTTATATAAAGATGTTAATCTAAAAAATACTCTTGTTAATAGCTAAAGTGAAAATGAACAAAATTGATAAAGCGATATTGTATAACAATGGTATAACCATAGTAATGATGGTACCACTACACCGAAAATAAATTTATGACCAAAGATAAACTAAAAACGAAACCGCTCAATCAACAAACGCATATAATGTACTTTATACATTTTTCTTCAAAATACATGTGTAATTATTTATTATTGATTACATTTCGATTTACATACATGCAAGGTGTGACTCCCCATTAATAAGCCACTTGACTCGTACTCGTAATTCCTAGTCTAGTGTTTTGTGTGACAAATTTCAAACTAACAAGTTAATCTTAATCAACATGACCTCATATAGGAACATTACTATGATAAAATGCTGATTATAATGATAATTGTTATTATTCGCTGAACTAGAAAAAGCATCACCTTATTTTCGAGAAAGTTGAAGACAAAAAAAAAAAAGAAAATGATTTATTCAGGCACAAGCAAAACGTTGTAGCTTGGGCGCCTAGTTTAACATGCTGACCTCAGACGTGTTTCAAGTTAAATTAAAAGCTTTTAAGCCACTGTATAGAAGTTTTAAACAAAAAAAAACGGTTATTTTAAGGTATTTATTAAGGCTTAAAATCGCTTCATCAACACTCGTCTTCTTAAATTTTCAATTTTAAATTTCACAGGCACACAAAAAAAAAAAAAAATCGTGACCCAGAGGGTAGACTCCACTATTCCTAAGTTTCCGAGGTCGCTGAAACCAAATATGACCATAAGAAATGAATCAAATTGCCCATTTCCCCATTACCACCCCCAAATGATAATAAAAAATAAATGCGACCCTTCAATCACCCCTACCGCCCCCTTACTACCCCCCGAAAGGGGTTGAAATTTCAATTTTCATGTAAAATTGAGATGGATTATGGTTTTTGGGGCGCTGGAACTGAAAATGACAACGAAAAGTACATTCAAAAGTAGTGAGAATCGAAGAGCAATAAAACAAAGATCAACAGATATTTTTTCCCTTTGACATGACTGTCACTACTGACACATTTCTGTCAAATATAAGTAACAAAGAGCGATTCATTCTTGCAGTAAACTATGTAAAAGTGATATCAAATAGTTTTAGGAGAATCGAATTTTTACGTAATTCCTAAATAATACATATTTTCAGCCTCTATTGACTCCACGTCTATATACACTAATAATAGGTTTAGATGGAATTTCAATAATTTTTTTAAAAATATGTGATATTAAATAGAATAATAAAAAAAATACTGAAATATATTTGAATCGAGCTTATCATCAGACGGATAGTTCACAATATGTCGCTAAGTAGATAAAAATAAATTTAGCATTTTATGAATTACATTTTTTTACTGTATATCGGTTTAAACCAGCATAAACACCAGCAACTCGATAGCTGCAACCACAAGCCACTTCTTCGGTATTAACTGTTTTATAGTTTTAAGAGTATTTTAAACAACCCCTTGCACATATGTATTTAAAACGCAAAAATAAAAATTATCAAATTGCTAGCAACCTAATTTTAATTAAAAAATGGCTTAACCTTGACTTGTCTTTTATCGCTGCAAAATTGTAAAATAATTCGGTTGAACTTATTATACAGAGATGGCAAATTAATTAATATTATGTATATCTTTTAAATTATTGAATTAAAAAAAGTTATTGAAGAGAATTTTGTTTGACTTTATATTTTACTTGTAGCTGTCAAAATTTTAACTAATTTATTCATTTATTTGACACAAAGTAAAGCGATTAAAAAATTAAAAATTGTCACTTTCACCCCGGTTAATAATTTATTTTTGTTTATCTCATTTGACACAAACTCTTAAATAATTTGAGTACTGAATTATTTATAAGTATGTAATCCTTCAATAATGATTAAATATTTTGTAAAGTACATTGAAATTAAATTTAAAAAATTGTGTAATGTGTACTATAGGCTGCAGCGTTTAGGTCGGGAGGTACCGGTTTCGAACCCCGATAGGAGTGGGATGCAAAATGAATTTTCATCATCCGATTACGATCGGTGATAGCGATGAGCACGACTATAACTCACCTCCCCACCCCCCTTTGGAGTGCAGAATTCAAGAGCTAAACCAACTTCCATGTTAGCGCTACATGGTAGCATGAAGCAATGCAATGTGCCGGGTATGGTATATGGTACAACGTAAAAATCTTTTAGAATATAATTGTTAATTTCCTTTTATAGATTTATTATTTTATTGACGTGTATTTTTGAGTTGTGATAATAGTGTGGCGGAGATCTTTTAAATAGGTGAATGATACTAACTGGATTTATTATTTTAGGTAGTCTACTGTTATATAAGTTTGAAGGTATCACTCTCGTATAACTAACGAATAACCGATTAAATTGATATTTATTGTGAGATATAAATGACTATGATGTCGAATTTAGTTAATTAAGCATATACTCTTAGCAATTTACTGATGAGTGGTTCTTTTCTGAGTTTTGCGGGTTTTCCTGTTTGCATCTTTTAGGGATGTGTATCGTGTATGTAAGGTTGAAGGGTAGTGTATTTGTGGAAAGTATGGTGTTGTAAATAGTTGTCAAATTAATTAATTTATTTGTTTGGCAGGGTTGCAGAATTACCTCAACTATAATAGTATGTAGTTTGAGCTAAACTGTAGTTTTAAGTTTTATAAATGACAAATATGGCGGTAATCTTTAGAATAGTAGCTGATATAAATTATATTTAATTGTTAGGTCATCTCCGAGCTACAGGAGGGTTTAAGAGTTTAAATAATTCCTTAGTTTAATTTATAATATAGCAGGTAGAGATAAATATATAATTTACAATAGGATTTTCTGTGGTATTAAGCAAAAACAGTATATCTGCAAATATCAAAGTTTTGAGAAAACGCATTTAAAGTTTGAGTTGAGTTTCTTTTTAATATTTTGAATTATTTTACGTATTGCATAATGTTAAACTTTTTAATTAAAAAGTTACATTTTATGCATAAAATGTATTAATTAAAACAGTAAAATAATCCAAAATATAGCTTTATTCCAATAATTACTAAGATACTTAATTTTGCGTTTCCACATATTGTTTCGAAATTAATGAAGATTTTGGAAAATTATTTAGATTATAGGGTGACGCTTCAGATGCTTGAACGAACAGCAGCAAAAACTGAAAAAGTGAATTTTTGCAGATATCCTGTTTTTGTTTAATACCACAGTTTTCAGAAATGTTGGAGGAACCTCGTTCAGCATTCAGAATCTCCAAGCATTCAGCGGTCATGTAATGTACAAATAGTATTATCTTGTGATAACTATTTTATTATAAATGTACATTATATCACTAACAAATTTATACAAGTTAAATCCTATTAAGTAATAAATTACTGTGGCAATAATCCAAAACGACATAACTTGGGTTATGTATTTTTTTCAAATTTGTTAAAATTTAGAATAACTGCATCAAAAGGAACAGTTTGATATAAGGGAAACAATCCTAACTAGACTGTTAGTTATCGGTAAAATTGTTTCGCCTATATTAAACTGTTCCTTTTGATGCAGTTATTATAAATTTGAAAAATACATAACTCGAGTTATGTCGTTGTGGCTTATCGACACAGGCTCGTGAAATTTTAATTGAGCCTTATTCGTTCGTAAATAGCATATATAATATGTATATACAAAAATATATAATTTTTTTTTTTTTTTTTTTTTTTTGTAAAAAAATTGTCCTGAGGATGACGGAATAAAGCCGTTGAAACGTCGACAATAAATTAATAAAAAAAATAAGCTAAATACCAAATAAATTTGTTTTAATAATTAAAATAAAGCTTAATAAAATATGATATAAAATAATACATACAGTATTCAAATAATGTATTTGTGTAGCTTAGATTTTTGTCGCAACGTAATATAAACAACTTTAAATTATATCATTCAACAATATTAATTTTCTTTTTTCCAAATCTGTAGCCCTATTCTGGTTTTCACGGGGAATTTGAAGTTGGGAATTGTTTTGTTGTGAATTTTTTCAATAGTTTTGTATACTTTCTTACCAGAGTGTACTGCGACGTTTGGTATTTTTTTCGAGGATGGGGAGAAAATGATGCCATTTTATAGCATTTTTGTTTTTTACTTTTCCCCTTAAATTTTGTTGGGAATTAGATGGTACGAATTAGCTTTAGGAGAGAATTATTTTTTCCCTACTTTCGAAGAAAACACCAGGCGTCGCAGTGCACTGTGGAAGGAGGGGCTGCAGCAGGGCTGCTAAGGGGATTCGCGGTGGAGCGGTTCTCGGTTCCGGGTTCTCTGGGAAGACCAGAATAGGGTCACTGTAGTAAATTGCTGATTAGTTTAATTGTCGTGTATTTTTAAATCTAGTTGTAGTTTATAAACAATTAATTAACTTGCTACAGGATATCTGTAACGATTGAAAAACAAAAGTTTTTAAACATTCTTCTAAATTTTTAGCTAAGAATTGTTAAAATTTTTTGTAATACATATTTATATATTTTTTGTTTATCTATTTTGTTCATTAATGTCTATGAATTAATTTCGTTTAAAAATTGTTTATAGGGATCTCTTCTGTTGTGTACCTAAAGACTGTGCACGTTAAAATCGGGAAACAAATAACTAACCCTATAATGAGACAATATTTTTTTAATCAATTTTTTATTTTGGATTAATTATTAATATACTAATTATAGAGTTAACAATAATTTAATTTTTTGTTTTTTTGTTTATGGTTTAAATGTTCGGACTTTTCTCTTAATACTGCTCATCATACTTTTTACAGTGGTATCAGTTACATAATTGGTTGCCTTTTTCCATTTTTTTTTGAAATCATTAAGCGTTTTTGCTTCCCCTCGGGTCCGTTTCAGTTGTTTTTTAACCAGAGCCCAATATGTCTCCACAGGTCGAAGCTCCGGACTATTTGGTGGGTTCATATGTTTTGGTACAACATGCACATTATTCAAGGTGTACCATTTTATCACATCTTTCGCGTAATGACATGATGCAAGATCCGGCCAAAACATAGTGGATACACAGGATAGTTCATGGTTTTTAAGGAACGGCAAGAGTCGTTTCTGTAAGCACTGTTTCATATATATGTGTTGATTAATGGTACCTATCGATATGAAAGGTTGACTGCGCTTTCCACACGAACATATCGACTGCCAAACCAAATATTTTTTAGGAAACTTTGAAATTTTCTTCTTTCTAAATTTTTCTGGAACACTTTGTTTGTTTGTCGAAGTAAAATATTCCTGTCCCGGCAACTGTTTGAAATCTTCAACAACATAAGTTTCGTCGTCCATCACCACACAATCAAACTTTGTTAACATCTGTTCATATAGCTTGCGTGCGCGTGTTTTAGCGCTCGTGTTCTGTTTATCGTTACGGTTTGGTGCTTTTTGTACTTTAAATGTGTGAAATCCAAAACGTTTTTTTACTTTCTGAACATAAGACGACGACATTTTAACTTTTTTTGCTATATCACGTACTGAAAAATTGGGATTCCTCTGAAAATATTGTACGACCTTCTTATCCGTTTTTACGCACTTTACCGGGTGATTTTTACCGCTACCTTTTTTTCTTTCAGTTGATAATGTATCTCTGTATCGCTTTAAAACACTATACACTGTTGATTTCGGTATTTTCAACTATTTGGAAATTCTTAAACCCGACAATTCGGAATTTTCCAAGTATTTGGAAATAATTCGTTTGCGCACATCTTCTTCTACAGACGACATTTTGAGAACTGAGCGAAATGCATTGTGTGTGAGATCATTTCATTATACAAAATGTACACTACTATAAAAATAAAACAATACATACAAAAAAAAAGTGCAGTTAACTTTGTTTTACGCAATTTCGTATTTCCAGATTTTAACGTGCACAGTCTTTACTAATAAATAATCTAATTTCCAGAATAGAACATAGTTCCAGAATTAATCATTATTATAGGGATTAAAATTAATCCTCAGTTTCAGAATTAAAATTTTAGCTGGAATCATCCTTTCAGAATCAACAAGTAGTGAATAAGCTATTTTACTAACTTATCGATCGCTCAGGTATCTGTAACCCGGTTCGATTCTGTCCCAGCTAACAATCCTATCCTATCCTACAGTTTTGTTATATGTAAACGGGTGTACTATAATGCTTGGCCCTACATCCTAATCAATCAATCAATTCTATGGAGGAATCTTCTTATATTTTATTTTCTTGCTCGATCCGGCAAACATATTTTTCATGATCCAATTCTTTTCTGGCATTGTATTTGACGCAATAGTTTTTTGGTTTTAAAGATTGGTAGCATTTTGAAAATTATTATTGTGAAATAAATTGTTTAAATTATGCAAATGTTGTTGAAAATTGTCAAATAAAATAGAGATTGCTTTATTAAAAATTTGTGTTGTCGAAATAGATAGTTCCGCTATTCAGCATAAAATAAATATTTTGACATTTCGCCTTTTATAATCATCATTTATGACAATGGTGGTTAGAAATAGTGAAATATTTCACCAACAAGGCAACATCCTTACCTAATTTACACTTATTTTTCCTAATTATACAAAAGGCAGTAATATTAAAATTTTAGAATTTTTTAAATGTTATAGAGTAAATAAAAGAGAGATAATACACTGTAAACAAAACACTTTCCTTTTTCTAATACATATGTACTTCATCATTTGAGTGGTAAGCTGGACGACTAAAAGTAAAGAGTGGGCGCCAATAAGAGTTTCACCATGTGAATAGTAAATCAAAAATTATTGCGTTGGACTGATTTTGATTTCTTTATTGAATCATGCTTATTAATCGATAACAATTACGTGAGAAAGATACTATCGGCCAAATGTTCACCACGGCTTCATTGGTTGTGTAGCATGTGGCACCGTCTTGTTAAAACCACATATCGTCCACATCCATATCATCCAATTCGGGTGATAAAAAGTAGGAATTATGCCAGGATGTCATCCAATCAAGAAATCAAAATCATTCCAATGCAATAATTTTTTATTTACTATTCACATGATGAAACTCTTATTGGTCCAACCTTTAATTAACAACATCGTTGTTGAAAAGCTTACCACTCAAAACAAAGAATTGAAAAAACAAAAAATTATTTTGTATGTTTATTAAAAATAAGCGCTGATGTTTAAAACACATAAAGACACAGTGATTTTTCAAGGCACCAATAACTAGCATACGAAAAGCTAACGTTAATATTTCAATCAATTTACATTTCGAAAATATGATCAACCAAAACTATATTATAGTGTTACAGTGAAAGCTAGTTTGGATTATAAAATTTTTATTATTTTTCAAAATTTTTGGCAATATTTGTTTATGGACTAAATTAATTTTATAAAAGCATTTAATTTATTAATAACGAGTAGAAAGTAGCCAAAATGCAAAATTACAATTTTATAACCAAATTTGTGATTTTGTGATGATTTTGAACCATATTCTCTCAAGCTTTGAATACTTACTAAACTGTTTAATTCGTTCAAAATATTCTAGTAGCAAATTAGAATCCAATTAAAAATAGGATAAGTTTACAATAAAATTAAATAAAAATTCCAATAAACATTTTTTTTTAACATTTGCATTCTTCAGCTAAAATATAGTAAAACTCGATTTAGAATTGTGTGTATCACAAATGTTCAAAGGTTAAAATTCTAAATTAAATTAAATTAATTGTCGCTTAAATCATCTACTAAGCTACTTGATAACAAAGCAAACGACTTTTGGTTGTTCAAAACTCCTTCGGAGATGGTAGTAACTTAGTCACAGATTGAGGGGAATTCCTCTTAGAAACAGCGTTGGGCCAATTGCCAAGATAAGATGGAAAATTATTAATCAAGTTAGTATTCAATATTCAAAGCTATGTGGTGCATTTATATAGTTGTTGAATGACAGCTAATTTATTTTATACCGGAGGAAGATAAATGTAAGGGAAAGTTTTGTTGATTTAAAAATATTCATGACCCATGGTAGATTAATTATGTAAAATTGTATGCATGTTGGTCACTTCATTTAATCATTGCGATGTGTCAACGTGAGGCTGAAGAAAAAGTTCATTAAAGACGCTGTGAACTCTACGAGTTTACACAAGTTTACAAGAAGCTCGCTGAAACTTTGGAAGTGAAACAAGCGATTGCAAATCTTCTCAAGGCCATGGGTATGGTGCAAAAACAAGGAAATTTCATCTGTGGGATCAGTTCGAAGTGATTTAATATGAGCTACTCTAATCTAACGAAGCCATCACTGGAGGCGTTATCAACAACAATTGATGCAATTAAGCCGAGCATCGAAGCTCACACGTCCACTATATGCCAAAAGAAAGTGACTTCAAAGAAATTTTGGAGGCGCTTCAATGGGATGTCCTACTCCACCCGCCGTATTCACCAGACATTGCTCCTTCCGACTACCACTTGTTCCGATCGATGACTCAAGGCCTGGCCGAGCAGCACTTCACTGCTTACGAAGAATCTAAAAATTGGGTCGATTCTTGGATTGCCTCAAAAAGTAATTTTAGAAATTTAATATTATTTGTCATTTTGGTCCTACCGAATACTAGGAATAAAAGACAATTTTGCCAAAAATTAATTATAAATAGAATTACAGGAAACTGATAAATTACAAAATTAATCCAGAATAAAGCGCTCTGGATATTTTATTTGAATAAAACACTTAGTAGGGGTTCACTATTCGTTTATAACGCATACGCAATATTTACTGGGAAAGACGGTAGTTGTTATCGTTTTCTTGCACACATTTTTTATAGACAAAATATATTAACAATAATGGCATTCACAACATTTTTCGACTTGTTAATTCAAACTTGGATTTTCCTTGAGTTTTTGATTTAGTGAATATAATTCGCTAAGTCAATACATACATTCTTGCCTCATACTTAATGTATGAAGTTAGAATTTTATTTTTGTAGTTTGGCCGTAGCTGCCTGATGAGTAGACCGAGTTTTTTATTTGTGCGAGCTTATCAGTACGAAACCAAACTACCACAGAGAAAACTCAAGGAAAGTTTTCATTTTTTCTAGTCGGTACACTTTGTATGACTGTCGGGTTAAAGTACGGGGGGCATTTGATATTTCTACTTTTTTGGTAGATTTATTATAAATGATTGGCCTGTTCATTTTTTCTGATTAACAAGTCGAAAAATGTTGTGAATGCCATTATTTATTGTTAATATATTTTGTCTATAAAAAGCTGAAAGAATCTTATTGATTTTAATACAGACAAGCTTCTCTTTCGACATATAAATGGCTTCCTCTGATGTAACTTCTTGTAGATATTTAACTTTTTTCTTGGATAGCTAAAGTGAGGGGTAATAGATTTTGAGTGTCTACTAGTAATAAAGGATAATTCATAAAGTGTCCTAGTTTAGGACTGAATCTCCTTACCACTGTTGTAATCAGACAGAAAATATCTTTTGCAACCTGAACATCAATCATCATTGAGCTAATCATTCTTGATTTACTGTTCAGTGTGGAAATTTAAAAATTTAAAAATGAGAGACAACGCCTTAGAAAGAACGAAGAAAAAATTTCCGAGAAATTTCGAGTTTTGTAGAAAGAAGTTTTAAGTGTGTAAAAAAAATTGTGAATAAATTTAAAAATGTTGGAACCCTTCAAAATTTGCATCATGCGAGTCGGGCCAAAGCGTTTAAGTGATAGAGAAGCTAAAGAAAAAGAAAGAGGAGTAAAGCAAAATCGAAAATTTCGTGCTGTCAAAATTTCAGAAAGGGTTACCAGACACATCGATACACAAATTACATAAACATTTACTTTGTTTCCATGCAGAGTTCAACCTAGGTTGAACCTAAGTTAGCGTTCATGGAAACGGGGTTGAGTTGGATTTTCGTTAAGTTAATTTGAACTCATCGAAAATACCTGAGTTGAGTAGAGTTGAAATTCAAAATGGCGCAGCGAATAAATATTAAGGATTTTTATTATTAAGACCATAAAAAAATATTACAATACTTAAATACAACAAAAAAATATTGACAAAAAATTAAGCATACAATAAAAAAGTCCTAAATGTGTATAATATAACGGGCTGTTAAACAGAAACAAAAACTTTCAACTCAACCTAACTCAATTTCATGGAAACGATCGACGCCATTTTGAAATTTAACGAAAACCTAATTTCAATCCAACCTAACTCAACCTCGTTCATGGAAACATGGTAATTGATAAACATTGAATTCGTGGCAATTCTACATAATCACTAATCTGTGTTTTAGTATCAATGTTATTGAAATGCGTTTAATGCCACTTACAAATATATATGACGTGCACAACGTTAACTAAAGATAAACGATATTCATAAAATGACAAGTGGTTTCGTTAAATTGTATTTTCATATCTCAGCAACCATCTTAATAAAACGTGGTAAATGATTCCGAATTATCATCGCCAATAGTATCACCAGTGAGATCAGGATCCGTAATTCAAATTTGCCCCCTAACTGGGAGATGTGGTAAAAATTATGAAATTCTTTGTCTATCAGAGAAGCATCATCCTTCGTCACATTATTTATTCCTCGTTATCCAATATTTAGTAACTTGTCGCAATCTAGATAAGATTGAGAACTCCAAAAAACTGTGAAGCCGCTTAATTATTATAGGCAGGCTTGGTGCAAAGGCCACAATGTCCAAATATATCCGTTATCGCCTCACTTCGAAAAATCAATAAGATTTAAAATTCCCGCAGTGATATTTCCGAAAATATTTTATTAAAGAGGTGTATGTCACGTCTCGTAACCAAGCCTGATTGAAATCAGTTTGAGCGATAGCTTCGTTTTTGTTTATACAGTAAATATGTTGCACTGTTGAATACGATAAACATTCACTTGGAGCTCGAAAACTTCAACATTAATTTGAAAGGCGATGATTTAATGATCGAACAAAATTCGATGACGCAGCTGCTTGAATATTGCGTCGATAAATCTCGATGAATTTTGAACCAATGCATTAACATACTTTAGGTAATGGAATTAAAGTACCGAGGATAAAGATCTTAATAAAACTCTAGAAATAATTTGACAACAGGTGATAGATGTTTTGGATGTATTTACAAGCCTAAAGTTTCTTTAGCAGCAGATAAAAACAAGTTGGCACAAATAAGGTTCCCTAACACCTACAGCAAAAGGTATCAACCATCGCAATAGGAGCACTCCAAAAGCAAATTTGCACGATAAATACGGGTACCTTTTGTTATAAAAATCATCATAATCGGGCAAAAACTACACATTTTGATTTTTGGGCGGTGTTTACAATAAAATTAATGTTTCTACAAAATTGTAGAAATAATCTAGCGAACCAAAAGAAAGTTAACGCACAACAATTAGAGGTCAACAACTCAACAATTTTTAATTTTCACATATTTATGTAAATAATCTCGCTTTCTTCGGCGGTTCTTCGGCCAAAAAAAAAAATCGCTTGGACACAAATAATATGAATAGAATATTTAAGTAAAATTACTTAACTCAAAAATTTTGAATTTTCATACATTTACATAAACCACTCATTTATAGTTAATTTTATGTATCTTAATTATTCTAATTTAGTAATCATATATGCCGATTTATTTGTTTCTATTTGCAGTTCGAAAAACCATTTATATCGATATACATAACTAATGGTGGATTCACCGAGAAAAATTTGCTAGCTCGTGATCACGAATTGTTGAAATTTCGTCATCTTTTTTACCCCCTCCAATTTTTTTTTACTTTTTTAAAAGAGCAACCATGAAAAAAAGTAAAACCAAAATTGAAGGGGGTGAAAAGATGACGAAATTTCAAAAATTCGTGATCACGAGCTAGCAAATTTTACTCGCTGAATCCACCATAAAGGCCAAAGTGAGCTGAGGCATTCAAAATAACAACATATTTCGAGATAGGTGTTTATTCTAGATTTATTTCACTTAATATTATTTAATGTACTTTGCTTTGTGGTTGACGTAGTCGCCTTTGAGTTTTATTTCAATGTAATAGATTTTCCTCATTCGACGTGTACATCAAGAGGATTTTTCTTTAACCTCCAGTTATGTGATAATCAGTAAACGATCGATGGGACAATATCGCCTCAGCTAACAGAATCGATGATTACGAAGATTACAAATTTTGAAAATGAGGCTATGCTTTGTTTATGAGTATCGTAAAGAGAATCTGATTATCCGTAAATACATTCACTAATCGGGAATTACCATCATATCGCTTGACATGAAATAGTACACTAATATACAATTTATATTTATTTTGTATGATCGCGACAAACTTATGTATTCTGTACAACAGCCCAATTTTCAAAAAAATATTGCATTGTTACTTATCGAAATGTTTCAGCATCATGTCTAATAAGTTTTCGACGAAATCCAGAAAAATCATTAATCAATGGCATGTATTGCATTGCATGTAGAGTTTCTACTAATCTATAACTTTCCAGAATAATATTAACGGTTACCATACACATAAATGGCCCCTTCGGTCCTGTAAATCTGTATCCTAAGCCAATAACAAGCCATGATAAACAGTCATTAAGTTTATTTCTGGGTACCATCTATCACAATTTCTGTTTAAACTCCACCAATTTCGAGGACTACTGCAATAAAATGAAAGAATAAACATAATAGATGGGGAAATTACCGAAAAAGTATTACACTCTTCGAACACGTTCAATGTTGAAAGGGCAAATGTCAAAAGGTCGAACGCCAAATGGGTCGGAAGACCGAATTTCGAAAGGCCGAATGTCGAATGGCCGAATGTGTCGAAAGGCCAAATGTTGAAAAGACGAATGGGTCGAAAGGCCGAATGTGTCGAAAGGTCGAATGTCTAAAGGCCGAATAGGTCAAAAGGCCGAATGTCGAAAGGCCGAATAAAAACAAACTGATGACGGTCTGATTAAAAATTAATAAAAAAAACTTTGAAAAGCAAGTTTTTCCTCGATGTTGAGATAATTTCAGATCTGCCTTAGCGCCTCCACGATTATCAGTTAGATTCATCATTTCTGTGATCAGTAGTTACTGTTGACCGATTAAATATTTTCGTTGCTGTGTACTTATTTTAAATGGTCAAATTAATAAATTTATAAACACCAAGGAATTATCAATCATGTCTGTTTTTTTTTTTTTAATTTCATTTCATTAATACATACCCTGATCTAATTAACCAAGCGTAACAAAATACTGTCCTGCGCAACATTTGTCTAATATCATTGAACGTTGACGACCATCATGATTCATTGATCGAACGATTATGTACAAACAAAAAAAAACAAATAAAATCTAATGTAATTTTCTATTGATTTGTAATAAACCAAAATAAAATTGTAATCAAAATAAATCACTTCTAAATTGCTGGTATCGCGCTTATAATGAGTGTTCATGTATTTGACTAAAGTTTTATAAAATACACATATTACCTGAAATTTTACCCAGCGTTGTATTAATTTGAATTAGTCACACTATTGATATCAAAAATATACATATTTTTCATGAAAATGATTAACTAAAATACTTTCGCTTGATAAAAATGCGTCACTTACATATAGGAATATACTCATGTACGGTATGTGCATTGCGTACATATACATTCGAGTATGTAGATAATTAATTCGTCGGGATCATTCGTTTTGAAATTTAATGATAACGATTCATCGTTATATGAGATTGCGATTTTTTTTTTATTAGAATATTAAGCGTCTTACTTGGTTAACTGGAATAGGAATAAAAATAGAAATGAAAATGTTGCTCAAAATACTAACCGCAAGAGTAATTGTTTATTTACTTAATTACCAACAAAATTGAAATAAAAAACAATAGTTGCTAGAATAATTCTATACCACAACACAACAAAGAATTGGTTTAAAAAGCAACTATTCCATGTCGGAATGAAAATACATGGCTTATTGTTGTAAAATTTCCAAATTAAGACTCTTATTTGAGTCGCTCAGAACTCAGAAGCCAATGCAGTTAAGTCCATTTTTTGAAATTTTCTGATTTTTGTAAATTTTAATTGAATAAATAATATTCTTCTTAGTTATTAAAGGATTTACTGGTTGATCGTATTTTCTAGGTCAGACAGCCCTTTTTTTTATAGCTTCTGAATATGTGGTATAATAATTTCAAATTATTATAGTTTCAAAACATTAATATTCTCAATTTTTGTTTTCTGGACTTAACCGCATTATTGGCTTCTGAGCGACTCATTTATTGTACCATATTTGAAGTGTGTACAAGTTGTCTTTACGGACGTGGCACATGAGTGTTTCTTTATTAAAACGATTAGATTGCCGAATGTCAAAGATAAATAAATAAATACAATGGGCTGATGTCTCCAAGTTACATAAATAAAACATAGTTAAGTATACATATAATGTGTTAACCGTTAATTAATTTAATCAACGACCTCCATCACAAAACTAACGTCTTATCGTTTCATTTGAAAATAAAATAAAAATAAAAAATAAAAGTTTTGTGATAAGAACGACTATAAAACTTTTTGCGAAAAAAGGGCAGAAATAATTTGAAATATTTGTGAAATGGTTTGAACAAATACAGTTCACACCACAAAACTAAATAAACATTTTATGTTATTATTTACACCACCCATGCTTTTACGCTAAAATTATTGTACTGGAGTATAATAACAAGAGGCACTTCGTCTATTGTTTCTTGCTCCAAACCCCGCAAAAGCTTATTATTCATATTTTGGTATCTTCAAATCACAACCGGGATTTCAGGATATATTTTCAGTTTAATGATGCAAATTTAACCAAGGCCAGTATGGCAAGCGACGTGATTTGGTTCGTATTCTTTTGTTTATGCGGTTAAATAAAATAAGTTTTTGCTGCAGATCCAGGTGCCACCTTCTTCTGTTAGATCCAAGACCAAAGGCTTATTTGAAGATGCTAATGAGTAACTGAAATTTGTGGTGGTCTAGATGTGAAGTTGCCTGGAGGAATCAAAGTGATATTTGTTGTCAGCTCCGGATCTTGCAGCTTTCACAAGTGTTCGTGTTACCTCCCCACGGTGACCACCGGGCAGCTAGCTGATCATTGTTTTTGACTGGATAAGTTAGGCTAAAACACGGCACTAAACAACTGGGCTGAATTAAGGTGTCAATCGTACTGTGCTGATAACCAATCTGGCTGGCGGCCCAGTCTAAAAACTAGCTCAGTCAACGGTGTATCCGGATATCTGGCGCAGTCCGGATTATGTATCCTTATCTTATATCGCGTATCTTTAAACAGATGGACATATTTTCTCGTGCGATTCTTATGGAAGATCTACATAAAAATATAGAAGGCGAGACTCTTAAAAACCTGGAAACTACGGTTGGAGGGTCATCGGCTTTTAAGACCTGTTCTGAAAGCCAAGATATGAAGCAGGATATTAGCAAACATATTGCTGGTTTCTCCAATACAACAACTGCTGGGGAAGCTTTGAACATTAGGTCTTGTTCATAAACAGCAGTAATTAAGGACATAAGCTCGTATAAAGCCAGTTCCTCTAACTCTTTGAGAAAGTCAAAAAGTGCTAACAAAACTGGCCCCTAAGTGCCAAATTATCAAACCCGTAGGAGGGCATGGAAAGCTCTTACGAAGTTGAAGGGAATACCGTTGGCAGATCGAACGGTTAAAGAAAAGGAAACGCTTGCTTCGGCTATGTAGATTACAGGCAATAATCAGAGTGGTGCCTCTCGGAGCTCGAAGCCCAAAAGGCAGAGATCTCAGGAGGAATCACCTAAAGATGCAAAGAGGTCAAGATTGCAGGAAACTGTAATCAGGCCTTTCAGCGAGGTTTTTAAGGACCAGCTGATTATTGCGGTGATAGATAGGGCGCAGGAGGATGGAAGTATTAGGTCCGTCAACTAGGGGAAGGTAGAAGGTGGCTTGTAATGTTGTCATTTTCTTGTTTTACCCAATTAATCTCACAAATTTCACTCGAGATAATATCTATACCATAATCGTCGAAGATCAAGTCTACATCGTTAATTCAGCCAACGTGGTCCAACATTCTTAATTCAAAATTTATATGGTTTGAGGAATTCGAAATATATGTTTCTCCAATATCTTCCCGATCAGTATTCCGTTTGGCGTCTATTGGACGGGGGACCAAAGTTGAGTGGATTAATCTACCAGGTCAGTAACCTTCCAGTAGGGTGCCCATCACATGGTCTATTCTGCTCATGTATTAGGCAGCTGCGTAATGGTTACAATTGTGTAAGGGGTAACCTGGTCACAATTCGCAAGTGTAAGTAACTACCTCTTCGTGGCAACCAGTGGTAACTGAGGCCATTTGGCACATGCCAATGTACGGCACTAAAGAGAAATCCTTGACAAAAAACCTTAATCCAAGGTGGAACAGCACATACCGATGGATAAATGGATGAATGGCCGAAGAGCCACCAGCGAAACTATAATAGTGAAGATATACTCGACGTTACTGAGACATTTCAAAATGTCAAAAACGCGCTTGCAAGTATTGCAAGATGAACTCACTATTGAATTCACGATTTAGAAATTTCTTCGACATTTATGTCACAATAAAAATAAAAATTGATTTCATCATTGATTCTCAATTATTATAGAAATATGTAATTATAAAATGAATCGAGAAATGAATGAAGATCAAGTAAAAACATTAAAACTGATGAAGAGCGGGATATTGGTTTGCTTTTAGCGCAACAAATAAAAATAAAAAATAAATTAAACGTCAAAATTATAACAAAAATAAAATAAAAATGGAATATTAATTTTTAAAATTTCTGTAAGATGTCACGTTAGCACTAAAAAACAACAAAAAGTCAAAGTTAAATCATTTTTTTTGTAACTTCTGAGTAGCGTCGAGTATAATCGCTTTAGTGCAAATTCATAAGCTTTAACTTTTTTTTTACTTAGCCACGTCGGTTGCGTCGAGTATATCGCAAGGGTAAAAAATATAACAGAATTTAACGAAAGTTTTATCTTACTGAAAATTTGACAGATCGGCTAGCGAAACTGTAACAACTTGTCAATTGCATTGAAGTGATGGTAGCTTGCAGTAATATTTTAATAAATTTTGTGGACAATTTCGGGCTGACGATGGAATTGGATGAATTTCAAAAATTATTTCTATTAAAAAGCCTTAAATTCTTAAAGGACATAAACAAAAATAATAAAAGACACAGATCTTGTGGCGTAAGAAAATAAATCGAAAATAAATAATTTGATATTACAATTTAAAAAATCTTTGAAAATTCGGTTAACAATTTACCTATGTAAATTTTTAAATTTAAACTTAAAATGTACAATGAGTTAGCTATTAACAAGACATTTAAAATCTAAACGGAAGACGGGGCAAGGATTGGATATACGGGAGTGGGACTGCCCTCTCGAAGTCCTTGAATACCAATGCTACCGCCGTTCTAGCAAAAGAGCAATGAGCCCAGATAGTATGTATCGCGTACCGGCCGGCAGTATTATCAGGTTCATTAAGAGCCTGAATATTGACTGGACGGATAATTAAGCACTAAAGTCTAAGCACAAAACATATTTTAGGTCGCAGTGCGAGATGGCTGAACGCCCACATGGCCCTTCAACAATAATAATAATCCATTTTTCGGATAGCACATGACACAGCCCAGCTGAATATTTGGGTTGCGTAACTAACGCGAATTTTTTTTAACTTTTTTGGATTTATGTATTAGGGAGTTAATTTCGGGCACAGTCTGGTTGTATTTTTTTTTTTATATAGGATTGGTGTTAGCAGCCCACAGCACTGCGACCATTGGGGCCTATTGTGCGTCCCTAGAGGTTCTTAGCTGAAATGTAGGTCTATGTCCTTGATAAACGCCGCTACCTGATGCAAATCCAGTGGGTCGGCATTAGGCCACTGGATTGTGTTCGCATCGAGAAACTTGAATCTTTTTAGGATGAAAGCATCGCATGGAAAGAGTACGTGTTCCGATGTTTCCGTACCGCAGTTACCTTACAAAATCTACACTGGTCCGTAAGGGACTTTCCCATTTTATGTAGATGTCCATTAAAAGGGCCGTGCCCTGTTAAAAACCAAGTAAGGGATCTTAGGGACTGGCGATCCATCCTCGGTGCCTCTCCCAGACGTATAGTATTGTAACTGAGTAATTTCTTGGCCTGTCTCATCCCAATGGAGGACTCCCAGTCCTTTATACCTTCTGCCAAATGGGTTTTTGAAAAAAGCGATACTGGGACTGGGACCCAGAAAATCCCGGCTTACTCCCGTTTTTGCACAACGGTCTGCTGCCTCATTTCTCTTAATGGTGGAGAAGCCAGGAGACCACAAAAGGGTGACTTTGTTTGCTTTACCCAGTTCCAATAAATTGCAGTAGCAGCTCAAGATCAATTTCGAGTTGAAGCTCCTAAGGATAGCAGAGCTGCCTGGCTGTCCGAAATTATATAGATCTCGGTCTTCCTATATTTATTTTTGAGACATTGAAGCACACATACCACAATAGCAAGGGTCTCCGCCTGAAAAACTGTTGGGGTGCTGCCCAGCGGTATGCATAGTTCTAGGTCAGGCCCGACTATCCCTGCACTGGTACTCCCGACTATCTTTGACCCATCCGTATACCATACAGAAGCATGGCGGGGGAGGGAGGAGATAATATTCTCTACCAGTGCCCTATCCGGCAACCTGATGGTAAAATTCCTCCGACAATCGATTGTCCTTACCATCAAATCTGATAGTTGGATCAATTCCTCCTTGAGATTTAATTTATGTAGGATATTGTTGTGTCCTGGCCTCATGGTTTTAATTTGTTCAGTAATTTTTAGGCTCAAGACCTCTTGCACCGGCTACTTTTTTAATGTGTAGGTGCAGTGGTGAGAGCTCCGATATTCTCTCAAGGGCAGCTGTTGGACAAGTACTCATTGCTCCAGTTGCCCCCACACAAATTAACCTCTGGATCTTGTCCAGTATTCTTCGTGTAACAATACAATTTACTTTAAACCCTATTTCAAATAGTAATGAAATATTCCGTTTAATTATTTCTACTAAATCATCACCTGTAATGTTATTACTATTAGTATTAGAAAAATATGACAAAACATATTTATAGTTCAAAAATAGTCCCCTAATCATAAACAAATATGTTTTGCCAAATCTTTAGAGCGAGCGGCTGTCACCCGAATCCGCAAAACTATCATCAATTTCATCATGGCCCGAATCATATTCAAGTGGTTGGTGAATCATGACTTCGTCAAACACTAATACCGTTCCTTTGAATTTGAGATAAGTCTTTAACTTTTTCTTTCAAATTTTAAATTATTTGATGATTCAATCCAGATTTCAAATTTTATATTAGTTTCCAATTTACAATGCTTTGCCTTAAAGATAGATTAAATCCCAAGATGTCGCGCATGTAATGATATGTTGCTAATTAATTTTTGCTTCGAGAGATAACTGGAATATTTGTTTTTTAACAACCAATAGTTTAGCAAACTCTTTGCTATCCCAGCTATTGCAAGTAGAAGCACACAAATCACACTGATATGAGGAGGTGGTTGGAAAATTACGTAAATCTGCTAATATGACGGAACTATTTTCTAAAAAAAATTTTGTTACTGCTTTTCTCGAAAATATTTTTAGAAAAAAAATCCGCGTTTATCGAATGTTGCGATAAGCGTGTTTATACTGTATTTGTCTGGTATAAAGCTAACTAATATTGTGTATAAATAAGTAGTTATGTATTACTAAAAAAATGCAAAACCACGATAACTTTACTCAGTAATTAACTAAATTCTAAATGAAATTGAAAATATGTAAGTAGTAAAGCTACACACATACACTCATAACAGAATATATTATCAAAACCCGACATTGCGTGATATAATCCGATTGCATGGTATTATATCCCATATTAAAACACAAAAAAATGACTTATCGCAGTTTGCAATCAAATAAATACTATGTACTAGACGAGTACTTTGGAGACATTTTGAAAAATTGTGTAGTTTTTTTCCATACAGTTGAATATTTGATGACTGGATTTATTATTAAGTCAAAACCATCTTAATTATTTGAGTATGCGAACGACGTACTTTGCATATAAAATACTTTTTGGAATGAGGGAAATTATCTTGTTTTTGCGCTTATGTATAATGGTCAACAATTTTTTTTAAACATATTGAGTACCATGAAAGAGGTTAAGGGCAATTATTTAGATGATTAAATCATATTTTAGTTATCAAAAAATGATTTAATATTAATTATTGTTTGGCCTTTGGTTTAACTAAAATTAAGTCGACCGGAAAGGTTGTTTTTGTCTCATAAGTCGATTTTATAAAGATAAGAACGGATACATTTTAATTATCCACTCCTTTTCACTTGTATGTTGTATACAATGTGACATTCGATCATGTTACAAATATTTGGTTTAGCTAGCGGCTCGATTCAAATTACACATAGAATTTGTTGTATTGTACACCCCCCTAATATGGTCGATAACGTAAAAGCAAACAAAAATTGTACAGGAAATTGAAAACAATAAAACTAAATACAAGTTTTTTTTTGTCTAATACGAAAACATGTTTCATGCATTTTTTTAGTTGTCCACAGGATATACTAGGATTTCGACTATTGTGTCGTAAAATGACCAATATGAGCGTGTAGGAAATTATCGATCGATTTATACTACATTTTAGTCCACAACGGCAGTTAATTTTAATTGACTTTCTTTTGAATCTAGCCCTTTTGGTCAATTCAAAACTTGCAGTTTGGAATTTTCAAATTGTGTGACCTCTCAAGTAACTTAATTTGTATAAATATTTTTGTTATTTTTGTTGGAACCGTAATCTAAACTACATTTTCTATTACATTTTCTAACGCATAGTAAACTGTTCTAATCATAGAGGTAACATTTTAAAAACAATCCAATTGTGAAAAGGCATTTTGATTTAGGTGTGTAGACTTAATCATATTAATACGATAGAAATGATAAAACAAAATCATTGGGGCATCCAGCGCATGTAGATTCTATCGAAAAAAAGTAGAATCTACATTTCGAAAAGTGCTTATTTTTACGCTTGAGTGAAATTACAATACATGAGGTTACAAATACAATATGATATGTCCCCCATTTTCATTAGGTAATGATTTTTTCTAGCCGTTTAGGTATGGAATTAATAACTAGGAGGAGAAGATCAGGCGTAATTTCAATTATGTTCGTTCTAATCGCGTTTTCCAATTCACTCACATCTCGTGCCATAAAAAAAATCACGGGTTTAAATATGTTAAATACGGTCGCCATTGGAAACCTCCATTAAAATGGTCAGGAAAGCGATTCAAAATTACTCGTATTATCAAAAAAAAACCGTGAAGGTAATCCAAAACCGTTTATTTCATTTTCTCCCATTTATATTACTGTTGGATTAAAGTGTTCATCAAGCAGCTCCTCCAAATGACTTGCTGAAATAATATTTCCTCGTACAACAACCATTACAATACCTTTAGCCGATTAAGCACACCAAACAGTTACGTTTTCAGAGTGTAGTGGCGATTCATGGAGTTCTCTGGGTTTTTGTACTTCAATACCTTTGTTTGTTCATAGGACTCGTGAGGTAGACGTAAACAAGGCAATGCACTTTAGCGGTACTTTAAATTTCGAATTATTTTATGTGTACTTGTGCGGGAAACTTGGGCAACACTAGAAAGTTTTCGAGTAGATATCCTTGGATTATCTTCAATAAGAGGAAGTATTCTTCGCTCTTAACTTTTTTTTTTTTTTCGCTGGCGCTACATCCCATAGAGGAATTTGGCCGCTTCATGTTGAAGTTTCGTAATCATTTTTTAATGTATAATGAATGATTAATTCAGCCGTGATTTTTTTCATCACCCGCCGGGAATCGAACCCAGAACCTCCGGAGCTTAAAGCAAGCATGCTAACGTCTGTGCCACCGGAGCGGCTCTTAACTTTGGGGAATATTTATTGATGCAGGTCGATCTCGATGTTGATTTTAAACTATCTCGAATATTTTAAATTTCTTAACCAACATAAGTATGACAAATCTACATGTGGAAATTGTGCTTGAAATTCTCGCTTTATTTAATCAATTGACTTTTTTTCACTCATAAATTCCAGCGCATTACTCGTTGGAACACTGCGGCATTGGACAACCAAGTTACCAGGACTACCTTCGGGATGACTGTATCAGAAATCTTGGAAAATAAACCACTTCCTGACTCCGTTCAAGGACAGTGGAACATTATCAAAACGGCGGTAACCGATGCCTCAAAGTCCACCATAGGCCGAAATCCACCAAGGCCCAAAAATCTCTGGTTTGATGATGACTGTAGAGTGGAAGACGGCTCTTATTTGTCCACTTCATAAAAAGGGATATCGATTGAACTGCAACAATTATCGCGATATAGCTGTGCTGAACACAGGCTACAAGGTTTTGGCCAACGTAGTCGCAGCAAAGTTATCAATTTATACCGAGAGGATCTTGGTTGATTATCATAGTGTGTGTATCAAAGGGATCTATACACACTCGGTCACCGTGTCTGGCGTTTTCTTGCGCCGGGTCGAATTATTTGGAGGAGCATCGTTGAGGCGGCCAAATCCCTTCATAAGATGTAGCGCCAGCGGAAGAAGAAGTAGTTTTTTCAACAGATATAATAAGTCGGTAATTTATATTCATTTACTTTCATAATTACTGTAATTATATTTCAAAGTTGTTTCAAGTTTGAAGGATGTAGCTATGTATACAAGCATAAATCCATTTTATTCTTTAATCTCATTTTGTAATGTTGTTGAATTTGAATAAAAATACACAGATTTTTATTAACTTAAAAAACAAAACCATCTTTGATATACAGTCAAACTTCCATAAAAAAAAATAAAAAAAATGTATCGCGTTTTGAATAGGACACCCTGTATTTCACATTTTAAAATATCTCAAATATAGACTCTACGTGTGCTAATTATGTTATTTTATGTGTAAATTTGTAATTTCCAAGGAAATTGGGTTAAATTACTTTGAGAATTCCTAATCAATGAGGTTTAACCAGGTTTTTTATCAAGCATTAGTGGTTATCAACGGTTTATTATTATGTATTTCTGAACATTTTTAGAAATTTTTCACGTTATTCGCATTTCTTGAAAATATTTTGTAACTACATACATAGTTAGGCTCGACTTTTTGAAAAACGTTTGAAGGGCTTATTTTTAAAATTGGCTAATTAACTTAAAAACGTATACAGTGAGCGCCAAAATTGAGCTACACCATAAGCAATTTATTTCTAGCTATAAAACTAATTGTGATTGAAATATAAAAAGAAACAATTATTTTTGTAAAAACTAAAGCAAATTCTCCATCAATAACAAGTCAAAAATAAGGTTACATTTGAGCCGTTTATTTTGAAAGTATTAGGGATTACTTATTTTTTATTTTGACTATAAATTGTTCACCGTTAGAAAGATTATACTTTTGTTTGTCTATTGTTATCATTAACTTAAATTTTTTGGAAAATGGACTTGCACCACTTTCAAAATTAACGGCTCATTTAACAGTTTCTAATAAAATGATCAATCTATTCAAGAACAGCATTTAGCCTTCTTGGCATTGAGAGTAGTAAACTTTCTGTGAAATTTACAGGAAAGAGGGTTTCTTTGTTTACGATGGTTCTACTGCGAATTTTTCGATTTAAGTCCAAGGATTGGGATAATATAAAATAATGAAAATGCTTTTATTAGGCATAAGGGAAAGTTCTGTCGTTTTTGAACACGTGCACTTTTATGCGTTGTCGATCCTTATCAAGAATTTTGATCTGACTGAAACCAGTTTAAACAGTTAGGCTAGTATATGATTGATGATTTATTATATTTTTTCGTATTTTGGTCAGTCTTTTTAAACTTGTAAAACTATCAACATGAGTAAAGAAAAAGTGCACTTAAGACATTGTTTGTTGTATGAGTTCCAGAAAGAAAATAACGCGATGGAGTCAAAAAAAAATCGTGTGACGTGTTTGGAGAAGACGCAGTAACAGCTCAAACATGCCAAAGATAGTTTGCGAAATTTCGTTCGGGTGATTTTTCTTTGAAAGATGAACCCAGATCAGGAAATCCGTCAGATGTCGATGACGAAGTGCTACGCAGTATGATCAGGGCAAATCCCAACTTAGCTTCCACAGAAGTGGGCTTCAAGTTTGGAAATTCATCAAACTACTGTTTTGGATTACATTAAAAGGCTTGGTTTCGTGTCCAAACTCTCTGTTTGGGTGCCACACGAATTAAGCGAAAAAAATTTAAAGGACAGAATTTTGATATGTTCCTCAAATCTTGCTCGTTACAAAAGAGAACCGTTTTTGGACCACTTGGTGACTGGAGATGAAAAGTGGATAATCTATTAAAACGTGGTTAGAAAAAGGGCATATGTTTACAAAGGGGAGACGCCACCGTCCACATCCAAAGGTGGCGTACATCAGAAGAAGATTATATTGTGTTCTTGGTGGGACCGCAAGGGTATAGTGCACTATGAGTTGCTGAAAGAAAATGAAACGGTCATGTTGATCGTTACTGTTCGCAACTTGATGTTTTGAATAAAGAAATTCAACGTAAACGCCCATCTTTGGCCAACAGAAAGGGTGTAGTTCTTCATCACGACAACGCTAGACCACACGTGGCATAAAAAATTGCAGATTTGGGTTGGGAAATTTTACCTCAGCCATCCCAAACAAAAAAATTCGGCCCTTCGACCCATTCGGCACTTTGAAATTCGGCCCTTCGTACTCATTCCATATTTTGGATTAAATTTTAAATAAAAAGTGAAAAAAAAAATAATTTTGCTTTAGAAAAAAACGATAGAACTTTCCCTTATGCCTAATACTTAAATTTTTTCGTAAATTTTCGTTTAGTAAGCTAAATAAATCCAATTGTTTACTTCTAAGACAAGCATTATATACTTATGCCACAGATAAGAATAGACAGATGTGGATCTTGTATGGGCCATATTTACATTCTAAATTTCAATACCAAATTCCAATCCAATTCTTTTAGAGCAGGACGTACATTTCTGTCTCTTTTTATCTTTTTTTACGTATGGCTATTTTGATTATATCAAAGAAACCATGGCATGGCTATTTTGATTATATCAAAGCAAACATAAACCAACTTCAAACAATATTTTATTTTATAATATATACGTCCTGCTCTAAATGGATTGGATTGAAATTTGGTATTGAAATTTAGAATGTAAATATGGCCCATACAAGATCCACATCTGTCTATTCTTATCTGTGCTTATGTCTTCCAACGTTTTCTTATTCAACAGGTAAATATTTGAGAAGGTATTGATTGATTAGTTAACAAGTAAAAATCTTGAGAAATTAAAGTAAAAGCATTTACTTTTTCTTTATTCACTTCACCCAATAAGAAAACTAAATATTGATTAACTTATTTTTTTATATTATATATTTAAAATTCTTCATAAGCTGCGGCGTTTGAATTGGGAGATACCAGGTTCCAATCCCCATAGAAGCGGAATGCAAAAAGGATTTTTTTGCATGCAAGAATCAGAGGCCAACCACCACCTTTCATGTGCAGTAGAGATCCGCTTGAAGCAGTGCAATGTACAGGTGGTCCACGCAGCAGATAATGAATGAATGGATTAACTTAATGATGATCAAAACTTATATAGTTGATGATGAGAAGAAACAGCGGGTGAGTTAACTTAATGTCGATTATCAAACTAAATAGAGAATAATTTCGTTTTTGTCGGAGTTTAAAAATTCCACCAACATATTTTTTAGGTTTTTTTTTCAATTTTAATAATAAATTGTTTACTTTTGTTTAATTAATCATCATTTACTTCTATTTTCAGTTTCTTAATTTATGTACGTAAATGTAATAATTCCTTGTTCCGTCTTGTTAATGGGGTGACTTAAAATACAATTTATCATATCGATACATCTTCATAATTTATCATAAACAAATAAAAATTGTTAATTCTACGTTGACATTTTAAGTATTTAGTATTTTTACAAATAAAATCCATAAGAGAAATTTCCTATCGAACCATATCTGTGGTAAAAATATAAAGTATCTTAAATCAATTTAAGTCAAAATTAATTTTTGCGCAATTTTTTTTTTTTCCAAAATCAAAATTCAACCGTTTATTTCGTCTCTCTTTACAAAAACCATCTTAATTGAATAAAATAATATTTTACTTTGATAAAACATCTTAATTTCCCTAAATTAACTTCAGTGGAACACAGTTATATTTAAAAGTATTTAAGGTATTTTGTAAATTTTTATTTTTTTCATTGCGTTTTCTGATTTATTAGAGCATTTTAGTTGCAACTAAGATATTTTGTCGTTTTAAAATTTACGTGTGAAGTGATTTTAAATGCATGTAAAATATTTTGTTTTGTTTCAAAAAAATAAGTGAATTTTTTTTTTAGAAAATTATAAATCATCTATTTTAAATAAGATTATTTGTCAAAATTCAGTTATTAGAATATCAATGTTTACATGAATTTAAGATTTTTTAATAAAAAGTGTTACATAGTCAGCCATTCCACGCGAAATCAGACACCCATACGGGCGCAAGGTGTGCAATTATTTTGAAATTGAGAGGAGATGGTTAACCTGGATAAAAAAAAAATATAATTTGAGTAAAAACTCTCTGGGATCCGTTATAATTGGTTTTTATCGAAACTCGAACGTTGACATCTTTCAAATACGTGTATCTTAAATGTTTCTTGTTAGATTTTCACGTGTAATAGCTCGTTAGAAAGATAATTTTACATACTTTCAAATAAGCGTCTTAAACTTTGGTGTTAATGTACAATATATCCATTGAATTTCAATTTTAAATAATCTTTTGCTGAAAAATCGAACTATTCCCCGTTTTATTTTTTTATTTTTATTGCAAAGCACTTGAAAATACCTTTCCAACAAGCCATCTTACATGATGGAGACTCAACGCGTTCGAGTTTTATAGAACAAACCATCATAACAAATTAGGACGACATGCAACATTTCAGTACAATTATTAATTCCAAACTACGAAATTCATGTTTTTCTTCTTATGTATACAGTTTTATTCAATAAAGTTAATTCATTTACAAGTTATTTTAATGTAAAATCATAAAAACTATCAGAATTCGAAAATCGACACGCTGCGATGTGGTTGTTACCAATGGGAACAAAGCAAGTGAGTTCCCCTGATGGCTTTTACTGAATTAAATTTTTTTGCTAGTGATCGTGCCATCCTTCTGTACTCTTGATTTGTACAAAATCTAAAATTAATGTTTGATTCATTTTTTGTAGCATTTTTTGATTCATTGTTTGTTTAAATATCAGTTTAACATTCTGATGATAACAGCAAACACAAACAGAATGCATTCCGTAGTGGTTGAGTGCCAAAAGACATTCTGCCGGCCGCAGCGATGCAAATTTCGAAAATCAAATTTTGCGACCAATATTTTGTTGCTTGAATAAAACATATGATCCTGTGAGATTCATGAGAATAAGTCACCGTTGTTTTGAAATCTTCACATTATTCTCATCGACAATCACATATTCTCTTTTCCCAGCACATGCACGACTAATATCGTCACTCACATAAAATTCTTTCACAAGCTCTATTATCTAATTGATGAGATCTGTGAGAGATTGGACACGATTCCATTTTCTTCCACAAGTCTCTTGGCAAGCAGCGCTAAATGCATTTTGGTGTTGAACTCCTTGACAATCCTTTGCGCTGACCAGGGTCGTGGAAGAACTGCCAGTATTTTTATTTTAAATCCTTTATCGGTGGCTTCAGCAAATTTAACTTTTAACTGGTTCACCATCTCATTTTCACTACTAGCTGTTTCAGTTTCAGATGCAGTAGAGTCCAATGATATTCCAAAAATATTGCTTGCCAGTTTTTTTGATATTTGGTAAATTACACTGCGGCAGTACGACTGCGATTTTTTAATTTTGTCGATGATAATCGGTGTAACTCCAATTAGTAGAAGAATTTTCTTTAATTCATTTATAAAATTCATTTTCCCCAAAAAATCAAATGATATTGATGATGCTAATGATATTGACGACGATGAGGATGATAATTGAGGCAACAACTGTGAAGTTTGCGCAGTGCCGACGTCAACCAAGTCAACATTTTCTGGTCTTTGTACTCTTTCGGCAGATCTTTTCGCAATTTGAAGATGGCAGGTGTTACAAATTTTCATTGTACTCGACACCAAGGTAATATTTAGACCCGCTGCCATATCAACAATATATCGTGATTTTACTATTTCTGTTGTGTTTCGGTTTACCAAACGGATTGCAACATTTGCATCCCATTTTGTATAGATAAATTTGTTTTAAACAGGGGTGGGCGTGTTAGATAATAGGAACAGTTACTTGGTACTTTGTTCTATTCCCCCTGTGCTAAATGTTA
Source organism: Tipula helvola (assembly GCA_963556165.1). Classification (NCBI taxonomy): domain Eukaryota; kingdom Metazoa; phylum Arthropoda; class Insecta; order Diptera; family Tipulidae; genus Tipula; species Tipula helvola. The sequence continues at coordinate 366,005,669 of OY744481.1, forward strand.
TTTTACTTTGAAAAGGTGAATCATCTGTTTATTACTCTATATTTAGTTCGTGAAAAGTTTGAGTAAATCTTTCTGCATTTAGTTTTTCATTGCTTTTATTTTTTTTTATTAGTCTAAAAAGAAAATTTGTAAGCACATCTGTTGTGGGTTTCTGTCAACCATCTGGCAGTTTTATGTTGTTACATGGTTAACACCACAATGACCGAAGCCATAAAAACGCAATCACTAAAGGAAAATTATAGTTGTAATTGGTAATTGCACTGAAATATTGAATATCGCCCTAATTTGTTATGACGTTTTGTTCTATAAAACTCGAAAGCGTCGAGTCTCCCATCATGTAAGATGGCCTTTTCAAGTTCTTTACGACAAAAATAAAAAAATAAAAATAAAACTGGGAAAAGTTCGATTTTTTAGCAAAAGATTATTTAAAACTGAAATTCAAAGGATATATTGTACATTAACACCAAATTGTAATACGCTTATTTGAAAGTATGTAAAATTATCTTTCTAACGAGCTATTACACGTGAAAATCTGGCAAGAAATGCTTAAGATACACATATTTGAAAGTTTGAGTTTCGATAAAAACGAATTATAACGGTACTCCGTGAATATTGATCGCAGAGAGTTTTTACTCAAATTATATTTTTTATTTTATCCAGATTAACCATCTTCCCCCAATTTCAAAATAATTGTACACCTTGCCCCCGTAAATGTGTTTTTTAGTCCGATTTCGCGTGAAATGGCTGTAGTGTGTGATGAAAATAATTTTAAAATCAGTGAAATCAGTGAATTTAAAAGTTACCATAATTTTTAGTACTTTTACTATAATGAATCCTTCACGTAAAATGCTGGAAATGACTTTGGAAAAACAAGAAAGGCTTTCGAACCAGCAGTCAGTATCATTAGCAGCATCTAGTAGTACAGGTAACATTTATTTATATTTTTCCCCTATATCCACTCCTGATTTGTTATATTTCCCAGGTCATTCCATTCTCACCACAACAGAAGGAGATATCATGGTTCAAAGAAATACTTTTCAAATCTGTGCAGCTCAGAAATGAAGAAAAATAAACCTGAAGAACTTACAAGTAACTGATAAAATCAATTTTAAACATTTTATCTTAATTCAAGAATATTTACAGGAAAGGACAGTTACAGGAAAAATGGAAGATCCAAGATAAGGAAGGAAAAAAGGAATTTGGGGAAAGAATACCATACGTTGAAGGGTAAACTAGTATCCAAAAGAAAAGTAAAATTACTTGAGCCATGTAAAAGAACATACTCAACAAAAATATCACCTAATGACAAAAAAAAATATTTCAGCAGTATTGGGGTCTTGGAGAATATAACCTAAGACAAGCATACTTGTCTGGTCTAATTGAAGCTTATCCAAAAAAAAAAACTGAACTTATGCTTAAACATGCCGTACCTCCAAGAAGTCGAATCCATTCTTACAAATACTTTCTTGAACTGTACGGAAAAAGGACACAAGTTTGCCAGAATTGTTTTTCTAGCACGTTTTGTGAAAACGAACAAGTTTTAAAAACAATCTATACCAAAAACAAAGATTCATCTACAATCATTGTCAGTCACCAAAGACAAACGAGGTTGTCATGCTCCTTCTCATAAACTGACTGAAGAAAAGGAAAAATAAATAAAAGAACATATTGAAAGCTTTCCTTCCTATGAAAGTCACTATAATCGAAGAGACTCTTCAGTCAAATATTTAACAAGTGATTTAAACCTATCTATTATGCATAGATTGTATTGTGAAACAACTTCAAGTCCAGCTTCTATTACTAGAGATCGACATATTTTTGATAGTTTTCGTATATCTATACGAATGACTCCTCTTACAATTCCGAAATATAATAATTTACTAATGAAAGAGAAACGATTTATCGGAAAGAAAGTTAAAAATTAACAAGCGCAACACATCAAGACAATGACCTACAGCTACTACTAACAATACTATCTAGATACAAAATATTATTCTGTTCAAAATATAAAATATATTTCCCTATTGGTTTTCATTAAAGAAAAACTGTACGTTTAATACGATAAATGTATAATTATTCGAACTTAACAATTTATTTTGCAATGAACGCAAAAAATCAAAGACTGCTAGATTATAATTTATATGTAGGTAGTCGCCGGTATAATTTATAGGTAAAGTCCATCATCAATAAATAAAAAAGTTACTGTGATTTATAAATTAAGTTGATACTATAAAGGCCTGATAACGTTTTGAAAAATTATATTTACATAATTTTTTAATCTAGACATTGAATATTTGTATGAGTAATAATACTATAGTTAAATAGTTGAAATAATGACGTTTTAAATTCACAGCTGAAATTAAAAAAAATTAATTTAAATACCTGCAATCGAAATGTTTATAGGCAGGCACGTGTTCAAAATAGAATAAATGCTTAAGTTAATTACTAGATATTGTTCATAATTCAATAATATGATTTTCATAAATTTCCATTCCAACTCATAAAAACTTCATTCAAATTTACCTATTTTGATAACTTAAAAATTAAAAACACCAAACAAAAATTTCATTTAGATATTAATCTAGGTTATGCATTCTTACGTTTATATCGAATTTACATTGGTAGTATAAATTACTTTAATATACAGTTACCTGTCTGTGTATTTGATTTGAAAGTAAAATAAAATAAAAAAAAAACAATATTATTGTATTAAATTAATTCAACAAACAAAAGTTAATCAAAAGAAATAATTTCACATGAATATTTCAGTAATTGATAATTCAAATGAACTTGTTTAGATAATAATGAAATTATTTGAGTTCAAGGTTATCTCATTTATGTTGACCTACATACATAGACAATATATAGAGCAGTTTATAAGCTTGTAGTCTGGAGAATATGCAGACTACAAATTTATAAACTACTTTTAGATAGGGAGGTACCTCGCTCATGTAATACCGGGCGGCATGAAACTATGCAATATGCAGATGCATGCTACCTTAAATTGAGCTCTCATTGCCGTGTAAGATAATACGTTTAAATTAAAATAAACTGCGAAAGAACTGTGACTGTCTCCACTGTTAACGGTGCTTAATCTAGATTTTTGAAATCACTAAAATTTAGATTATCTCAACAGATTTACACACTCCCATACACTACTAAGTTCTAACTGAATAACTTACTATAAAATCAGGACTTTCACTTAAAAATGTTTCGACTTATCTAAATCGTGTTTCCAATATCGTGTTCTGGTTTTATAAAGGACAGTGGCCTTGTTTGTTTCAGTATATGAAAACTGTAGGCACAAAGTTTTTGATAATTTTAATTAGATATTCATTATTATCTATTATTTAAGTTCAAGGTTATCTCCATCTATACTTCCCTATATAATTAATATGTAGAGTAGTTTATTGTCCGTGTTTCTTATTTAGCTGAAATCGTGTGACTGCAACTATAAATAAAGCTAAAAATAATATATTCGCACGATTAGCGACGAAACGCGAAAGATTTTGAGTTTGGCTAACGGAGGACGATCTTTTTGAATCTGTTGACTTGACACACCGAACACCCACCTGGCTGCACTTGACCGAATGATTTCGGATTTTAACATCTCCTCTACGCTCTACCCTAGATTTTATGTCCGCGTTTTCCCGACCAAAATGCACATTAACACGTTTAATTCACATAGGAACAACCTTAAATTAAAATTTACAAAGAACTAATGAATTCCAAAACTTATTTATTCTTCGGAATGCGCCTTTGTGGAAAGGACTGGGTGATGAGGCTTTCCGAGTGGCTTATAACTTAAATAAATTCAAGCTCAATATCAAAATAAATTCTAGAAGACTGATCTCCCAATCCTTTATAATCCCCTCTTTTAATTCCTTCTTTGTTTCATTCTTTATCTTTGGTAAAGCTGTGTGTCGTTCCATTTGGACGTTCAAAATTTAATTTTCTTGAATTTGTGTTTTTGATTTTTTTAAATTAACATTACGCGTATGTATTTCCTTGACAAATTTACAATAACATTGCATAGGATAAACTCCAGCAAGAATAACATTAACCCAAAAAAATATTGGGTTTATTTAAACCCAATTCTCATTTTTGGTTATGATACCTGCCACCAGGCCATAATACATATTAAATTTATGTTTTATTTCGAAAAGTTGGCTTTTATCAATTAAATCAAATTGGCTATTTTCTTGGGAAAAAAATAATTCAATGCAATTTTGGCCAACAAAATACGCTTATTAATCAGTTTTTGGGTATGACGAAAAATAGTGAACAACATACGGCCGATAAAAGCGATAACAGTTTCGGTTAATATTTATCAGCCTCGGCTGTCAAACATAGTATATCCTCAACTGTTATAAGCTTAATATCGGCCTACTTAATACCGTTAAATACTATGTCAATCAATTCTACTTATCTGTTATTCTTTCTACGAGAACTAGATGTGATTTTCAAACAATTTGTAAGTTTATGATTTTTTTTTTTTAATCCTTTTAGTGTCCGTAGCTAGAAACCATTGAATTGGATCCATTAGTTGATAATTGAAAATATATGCTAGCTATTTGAAAAGACGTCATCTTACCCCAAAATAAATTAAAATCGATTTAAATTCAATTACCCGCTTTATAATAAATCATTTACTAAATAATAGTGTCGCGCCTATTTTGCCTACCAAACATGTAATAAAAAAATGATTTATAATCAATTCACTAAATATTAGGAGTACTATAAGTAAATGAAAACCGTATAGGTTACCAATCGCTGCTGCCGTCTATTCAACTTGGCATGGAAGACAAGTATAATTAAAATTTACGTGCCAAGATTAAATTAAGGGTGTACTAAATGTTAACAAATTATGTATAATATATCACATATCTCATTGATTTAATCTTACCCATTCATTAAAAAGACGAAGCCATTAACTTGGAAAAACTATTAATTATTATTCGTTCACTAAAGCGTTGTTGTACTGTACGAGCCCCCACTATTTATGTATAACCAAGCTCACATAAGCGGACACCTCCTTTGAAGGAGCTCGCACTTTTTGTATGGAAAATGACCCTCGGTCAAACTCTCTGAAACTTTGGATTCTGGTAGCCCTTGACATGTTGATCAAAATTCTTAATGGTCGGTAAGTCCTAAAAATTCATGTTTTTGAGATATAGTCCTTAGAATTTAGGTTTATCGCCCTTTTTTAACATAGCGTAAAGCTAATCTTATTTCTGTTTACATAAGTGTGTGTGTGGCTGTGTATTGTGTTTATGAGGGTTAGTGTGTATCTCGCTACTTAATGTATTTGCCTAAAACCACTTGTTAAGACAAACGAATTAGTTAATTTTTTTTAAATTATTCTACCAATTGACGATTGTAAAAATAGAGAAAACGCCTCTCGCGGCAAAAATTTAAATTTAACCGGATACATACATTTCAAAAAAAATGTAACAAAAATCGAATTAACGTCTAGATTATGCAAGAGCTAACCTGTGCTGAGATGTTCTAACATCACTTTCGATTCGTTTTCGATAGTATTTTGTCTCTTGTAACAAGAACAAAATTGTACGCTATTTTCTTCTTTCATTACAATTTTTCGAATGCGATCTCAGCCTTCTGTATACTTTTCCTATTCTTCACATCGATAAAATATCGCAAACAAAATTTTTTGTGATAAAGAGTGATGAATAAGGCCTGTATTAGACTATAAAAGATCTTTGACAAATATATTTTATAAAACATTTTCATGCATTTTATTTTATAAAAGAACTTTTAACAAATATTTGCTATATTACACTACGTCGAAGATTTTATCATTTTTTTCATGAAATTTGACGGAAAATTGAGGAAATTCCCCTATTTTTATACTCTAGGCTTTTTTATTATATAAAAATGCATTTGCTTCATATTCATTTATTAAATAATTGGTTATTGAATCCCTCCAATTAAATTATTTTCCGCCATTTTTACAATAAAATACGATTTTTTAAAAACAATATTAATTATGTAACGTCAAAATCTTTTATCATATTTAGCCGCAAGAAGCTAAATATAATAAAAGAAATTTGATAAAACAAAAAAATTTATAAAATATGCTTAGGCTGTTTTCCAATCGCCGACTTATTCCAGACTTATTGACTTATTTGACGCCATTTTGAATAAGTCAATGAAGTCATTCCAATTGCTTTTATCGACTTATTTCGAATATTTTTGACAATACACAATAGCCGTCTTCCAATGGGCAAAATTTACTACTTCGAAGTACTTGCGAGTAGATACCCAATGGAACGAGAAATTGAGTAACACAAGTAAAACACAGCCTTCTGTTTAGTTGTTTTTTTTATCTTTTGTAAAGTTGTTTATTATAGTAATGGCGATATTTAAAATTAGATTCAAAATATGACAAAAAAAATGGACATGTAATAAAAGGAAAGCATTGCTATTTACAGCATTGATATTCAAACACATTTTTCTTAAAAATGTATCATCAACAATAAAATAATTTTGTATTAATTTTGACATTTTACATCATCAAAAAATAAAAAAACTCGAACGTAATAAAAAACTCTCGAAAAATATCGAAAAAGATCTAAAAGCCATCTATTGGAATTTTCGCAACTAAAATCCACTAGCGCAAATTTTGTGCGTAACTACTTCTGTTTTCTACACCATCGTATGAGCATGGGTAGTTGTGAGTAGATACAAGTACTTGCGAGTAGTTTGCTTTCGCCAATGGAAGACGCTTAATAATTAGACAGAATGTTTCCATGACACCAAAAATAAATAAGTTTTCTATAGGAAAAATTACTAAAGAATAATTCACCTTTTCAGCAGACTTATTTGAATAAGTTCGAATAAGTCAATAAGTCGGTGTTTGGAAAGCAGCCTAAGTACACTATCAAAAGTCTCTGACAAATGTATTTTATAAAATATCTTTGTCAAAGATCTTTTATAGTCTAATACAGGCCTAAAAGTAGAAATAGAATGATGTTTTATGCGAGCATGCTGAGATCGCAATAGAAAACGCTTAATTCAAAAGTCGAAATAGTATACAATTTTATTCTTGAAAAGAGAGACATGAACACTATCGAACATCGAAAAAAGTGATGTTAGAACATCTCAGTACAGATTATTTACGAAAACCAAACCTAAATTATAATAAAAATATCTAAAACAAGTACAAACAACAATATCCGCCTCAGTTGAAAAATGTTCCGCTACGTGGAATCCGTGATGTCATGTTTAAATGTCAAATTTTCAACAACCTACCATCTTTCGAAAAACTCCGAAAACACAAGCAACTTTCACATAATGCCACTAGGTGTCACTAAATATTTGCTGTCAAAAATTGTATGACATTTTTATGTGTGCATTTTGTAAACATAAACAAAAATATTTTCGTGTTATAAAAGTGATTATTATTAACACGTGATAATTAAATTGATTTTGACTATCTCCTTTTGAAAAACCACAGAAATATTTTTTTGATTGTGTAGTGACATCTAGTGGCAAACGCTCTGTATTTCTTTTTTGACCGTGCTGCCTCTTTCGGAAAACGCTCTGTACTTTTGCAACAATCGTGCTGCCTCTCTCGAAAAACATGATCTATAGTCAATAGATCATGTTTAAATGTCAAATTTTCTTAAACATCAAGAGCTACCAACTTTCAGAAAACTCCGAAAGCATAAGCAACTTTTACATAATGCCATTAGGTGTCACTAAATATTTGTGTCAAAAATTGTGACATTTCCATGTGTGCATTTTACAAAAATATTTTCGTGTTATAAAAGTGTTTATTATTAATACGTGATAATTAATAGTTATTTATGGTACTAGTAAGCAAAACGAGATATTAGCTATGACGGATAAGTTTCTCCCACGAGGCGATAGCCGAGTTGGACATTATCCCGAGTGGATAATATCACTTTTCTCACGAGTGGCATACATCGTTTTATCTAATTTTGTTGAAATAAATGTGAATAATCGTAAATTAGTAAGAAATAGTTCCATTTTGTGTTTTCACTCTACAGCATTGAATTTTGAAATACATGACCATTCTTTAAATTTATGTGAAGTGTTTCTTTGCCTAAATTACAAAATCTACGAATAATTTTCCAATGACTACTCAACATTTTGTATACATAATATAACTCACGTTACCCCTAGCAGCGTGGGTTATACAATAACAATGGGTTATTTTACATTTTCTTTATTTGAAATCAGTCTAGTTATCGGGCTATTATACATATATCAAAATTGGGTAAATTGATTTTATTTGTCTCCTTTTGAAAAATGTCAGTAATATTTTTTTATTGTGTAGTGACATCTAGTGGCAAACGCACTGTACTTTTTCTTTGATCGTGCTGCCTCTTTCGGAAAACATGATCGATTGTACATTTGTTATCAAATTCTTACATTAAAATTATTTATCACATTTTTACACATACACCAATACATTCAAGTCAAGTTGTTAGATGTATCTCGAAAAAAACGTAATCACGAAAACAATTTTAGTACAATCCAAAAAAACAAATCCATAGAAGTTGGAATATAAACATTGGAAATATAAACGATGCATTACACCAAAAATCACATCAAACAAAAAGACAAAAAGAAAACTTTATATGTATAAATTGCAAAAGGTTGCACTATATATGTGTTTATGTATCATTTCTCTTTTATTTGTATAATCAGAACAATTTTAAAAGAAATCGACGTATAAACAAAGGCCCAGTTAGTTACATTGGCCTGAGTAAACTACTCACCAGTACTTGTATCTTCTCGCGACTACTCATGCTCAAACGATGGTGTAGTTGAGAAGTAGTTACGCACATAATTAACGGCAGAGGGATTTTAATTTAAAAAATTCTAATAGATATACCAATTTTGTTTGTGTGGAATGTCATTTTTTTAACCCTAATCCAACCAAAGTGTACCTTTTGGCTCACTTGATAAATGCATCAATTTTCAAAATAATGCTAGTGTTGCAGATGTTATGCACTGTAGTGTTGTACACTTATAAACTTGTATGTATAGTTAAAATAATATCTCGTTGAAAATTCCTATTCCTTCATTCTCGAGTAAAACAACAACAAAAAATGAATTTGTTGTTGTATTTACTCGGGAATGAAAGAATAGGAATTTTCAGCGAGATATTATTTTGACTATACATACATACATATTTTATTTTGAAACATCTCCATATATTCCATACAACGTACTTACTTGGCATTCTTTGCAAAAATTTAGTAAGTTATTTGAGTAGAATTTGAATTTACTGACATAACAAAAATATGCTGAGCATGAGCAGTTGCGAGTAGAAACAAATACTTGTGAGTAGTTTGCTAATGCCAATGAAACACGCTAATTATTAATGGAACAACGTGTTTTTTATCAAAATCTATCAGTTTTATTTAAATTGAGGTTATGTTTTACTACTGCCACGAAAATTCGCGTTCCATTGGACATCTACTCACAAGTACTTGCAAGTAGCAAATTGTTTCCAATGGAACACTACAACTATTTTCGTTCAAGAATGACACACAAACACATATCGTCGGTGCCGATGCATAAGTGTGTATATACAACAAATTTTCTATTTTTTCAGGAAATGAGGAAAACGAGCGAATTTGCCATAGTAGATACACTAAATTTTACGACCAAAATCGCTGTCCTGGTTACCAGAATACACTTTTTAACCCTGTCTCATAGAAATAGGTGAGCGACCCATATGCAACATAACAAAGTTAAAAATGTGTGATCTCATGACAGAAAACCAATTCCTTTTTATTTTATTTTTTGTTTATCTTTAGCCGCATTTCTTGACGTTTGATCTGATCCGGATCAGATCATGTTTCATGAAACGACTAGCAATAAAAACAACTACTTGGATCAAAATGTTCATCCGAAAACAAAAATTTGTAAAACTTTTGTAGTTGTTTTCAATATTGTAAACTTTGATCTGATCCGGATCATTATGCTTCAAGAAATGCGACTTTTGTTGCAAAGCGTGTCTCATGACAATAGTCGTGTTCCAGTCGACCACTTCAAGTACTTATGAGTACTTAGGTTTGTGTCTTTGCTTAAATTTAACTACTCGTAACTGCTCTTGCCAGAATGCAAGAACAGTTACGAGTAGTTAAATTTAAGCAAAGACACAAACCTAAGTACTCATAAGTACTTGAAGTGGTCGACTGGAACACGACTATTAGGTGAGCGACCCATGTGCAACATAACAAAGTTAAAAAAAATTAAACATGTTTGATTTTATGGCAGTAATACCAATTCTACTTCCATAAAGAACAAATAAATATTTAAAGCAACAAAGAACAGGTAAAAAAAACAAAAGGAATTAGTTTTCTGTGAAGAGATCACGCATTTTTAACTTTTTTAACTTTGTTTGTTATGTTGCACCATGGGTCGCTCACCTATTTCCATGAGACAAGCTCTGAGGAAAAAATCAAAACTGCTAGAAAACTGTGAAAGATAAGCAAGAAAAACCAGGACCACTGGTAAAGTATGTGTAAGTGACATTAGTAGATGGAGATATGTATTTGCGATTTGTTTAAAGCCGTAACGCAAATAAGACTGGTAACTATAAATTCAACACAACTGAACTTTACCAAAAAAATTTCATTTTTAATAAACAAAATATTTTTCGTCCTTGTCCCTATAAAACAGATCTACCTATATACAGTTCTTTATACGTATGTGTATATCAATGGTCAATGAAGATTCGCCAAATATTTACTGCCACTTATGCCGCATACTCGAAAACTGTCATCACAGTAACTTTTCTGGTAATTTTGCACCAGAAGAAATTTTAAATTGATTTATTTTATTAATTAGCACAGATAAAAATTAGAATTTAAATAGTTTTTCTGAACATCTTGAAAAGGAAACAATTCAATCAATATTGTAAGATAACTGATAGTTAATGTCGATTCAGAAACATTTCTGAAAGATCTCAACCATATAACATGGTCTATAGCAATGGTTTCTATTATAAAAAGCACATCCTAAGGAATATTATACAAAAAAAATTGCAAAACCTCACAATAACAGACCTTTGTATTGCTCCGTCGATGTTCGCCTAGTGATGTTTCACTGTACATTTGTATCATTCGAGGAATGAGGGGAATTAATAAAAACAATTAAAACAAAAAAAAACCGATGACGATTCTGTGCATGATGTGTTATTGGTACAACTTATTAATTAGCGATTTTTTAACTTTATATGAATCACGCGGCACGCCATCATAATTTTTTTCTAAATTCGAATGCATTTCCATCGGAGTATTCTAATATGTTAATTAATATTTGTAATTTGAAAGTATAAATTAAAAATTTATTGATTTTCTTCTTTGGACATTTTTTGAGGTTACGTTTTTTTATCACTTAAAGATAAGATTTTTTGAAGTACTTAGCAAGCTAGGTATAGTATGTAATTAGAAGTTTTTCACTTACTTTTCAATAACTACTCTTAAAATCATAAACACAAATGCCATGGGAATTGGATACACTAAATGCCGGTAATCTGTGTAAACAACATCCGGGCGATTTCCTGGTTCTACATCGGCCCAAGTTACATTTTGTGGTAACCAAATATAAGGATTCCAGAACGCTTTTAAGAAATCTTCCAGTAGAGTCATAATTATTTATTTGGTTAACTTTTATATTCTTAATTTAAACTTCTTATTTATAATAACAACAAACAAAATATTTTTGTATTTAATTCACCATATATAAGAAACTTAACGAAAACTTTTTTTTTTTTTTTTTCACTAAGCCGATCCCATTTTCTTGCTATCAAAATATTTTTTTTATTTTTGCTAGCATTAGCACTCACGAATTAATTTTTCTTTTCAATTTCACTTAACTAACTTTATTATTCGTGAAGCACTTATAATTTATAGTTATTTAAAAATTAACAACTAAAATAATAAATAATAATTATTTTCTAATTCATTGACGTTTTCCATTAGCGAGCGACTTTTTCGTTTTGAGCATGAAAAAAATTACTTGAAAATGAAAAAAACGCGAAAAATTTAACGAAATGTTGCATTATTTTGTTACCCGATAAGAAAACGTGTTCTATAGTTTTTTTTATCGACATCTGTATTTCGAGATTTTAAGCAAAAAGGTAAATAGGTAGGGCGTGTGTAAAACCGAGCAAAAAATGGTAAATATGTACATAATTAAAATGTTGACTCCTAAAAACTTTATTCACCACGAAAAAATTTAAATTCTAAAAATTTAAAATTTAATTTTATTCTGGCATCATTGATTTTATATCTAAATTTCCATAATATAAATCGTTTATAAATACTTGAAATTCCAAGTTCAAAAAGACTATTTAGTAAAAATATATTGATTGTAGTCGTTCAATTTGAATCAATTTGTCGTTTATAAAATATTTTATTTTAGCCTTGTCTTGACGGTAAAATTAATTATAGTTCTAAAAATTAATTTTATGATCAGAATTTAGAGTTTTCGTCTTGACGGTAAAAGTAAACTACTACCCTCCCTCCTTTCGTCAAATGCGTGAACTAATTAGTTTGTTATTGTTATTAGACGTCAAATTTTGAATTAGGCATCAATGAATGTTACAATATTTACTTTAGCACTCAAGCAAATTTATAAAGCTTTTTAGTTTTTATTTGAAAAGAATTAACAAACCATAAATTCAATAAAAGATGAAACGAAAGAGTTTTATTTATTTCTAATCAGTATGTTTAAGCCTGCAAAATAAAATAAATGCGCACATACTCAATAGAAAACCGAAAACATTCATTTTTTATAATATTTTAACAAACTGTTTGAAGCGATCCACCCGTATTTGCTGAGAAGTAGAAGTATGTTCCAATTAATTATGGGTGCTTAGGATAATTAATTATAGTACTAAACTGTACTAAAAATGGTTAAATTATGTTCGTATTTTTCATTTGCTGTGTAATATTACACTGGTAAATCAAATTATGCTCCAATTAATTATACCGTCAAGACAAGGCATTTGTGTTTATGAGACATGAAAGGATATATGTACATACCCTTCAAATTTAAAGATATATTTAACGGTAAGTTAGTGTATGGCATGGTAATTCCTATATACATATTTTAATTAAATTGATGTATTGTTAAAACCACAGAATAATAAACAACTATTCTGTGTTAGGTATTCTGTGTTAAAACCATGTATAGACCTGAAGAAGATATTAAATTTATCGAAACGTCGTCATAAATATTAAGAAATAGTTTTATTGGCTGCAAAACCCGAAGCACAGAAAAAAATAACATAAATATGTTATTTTTTTCTGTGCCCGAAGACTAGAAGAAAAATATTTAACACGGTGGGGCTGCATCTAAATTTTGTCAAGCATCTAACCTCACATTTTAACTTAACATTTTTGCTTTGTGAGTTGAAATATGAATTTAACATTTTCTATGATTTATTTGGACAGACAAGAAACGGGCCAAATGTAGTTATAGAATTTCTATTATTATCGGGATTAGGCGATTCAGAATAATAACTATCTTGTGATAGAACTAGTAGATTACATTCATACTTTAAGAACAATGAATTCATGTTTGGTTTATTTAAACTTTAAAAATTATTTACAAATCATGAGAAGTAAAAAACACGATATAACTTAAAGTCTAGTAAGCTGTTCAAGTGAAATGAAATTTTCACTGGTCTCCAAAAATAGGAAGATAAATCTGACGTGAAAATTTAGTTTGGCGAGTTTCGTAAATAAACCGGATTGCTACATTTTCTTTCGTTGCATTTGTGACAAATGTGATTTTGTCAGTAGCATCATTTTAACTTTTTTCCTCGAGAGGCGCTTTCTCTACATTTTTACAATCGACAATACATAGTATTTTACGTTTGTCTGAATTTTAATTGGTCTCACTGTATGTGATGGTCTATTAAAAAAAACAAGCTTTAAAAAGTACTTGATTTTACAGATATCTTGTTTGAATAACAAAGACGAGATTGTTTTTTAAAATTTTTATATTTTTAAATTACCACATAAAAGGAGCCTTTTCTCGAAGTACTCGCAAACCGAACTTTTCCCATTCCACACGCGATAGCCACAATTCTGGTGCAGACTCCAAACACGACATAACCGCTGCTCCTTTCCAAACCGTCATTGCAGGATCCATATCTTTCGGACTAGTTACAATATCTAGATGCTCCGACCTATACAGATAAGGAATTTGCAGACTAACCCGGTTTTGTAACCACTTGCCTATTCCGCTAAATTTCATGCCACCCCCAACAACTAAAATACAACCATACATTTTACGTTTTAGCTCCTCATTGGGACACCGTTCAATGCTTTGCAGAACGGCCTGATCCAAACTTATAATTTGGCAGTCGGGCAGCACAAATTCCTTCACAAAATTCTTACTATCCCTTTCTACCTCTAAACTATCGACCACAATATCCTCTTCATTATTTTCATTCCCGGTTCCACCGTAACCTTCCGTTTGGTTTTGTTCCATTTGTTCGCGAGTTCCTTTTCGCCCTGTTTCACGTAAATATTCTGCATCAAAACAATCTTCTGGATCACATTGCATTGCAGCCGATTTTTGAGTTTTTGCCCTTTTATTCTTTCCCGTGATGTTTAATAGTTCAGTGTGAAATAAACTTAATGGCGCGACAATACATTCATCCCCCACCTGTAGCGTATACTGTAGCACCCCACAATTTGGAATGTTTGCAACAAATTTCTTCTCTTGTGAACCACAAATATCCAAATTTACATGACAAAATTCTTCTTTGAGCGTTTTTAGCAACATTGCATTTAGGGGTAGACTCTCATCACATTCCTTATAGGGAAATGCACACTTCTGTAGTAACCAATAGAAACATTGCGTTACATCTGCGCCACCGTATTCTAGCTTAACCCGAGTATTCGGATGCGATATACCATCTTCGACGCAAGAGACTGATGTTTTTTGATCGCCAACATCTACAACACAAGCATACCCTAGACCAGCACCGAATGTGGCTGCTACGTGATCTTGAATCAAAAAGCAACTACCAAATCCCATTTTGATGAGCAGTAAAGAGGTTAGTTCTTTTAAATGGTATCGATTGTATATGTCGGGGATAACAAGCACCGCCTTATAATGATTTAAATCATTCAGATTTATATCCAGCTTTGCTCGCAATACATGCTCCCAAATTGTTTGTAAATCTACTAATACCGAAGTTAGTGAACCTCCGATATTTGTGTGTATATTTAATTCGCCACGTTTTATTGGAAAATGGATATTGAACTCGCCATCTGGTTTTAATTTTAGGACATCATCCCCAATTACGATATCTGTGCTTGGCGAATACCAAATAGAATTTTTCTCGTTTAACACATCGGCCGCGGACCGGCGATTAAACGCGGAAATTTGTTGTGGAGGTGTTGCATAACGTCGGCGCCCATCAGATTGTAAACACGATTGTAGGGTATGAGATACTTGAAGGCGGCACTCTTCTAGTTCTTGCAATAAATCTTTAGTCTAAAATTGAAAGCCGCGATAAAAATTGAAACTTATTTTCAAAAAATTATGCAATTTACAAACCTTTACAATTGTTGGTGGTAATATCAAATCACGATGAGTTGTTCCACCTGGCCGTCGCCGACGCGCGATTACATGTTTTATACATATTGGATTTAAGTCTGATGCTCTACCAATTCGTAAATTTAACGAGCCGGGATGAATGATGATGATTTTGTTGGCTTGGATTTGCTAAAATCAAAACCTTTAGAAAAATTACGAAAAAATTAATTTTATTAATAAGAATACCTCAGCGCTTTCGGCCATTTGTAAGGGAGGTAGTGTTTTTGCACTTGTAAGTAATTTTAATTAAAAATATTGAATGATTTAAGAAAATTAAACAAGCAAGATTTTTTTTTTTTTTGTAAACAATAACGATTTTTGACGTTTCGTCTACACCAGGAGAAACGATCAATATTTATTGATAGTATATTGCTGTTTTTTATTTCAATAAATTTTACACAAGTCAATTTGAATTGTAGATAGGGTATAAAAACCCTACATAAAAACTTAGGGTATAAAAACCCTACATAGAAACAACGTTTTTTCCATAGAAAATCTTCTATTTCAAGTGTAAGCAGTTGGAAAGAGATAGTTATATATCTTTTATATTTTATGATCATTCTTTTATGTAAACAAACCATTTAAAGCGGTTCAAGATGATGGTTTTAATAATGTAATTTTAATGTTTAATAAAATTTTAGCTGAGCCACCAAAACTAATGTCGTTTTCAATTATTTGTTTTATTATGTCGAGTTTAGTTTTTTGTGATCAATCGAAAACGATATAAATAAATATTTCTAACAAACCATGTATTACTTTATTAAAAAAAAAAAAAATCTCCGTTTAAGATATCGTTAAGTCTGGCTTTCAGCTGTTCCACCCCGCGCTGATATGCCGAATAAGATACATGTGGTGATTACTTTTTACTATCACCAAAACAATAATCAGCGATCACCTTTTGGAATCTCACCCCTATTCTATTTATGTTAAAATATATATTATATAATAAAATTTTAGTTTATTTCAGATCAATTAAATGTGGCTAAAACATACTTAATTATTGTGTGACTATTTATTTTATCACAATAAAGTACTGCACTTTGGTACTCTACACATTTTTTTTACTTTTGCGGTTGCTGATAGTTTAGCACATTCGAAAAGAGACCATAGCAAATTTATAGTAACATTTATTTTTGTTATGTTAGTAAAAAATTTACTAAAATTACCTTGCCCATACAAAAAGTTAAAATATATAAAATCCAATATCGAAAAAATTCGAACACGCATTTTCATGGATAGTAAATCGCTTGCCATTTAAAACATATTTTTGTATTTAATTAGATATAAAGTTAATTTTTCGTCACATAAATCCGGTCATAAAGATTAAAAATGTCAAAATAATAAAAACAACAACATAATAATTTACTATAAATTTACTACCCATGTTCGGAAAAAGATTGACAAATTTTATTTTCGAATTTTACTACAAATTTACTTTGGTCTTTTTCCGAACATGCTAAATAATGCGACTAATCATTTGTTTATTTTTGTTTGACGTTTGGCCATCTTTTGCTCTAGTTCTTGAATAGTCCACCAGATGTCAGCCACTTTGCATAAAAAGGCGAATAGAATGATGAATAAAAGTAGAAATAGGTTTTATTCGAGCAAACTGAGACAGCTTTACAAACAGCATAATTGAAAAAGTGAAATAGAGTACAATTTTATTCTTGAAGAGACAAAACAGGTATCGAAAACAAATCGAAAGTTATAGCTTTGCCACATGACAGAAATATCGACGACGATCTTTCAACGAATATCCAATTTTCAATTAAATAAAAGAATAATCTTGATGAAATTGATGAAACCATCTACCAAATTTGTCCTATTAGTATTTACAATTAAAATGTCATACAATATATTAAGTTTTAATTAAAAATAACAAATTCTGAATTTGAAAGAATTTGTCGGCGATATTTTACTGGTATAATAAAATTCGTGACCGAACTCTTCCAAAAATAAACACGATTTCCGCATTCATTCTAAAATTTCGACGATTTTTTTTTTTCGTTCTGATTTAACCTCATTTCGTTGGGCTGGGTTTTCAAAAGTATTGAATAATCACCCCTATTATGATTGTCGAGTCGATCGATAATCGACACGACTCTGTATTGCTTTTTCGTTTTTTCATTTGATAAAAACAATACGAAACAGGAAAAGGCAACACAGAGTCGTGTCGATTGTCGATCGACTCGACAATCATAATAGGGGTGAATATTATTAATATAAATAATTCCTCTTGAACGCAACATGATTTTTAATTTTCAGACTACTTATCAAATTAGAAACTGAAAAACGCTAAAGCCAAATGTTATTTTGTTTGTGTGACGTCAATTTTTATCGACGATATATCATTTCTCATGTGGCGTATTTTTGTATTAACGAACGATATCGTTCGTTTTTATATATCCATGTGTGACATCGCTATTTAGCATGTTCGGAAAAAGACCAAAGTAAATTTGTAGTAAAATTCGAAGATAAAATTTGTCAATCTTTTCCGAACATGGGTTGTAAATTTATAGTAAATTTTTATGTCGTTGTTTTTATTATTTAAAAATTAACTTTACATATATCGAATTAAATACAAAAAAATATGTTTTAAATGGCAAGCGATTTGTTATCCTTGAAAATGCGTGTTCGAATTTTTTCGATATTGGATTTTATATATTTTAACTTTTTGTATGGGCAAGGTAATTTTAGTAAATTTTTTACCAACATAACAAAAATAAATTTTACTATAAAATTACTATGGTCTCTTTTCGAATGTGCTAATTAATGGTAAAACATTTCACCAATACCCTGTGCTAGACAGTGTTAACATTAAAGAAATCAACCCAAACTTCATATCTGTTTCAGACTATTTGACATTTTGTTGACATCGAACTTATGTTTTTCTACAACATTTTCTCGTTTTGTTTACAAATCCTTATAATTAATTTTTAATGAATTAGAATCGAAAGATTAAAATGGCCACTGAATATCTTGATGGTAGATTCACATGTCGTGCTTGTTTAGAAAATTCAGAAGAGATGATTTCTATATTTCGAGTGGCTTCCATTATGAACAAACCAGTAATGCTCTGTGCTGTTCTCAATTACTGTACTGGATTAGATGTAAGTACTTCTCATTTTGACTTTGATTTACGACAACATATGATAATTGTGTTTTAGATGTTCGAGGATGATGGCTTGCCGGCTCAATTGTGTAATAAATGTATCGATGAAGTGACTAAGGCTTTTTTATTTAAGCAACAGTTTATTCGCGCTGATACTATTCTGAGAACCAAATTATCGAATGCTGTTGTAAGTGTAGAAATAGTGGAAAATGATTGTATATTTGAAGAGGTGATCATTAAACAAGAATCAGCTCAGGAGAAACTAAATATATCAGATTTCATAGAGTTGAATGAAACAATCCCTAGTGAAACGGTTGAAAAACAGCAGAAAGAATCATCTCCCAAATGTAGTGAAAATGAAGCTAGTGAAGTGGACAGTGAAGACAATTATGATCCACACAATGATACAAACTCAATAAGCGGATCAGACAACGAAACACTTCAACAAAAACGAGGAAAAATTAAGAATAATCTAAAGAACATCCCAAATCTTGAAGGCAGCGACAAGCTTGCGGACCGAGCAATTCGCACTTATGTGTCCCGCCGCAAAAAAGACAAACAAAAATATGAGCAAGTGTTTACTTGCGAGATTTGTGCGAAAGCATTAAGCAGTGCTGGTTCACTAAAAACACATCTGTTGATTCACAAAGCTGAAACGCCATTCCCGTGTAGTAAATGTGGGCAAAAATTTAAGTCAAAACTGGCTTACGAAGCACATGCTGTTACACATGATCCTCATAACCCTTATAAGTGTTCGGAATGCGGTCGTGGATTCCGGAATGATAACGCATTGGAGGAACATAAATTGAGAGCACACAAAGGAGACAAACCTTATCTTTGTGGTGTATGTGGAAAAGGATTTACCCAAATGGTTGCTCTTAAGAAACACATGATGATACATACGGGTGAGAAACCTTATGAATGTGAAACATGCGGAAAACAATTTCGATACAAGAATGTTTTGATTCTACATCGACGTTATCACACGGATGAACGACCATATCCTTGTTCGGAATGTGATTTAAAATTCCGCGAGAAGACTCATTTACGGCGCCATCTCCTTATACACACTGGGGTTAAACCGTATGAGTGCGAGTTTTGCGGCAAATGCTTCAATCGGAGGACAAATCTTAAGGCTCATCGAAAAATTCATACCGGAGAACGCGAACACATTTGTCCGGTATGTGGTAAAGGATTTATACAACAAAATTGTCTGAAGGCCCATATATCAGGCCACGAGAAGAAAGAACGAAAAAATCAACAGAAACAAATAAAAGAAAAAAGTAGAAGGCCTCCAGAAGAATTATCACCGGTAGAGTTACTACCGGAAATGGCACCCGCACACTCTCAGATGGAAATAACTTCCCAGCATATTATACTTACAAATTTGCCAGAACATCATCTCATGCCACATCCCTCTCAACAATTCATGTGAAATCTTTGAGATATTTTCATGATAAAAATATGAATCTCGTACTTGTTATTTTGAATTTTTGATAAAAATGCTTATTTCATTTAATGATAAAAATAATTATGTATTTTATTTCAGTTGAGAATTTTAAAAATAAATATTGATGTTATTTCAATAAATATTGATGGAACAACATATGTACAAATGTATATTTCCTTTACCCAGCAGACGGTGCGGCTATTTGTGAATTCGATTCGAAGTACGTAAAAATCCTGACGGAAATCCTTATATGCGGAATCCCATCAAAGACGGATTTTTTTTTTTCATAACACCGACTTAAAGAATTAAAAACCATACAATTTTTATCTTTTTCCACGAAAATCCTCGAGAAACAGACGGAATGTAATATATGCTTTCTGCATACGATTTTTTTACTTAAATCCACGGAATTATCTAACTTAATTAAAAAAAAAAAACTCAAAAGCTGACAATTGGTTTTGTTGCGTACTCGTATGTATAGAAATTTTCCTGCGGTACAGATTATTTACATAATTTACTGCAATGAAGCTAGAAAAATACTAATTCGGATGATGACGACATTGCTGAAGTGAATCACATACTTTCATGTTAAATTCTTTGGGGTTACTCGAAATAAAGTAACTTTTTTATGTCCCAAAGAATATGAAATCTTTTTGTAGTTGTGTTGGTGTAAAAAGAGCAAAAAAAGTGAGGTTATGTTTTACTGTTTTAATGCTATGTTTTAAATATTTACATAAAAAACTAATAATATACGATTCAATAACTAAAACAAGTTTTTTTTTTTAAATTTAATATATGTTTCATAAATATTAGCGCATTAATATTCACATAAACCACAAATGAAATATTAAATGGAGTTTTGTTTTTGTTTACAATTCACTTTGACATTTCACATTCCTATGTATTTGTAAAGAGTAAAAGCGAATCTACCAAAAAATCCGGAGTAAAGCAAATTGCTCTCGAGCAAAAAAAAGAGTGCTTTATTTTCTCCCAAAGAATTTGTAATGTCAAATTGTTACCCTTCGAGTAAAATTTTTTACCCTTCGGGTAAAATTTTTTACCCTCAGAGTGTTTTTTTATCCCCAAAGAATTTGACATCAGTATGTGAATCACGTATATACATACTTTTAACTTTCAAGGAAGTAAATTTAGCTGTCGCTAATCGAGGTATATACTGCACGGTGTGGTACACAAATTGTATTCTCACGTAGTGGACAACTACAACAAGCCAATCGTCACCAAACAAATAAGGACGATAAATTAATCGATGGCTAGGCGACTTTAATTTCTTTAGATTCATTAATACATACATAAAATTAAAGAAGGAAAAATTACGGCCAAAAGAATGGTTGACGACATTTGTTTAATTTTTAAGGTTTTATCCTTTGTAAAAAACTAAAAACATAATATCAAAATGGATAAAAGTTATTTCGAAAATTACATATGTGGGGCAACATTTGAATCACAAAAACAAGATTACAACATGTTGTCGTAAAAAATTGTTCGATGGCTTAATATGAATAAGGCGTGACATCAAAATTTTTAAAATTGGGTTTTTGTTTTTCTACGACGCCTCTGGTTGATTTACATAATAAAAAATAACATTTAAATTAATTAATTTTTCCAAATAACACCTATTTTTATTTATATCAACATTATTTATTATTTGTAAGCCTAATTTTTACCAAAATATTAAGTTTTCTCGTCCTCCTGTAAAATTTTGAAAATGCGTCTTACGCCCTATTCACATTACTAATACTGTTTTCCAGTTACACAAAAATAAAAAACCGGGGCGAACCTGGGGCAAAACCGGGTTAGTTTTTTGACGTTTCAACTGGAACAGCAAAAAATGCGGTTTCCGTAATTTTTTGTTTTTTGCATGTGTATACAAATTATTTTAACAATTCTACGTTAATTTTGCAATGAAAGATTTTTTTCGTGTTAATTTAGTTAATTATATTTAGTTTTTATTTAAATGACGTTTAAAATGTAATTGTGTTAGTAATCGCCCCGAAAAATTTTACCGGGCGACGAATGACAGTTGATATCGCCCCGGTTTCGCCCGGGTTTTTTTTTTGTGTAACTGGAAAACAGTATGTGATTTTCCAGCTGCAACAAATTTGACAGATAAAAAAAACCCGGGCGAAAACGGGGCGACAGCAGCTGTCATTCGTCGCCCGGTAAAATTTTTCGGGGCGATTACTAACACAATTAAATTTCAAACGTCATTTAAATAAAAAGTAAATATAATTAAATAAATTAACACGAAAAAATCTTTCATTGCAAAATTAACGTAGAATTGTTAAAATAATTTGACAATTAATACGTATGCACATGCAAAAAACAAAAAATTACGGAAACCGCATTTTTTGCTGTTCCAGTTGAAACGTCAAAACATTAACCCGGTTTCGCCCCGGTTTTTTTTTTTGTGTAACTGGAAAACGGTCTAAGGTAGACAGACACAAAGCACAGAAAAAAATAACATATACAGAAGAAAACCTACCAATAAAATATCGTACATTTTTTTTCTGGGGTTATTTCGTTGCTTTGGGGTTATCTCGGAAAATAAGAGAATAAGAATTTTAAATAAAAAATTTTACTCTCTCGAGTTAGCTCTCTCCAATTATTGCGTTTTATGTATTTAGCAGGTATGTAAGTGTATGTGTGATTGGAACCAAAACCAACAAAAATGTTTATTTGTGTGTCATAAATAAAGGAAATAGTATACTTTATTATTCTATGGATGTGTCTTAGCGTTATGAGACGATCAAAACCAACAACAAAATATAAAATTGTACATTGTTGTTGATTTTGCGACGATTGTTTTGGATGATATTATATTGTATGGTTATGAATTTGTTTTAAACTACCAAAGAAAAAAAACAAAGCGTTAAGGAATCAACCGTATTTTGCTTATTACATCGTTTTTCGAATAAACTGCCAAATCGAATTTAATGATTTGGCTAATTGACTTAAAAATATGTACTTAAGAAAATTAAAAATACAGATTGGTTTTAAAGTAATTAATTTTATTTATTATGTCTTATCTTGGTCAACTATATAAATAGCTCGAATATGAGTATTAAATACATATTTCGTATTTCAAAAAATGGGTATTATGTTAACCCGTGCACAAAATTTGCGATATTATATTAGCCGCATTTCTTGACGCACAGTGCAAGAAATGTGGCCAATATACAAGTAGCTATATATAATAAAACAAAATAATTCAATACAAATAATTTTATATTTTATTTTCAACTTTCTTGTCATAAAACCATTTGGTGCGCTTTCTTAAAAGCACTAATATTAAGAAATCTAGTAACTTATAATTATGTTCGGAACAAGGATTTGTTGAACAAAACCAATCTTTATATTTTGAATTTCCGTTAGAGTAATTAATACATCGATCAATAATTAGTTGCTTTAGATTCTTTGCATTGCAATGTTCGTTAAATGTTTCTTCAAATATTTGAATATGCGGTTTACATAAATCAAATAATAATTCCGTTGGAGCGCGCAGGGAACCAAAATTATTGTTACTAACATAGTTTTTCATAAATATAAAATATTCAGAAGTTATTGTTATGTTAGCATCATTGTCTTTTTTGGCCCATTTAGTTTCACAATATTGGCAGTATCTTCGTCCCAAACATTTAAATACAGCATATCCTAGGTAATACCTTATAGCACAGTCGTCAAAATTTAAACTCGTGTTGTCGTTTGACAGTATATGGTCCAACAATTCATGGTTAACTTCTGATTGATTACAGATGGCTGAGACTGATTCCTCTCTGGTAAAATCATCTACATTATCACTGGCTTCAATTAATGTTAATTCCAATGGTTCTTTGGATGGTAAATCACTTGCAGTTATCAAATCTTGGATTAGTAGTTCATCGTCGTCTTCATAACAATTCGTTAAAGATGAGTTTTTTAAAAATTTTATTGACATTATTTGTCCCAATAAGTAATTAAACTCCTTTACAGTAGGATTTTGCCTATTACCTACTCCTCCTCGTTGCCTAATTAGGCCAAAAAGATTTTCAATAGGATCCTGATTTAATCGAACTGTAAGTATGAAGAATAGTTCACTATTTTCTAACATCAAACTATTTAATAATTGTAATACGGCATTAATTGTTTGTATAAGCCCTTTGAAGCAATATATAGTTTTCTTTTGCACCGGTTCAATTGATTTGATATATGGCAACATTTCTAACATGTTTAAATAGACTTGTTTGTTAATTTGAATTGCACTTTTATGTTGGTTCTTATCATTTAAGACTCTGCTATTTAAATTGTCAAACAACCTGTCAATTTTTTCGACAAAATTTGCGGTTGATAATGAAACACCTTGGACGCTTGGTGAAAACTGGTTAAATTGACTCATCGTTCGAATAGCACAGGCAACTGTCCAGCTGAAAACTTGTGTTGCGTAACTGACGCGCATTTTTTCAAACTTTTTAGGACTGATATGTCTAGGAGTTAGTTTCGGACATAATCTAGTTGTATTTGTGGTATCACAAGAGTATAATTCTCTAAGTACTCTCCAACTTACAATACCATCATTGGTCTTAAGATCAGAACTCATCAAATTATTACGTACAGATTTAATTAAATGAGGTACGTCGTATAACGCAAATATTTTTTGTTCGTGTACGTAAAAGTACGGATTTTCTGGTTCTACGCCTAAAATCTTAAAGGCAAGCCGATTATTTGGACCCTGGTCACATAAACACACTTCACACTAAATCCTATTTCGGAAAGAACGGTAATATTTTTTTTTATAATGTCTACTAAATCGCTACCTTTGATGTTTGTAGCGTTGGTAAAATATGATACAACATATTTGTAGTTTAAAAATAAACCTCTAATTAAAAATACACAAATATTTTTGGCTAAATCTTTCGAGCGTAAGTCCCCCGAATCTGCAAACCCATCAATCTCATCTTTAACTGAATCATACTCTAATGATTGACGGATCATAACTTCATCAAACACTAACACAATATTTCTTTCCATTTCAGATAATTCTCTCCTATCCTCTCGTCCCGGACTATACACTATATTCGACCTAAACTGCATAGGTCACATGGTGTAAACGCTAGTTACCCAAATTGGGTTAGACAAGTAAAATGTTTGACCTAACCTAAAATAGGTCAACTAGAAATATGGTGTAAACGGTTCGACCTAAGAAATTTCGAATTTTTCAATAGATGCGATTTGTTAACTATCATTTTTACAGCACAAATAATCAATAACAATAAAAATATTAAAATTAAAATTAATAAATGATATAATATTAAATATAAATACATTTATTAAAATATTTGAATTTTTGACATATGACCCAAATGCGACCTATATTTATTGTGATGTAAACGGTCGGTAAGTGGACTAAAATAGGTCACCATTTAGGTCGGTCCACTAAATATTTCGTGGTGTAAACTACATCATTACAAAAATCCCGAGTCCGTGACTGCAACTTCAAGAGCGTTAATTCCAATTTTTGGTCGTAATTATCATTCCAGTAGACAAGCAATTCATAATCTAGTGAAAAAATTTGAGTGTAAATATTCGCTGTCGGATGTTCTCGTGCCAGTGCGACACAATTATTGCTAAAATTATTTTATAAATTTATTATGATTTTTAATATGACAATAAAGTAATTATATTAAAAATCATCAATAATTTCCAAAACAATTCTAACAATAATTTAAAATAATGAATTCAATTGTAAATCAGTCATTTTGACAGATCGGTAGTTGTAGTGTTAATTTCGTTGTAATAGGTGAAAAATGGCCAACTTCTACACTGATTGGGCATAATCTAGAACTTCATGCAAAATTTCTATTTCCATCTCAATTCTGCAATTTCATTATAGTTGGATAAGAAATAGCAAAGCTTCACCCAATTGGCCATATTCCAGAACTTATATAAAATTCAATTTAAAATCCTACATATATCCATCTCACATATCGAATTTCATCGTAATCAGATAAATTACTGTTTCTTTCAGCCATACGATCGTGTATAATAATTTAAATATACGAGAGAAAGAATACAGAACAAAAAAAAAATTAAACTGATAATTCCAACTACAACATTTTTACAACAAAAAAAAATTCAGTTTATTTCTGTAATGTACATAACATTTTACGCTGTTTACAACATTAACAACGAAACGAAACTACATACATAAATAATAAATAATTTAGTACATACAGAGTTGTCTTTTGGTTTAGTCGTTATGAAAGCGAAAAAAAAAAAGATCTTTACTCAAATTTACAGTTTTTACACTAACAACACACCCTTCTGAAAATAAATAAAAATTTTGTATATAGAAATTATATAGAGTAAAATCGATAGTGAAAATGATCGAAAAGAGAATAAAAAAGAACAGAGAATAAACAGAGAATTTGAGCTATACATTGCAGTGTTTTATTCTCTTCAAATTGTTGTTTTTGTAAAAAGCCAATTTCAAAAATCA
Source organism: Tipula helvola (assembly GCA_963556165.1). Classification (NCBI taxonomy): domain Eukaryota; kingdom Metazoa; phylum Arthropoda; class Insecta; order Diptera; family Tipulidae; genus Tipula; species Tipula helvola. The sequence goes on from OY744481.1 coordinate 366,032,348, forward strand.
GAAATTTTTTTGTTCGTAGGTTTCCTTCTGTTTATGTTATTTTTTTCTGTGCACAAAGTTAGTCGGGATTTTCATGTATCCCGATTATCAAAAATCGCATTGTAAAAACGAAATAATCCAGTTTTTTGTGAAGATTGTTTAATGACAGTCGTCTGTCATTACACGATATTCACCTAAACCGGATTATTTTGTTTCCACAACGCGATTTTTGACAAAAATGACAACTGAAAATCGCGATTAACTTTGTGTCTGTCTACGGTATTAGGCATCGAAATGTTGATACATTTGTAAACTTGTAAACCCCCGGCAGGCGCATCTACCTTATTAAGGCTTTTCTGTCAGAGCTCTCGGTATGATGTTGATGGATGACACTAAATCGTTTGTCTACTGGGCTTAATTCTTTAGAGTAGATAAAAATGACATATTTATAATTTATGTTTGTTGTCAATTTTGTTGTCAAGAAAGACAGAAGGCAGTAGCTCAGTAGGGTCTCCCTATTATTTTTGTTTACCTAATTATTGTTCCAAAATGCTAATGAATAATTATTTTGATTCGTATACATGTCGGGCATGTTTAGAGTATACAGATGAAATGGTACCGATTTTTGAAACCAATGAAGTGATGAGTAAACCGATGAAACTATCAACACTATTGTCTGAATGCACCAATATTGAGGTGAGCTATCAGGTTCCACTTTTCCTTCCCTTCAGAACAATAATTTAAGAATCTTATCTTATAATTTTAGTTGGTGGATCATGATGATTTTCCAAAACAAATATGTAGTAAATGCCTAAATGAGGCGACAAGGGCCTACACATTTCGAGAGAAATTTTTAAAGGCTGATAAATTTCTGAAGGAAATGTTAGCCGCTGCTACTAAAGAGGCTCGAAAAAATGCACAAGTTGATTTTGTGACCGTGCACGTAGTCAATGAAGCCGATATTGAAGAAGATCAAGATTTAACCACAATAGACGAAATATCTGAAATTGAATTGTGCGATGATGATATAAAACTTGAAGATACTGTTGTCGAACAGGACGAAGAATTGGTATTTACTGTAATAATGCCTGAGGAGGATCCTGATTTGCCAGAAGATAAAATTGGGACAGTCGATGAGCAACCTATAAGAGTATTAGTTAAAAAGAAGAAAAAATCGAACATACCTGAAACATCTGATAATATAATTAAAGTGGAAGTTAGTAAAAAAACAAAAAAAAAGTCTGGCATTAAAAAAACTTATATATGTGAAGTATGCAATAAACGTTTGAATACTAAAAATGGTCTACATGAACATATGAAATTGCATGCGAATCAATTCACCTGTGGAAAGTGCGGTCAAAAATTTAAAACAAACTCAGCTCTAGAAGATCACGAAGTACGTCATAACCCGTACAATCCGAATAAATGTAAAGAATGTGGCCGTTTGTTTCGAAACGAAGAAATGCTAGAGGAACACACACAACGTGCGCATAAAGAGGAGAAACCGTTTTTATGTGGTATTTGTGGCAAAGGATTTCTGCAAAAGACAGCCTTTGAAAAGCACATGCGAATACACACGGGTGAAAAACCATTTGAATGCGAAGTATGTCAAAATAGATTTAGATATAAAAATTCATTGGTACTTCATTTGCGGTGCCACACAGATGAGAAACCATTCCCTTGTTTGGAGTGTAATCAAATGTTTCGAGACAAGGCACATTTACGAAAACATTTGCTAGTACACACAGGCGAAAAACCTTTTAAATGTGAATACTGTGACAAAGGCTTTAATCGTAGCTCGAATTTAAATGCACATCGTAAAATACACACGGGTGAAAGAAAATACGTTTGTCCAATGTGTAACAAGGCTTTTATCCAAAATAATGTGATGCAAGCACATTTGGCCAATCACAATAAATAATTGAATCTGAATACCTACATATACTAATCTCAAAATAAAATTAGGAAATTTTGTGCTGTTAAAATTAGGGAGCGCACAACGATCTGGCATGCACGTTATTTTCCAATTATTATATCCACATATTCTAAAATTTTAGTTTATCATTTCATAATTTCTGTTATTGTAAAATTTAAATTTCAAAATAAATATTAGGTACTGTGTTGGTGTAATTAATTGTTTCAAATTTTACGAAAGATACAAAAGACAGAGATTAAAAGCTGGGGCAGTTTACTGGGGAGAGGTGAGATTAAATCGGTTTTATTTTATATGTACAAGAATCTGTGGTGGATCGTATTTTACAAAAGCGATTCGTTTCGTCTGGGGCCATTGGGTTAAGCTGTAGTAGCACATACTACTTAACTTTTTGACGTGAATACGTCTTTAAATTTGCTTTCATATGGGAGGAAATTCAGAAAACTGATGATAACGAATTCGGGGGATACAGTTTGATGCTGCATCTATATATCTATCATCTACATCCAAAATTTAATTACACCACTCGATAGCTAAAGGATCAAAGAATTCGTTACGTTGAGCAGTGGCGGATTAAGGTCGGTTGAGGCCCCGGGCGCAGAAGAAAAATTAGGCCCCTTAAAAACATAGAGAGACACAAGAAAAAAAAAAAATACATGTTAACGATATTTTTAAATAAATAATAGCTATTTATTCAACCTGGGTGTTGTTTCTCTAAAAAATTAGACAATGTGTAAACGTGAAAACTTGTAAAAATCAAAGCTTATTTTCATCGCTTCGCAATTTCCGTTTTGATTACTACTAATATATTAAGGGGGGCACCTCCTCCAGACAATAAGTTTTTCTATAATTTTTTACAAAATTACATAATACTATTGACGTTCAAATGAATATAAAAAACTTTTTTATGAGTGAAAAAAAAACAAAATGGCTGCGCTAGAGGTGCTCGAACTTAGGACCTAGAGTTTGCGCCGTGGAACGCCCAGATCCTTGTAGTTAACTAAAATAAACGAAACAAATTGTTTTCATTAAAATAATTCATTCCGCTTTGCATGAACCTAAATTTAGCAACAAAAAAAAAAATTGAAAATTTGTGGACAAAAAGAAAAAAAATACACGTTTTTTGTAAATAATTCGTCAAAAACAACATTTATTTAAACAATGTATATGAAATTTTAGGTTTGTGCAAAGGCCGATCAGTTAAAAAATATGTGTAAACAATTTCACGTTGATTGGTCCATTACTTTTTGAGTTACATTTTACGGCGCGCAAAAAACACGTTTTGAGGAAAACTCGATCGACGTTTTCGTTCTTGAAAAGAACGCTTCACTTCGCATCAATTCGGTGACTTCCTAGGGACCTTTAGGACTTTCTGTTGGACTTGAAACTTTGGAAATATATTCTTCAGATAGTAAATGAATTTTTAAAGCAAAAATAAAAAAAAATGCAAAAAAATTAATATCTGGAGGAGGTTCCCTCTTAACGAAAAAATTGCAAACTCATAAAAGTAGGCTTTGCTTTTTAGTATCAGGAGTACAAATTGAAAATGCGGGATTTTTTTCTATTTTTGAACGTTTATTCTGAAAAAATGGTAACAAATGAATTATTCAAAGTATTGTCCATCGCTAGCCACAACTTTTTCCCATCTTTCTGGCAATTTACGGATACCGTCGCGAAAAAATTCGGCCGGCTTGGCTGCTATCCAGTCATCGACCCATTTTTGGGCTTCTTCGTAAGAATGGAAGCGCTGGTCAGCTAGGCCATGTGTCATCGATCGGAAAAGGTGGTAATCGGAAGGAGCAATGTCTGGGCTATACGGCGGGTGGGGTAAGACTTCCCATTTCAGCGTTTGTAGGTATGTTTTGACCGGCGCTGCAACATGTGGCCGAGCGTTGTCATGTTGCAAAATTACTTTGTCGTGTCTTTGCTCGTATTGTGGCCGTTTTTCTTTGAGTGCGCGGCTCAAACGCATCAATTGAGTTCGGTATAGTGCTCCTGTGATGGTTTCGTTCGATTTCAATAGCTCATAATACACCACACCCAGCTGGTCCCACCAAATACAGAGCATGAGCTTGGCGCCGTGAATATTTGGTTTGGCCGTCGATGATGATGCATGGCCGGGGTAACCATATGATTTTTTGCGCTTCGGGTTATCGTAACGGATCCACTTTTCATCACCAGTGACAATGCGATGCAAAAAACCCTTCCGTTTTTGCCGTTCGAGCAGCAGTTCGCATGCAAAAAAACGGCGCTCGACGTCTCTCGGCTTCAGCTCATACGGCACCCAATGTCCTTGCTTTTGGATCATTCCGAGGGCTTTTATACGATGGGAAATGGCTTGTTGTGTCACTCCCAATGAATCTGCGAGCTCTTGTTGAGTTTGACACGAGTCTTCATTGAGTATTGCCTCCAATTCAGCATTCTCAAACTTTTTCACTTGGCCCGGCCGCTCTTTGTCCTCAACGTCAAAATCACCACTTCTAAACCGCACAAACCATCTCTCGCACGTTGAAACCGATGGAACATGACTCGGATAAGTCTCGGAGACCAATCGATGTGCTTCAGCAGCACTTTTCTTCAAATTAAAGAAGTAAATTAAAACTTCCCGCAAATGCTGTTTTGTTGGCACGAAACTCGACATATTGAGAGCTCAAAAAAACTATGAATTTGACACTGCGACAAATTGACACATACTGAAAATTAAAGCTATAAGACGTAGCTTTGACATGAACATAGTCACAGTACTGCCTGATGCGTATAGCGTTAGTAACGCCATCTGTTATCAATCCCGCATTTTCAATTTGTACCCCTGATAATTTTCTCATTTATGCCTGAATTCCATGAGCAAAAAAAACGAAACGAGAAAAATAATCTGATGCCCCATATAAGAGACAAAGACAACGTGTTTTTTATTTTATAGCAAAATTGTTTTGCTATAAAATAAAAAATAAAAAAAAAGCGTTGCTCTTATATGGAGCATCAGATTATTTTTCCCTTTTCGATTTTTTTAACTGGCAGTTAATTTTTCTCATGGAATACAGGCATTCTCACGTCGATTATAGAATCCGCGGGAGCAGATCAATCGCGGATCCAAAACTGCATATAAAAAAAATTGAAAACAATTGGTGTAAATCAAAGTATCCTGGAAAAATTCTATTCATTTACATGCAATTTAGATATTTTGATTCCCGTGTAAACGCAATAGTTTTATTGCGTTTCTAAAACAATTTTTTTTGACGAATTGTAAAAATACCCAAAGTAATTTGATATAAAATTATTATATTATGATATAAAATTATTGTTTCCAATTTTTTTTATATGTAGTTTTCGATCCGCAATTGATTCGCTCCCGCGGATTCTATAATCGACCTGAAATGTTTATGAAAAATATATCGTTTCACAACTGACTACGATTTTTAAAAGTCGTATTTTTGTAACTGACCCTTCAGTTTTGTCACAACCCCGTTTCAGCACAGGTTGCACCATTGCATTATTCCAGTCGTTCGGGTAGTCGCCTTGCTTATATGAAAGTAGGAAAATTTTAGATATAATATTGGAGCCAATTCACTGGCAAACTCCTCCAATATTCGAACTGGAATTCCATCAGGTTCGGTGGCCTTGTTTACATTCATTGACTTCAGATTAGTAAGGACCTAAAGACAATTTCCTCCGATATGGCGACGGGGCTCATTTTAGAACCACAATATGGAATTAATGGAGGTCCAATTCCATCTGGGACAATTATTAACTCATTTTTCTTTTCTTTCACACACAGTATAAACACGAAAATTACTTAGACACTTAAACATTAGAAAAACTAGAATGTTGGAATTTAGCGGGGCCCCCCAGAAGTCGGGGCCCCGGGCGCGCGCCCGGTGCGCCCGCCGTTAAATCCGCCAGTGACGTTGAGTGAGGACTGTGACGCATCGCTTGCGGTGGAGGGGGAAGTACCGCTATTTTTATAACTATTTTCTTTACTATTTTTTATAAAAATTTTATTGGGATTCTATATCTTATCTGATTTTGATGAAAATTGAAAATAAGAATCCAATGGAAATGGGATTCTCAAATTATCTTTAGATGAAGTTCTGGAATATGGCCAAGTATGATGGAATTTGCCCATTTCTCAACCGATTATGATGAAATTCGACATGTGTATTTGAAATGGGATTCTAAAATATTTTTTGGATGAAATTCTGGAATATGGCCAAGTATGATAGAACTTGCTCATTTCTCAACCCATTATTATGAAATTTGACATTTGTGTTAGAAATGGGATTCTAAAATGCTTTTTGGATAAAGTTCTGGAATATGGCCAAGTATGATGAAACTTGCCTATTTCTCAACCGATTATGTTTGTTTGATTTTCATATAATATTGATGTCGCGTTGCAATTTCCTAAATTTATTTATCTAATACATTTCTGCTCATAATACAAAGAATTTTATAAATTTGTTGAGGTTGTTTCTTATTTCGCTGCGTCCCATAATGCCCGTTTAGTATAAATTTTGACTCGGAGAAGCTAGAACGTTCGTTTGCATTTCAATCGTTAATCGTTAGCTGTCGCCAAGATCTATAGATTAAGTGTTAAAGTAAAAAATTAAAACAAATAATATAATGTCGGCCTATACCCGTCGAAAAGCCAAATCAAAAGATAGAGAACGTTTACGGTTGGAAAGGGCTTCTCAAGAGCAATCCAGTGATACTTCTTAGTGTTCAAAAATTATTATGACATATACATACAATACACTCATATACATACATACACGTATTCACAGTCTACGACACAGCCCCACCAATAATATATTTGTTTCTATAAAAATAAAAAGCACAATAATTTTGTTTTTGTATTTTTTTATTAAATTGTTTTTTCTTTATTTAAAATATTAATAAATTTATGTAATTTTTTATTTGTTTCATTGTTTTTTCTGAAAAGTGGCCCATCCCATTTACACACTATTGTATGCAAATTAGTTATTTGTTTTTTTTTTGAAGTATTTTGTTTAAAATTGGCTTTCTATTAATTTATGATTGTAGAACAGGTTTTTAGTTATTTTAAATTTAAAAAATATTTAAATTATCATTTTTATTGCACAAAAATACTCTTCAATTTTTTTGTTTAAATTTTTATCAAACGTAAAAAATGTAATAAAATAAATTAAATGACAAAATTAATTAGGTAGATAAAAAAGGAATGAAATAAACCAATTTTTTTTTTTATAATGTTTAAATAGGTATAATAATATTATATATAATTAATATAAAAAGGATTAAATAATATTTATAAAAAAATAATAATAGTGTATTTTGTATAATATGTATAATTAATTAAAGAAAGAATTTTATTCTATTTGTGTTTTTTTTTATAATATGTAATAATAAAACATAAAAACAGTACAATTGATAATAATGTAAATTTATTTACTACTGGAATTTTGAATAAATACCGAAAATATTTTCTAAATATAAAAAATAATATAAAAAAAAAAAAAAATAGCAGTCTTTTTTTAATAACAAAAATGAAATTTGATTATATTGCAATTTTTCAATTCAAACAGCAAATAGAGATAAATAATTCTAGTATGTTTTTGTGATAAGTTGTTAAAATATAATATTGTAAAGATAATGTTGGATAAAATAATATCTCTAAAATCCTAAAATTATAATGAAATGTATAAATTTTATTAATATTTTAATTACATTGATCGATGATAGAACAACATGCATTTATTTGAGTTTTATGTTTAAATATTTATTATTCTCCACGTAACTACAATATTAATCAATTTTTATTGTTTATTAATAAAAATTTATGAACAAAAAAACAAATACACTGTTTGGATGTGGTGTGGTAACATAAATTTTTAAAAGATTCAAAGAAGTAAAATAACGTAAAAGGCTTTTTGTCTATATAACGTAACGAATCATAGATTTTTCAGTCGATTTGCCTTATTTACATTAATTAGATAATTATTTTTATAATTAAGTCGGTGAATAGTAAATTGCGATTATTTGATTTTTTCTGCTTGTAGTTTTTAGTAACATTTTAACCCTCCTTATGTATGTGTTTTATTGTAAATTCACAGTAATTTTTTTAACAATTTTATTAAAAATCACAATTATCCTTTGCTATATAAAGATTAGATTATTTATTATTTTATTTGACTTTACTGGCTTTACTTATTTATTACACTTATTTTTAATTAAAATGATATTTATATAATATTATTAATTAAAATGTATAGGTTAAATTTCTAAAACAAAATAATAATTCGTTTAAACCTAGTAATAATAATACATTTTAATTTTAAATAATCTATATAAAAAAAAAACTGAAAATTGATATTCAAATATAATTAGAAGTAAAAAGAGTCGAAAATAAATATTAATTTTTGTTTTTAATTAGGGATTTACATGGTTTCTGTTGTATTTTTATTTTTTGTTTTCAAAAGGCAATAATTCTTCTTCTCCTGTTGTTTTCTCTGCGCACTTATTAAATACCAGAAACTAATTTTTATTAAGTAGCCTGAAAATAAATAAAAATTGTTAGAATACATTGCTTTGCAGTTTTCCATTAATTCCAGTAGTCGTAATACAGTAAGCTTTCTATATATATAAGAAATTTCCACATAAGACACATTCTTGTGTAGCAACTTTGCATTAGCAAATTCCCCCGGGGGAAGGGGGGTTCCCCGTAAAATTTCCACAAAACCAACTCTTGTTTTTCATATCACTTCTTTTCATTTTCAATTTGTATTTGCAAAAAATGGAGAAAAAATGCCGAGTTTCTATTTCTTTAAAACACAAATTATCAATTTTAAATAATCTTCAAGATGGTGAGAGCTCAAAAAAGATTTGTTGAAGTTACAATGTCCACAAATCAAGTGCATAAAGCTGATAAAAAACTCTGATGTTGATGAACAATTATATTCATGGTTTTTACCAGGCGGGAGGCCGCCAACGAAATAGTTTCGAACGAGATGATTAAAGTAAAAGCGCTGGAATTGAATAGGTTACTCAATGCCAATGACACGAATTGTTAGCCTGCGATGGATGGCTCGACAAATTCCAAAAACGTCATGGAATTCGAATTTTGACAGTATCTGGTGAAAAACTTTCCCGTAATGTTGATACTGCTACTGCATTTACAAACAATTTTAAAAGAATCATTGCAAAAAAAAGGATTTTTACCGGAACAAATCTAGTAACTGTGACGAAACCGACTTGTAAACAAAGGATTACACAAAAAAATCAAATGCTTCCGTTTTTGAAAAGACTGCGTTTGGAAGGAAGGCCATGAAGGAAAGAGTAAGCATTATGCCGTGCGGAACTGATAAACTCAATATAATGATGATTGGAAAAGCCAAAAATATTCGATGTTTTAAAGATGTCGAAATACCATTGTACTACAAGTCATCTAAAAATGATTGGCAAACTTCTGAGCTTTTCAACGAGTGGTACAATGAACTTTCCATCCCTCGAGTTTCTCGTCACTTGGAAGCTAAAGGATTATCAGTAAAGCATTATTATTGATGGATAATGCCACCTGCCCCGGCACAGCAAACGCTTTTTCCAATCAATATAAAACTATAAAAAACTAATAAAAAATTGAATTCAAATAAAGTCGAATATTATTTCGTTACAGAAATTATTTTTTGCTCAAGAATCCAAGAATCCCTGCGCCTCTCCCCCCCCCCCCCCCTCGACGAATTTATGGCTACGCCATAAATCTTTGGATTGCTCGAAATCCTGATTTTTTAGTAAAAGCAAGGTAAATGTAAAAAAAAAAAATTATTTTTGATTTGTGTCGATTTTCTTAAACACCACCGAAATGTGAAAATTTATCTATACAAAGTTTTTAGCTTGAGGATTTATCTGTAATTTAGTGGAGACTACTTAGTGTAAACCACGTTAAAATATATCTTACTCGGCCCATATTCTTGAGTTCAATAGGAAAAGATCGCCGTTGACTATAGTATAAAGCAATTGTCGACTGAAAATACGTCATAAGTGATATTTTAGAATCGAATTCAAAAATTCGGACCTCGAGCTGCATACTGAGCTTTAGCGTTTGCTTGGGATATGATGAATATTTATGCCAAACTGCATGACCTTCAGGAGAAGAGTAGGCCGAGTTCCGAGTCAGGCAGGAGTATTTTACAATTTTAGATTAAATAGAGTTCTCTCATCGATATTACAAAACTCCCTTAAGGCTGTATGGTACTCAAAAAAAATTTCTGTTTTGGTATCGATATTTAAATGTCCAAAAATGCGTCTAAACTGTGTCAATACTAAAGAAAAATATCGTTTTGAATTTTTGTTTTATTTTGATGTAAAATAAATATAACTGTATGTCGACTTGCCTTATTTCCCTTTTTTCCAGAATTGACGATTGTAAATGTTCGAAAACGCCGACCTACGAGAAATTTAAAAATTAAGCAAGCTATCCTTAAATGACATTTAATAATAACAAAAAATCTCACGCGTATTATTTGTATCAGCACGGTGTTTATATTTTGTTAAATTAAAGGAATCTATTCTTAAGTGACATTTCATAATAACAAAATATCAACATACATGACATTTCATAATATCTTAAACGTCAAATTAGGATAGCTCGTTCAGTCCCAAATTTCTCCGCTACGTGGTACCCACGATCCTCCAATCGTCAATAAAATTATAAACTATTTCGGTTATTCATTTTCGTTGTTTCTATGGCAACTCAGTATGTTAAAATGTATAATTTATTATGTATAAAACGAAAAGATCCTGGACATTCACCATTTTTTGGGATTAGCCATCTCGTAGAGTAAAAGGAAATCAAAAATTAGCCGAGGTCATACCCATTTTTGACAAAAAAAAATTTATTTATCGATACTGAATTTTTTTGTATCGATAAATATGTCGATATTCTTAGTATTTTGATTATATCTTTCTTATTTTTTTATTAATCTTTATAATCGTGAATTAATCCCTCAAAAATATCTTTCTGCATATGTCAATATAAAAGATATACATGGTTTAGCGAGAAAAACTTAAGAAAATTGAATTTTCCGTAAGCACCATTATCCAAAATTTCGTCAACTTTGAATTTTTATTACGGATAAACTATAAATAATTTTGAAATAATCCTGTATTAATCCCTCAAAAATACCTTAAGCTTTATCAATAAAAAAAAAATTTGTGAATTGATAAATATTTGTAGCCACAAATTGATTTTTGCGATACCCTTATTTTGGTAAAATGAGTACCATACAGCCTTAAACCGCATGTACAAAAATGTTTAATGCTTAATGTGAAACAAAATAATGTTAGCACGACTCTTGAGGAATGAATTTCTCTATTAGAAGGCCCTAAACATTAGTATAAAGGTGGATTTATACTATCCGTTCCTTTCAGTTCCTACACGTATCGTATCAGACAAAAAAAATATTGTTACATGTATTTTCTATATGAGTATTTATATTATCCGTTCCTTTCCGTTCCTACACGAATCGACACAGACAAATAATGTTCAAAAAATGGATGTCTGACGGATAGTATAAATTGATTATGTCTCACACGATACGTGTAGGAACTGAAAGGAACGGATAATATAAATCCACCTTTATACACCAAAATGAAGTTACCCAGCATTAGGCCCGTTGTACATTTCAGCTAAGCTAAGCGATGTGAGCTAAATTCTTATCCCCCGGTTGAAAATACATATAAAAAGAACAATTTATGTGTGTATAAGGCTAGTTATCAGCTGGAAAGTGCAAAGGGATGAGCTAGGCAAGCTAGCTAAGCTAACGAAAACTACATTTCTCACTTAGCTTAGCTGAAATGTGCAACGGGCCTAAATTCCTACATACCTCAGCAGGAAATTTCCCTGAGGAATTATCTTTTGCCTAAAATGTCACCTCTTACTACACCTACAAAGTACATAACACTCAGTATACACATAACTAATAACTATGTATTATTACCATTAGAATGATTCTTTGAAATTCCGTTAATTAAATAAATAAAAATCTAAATTAAGAGAATATTTCTAAATTTCAAAAATATCAAAAACTGTAGCAAATTTTAATGTCATCATATTATTTATAATTTGGCAAAATTACAAAATACATATTTAAAAATATTCCAATTCAATTGACATTAAAAAGAAAACGATGAAATCTAACCAAATCTAGATTATAATTTATAATTGTTACCCACCTGTGATTTCAATTGATTTATTTCCAGATTTTTATTTTCAACAATTCCTTGATAATAAACTTCTTTTTCTTCAGACATCTTTTGTATATTTTTTAATAAACTATCCTGTAATGGGATTAAAACTAAATATTAGTTCCCCAGCGATTATTGTTGAATTTAATTTAAACTTACCGTTTCATGCAAAAGCTTTTTATATGAATCTAATTTATCTTTTAAGGTTTTATTCTCCGACATAATGACATTTATTTGTTCATTTCGTAGTGAATCATCAATATCATTTTCATCTTCTTCTTCTTCTTTATTATTATTTGAATTATTATTATTGTGTTTATTATGAGTACTATTATTAATGCTATTACTATTGCTATTAATTGTTTCATTTTCACTTAATTTATTTCTAATATATGCACCTAAACTTTCTAGCCATTTAACATCATTTTGTAGCTTTAAATCAGGTAACATTTTTTCAATTTGATGTTTTATTCTATCCTGTTCGTCTTCAACAATTTTTTTGATATCAACCTGAGGAGTCTGCAAACAATTAAAGAAAATATATACATTAATAATCAAATTATGATTTAAATCTAAAGCTATTTTATCATGCAGAAAATAATAAATTTTAATTTATGAATATGAAATAGCCGTGGAGCAATGCAGTCGATGTAACATAATAAAATAGCTTTTTATCAAATCTGTAAAAACTTACATCATTTATTTTATTAGGCATATTATTTTTGACATTATTATTATTATTTAAATATTTAACTGCATTACTCTCAGCTTTTTGAAAAGCTTCATTTAATTTCCAATTTTTAGTACGAAGATCCTATTTGTGAATAAATAAAAATAAAAATGCAAAGTTAAAAAGAAAAAAAAAAACCGGTTCAAGATTCATAAAAATGTGTCTGGGGTTTGTGTAAAAAAGGTGCTGACTACTAATAATTTGGTTCCGCCGTACTTTTTCATGCAGAATAAATAAACGCATGCCGTTTGCAAAAAAAAAAAAATAAGAAAACTTCCACTTACATTATTTTTCTCTTTAAACTCTTGAACTTGTCTAAATAATTCATCTTCTTTATCAACGGTTGATTTTAACTGCATTTCATACTGAGCTATTTTAGCATCTTTTTCAGCCAAAGTTTCTTTTAATTTCGTATCAACTTGACCCAAATCGCTGATCTATATATATTATTAGAAAAATAGGTGTGTTTTAATATAAAATTAGCAAGAAGTTATATGCTACAATTACCTGTTTTACTTGTTCACTATTCTTCGCATTTAGGTTATTTAATGCAGTTGATAGCTCTCTAATTTGTATATTTAGGTCATCAATTATTTTTTTACTGTCTCCTGCATCGTTTCGCAATTTATTTGCTTCCTTAACGGACGAGTCTAGTGCATTTTGCAAATTTCTAATTTCCACCTTGTTATTATCTTCCATATGCTGTACTTTACTCAAATCCACAATTTGCTGTTTAAGATTCTCATATTCTAATTGTTGTATTTTTTGATATTCATCTTTACGACGTAAATCTGAGCGTAGTCGTTCATTATCGACATTAATGTGGGAATATTCCTGTTCACGATATTGAAAATCTTGAATATGTTTACGTTGATTATCGATTTCTTGTTCGAAATAGTTCTTTTGTTCATCTTTCTGACGTAATAACAATTCATATTCGGAATACTTATTCTCGTATTCGGCAATTTTTTTGAGAGTCTCCTCATTGACCAATTTCAAATGCTGATACTTGTCGTTTAGTTCACGAATTACAGTATTCTTACCCATCAATTCATTATTCAGTTGATCAATTTGTATAATTTCTTGTGAATTATTTTTCTTCTCTTGTAACAATTTCGACTGATATTGTTGCATTTGAACGGTTATCGTTTGTTTCTCTGCATTAAATTTATCATTAATGTACTGAATTTCAGAAGTTAAATTTTGAATTTCCAATTTTTTGCCATGAATTTCATCAGCTTGGACTTTAATTTGAGCATTGAATTGTGCCCTTTCAGAATTGATTTCTCCACGTAGTTCTTTTAATTTAGCCTGAATAGCTGCGGTCGCCTCTTGTTCATCTTGAAGGGCTTTTTCTTTTTCAGCCAGCTGCTTTTTAAGTCTTTGTACAACATCAGAGCGACCTTCACTCCATTCGGAATGATCGATGGTTGTATCTTGCTGCTTGTTTAGAAGAAAATCGATTAAGATTTGTATTTCATTGCGAGTTAATTCAGCTTTGCTTAAAAGTGGAATCAAAAAATTGACACTAATCCCTTCGCGATCATCGATAAGTTTTTGAACGACATCGATTTCTTGTTTCTTCTTTTTCGATTTTGGTGGTTGATGATCATGACTCTTTGAAACGCTAACGGTCGCTCTCTCGGTCACAATATCCGGGCCATTTTGAACGGATGCCTCGTTTTCTTTAGCCTCTGAATCGTGATTTTCTTTCTTATTTTTCCCTGCAAACCAAAAATGTACAACGAATTGAATTATTTATTAAAAAATACACATATTTGTGATAACCACATAATACTTTACCTTTCTTTGATTCTTTTGTCGTAATTTTATGTTTATTTCCGGCAGTCAAATCGTTATTCGATAAGCTCACATCATCTTTCTAAAATGGAAATGAAAATTGGACAAATTAGTACCATCACAATCCATTCCGTACAAATAAATTGGTTCTTTTTTTTGAAAACTAAACTAAATTTCTATCAAATTGCCTTAAACTGCAACACACATTACTTACTTGTACTTTTATTTCAACTACATCTTTCGGTAAGCTTTCTTCAAAATGATTCAATTGTTCAACTACATCTTGTTCATTTTTAACTGGTGTGATTTCAGAATAATTGACCAAGATTCCGTGTCCAGGTGATTTAGAATTTTTACGTTTTGGTGGGATATTTGCTTTGTTGGCCAATTGTGTATAGGATTTCTGATTAGTAGTGTATTATTTTTAGAAAAGTGTAGGCAGTTAGTTTATTTTTGCAAGAACAAGAGAGAGAACAATCAAATCAATATTAGGTACTTTACAAAATTTACTTATGTGTATATTAACAAAATTTATTAAACAAACCTTTTGACCATCGGATGGTATAATTTCTGATTCAACGAATTCAACATGGACACCTTTGTGATGGGAAGGTGTATTGTTTTCCGAGACGTTACCATCTGAATTGGCGTCACTTTCAAGCTCTTCAGCAGATTCTTTTATCTCTTTAGAAATTTTAGATTTTTTACTTGCCTGTGGAAAATAAACAAAAAAAAATTGTGTAAATAAATGAGATTTTGAGAATTATTTGTAATAATGTTACTAATTGAACAAAACAATTTTCAAATTAGGTAATTCACTAATGTCTGGTATATACAGAAAGTAACCTGTTACTGGCTAGTGTATCTATAAAATGCGAAGGCATTTTGAAATTTGAGGAAAAACGAAAAAATCTTTACGCAATAGAGGGGATGTCTTACTGTGAGGTGTGTAAATTCTGTAGTATCATAAAATTAGATTAGTATTACATTCAAGTTAGCAAAGAAGTACCTATGTAAAATTGTCTCTTTTTAAGCTAGTCTTAAATTACCATTCGTTATTAGTGTATATTTTATGTTAAGTGGCAATTTTTTTTAGCGTATTAAGACAATATTATGCAATTCAGTCTAAAATTTTCGATAATTCATGTAATGAGTTTCAAGAATGCTTCTTGATTGTGTCCGACCTAAATAGTAACAGAAAATGTGTTAAGCTCTTTAAACTCGTTCACTACCAGGATCTCCTGGGAAAAACGTCCACCACATCCCAGGATTTTTTTTTCGAAATTATATGACAACATGTCTTGATAAATTGACCGAAAACGTCTGTCACATATATATGAAAACCGGCTCTGATAATAAACTGGTGTATCACACATATGTATGTAACGGCTGGTTGCGAACGAGTTATCACCTGAGAAATAGGTACTATGCAAATGTGACTAGATTTGTATGTAGTTTTTCGACGAGGTGAGAACCATAGTAGTGGTAATAACAAAAAAAAAAATCAAAATCACACTTACCTTTTTGTTATTTACTTTCTTATTCGTTTTATTCTTATGTCCATAATTTGGGCCGTATAACTTTTCGGCTAGTTGCCTCTTTTCTGCCAAAACTTCATCAAACGTTTTGCCACGTGGTAGCTTACTAATGAATAAAAGGGTAAAGAATGATACCAAAAAAACGATTGCAATCACAGCGTATACGTGGAAATCCATATTTTCATGTTTTTCTTCCAAAAAAATGTTTCAAATTTGAATAATGGTATGATGTAAAATTAAAAAAATTGTTTAACTTTATCTGTAAGTAAAAATAGTAAGAATAATAAAATATATTTAATTTTTTTCTTGAATTAAAAATTGCTTTGCGTTTAGAGTTCAAAAAGTCGTCGGGAAATGGTAAGTTTATGTTAAAATTAAGTTCTAGATTAGTTTTATTTGAAATGTAAGAATTTCGCCTAGTCTAGAGGTCGCAAATCTGGCTAAGGTCAATCGAAATGGAACTTAATTAGGCTTATTATAGATCGAGCTTCTCAATTATTAGTTTTTTAAGTAGGTAGGTATTTAAAGAAAATTAAAAATAAATTAATTTGGGTAGATATTAACAGTAACAGTAAAGGTAACGATGATGTTGGTATTTGGTAATGAGTTGTCATGGTGTCATCAACCAATTTACTACGAGCTACCTACATCATTATAAAGTTTTATTTAAATGTATTAAACTTTTTACTAATTAAATATCACATCATTATGTTACGTGTTCTTCAAACCCAATAAAAAATAATTATCTAAAAATCATCGATTAAATAGCTAAGCTCTAATATTATGACAAATATAAAAAAATGATTGCCTCTAATCTTTTTTAATCAACATACCGATTTACAAGTTGTATCGTAAACATGCAGAATTCGGTTTTATCAATTAAAAAATTATATTTTCTGATTGTATGATATTAAATAAATATGTATAATATAATTTTTTAAAATTAATTCAATTGAGAAAAAAAAAAATTTAAACACCGCCATGACGAATAAAAAAAATTAAAGAGCACCACATATACGAAAGACGAAATGCCGTAAACGACGTATCAATATTCACCAAAAAGGACAACACACAACTTTTTTTTCTTCAATGCCCAGATTCCACAAAACTAGAGCAACGAACCATATTTTTCTATAGAAATTACAATTTCCTTTCGTTAAACATTACGAATTTACTATTAGTTTTTATAAATGACAATTACTTACATATTTATTGAATTACCGAAATTTAACTTTTTGTATTCTTCACACAAAAAATAAAAAAAATTAACTTTATTTATACGTCATACAACTAATTGAAGAGCTGTAGAAAAAGATGTGTAAAAAAAAAAATATTTAAATCAGCGGAACTTCAAATGAAAGGTGGAGACTTTTAAATTTTAGTTCAGTGGAGAAAAATCAAATAATTTGACACAGCTTTTGGGTGAAGGTTTTACTGATCGCAAAATCAATTTTTTGTTCACCAAAAATTATCCAACATCTTTGTATAGTATTGAATTATAAATTTAATTTTTCTTCTAATATGTACCTATTTACAACAAACTGAAACAAATAGTAAAAATAATTAGTTCTACCAATGTATTGTATTATTATCTTTCTGCTCAGTTTACCGTTTGATAATAATTTGTTATTCAAATTGAAACAAGGAGAATAAATAGGCCAATGTGAATTATTTGCACAAATCAGGGCCTAGATTCTGACCAAGTGAGAAGTGACAAATGACAGTTTTTTGTGACTTTGTACTAAAATGTAAACTGCTATAAAATGACAATAACGTTGTGAGGTCTAAAATGCGATTCTGATGATGTGACTTTTTCAAAATTTCACAAGAAAAAAATGGCAAATTGAACAAAATTGTCATTGATTTGATTTTCGGTGACTTTTGTAGCTGCATTTTTAAATAAAATATGTGTGATATTTGGAATTATGTTTAAGTTTATATTTTAATTTAAAAGCAATGTGTAGCTATAATTGAGTGTACATCGGGCTCTTCATAGGCAAAAATTGAGCTTCCGTCATGCAGTTAAATTGGCCGTTTTAATCTCTCAGATTACGCTTAATTTTTGCCAGTCATCTGAAATTAAATTAATAATGAAATCTTTGTAGTATGCTACAGTTTTTGTATAAATTTTATTTTTAAAACAAATACATAGGTACTTACTTTCTTTGAATTCATCTTAATCTTCTGTTTAATAGGTGCACATCCATTAAAAAAAACAATAATAGATCAAATTTTATAATTAATAATTTTTTTAATAATTTTATTTAATCAAATTTTAATTTTTTGAATATAAACAACTCAAAACACAAGCACGAAGCACTTAATTCAAAATGAGAAATGTCGTTAAAATTAATCTTCAAAAATACAACTGCGGTAAACTCATATGAATGTCATAACTCATTTCGCCAGAATAGCAAAGTTTCTATGACAATATTTTGTACTAATAACAAAATATTACGAAAAATTTTCATTTCATCAGAATTGATACAGCATCAATTGACAATTTTTTGTGACTTTTTACTAAAATTTTAACTGCTATAAAATAACACTATATAGTTGTGAGTGTGATGATGTGACTTTTTCAAAATGTCACTAGAAAAAAAATTAGAAACACAACTCACAACTATATATTGTTATTTTATAGCAGTAGTTAAAATTTTAGTACAAAGGCTGTATTCCAAACGGATACTTATTTGTGGAACCTGTCTAATTCAAATAAGTAACTTGGCGAGGTAACTTATTTTCTATCTCTTTCTTACCAAAAATTCTAATTTGTAATGTCAAAAAAATACTTTAACCCTTTGATTCGTCATTTATTTTAAAACGCCTGTTATTTTGCTTAACTGAGTATTTCTGAAATTTTATAATATTTCTCGCGCTAAATATCCTTTTTAGGTAGCTTAAGACTAAGAGCCAACATAATAACACTTAAAAATCCATTATTAGTGCATTGAATTCCAAAAAAAAGGTTTAAAGTGATGTACGCAATTGTGTACAGTACGAGTGAAAGGGTTAAGGTGTTGGTTTATGTTTATACATATTTTAATTAATACAAATATAATGTATGTTATGTAAAAACCACAAACACAAATAACATAAATTTAAAATACAGATAATTAAAATAAAATTATCCCAAGAATAATAAATTTAATAATAATAAATTTAAAAAAAAAAAATCGCTGTGCAGTAAATATTGCGCATTTTTGTTTTTGATGCAGCTGTCAAAATAAGTAAGCTAAATCAATTGGAATGACTTTACTTACTTATTTAAAATGGCGGCCAAATAAGTCAATAAGTACCGAATAAGTATCGTTTGGAAAACAGCCAAAGTCACAAAAAATTGTCATGTCACTTGATCAGAATCTAGATAATGTAGAGGACTTTATTGATTGATCTTCTTACAGGAGGGTGTTGGCTCGTGCACGTCACCCTGAATGGCTTCATTAACCTCTTCGGCTTCGATTGGTTCATCCAGACCAGCAAGCTGTTCCTGAGGCATGATCATCGGTTCGAAGACTTGAGGTGGCCCAAATGCATATCTTCAAGAATAGCCCACGCAGTTTAAATGTTATTACAATTCGTTCACCATAGAAAACATACTCTTTACCAACGAAGCGACGTACGGAGCGGGAAAAATTCCGTTACCCCTTCACAGATCGGTGACTTCTTTCAAAGCACCACACATCGCAGTTTCAGCCTTGATTGTTGCGAACTTAACATGCAGCGATTTCCAACAACAATCTGCATGGACGTCAATGCGAATTGTTGAAATGATGACATCTTCCGGTTCTGACTTCGGCTGAGCGTTAATGAGTCTTGAAATAAAACCAGCATACGCGAAACTCTCCGTACTGATGTATTTCGTATCAAAATCGTAGGCGGGTACGATAAGAGCATAGCGTTGCAGATGATTGGCAAAGTAGACAGAAACTCCTTTTTTGGATTCAAACACTACCAGCAATGACTGGTGATCGGTACATAGCTCGAACTTCCAGCCAAACATATGTATAATATATGTAAAATGTATCGTAAATTCTTTGTATAGTTAAAAAGAATGTACAATTAATTTACATAACTTATGTTATATGTTAAAAAATGTTTAATAAAATTAAAAAAAAAAAAATAAGGATTTTCACCACGACAAGTTACACAACGAACTAAAAATAAAGTATACTGTCAGTAATCTAATCGTTGGTGTATCATTTATCCCTATTAGCACAATCTACAGGATCACAATATAGTACTTTTCATACCAGGCGCCTCGCCTCGAAATTTTTAGTTACCACACATACGAAGCTGATACCCTTTCATACCGGTGACGTCGGCTTTGAACATTCGGTTGATATCAAATATTTTATTTAGGTCCATTTTACACGTGAATTATAGCAAGAAACGAGATATTATGAATTTGTAAGCTACATATGAGCTAGATTTTTCGGTAAATATAAAACAGTTGTGACAAAAATGTGATTTGTAGGTTATGTGGACAAAGCTCTTCGCTTTGTACTACTTTAAAATGTCGCAGTCGAGTGTGGAACGCATTGCCTTGGCCTCGTAGATAACTTCATTGCAATATATTTTATTTTTTTATTAAATTATCACTTAAAAATAAATTATTTTTCAACAAAATGAATTTATTACTATAAAATTAAACATTATCAATCAAATGAAACTAATTTTCATAATTCAAAATTGAAATAAAGAATTTTCATTTTCGAAGCTCAAAGCCGAGGCGCTTGGTATGAAAAGTACTTATTTCTCATGTTGGACGCATCATCTTTATAGATATAGGTGGCTCTGGTATAATTACACCTTGACAGTTTTGGTGCAGAAAATTGTGTACTGTTTGAGCTTTTCGTTTTTTTTGGTGCAAATACCGAACTCATAAAATTTGTCATTTCTTGACACATCACAAGTTAATCAAAATAATAATTATGAAAAATGATTGAAATCACGGCCAAATTAATTAGAGAAAGTACTCCTGTATTTTTATGTGGCGAATTAGTTGAATGTTTTGTTTCGTTTACTAATCCATCTCTTCCGGAACACAAAATAGCCCAAAGTCATAAGTGAGAGTTTTAATACAAATTTATTTTTGTGGTATTCTTTTGTTTACACATGAATTATTTTCAGTGATATCCTCGAGAACCTGGCTTGGGCTTCAATTCAAATTCACTGCTATTGCAATTCGACCCAGCAAGAGAAAAATAGTACCAATGACTTTTATCAATTTAATGTGAATGATACATCTTTGAACGCAGCCACACAAGGACAAGGAGATGCTGTGCTTGCAACAAAGCCAAAAATATTGTTTTGTGATTTGCGTTTGGCCCCTGGAGAAACAAAATCATGTAAGGCAACCGTGTAATTATTTTGTTAATTTTTTTTTTCTAATATCTATTTAATAATCTTCAGTTTTATATGAGGAAATACTTCCGATGTTATGCCCACCTACATATCGAGGACAAGGAATCAAATATTTCTATAAAATCACAATAGCCACCCAACGGGTCGGTTCAAAAGTTCAAATATTAAGAGTACCAATACGTGTGCTCCCACTTCCAACAGTCATACAAACTGATGAAATACCAGCTTTGTGCAACGAGACAAACGAAGAACTAGCTCCGTCCAATCCATTCTTGGAGAAACGTAAAACTGAGTCAAAATTAGAAATTGCACTCCATCATCTTCAAAATATAACTGCAAGGCGCCGCCCAAATTTTTACATTATTTCGAACAAACGAGGTAAAGTTGGGCGCTTCTGCTTATTTAAACCGGCTTATAAATTAGGCGAAGACATTGTCGGTACACTGGATTTTTCGTGCCGAACTGTACGATGCATTCAAGTTTCAGTTACTTTACAATGTGAAGAAATTTTATTTTCTACCGACGCAGTCTATCAAAATAGCAGCGATAACATAACAAAACGTAAAATTATGAATTTTACCAAACATCATGAAGTTTGTCTTGGCCTAAAACAAACCCAAATGATACTACCAATTCCATTGTATGTGACACCAACATTTAAAACAAATCTCGTAGAGCTACAATGGAAGCTACATTTTGAATTTGTTACAAGTATAAATAAGGAGCTGGAGCCACCAAGTATTGAAGAAAGTGGATGGCAAGCCCCGACTGATATTGATATTGAGACTATGGTGTGGAATTTACCGGTAACATTATATCCAACGGCTCCATTACAAATACCTCAATCAAGTGGAAGATACTCATTGATTATTAAATAAAAAATTTTATTAACTTGAATTTTGATCGTCACTATCGAAATCCATATTTCCTCGATCATCTTCGTTAACTTCCTCATCAGTTTCTTGATTTTTATCCCAATTGGTTAATTTCTTGTTTAACAGAAAATCGGGTTTAAATATTTCCCACGATTTCTTTTTCTTAGCTGGACTTTCTTTTTCATCATCATCATCATCATTGAAATCTTCATCTTTAACTTCATCTTTGACGGGATTATCTACCAATTCGGATTTTGCTCGTTTGCCTCCCATCAGAACATCCAAAAATGCCCTTTTGTCTAAGCTATTTAATACACGTTCTCGTCTGTGATCTAATCGGCCAGCTGCTTCGAGTTTTTGTGAAATCACTTTCTGCTGCGTTTTTACTGCATTAAATAGCTGAACTACACCCTTTGTGGCGATCTTTTTAAACGCACGCTCACGTTCTCGATCAGCAATTGCTGGTTTGACGCGACATATTCTCATCATTTGTCTAGCCTAAAAATAATTAATTGGTATAGTAACTCGCAATTAGCAAGCATTATAATTTCTAGTTTTTACCTTCTGTCTGGATAATTTTATATCCGTTTTTATAACCAAATCTAAAGGAAGATCTTCACTTTTTATATCTTCTTCTTTTATGTCCGGTTTGGTCTCTCCTTCGATTTGGAAATCATATTTCTTTTCTTTTTTGATTTTGAGCTCGTTCAACTTTTTAGATTTTGATAAAACTACGGATTTATGCGATTTTGGTTTAGCTTTTAATATTTTGGCCATAGAATCGGCCCAGCCAGCATTCCCTTCATCTGATTCACTTTCATTATTTTCAGAAGATTCTTCATATTCACTAGATTCTAACTCACTTTTAACATCATCATCATCAGAAAATTGGTTTTCTGAATCTGATTCTAACTCTAAATTATCCATGATTTTCACGTGCGATTACGAAAAGAACGAAATCCAGTGTCTGTCACTCAATTGTGAAAACAAAACAAACGTGTTTTCAAATGTCAATTTAATTTAGTGCTGCCCGATTGTAGTTATTTGGATTATAACAGTGTAGTTTTGGAAACTTTCCAAATTCGGCAAAAGTCAAAAGACACCCAATCCTCAATACATATTTCATTTATTTGTGAAATAAGTGGAAATATATTGAAGTTTATACATATATTAAAGCCATTTTCGTAACAATATGTTCAGGAAAAAGTTAATTGCACTAAATCATCCTGCTCCGGAGAATGTAAATTGTGATCGTAAGTATATTAGATCCGACTACCTACTAAGCATAGAATGGATAGCGTTATAGGATTAATATTTTTATTCTGTAGATCCCAAACAATTTCGATGCACTGTTCTTTGGTTGGAAGATCAAAAGATTCGGTTTTATAAAATAGAAGATCGTGCTCCATTGCGCAAAATTGATGCACCCCAGGAATGGGATAAAGCCTATGAAAAATTCAAAGAAGACTTAAATATTCCAAAGACATTGAAGACACCGACAGAAGAAATATTATGGCTTCTGAACCATGCCATACGTCTCGAATATTACGATAATGTTAACAAATTCCAATCAATGACAGCAGAAAAGGTGCGAAATGAATCGAAACCGGATGCTCCAAGTGTCAAATCAACAAATCCTTTTGATAATTTAGATTGTAAGTCTGACAACTTTTTCATTTCGTTTACTCAAATTGACCTTATCATTCTAGTTAAAAGCCAAGATTTTGAAAACGGAATACGCAATCTGGCTAAAAAATTAGAAATTCCATATCACCCGGATCACCTAGAAGTCCTTAAGGCCGTTAGTAAAGTTGTAAAAAATAATCTAAGCGTCGAGGCATTAAAGGAACAAATTGTGGAAGGAAAACCATTTCCTTATGAACAAGGCGCTGGATTTAACCTTTCTGATCCCGAATTGGAGAAGGCGGCACGAATTTTACGATTGCTTCAAATCCAAAGTTTCCGAAAACTTCAAACCGGTTTCAACGAGACTATTGTGGCGGCACAGAATCTTACGGCAGATCCCAAAACGGATACCAAACTTGGAAAAGTTGGATATTAAAATAAACTACACCTACATATTATTTGATATTTATCTTTTTGGAATAATAACATAACCATAATAATATAAACTAATAATTAATTCTTTGAATTGTTTCTTATAAAAATATCATTTTCCTCACTGGTGTTACTGTTATTAAATGGATATAAATTGAACAACCTGCTAGTTCCAATTATACCAGCAACTAGAACGAAATATTTAAATTACGACAATGAATAAAATGCAAACAGCATCTACTAATTTACCAGCTGCAATTCCGACCATTGAATATCGACCAATTTTAGATGACCTACTATTTGAATGGTGCCAAATATAGTACCCCATGCCCATTAATCCACAACCACTAACTATGCGACATGCTAAACAATCTTTGTGTCGCTTTGATAAAATGGAATTATCCATTTATGATATTCTTTGCTATGGTAGAACAATTTCTTTTTATTTTCAGGTTATTGTAATCTAGCTAAAATAATAACAGTGTACAGGCAGGGTAGAGAAACCAATTTTGTTTCAGCTGCTTTCAGGAGTTGAGCTAAAAACTTTACCGATCACAATCGGTATTTTCAAATTTCAACGAATTAAATTTTGTTGTCAGTAGAAACAGGATAATAATACATATAGGAGTAAATCTGTGAGCGAAAACTCTGATAAATTAAAGAGTTCAGCGTAAAAAATTAGTTTTCCACTTTTGGTTGTACGGTCAGGTTTGACGTAATATTTCACGAGGTGAAGTTGGGCCGAGTGGCCTAAAAGTCGAGGTCCGTTCCTTTCCTTTCCGTCAAAATTAGTTTTATACAATTTGTATAGAAAAACGGAATAGTTAGTTACAATAAAGTGGATAAATGGACGAGTTCTCAGTTCATCCTTTTTTCAAATTTATATGATACGGAAAGACGGAACACATGGCCAGGGAAGCGGTGATGTGAATAAATAATAAGTTACAAAGGTTTACAATTACATATTTGAAAACATTTACAAAAAATATACAAATTGAAGAGAATTTCTAGAGTCTGGTAGTCTTTCGTTTTATCTTTTTATTTCTTTGTCAAATGTCAGTTTAATCAACCAAATTCAAGTGTCGGCCATCTGTTCTGTCGGTGATGTGGTTGTGTCGGCCCATGTGTCCTGTCGGCGATGTAGTTGTCGGCCATCTGTCCTGTGGTGAGGTGGTTGTGTCGGCCAAATGTTCTGTCGGCGATGTGATGTGTCGGCCATCTGTCTTGTGGGCGATGTGATTGTGTCGGCCATCTGTCCTGTCGGCGATGTGGCGTGTCGGCCATCTGTGGTTGTGTTGGCCAAATGTCCTGTCGGCGATGTGGTTGTGTCGGAAATCTGTCTTGCCGACGATGTGGTTGTGTCGGCCATCCGTCTTGTTAGCGATGTAGTTGTCGGCCATCTGTCTTGTTGGCGATGTAGTGGTCGACCATCTATCCTATCGGCGATGTGGTGTGTCGGCCATGTGTCCTGTCGGCGATGTGCTTGTGTCGGCTATCTGTCTTGTTGGCGGTGTAGTTTTCGACCATATGTCCTGTCGGCGATGTGGTGTCGGCCATCTGTCCTGTCGGCGATGTGGTTGTGTCGGCCATGTGTGCTGTCAGCGATGTGGTTGTGTCGGCCATATGTCTCGTCGGCGATGTAGTTGTCGGTTATCTGTCCTGTCGGCAGTGTGATTGTGTCGGTGAACTGTCCTGTCGGCGATGTGATGTGTCGGTCATCTGTCTTGTGGGCGATGTGTTTGTGCCGGCCATCTGTCCTGTCGGCGATATGGTGTGTCAGTCATCTGTGGTTGTGTTGGCCAACTGTCCTGTCGGCGATGTGGTTGTGTCGGAAATCTGTCTTGTTGGCGATCTAGTTGTCGGCCATCTATCCTGTCGGCGATGTAGTGTCGGCCATGTGTTCTGTCGGCGCTGTGCTTGTGTCGGCCATCTGTCTTGTTGGCGATGTAGTTGTCGGCCATCTATCCTGTCGGCGATGTGTGGTGTCGACCATGTGTCCTGTCGGCGATGTGCTTGTGTCGGCCATCTGTCTTGTTGGCGATGTAGTTGTCGGCTATCTGTCCTGTCGGTGATTTAGTTGTGTCGGCCATTTGGCCTGTCAGTCAACATTCTTGTCGGCCATGTTGTTGTCGGCGAACTGGTCGGTCGGTGAAATGGTAGTCGGCCATGTGGGCGGATACCGTTGTAAATTGGCAAATGTCATTATTGTTTTTCCAAAACAAATTAATGTGCTCAGTGCTATTTGCCTCGCATATGTATATATGTACAATTTGACGATGGATTCTTCATTGGATAAAAAATTGTTGGGATTTAATAAAATTGCACAAGAAAAATTACAAAACGCATTCTATCAAATACCGGGCAAAAAAGATTTAATTATTGAACCAGCACTGATTAAACCACTAGAACATGTATGTGGCGTGTCATGGCTTAGGTATAATTTTGAGCCATATAATCTTTATTTGCAATCTTTACTAATGATGCTTATATTCTAGAGTCAAGGGAGTTGAAAAAATCTATAAATTTGATCAAAAATCTCCGCCCCCACAACAAAGACAATTCATCTATTTAATATCGACCAATTTATTATTGTTCAAACATGTTTTGGACCAAATCCAATCATACCAGAGCAGGAATGCCTTAACCTCAGACACCAGTATTACAAAGGACTATCATATTCTACTATTTCCATCAGTATTAAAAATCTTCGAACAATTATTGGAGGAAGAAGGGCTTTACAATGTTGTCGGCCTACATTGCTTTCAATGGGATTTTCTAACCATCGATAATTGTGTGCTCAGTCTAGAAATATCCCAAATTTATCGTGAAGTTTTTGTGCGACAAGATTGCTCACTACTCGGCAGCATTGCGCACAGTTTACGATTATTCTTTTTGGTTTGCAAAAAACCGAAAATAATTTTAAAATACGGCGATGTTTCTGAAAAAGTTATGGAAATGGTTAATCGGATCGAAAGTTATAGTAAGAAATCTCGGGCTGAAGTACATTTGGAAAAAGAAAGTAGCATTAGCAATGACTTGAACGAGAATTCCGATTTTACAGCAATGATTATAATCGATCGAAATAAAGACTATCCGTCGTGCCTGATGACTCCGGTCATATATGCAGGATTACTTTCGGAATTGTTTCCGATTAGAACTGGCACCATACAAGCTGAAACGGATAAGAATCGTATTAAAACAGGACGTTTAGATTTTATGGAAACTGAACAGTCTAAAACGGCTGATAATACAAAAAAAGATATCGGAACTGTTAAGCTGAATAGTAACTTCGATCGGATTTATAATGATCACAAATACATGCACTTTTCAGAGGCGATCACCAATTTAAGTGCACAAGCGAAATCTTTAGGTTTTGAAAGGAATGCTACCCAGAGTATGGGTATTGATGAGATGAAGGAATTCGTTCAGAATAAATTACAAAAAGTGGCCACACAAAAGAAGGAACTGTTCAAACATTTAATCCTATGCGAAACGATTATGAGTGAGATGGGCGGTACTTTCGAGAAGATACAGGATATTCAGGAGAATATGATAAATAATCGTAATCGAAAGCAAATAATGTCATATATCGATGAATTAATTAGTACTGGTGCACATAAATATAATGTTCTTAGACTAATATGTTTATTTCATGTTACAATCGGCGGTCTAACTATTGAAGAATGTAATAATTTTATAAAAAATTATTGTAACGCATTCGGGTATAAATACCTCGCGGTATTTTCTAACCTTCTGAACGCAAAATTATTTGTCGATACGCTCAATCCAAATAAAACCAATGTACTAATATCATCGTTAAACAATTTGACAACGTCAGCAATTCCAATCCAATTATCGGCGAAATGGCAAAATCAATTCCAGATGGATATGCATAGGTTAAAGCTACTTCCACAAACTACTGATAATATTCGTGATGAACCAGATACTATTACTTCATCGTCAGCGCGAAAACATCCATTATGTCCGAGTTATGTATTTAACGGCCTGTACATACCTTTAATAGCACAATTAGCTCATGTTTTATTAAAAGCAGAAAATTTCGAAGACATTAATTCTAAATTAGGCCATTTGGAACATTTAAAGGTGTCCGGGAAACTATACTCAAATTCAAATAATTTTTTATCGATTAAAGAAATACTAACTCGAATACGAAAATCTGAGCTGCGTGATGTATTTCCTATGAAACCACGTTCGATATTTATATTTATTGTGGGTGGAGTAACATACGCCGAAATTGCGGCTTGCAATTTAATAGAGAAGCTAACAAGCTCAAAAATAGTGATTTCATCGAATAGCATTATTTCCGGGAGTGATATTATCCAAGCATCATTTTAATCATAGTCACAATCTCAATAAGATTCTGGTATTCAATTATGACTCGTGTGCATTATTTTGTGAAACAATATTTTTTAATCCCGAATTTAAAACTTTAATATATTTCAAGAATTATACATATGTAATAACAAATAATATTTATGTAATTAATTTTTAAATTAATAAAACATACAAAAAAAACACTGAAATTTTAATTTTGTTCATTAGAATCCTGATGAACAGTTGAATTCAAATAGCTTTCGGTTGTGATTATCTTCATAGTGGCTGTTGGTGCTGGATTTGTTATGTATGTAGCAGTTGATGTACTAGCAACAGTACGATTTAATTGTTTTTGTGGCAATATATTAACAACTTTTTTTACCGTAAGACTACGATTGAATAAATCCTGCTTTATGACCGGAAATTGTTTTAAACTATTTCCCGATTTAATTAGAATCGTATTGGTCGGTTTTATTTGTTGTTCACTACCAACTTTGATAACATTTTTTACATTCGTCTTATCATTTGGGTCCATATTTATAATGATTGGTTTGAATTTTTGTCCAGATGCGGAATTAGAGTAAGTATTAGTTGATGAGGTTGTTGCCATTGGAGTTTGTTTAATGATTGCATTGTTTAGATACTCGATCTTGTTACCTGTTGTGTTTGAAGTAGCCATCGTCAATTGATCATCGTTATCTAGTGCTTGTAAGACCGTTGGTGAACTCATGACCATTGTTGATGTGGTTCCGCTTTCTTTTGGATTCGAGACAACCACTTTTGCGTACTTTAATTGCTGGAAGTTTTTTGTTATGATATTTGGAACTCCCTTCACCGCATTGCGATTTATAAGCACAACCTTATTTTGCTTATTTTTATTGACCAACAGATTATGTATAAGTATATTTCGATTCGGGTTATTCGGTTGTTGGCCCAAAATTTTAATTGTCTCATCTTTTTGTGTATGCATTGATGGCGACTGTTGATTTATAATAATCGGTGCATTTGTTGACATTGTGGTGACCGTATTACTAATATTGGAAGATTCCTGTATATTACCATCTTTATCAGCGAACACAATCGGTATATCAAATATATTTGTATTGCTTAAATCAGGCTGTGATTTTATAACGGTAAATTTCTTTGGACTTATCATAATCGAAGATTGTGACGGCTGAGCAAAGCTCTGATGGCTCGATGTGACATATTGAGTTGTACCGGCTGATTTGATTGTGTAATACTTGCTGGTGCTGATTGTCCTATCGCTTGATACAGGTGCATTTTTCATCGTAAATATCTGTTGAGTTGTTTGCATAATCTGAGGAGCTGTTGCCGACAAAACAGTTTGCTTCGGAAGTGTTGGTTTTATGGTTAAGAATTTTTGTATATTTTGTGGAGTTGATTGTGGTTTTAATTGGACAAATTGATTCGGTGGAATCACTTTAACCTTTTGATGAGCAGTTCGATGAACAATTGGTAAAGTCATGGTATTTACTGTACCTGTAGTCACAATGGTAGAATTTGGTTGATGAAGTTGCTTCAAGTCATATTTAGATTTTGACAAAGCCGGTATAATTTCGTAGGATGTCACAATTTTAGGAGAAGATGTAGATAATTTGGGTGTCATTTTTATTTCTGTGTCGGGAAGAATACTTTGAATCGCCATGTCTAATGCTTCACTTGAGGGATTTACTAACGGCATTAGTTGTGGTCGCTCTTGTGTTTTGGCCAGCATTGGAGGTCGGCCTCGCCCTTTTGATCCAGGGTTCCCAGTTGATTTCATTTTAGCCAACGGTTGTTCCGTACCGTCAGCTAACAATTTACGTTTTTTAGGTGTAACATTAGGTGTCCCAGAAGGATTTTTTGTTGAAATTACATTACCATTAGAAACATTAATCGCATTTGCAGGAAGAATTTGAACCGTTGGCTGTCTTGGTCCTGGAGGATTAATTAGACAACTCGTTGCAAATTCTTGAATTTCGTCCATGACCATATTATCCACCATTGCTTGGGTCACCCCTTCAATTTGACGTTTATTTTTTCCCACACGAAGCGAATCATCGGCTGATCCAACTACAACCAATGTTGTATGCGCGTGCATTTTTTCCCGAACAGACTCAATCTCTTCTTGACTAACACGAGCTGAATTTTGTCCAATGATAAACATTATTGGTGTTACAATATCTAACATATTGTCATCGGGTGCACCACGAATACCATGCACTGTATTATAACCAAACCCCATGCAAACTATACAATTGACACATTCAACGAGAGATATTTGTAGTGCAAGTGAAGCTCCAGCATTCAGGCCTACCAAAATGATAGAACGGTTTGGAGTTTCATTTTTAATTTCTTGAATTTTGGCCCGAGTTACAGATATTAGTTGATCCGTTACAAATTGAAACCCCTGTTTGTTTAATGTTGATCCGCTTATGTGACACTGTACTTGAATCACGGCGGCCATAGAAGCAAATAATGAATATAGTTTTTGGGCGCGGGTACTTGTACCATTGTTTGATGGGCCTGATGGCACAATAACAATAACTGGTTGATTTGGTAATTTTCGAATTTTTGAATCGACAACTGGCTCCCAAGGACCTTTAAACACTGTTTTTAATAAATCTTGATTACCACCAGTTCGGCCGAAAATCATTTTGTCGACTAAATTTGGAATTTTTGCTTTAAGCGTCTGTAGTATATCCAGATAAGCGGCTAAGAAGTATGGCGGTAAATTGTCCATAAGCACACCGTGTAACCATTGAGTTAATTTTGGATCCCACGATACACTTCCAAGGGCTTGTCGCATTCTCTGGACCGATTTATCTATCGTTACTCGCCTCAATACAGATTCATGTTGTCGATCCTTATGAGCCAATCGAGCTAGACGATCTGAGTTCAATATTTTGCTAATTTTTTCAAATATCTGAAGTTGCTGATTTGTCCAAGTCTGTTTATTAAGCAACACATCCCAATCAATGTTATCAGAATTATTATTTTTTGAATTCAGGGTTAATATTTCCGATTCCATCATTGCCTCTTTTGCTTTTTCTTCATTGTATGACGGAATTGGAGGGCTATAAAAATCCTCCAGATCAACACCTTCATCGTGCGAATGTGTATGGCATGAAGGGCATTGCGGTGGACGATGCACCATAATCGATCGAGTTTTTAGTACATTTCCTTCTTCATTGTTTGAGGGACGATAATCCCGTGAATAACTGTGTTCCATTGTAATATTATCGTCGTTATTTATCTATAAATAAAAAAAGAATTTATATAACGCAAATTTTATTATAATTTCGTTTACATTGGCATCAGAAAAATTTGGGGGTAACTTCTTTTACGTAACCTCACTTTTTCGTTTATAAGCAAATTAGTATAATTTAACGCAATTGGTACTCTAACATTTTAAGTTTACGTATTTATAATTTTAGGTAAAAATACAATTATTTAAAATTAGTGTAGTTAAAATAATACAATTTTTTCATGCAACAAATAAAAATATTTAAATGGCGTCTCAAATCTCGAATGACAATATGCATGAAGTATGGTCAATTTGAATTTTATCGCGCGTACCCAACAGCCCAATTATTAGAATCCACCCTCTAAACAAAAAAAGCGAATTGTTTAACATGAAATACACCGAGCAACGGCAGTGAGCAGCAGATTTAAATATTAGCTAATTTAACTATTTAACAAATTCAAATCGTAGTTTGAGCATAAATAAGCATTTTTGAAGAAAACGTTCAATTATTTTAAATTTTTAATAGAAAATTTCCAATTAAAAAAAATAAGTTGGTTCTGCTATTGCGTCAACAGGTCCCACACCTAACAGCAAAAAAAATGATCTTTGCTGCTAAACATATAACCTCAATAATTTTGACGTGCTGTTTAGTTTCTATTATTTTCGTGTGAACCTATTTGTTTTGAAATAAAATATTTTGAAAAATAAACGTTCTTCACAAATATAACATTTAATTCTCGTATAAAGGCTGAAACACACCGAGCAGCGGCATGGAGCAGCAGAACTAAATATTAGCTAATTTACCTATTTAACAAATTCAAATCGTAGTTTGGGCATAAATATAAGCATTTCTAAAGAAAACATTCAAATATTTTAAATTTTTAATAGAAAATTTCCAATTAAAATAAATGTATTAAATGAAGTTGGTTTTGCTGTCGCGTCAACAGGTTCCACACCCAGCAGCAAAAAAAAACTGCTCGTTGCCGCTAAACATAACCTCAATAAATATTACGTGTTGTTTCATTTCTGTTATTTTTATGTGTACCTATTTGTTTTGTAACAAAATATTTTGAAAAATAAACGTGCTTCACAAAATATAACATTTAATTCTCATGTAATACAAAAAACAATTTTGATAGAAGTATAAAATAAAATCTGCTGCGCTGCTCGGTGTGAACGGATACAAGCAGCTAAACATTCGTTAATTCTAAACATATGAATTAATTTTATAGTATTTTCAGTATTAATAAATGCCATTGCGAAATATTTTTTTTTATGCAGCTATAAACATACGTCACAACACTCAGTGCATTTTAATTTGACATTTCGTACAAATTTCATGATAATTTCTTCGTGAAATAGCCTCCTGATAATTTGCTAAGAATGCCAAAATTTGTATAATATACTTACACATACATTGCTAAATTTAATATTATCAGAGAAAATCTCAGCAATTTTGCATAGTGTAGACCCCACCTTATCAAAAAATGTATTTCCGAATAAGTGCCCTACTTGAATAAATTTCATCTCGAAATTTTTCGAAACAGATTTTTTTTTTAAATTAAATAAAATAAATTGGTGTAATTAATTATATCAAATTTGAATAGTTAAACATTACGCTACCAGTTTTCGTACACAAATTTAAGAATTAATAACCATTTATTCCTTTAAATTTCAAATACATCCCTGAAAAATAAATAATTCGAGTAAAACGTCAAAAATCTAGCATAAACAAACATTCAAATGAATTTTCATTTTTTATTTTTAAGATGTTTTAAATATGTTACCATGGTTACTACTACCATAGACATTCATACTAGATTTCTCATTTCATTATAACTAAATTGGTGTAATTAATTATATCAAATTTGAATAGTTAAACATTACGCTACCAGTTTTCGTACACAAATTTAAGAATTAATAACCATTTATTCCTTTAAATTTCAAATACATCCCTGAAAAATAAATAATTCGAGTAAAACGTCAAAAATCTAGCATAAACAAACATTCAAATGAATATTCATTTTTTATTTTTAAGATGTTTTAAATATGTTACCATGGTTACTACTACCATAGACATTCATACTAGATTTCTCATTTCATTATAACTAATGGAAAAAAACGAAACTTCTGATAATTCCAATGTTATCGTTGTGTTGTGTATTTTAAAAGGCAATGATTTTAGAATGCGTTGCAAATATAATACGTATGTATATGCAATACACCGATAACATTTGAATGGAAATTTTTTTTTTTTTTTTTTGTTTTTAGTTAAATGAGAAATCTATTATGATTTTCTATGCTACTACTTTTATATTATTGTATCTGGCAAGCTTTTAATTTGCAACGTTTATTTATTCCGTCCCTAGGTGACAGCTACTTTGCTTTATCGCCTCCTACACATAAATTTGAAATTGGTATTCGAAAATTCGAAATTAAAGACAAGGACGAAGCACAGAAAAAATAACATATACAGATCTATACATACATGTTATTTTTTTTCTTTCTTTGTCACACACTAAAGTACTTTTCATACCAGGCGCCTCGGCTTTGAGCTTCAAAAATAAAAATTCTTTATTTCATTTTTGAATTATGCAAATTAGTTTTATTTGGTTGATATCGTTTAATTTTATAGAAATAAATTCAATTTGTTGAGAAATAATTTATTTTTAAGTGATAATTTAAAAAAAATCAAAATATATTGCAATGAAGTTATCTACAAGGCCAAGGCAATGCGTTCCACACTCGACTGCGACATTTCAAAGTAGTACAAACAAAGCGAAGAGCTTTGTCAACATAACCTACAATCACATTTTTATCACAACTGTTTTTTATTTACCGAAAAATCTAGCTCATATGTAGGTTACAAATTCATAATATCTCATTTCTTGCTATAATTCACGTATAAAATGGACCTAAATAAAATATTTGATAGCAACCGAATGTTCAAAGCCGACGCCACCGGTATGAAAGGATCTCAGCTTCACATGTGTGGTAACTAAAAATTTCGAGGCGAGAGGCGCCTGGTATGAAAAGTACTTAATACTTTTTCAGTTTCTCCATAAAATATTATAAGCCACACTTTACCCAAAATATTATAATCCACACTTTACCCAAAAGTAGTTACAAAAGTTGAATTCTATTGACGCAAACAAAACAGATCTAGATCAAAAAAGAAAAACTGAACTGAGATCAATTTCTACTATGAAGAGTAAGCATTTTTTTTATCTAGGTTCCGTTTTTGTGAGTCAATAGAATAAAGCAAAAGAATGCTTAACTTTACTACCACTCTACATTCGATGACTTCTAAATGAAACACACTTTAAAAGTTTTGTTGCACAAAAATGTTATATGTCACAGACAAAATGAACTAGAGCAGATGTTAATTTTTTAAACAAGCGCTAATACTGATTAAATGATTAAGAAACAACAATCATTAAAAAAAGAAAACTGAGAAAGACTATTATTTACTATATAAAACAATAATCTTAATTCATTTTGCATTAAAAATTGAAAATTTGGAAAATTAAAACAATCGTAACGCAACCGGATAAAATCGTGTTTTGCTATGTCGTGCGCAACGCCTGTGTCTGGCAGAATTATTTCAAGAAAGCTTTATTTATTTAATTTATCCATGGAATTGTATATTCGTTCTTAGTTTTTGTTGTGCAATTTACGAAATTAAATAAGAACATACGTCATAGGTGTAGAAAACATATTTTCTGTACTTACTTGCCCTCTAATTTAACAGGCAAATGACATGATTTATAAAATAACAAAATTCTTAATAGATTATAAGTGGAAAAATAAAGTACAACTTCCCCTCTACCATTTGATGATGAAACCTTAGTACACAGCAATTTTTATGAAAATGTAATTAAAAAAAAATTACCTGTTTATTATAATCAATAAATATATTATGGTTTTTGAGTATCATGTTTTTCACAGATGAAAATTTTATAAATTTATTTGTATTTGATTGTTGACCAGTGTCACAGTATGACATATTGGTCGGCTCTTTAAATTTTGATCGAAATGAAACATCTATTTCTTTAATGTATATAACCAAGTTTATATAATTTAAATGCGAATAAATTTATTATTTTATCTCAATTTATAATAGCTAATTATTGTATTTCTATTTGTGTAAATAGATGTCAAATTGCGCACTTTAGAAAAAAAAAACTTTACAACTTTTTTATAGTGTGTTGAATTCCTAATGAACGTAAATTAATTTCGGAATTGATGTAACATTTTCCGATTTTTATTTGT
Organism: Tipula helvola; assembly: GCA_963556165.1. Lineage (NCBI taxonomy): Eukaryota > Metazoa > Arthropoda > Insecta > Diptera > Tipulidae > Tipula > Tipula helvola. The sequence continues at coordinate 366,068,697 of OY744481.1, forward strand.
CATGTTGGTTCAATTGTCATATTTTGACAGCGGTTTGTTTTTGTTTTGGTAAAACCATTATTTACAGATAGTGCGGCATTTGTGGCATTATGATGATTGATTGATTGCTATTGATAAGAGAGTTAAAGTAATGGATTTAAAACAATTATTATTATTATTCATATTTTGTAAATTAAGTTTAAGTAAGTAGTGATCAGTTGTGTAATCTAATAATATAACCGAAAATAAACTAATTCTTAGGTATTGTTACCTTCTAGGTCGATTAAACTGTACGTTATTTAGGTACAATAATTGTACGTCATGTTTTAGGGTTGGGTTTGCCTTGCTCTAAACTCCAAATTCCCGTTTTCCAAAATTCCTTATTAATGATGATACATCGGCTTCGGCTTACGGATCATAATAAGGGATTTTGGAATGATTTGTGGTAGTTATTTAACTCCTCACACTTCACAGATACTCTTTAAGTGATACACCTCACACATCAGTCAATCAGGTTCTCACATACACAAGAAATCTGTGTGATGGATCTGGATTGAATTACAACGAAGTGAAAGAGTTTTTGATTGACTAATATTTTCAGTTCCCGTTGGTCTCAAAACCAATGAGTCTAAGACAAAATATTAGATCTCTGAATTTAGGGATTATGAAGCTATTGATTAGGCAGTGATAAGTAACTACACATTTAAAAGAATACAATTCACCCTTCTTTAATAGCTAGGGTTCATTCTACAGTTTCCCCTCTATTCTCGGACTTATCGAGCTTTAAATTCTTCAAAAATCATAGATTAAAATAGACAACAAATTTCAGTGCGCCAGACGATTATAGTTAGGTAGGAAATTCAAATTATGTATCATACAATTTTCTATTATTGATCGTTAAGTTATGTTCATCAATCTCCTTGCACGGAAATAATCAGAACTTCCAAAAATGATATTACGAACAAAACAACAAAATAATTTTTATTGCTCGATTGGAGCGAAACTGTGATTATTTATACCACTTACAAAAGCTGGACCGGTCTGACGTTATAATTAATTTTCCAATTTTGCAGGTTCCTCATGTGTTCTTCGAAAATATAACAATGGTTATGTTTGTGTTTGTAATTCCACATATTGCGACACCTACGAATCAATACAACTGCCAACTAAACATGGTCAATTTTTAATTGTATCTTCATCAAAGGTATCGTAGAACTACCCAAGTTCTCATTCAAAAATACTACTAAGTTTTTAATTTACAGAAAGGTTTACGTTTTTCACATGACTACGGAGAGTTTGATTTAATTTCAAATGATCTGCAAAACTTTGTAGTGCGTGATCACGTATTTGCTAAAAAGAGCTACACCAAAAAAAGGCAAACTAAATTCAAAGACGACGACTTAAATGTGAACATTGAGGTCAATTCAAACAGAAAATATCAAACTTTTCATGGATTTGGTGCAGCGATGACTGGTGCCGTCACCTATGTATTCGATAAATTAACCGATCAACTTCAAAAATCTATTTACAAGTCTTATTTTTCACAATTCGAAGGTATTAGTTACTCATTTATACGTTTACCAATTGGTGGATGTGATAATGATTTAATGCCGTGGGCCTATAACGAATCGCCCGAAAATGAAATTTATCTTTCGAATTTTACTAAACTTCATAAACGGGATGAGGATATTGTACGCCATATTAACTCGATAAAAAATATCACCAACAATAAAGACATCAAAATTATTGGCAGTGCTTGGGGACCACCACGTTGGATGAAAACCAACAATGAATGGAGTGGGTTAGGAATTTTAAAGTATCAGTACTATCAAACTTGGGCCGATTATCATTTGAAATATGTTCAGTTAATGGATCAGCACAATATTAGTGTGTGGGGATTAACAACGGGGAATGAACCACTTAATGGAATTATAGGATCCAAATTCATAAAATTTATTAGTTTAGGTTGGACGCCGGAGAATCAAGTACATACCTACTTATTATTTAATATGTACTTATATATTTAAGATTCAACGTTCATTTTATTCCAATATATAATTTAGGCAGAATGGGTTGCAGAAAATTTGGGGCCAACATTTCGTAAATCTAATTATAAAAGTATAAAAATATTTGCTGGTGATGACCAAAGATATATTTTTCCTTGGTGGTTTGAAGCGGTAATTTATTATCTAATCTGATTGCCTGATTTTTCTTAAACCATTTAATATTTTGTAGATGAATAAGTCGAGAATTAAATCACTTGACTATGTTGACGGTTTTGCAGTTCATTGGTACTGGGACACGCTTATTCCTGTTACGGTGCTCAATGTAACTGTAAAAGAATTTCCAAATAAATTAATTTTTAATACTGAGGCTTGCATTGGTGATCGACCTTGGCAACATCACGGCCCACTGCTTGGTTCATGGAGTCGTGCGGAGTTATATGTAAATGGTTTAATCCAAGATTTAAATAATTTCGTTAATGGTTGGATCGATTGGAATTTAATTTTGGATGAGACAGGCGGTCCCAATTATGTAAAAAATTATGTTACCGCTCCAATAATCGCTAATGTTACAAGTAAATATCAAATATATAAATTCTCTAATATTTCTTATTATGTTTTTGTGTATTTGTAGGTGGTTCTGAAATTTACAAAGGTCCTATATTTTATGCAATTGGCCATTTTTCGAAATATATTATTCCAGGTTCTTATAGAGTCGAAGCCATAAGCACAAGCATTTTTGTAAAAACTACTGCTTTTGTGAGGCCTGATGGTTATACAGTAATTGTTGTTCATAATACGTAAGTGGGCGAAATTATTAAGTTGAGGGAAAACATAATATGCGAACCAAATAATTTATTCCTTTACAGGCAACCGGATCAAGTGAACGTATTTTTAATCGATCGTAATGTAGGAACCGTATCGGTTACGGTTCCGCCGAAATCTGTGCATACGATTTTGTATCGATAAATTTTTAAATTCGTTGATCTTATTTTAAATAAATTTAAATTACGCATAAATTGATAGTTTCTTTACTTTTAATATAATGCAACAATTTCTATATTAAGGTAGGTATCTAAATTTTTCTGTTGGATGACTGAAATTAAAACGTCTAGGCGGACCGGACAAAACGCGCATTGAAAGCAGCGTGAGATGTTAAAGGTATTGATTGAACGAGTCCGATCTAATGAATAAATGGGAAAAAATAAATGACCCCGGCGGGGTAAACTGGACTAGACGATTTTTTTTGTCAACTTTTAAGTTGCTTCGAAAATCAAACGCTTAGAGAATTCAAAATATTGGGGTAAACACAAAAGGACAAAAGGGCACCTCAAGACGTAACAAACCCAACACCACTGTTAAGGAGTACAAAACATGACAGAGAAAGAGCCCAAGAGAGTATAAAAGAGTGTTATATTCCATTCGTTGATACCTTTTAACCGGTAAACGTAGCGACGGGGCGTATACCACCGTGTAGACAAAGGAGTCTTGTTAGTATATGCAAATATCCACAACACGGTAGGATTTTGAAAACCGGTGCAGCGGCCATTTTATAGACTCCACTATGCGAGTGAGGATTCGAAGTATCTCTTAATCATTCTTCTCTATAAGGTGTACCCTTTGTGGTGCTAAACTAAACTTTAAATCCGAAAATTTCCATTTCACACAGGTTTGCGTTGCAGGAACCGCTAACACAACTTGCGCAGCTTCAAATAAAAGTGAAATTTCAATTTTATGGTTTTTCCACCATTTCATAATATTTTTCTCCTTGTGGTCCCGTGAGAAGGATTCATAAACAGCAAATTCCTGTTTCACGCTTAGTTCAATGCCAACTCGGAACCCGGTTGAATCGAACCCGCGAAATGTTGGGGTCGGGTTCGAAGAAATTACTAAAATTATTTGAACAGCGGGTTCGAGGTTCGGGTTCGGTTCGAAACACTGATTTGAGCACATTGGTTTTGATCTCGAGACAGCTCTTCGCATTATACTAAACAATCGGAATATGCTAAATCGTGGTCGACAACGACTTTTCACCTAGTTACGAAAAGATTGCTCACTTCTTAGAGATCGCTACACTATTCATTCTGCATCAGAACGCAGAGTATATGCTAGCTCGGCCACGCAGAACGTTACAAAACATTATACAAAACTCGGTATGTGCCATCATCATCGTGTTTGGAGCCAAATATCACTCGCATTACTCTTCTCTCGAATTTCATCAGCCAGCTAATGATGATCGTAAGACGATCATGACACGCTAGTAAAATATTCAGCTTAAGTTGGTTTCAAAATCAATGTGCTCAAAACAAGATCTGATCTTCGGTTTTAGAGAATAAGACGCAATTGATTTTAGCATCGGTAACTACACATTTGAGGAAGTTCGCTTACTAAAAGTTAAACACCATATGCAATGTCTCCAATGGAAATATTTAAAAGCTATGGCCCCAAGTGAGAGCCTTTAGCTAGTCCAGATTATGCTAAAGTTAGTCCCGAATTTTTCGGTCTATTGTTGTCCATTACTCAGATATTACCATATTCACTTTTAGATTGATTTGACGTGACAGATTGAGTCGAAAGCTTTGCTAAAATCAGTGTAAATTATTTCCCTCGAATAAAGCCATTTGGAAACTTTCCATTGTTTCGTTCATTGAATTAAGCGCTGGTAGCAAATCGTCGTTTGATAAGGTCGCTATGTTTATATCCAAGTTAAAGTTAGACTGGACGCCACATTAGTTCTGTGAAGTTGAATTGTCACTATGACGCGTGGTTTGGAAGAGCTCAGCAAACATATTTACAATGCCCTTTTAGTCATTAATAACTTATCTTTAAAATACGTTGCATTGGCATTGGCATCTTGGGAGAATGTTCTGTTCATTTCCATATTGTTATTCGGCATTCGCTTGTAAGATTTTTCTATTCTTCAAGGTAAATGACTTCGCTATTTTAGAGATACGAATGTGATATCATATTCGAATGCACCAAGAATTAAGAAAATGCTTCAACATTCCTATCTAAATTATTTGAAAAAGTTCCTTCTGCCGAGAGGCGCGGCTCAGGGGATTATTAATCCAGTTTGGTTGGCTTTCTTTGCTGATTGCAGAACGCAGGGAGAAATTTCAGATGCATTTAATGAAATTTTCATCGCCTTGTTGTGTTGGTTATAATTCGAGACAAATGGTACCAACAATTCCGAAGAGTCCGTCTTGCTAATTTTATACAGGTTTAAATTGATGTTGGAGTTAAAGTCCCTAGGTATCAGAAACACGTAGGAGGTCGTGCTTTTATTAGCTGTTGAGTTGAATGGAAGGTTAGCGTTACTATGTAAATGCTAAATTTGATTAGAATTTTGAAAATTTTAGCGAGTTTTTCTTCCCTCGTGTTCTTTCACCAAAAGCCCAGGTGGCTACATTGCCACTTTGAGTGGGATTTTTGCGTACAGGACTTTATTAAGTTTTAATAAGATTCAACATTCAAAGTACAATTTTTAATAAAATTTTGAAATTAATGTTTTGTGACCGATTTTGCCATTTTACTTACACAAAACCATCGATCGTTGTGGAGCAACCGTCTTTAATTTTCTGGAAAGTCGACTGAATCGCTAGTCGGCTAAAAAGCTTTCCATTAACAAATGATTTTAAGTTATTTGAAACAATTTGGAGAGAAATATTCGGATCGCCAGTAACAATCACATGATCGCCAAGTCGTTTCGCGTTATTATGGTGGGGAGCTAATTGTTCAAATGTCTAAACAGAAATAGTAACATCATACGGCTGACTAACTTAAACTGGTTCAGGAATCTCAATTTGGTCGATCTTAGTCGAAGTTTCTCAAACAGCGAACGATTTGTTCTTTCCGACACTTGAATAAGTTCAATCTTTAAGTAGTATCCCCCATGTATCCGAAATCGAATCTTGCATTTAATCATTTATGAATAAGTGACCAACGAAAGTAAAAAGTAGTGGACTTGGTGTTGGAAAATACAGTTTGAATACTGGTTTACTATAATATTGCTTTTTAAAATGAATTTAGCATTGATCTCATTTGCTTGAAAAAGTTTAATAATATTATGTTTATATTTATAATCATTTCCAGCCGCCCAAGAAGATAACAGTGAAATTTTGGAACATACATATTTTATGTTACTGATTATATTTGTGGTTATTGGTGTTAGTAAACACAACGTAGTAAAACTTTCCGCGTAGCTTGGTTTTGGCGATGTTTTAATCAGTTCGCATAATTGCGTAACAGGGACAAACGACGGAAAAAATATGAAAGATCTAAAAATGAGATGAAATTGTAAATTTCTTTGTGAGATTTGTACCTACACACATTCACAATACCAAATAAACGATTATCGCCTTACCAAATAAATGATTATGTACTATACAATGAAGTGAACACAACACTGGCAAGCTGATAAATTGAGTGCATTTTCGCAGGAATCTAGAGCATAAAGTGATATAAGAAGAGATACACAGAGTTCACAAGAATTTGTCCCCATTTTAAGCGTGTACGCTTATAATAATTCTTGAAATTATGTCAAAACCAATTTGTTTTTTGCAGAATTTCGTTATTTTACTATTTAAAGCACTAACTTCGGATTCGGTTTCGATTCAAATTAAATTATATTTTTCATAAAATTATCAGACAGTTTTAAAATCGCATACCGAATGTTCTTTAATTTTTTTTTAAATTAGTAAAATGGTTAATATTAAAAATGTTATTCTTTTAAATTTAATTTTTATTTTATTTCTCGCCACATTAACACAATGCGCGGTACAAATTACTAGACCACAAACCCATCCAGGTAAGTAACTATATAGTGAAATTTTTTGTTAAAAGTGCGTTACAAATAATATGTTGGATCCAAATTTAGATTTCCCAGGAAAATGTTACTTTGAAAATGAGGCCTACGCTGTTGGCGAAAAATTCAAACCAGCAAACCGTTGTGCACGGGCATCATGCCGATCGGATTTCAGCCTCTCAATTGCCACGTGTGGTATTTCACGGGTACGTGGTCTCCAATGTCGCGATGTTGGACAAAATATGGAATTACCATATCCACAATGTTGCCACAAATATGAATGCATTGCACCAAATGGTAATATTATACGGGTGTAACGATTGGTCACGGTTTGTGAATTATTGTCGTTAACAGAATTAAAATATTTTTAAACTATATAAATATAATTATATAATATACAGTTAGCTATTTGCGAGAAAAATTTCAAATTATTTATTTAATTCAAATTATTTAATGGTGTTATTTAATTATTATTATTATTGTTTTGTTGTTATTAAACAACATATGATGCGACATTCTGAAACATAATCATTTATAAAATAAATTTCGGAATATGCGATAAAGAGGTTGGTTAAGGTTCAAAATAATTAAATGTTATCATAAAGATGTTTTATTTTGAACAAATTAATATTATGAAATATCAACTAGGAAATATGTAATCAAAAACTTTATCGGCGTGTGCAAGCCAGGCCATCCAGATACAAAACAATAATTACACCATTTTTCAATGTTTTATTTAAATTAATTTTATAAATTCTTAATAAATTATTTTTATTACTACCGTTTATTTATAAATAATAACTTAAGCATATAATATTTTCCCATTTTCACCGGTGCATCGATATTTCTGGCAACACAATGGATATGGAAGGTAGTAATCTTGTTGATATTCCATACAATCTAACCCTGTAATATCTACTATGCCACAACTGAAATGACAAAAACAGTATAAGAAATTACATTTAGGATAATTTGTGTAACAAAATAATTTAATAGCCGCATATAGTTACCCTCTAACCGAAAATCTAAATTCTCGTCCACATGTTGCTTCTTCACATTTTCCCAAATATTTGAATGTTTCACCCCGGACATATGAATTCTTTGTATCAGTGTCATAACATTTATATGGATAGTCTAAATTTAAGTGCATAATATACAACAACATTGTGATATACATATTCATGGTTTAGGTAGGTGTATTAATTTGGAATACATGGTAGGTACTTACCGGGATGAGTTGAAATCTGGGTAATATATGTGTAGCTCTGTGCAATGGCAAAAAATACAAATAAAAATACAGAAACACCGAGTAATGTTTTATTGTGAACCATTCTTAATAAAAAAAGTTACTTTTTAAATTGATAATGATAATGAAACTGTTTAAAATGATCTGCCAGTAAAAGTATTTATATAGGCATAAATCAAGTTGTTAGTACATTTTCGTCATTTTCTTTATCTTCTCGATAATTGTATTCAATAAATCGAATGTTTTTGTTTGGTTACATATTTACAAATTGATTTGGGCAATTCGGAACGCTCTAATTCAAAACCATACAGGCAAATTATTTGAAAACATAAAACAGCTCGCTTTAGATTAGAGAGACCCTCCACAAAGGCTGCTGGACTTTATCGATAATTTCACGAAATACCCGTCTGCAATATACAAATCCACCGATATAGGTAAACCTCGTTTAAAGAACGTATTGTATCCGTTCGTTAGTTGAGGTTTCTTTTGATTTGATTTTGATTTTTGACAACAAGAAAAATTTTGTAATTTTTTTTTGTTGTTTTATGTATTTACTACAAAAAAGGCGAATTTAAAAAATTCGTTAATTCGATGTTTGAAGTTCAACAATTTTGGATGTTCGTTAATTCGAGAATTCGTTATTCCAGAGTTCGTTAAACAAGGTTTACCTCGTATCTTCGATCATAATATCAAATTTATCAATTTTTGGATATGTTATACAAATTTTAACACTATATGTATCAGCAAATTATTAGGAGCCTATATACATAATTTCCATATTTTTGAGGTTATATGTATTTCGTCATTATAAATTTTTGTTCTAGAGTTAAGACGTTATTATTTCCATCAATATTTTGCGGCAAAATAATTAAATTATAGGAATTCATTAATATTATTTGTTGCATTATTTTTATTTTAAATAATATTTTAATTTTATTATTTGATCTTAGCTTTTCAATTTATTAAAAATGCATAATGATTTTTGACAATATTTATTAAACCTCATGTGGAGTTGGTAACCTTACATTAAGTGCAAAGAGCAATTCTGAGCCCATATTCGGATTCAGCATGAAAAATTACTTCGGAAACAACTATTCATTGTCCAGGGGCAAAATTTTGCAGGGTAGTGTTATTTATAAGGAAGCACTCATTCCGTTTTGTACAACAGGGATGCTTCGTCTTTACTTGTTTTCGGTGCATCGTTCTTTTTTTATAAAAAATTTCTTAATACACAAAATTACGTTCAGATCAGAATACATAATAGATCTACTGTAAGCTAAAAAATTAATAAGAACATTATACATAAATATTCTCTAAGGTGATCTCAAATCACTACCTACGATGATTTATTTATCAACAAATAATAGGTCAAATTTTAATTGAGTTGTTTACTTTGTACCGTTCCGAAGGACGATTTTTATACTTCCAACTACTAAGCTAAAAAGATTATAAAACTGTTATATACGTAAGCAACAAATCTTATATAATTACTCAATTGTACAATAAATGTTAGTAGTACTAGTACTTTGACTGCGATATCACTTAGACGAAAACATGCTAGGAATTAAATCAATAATTTTATTTGTGGCATTAGCCGGTTACTTTAGTGTAGCTACATGTGCCGTTGCTCGAGGTTTACCACAAACTCATCCCGGTAAGTTTAATTGTGCTTCGTGCAGAATCATTGCAATTATAGTGCTAATAATAAATTAAAATTAAATTTTTAGATCATCCTGGGAAATGTTGGGATGGTAACACAAAAACCGCTTATAATCCAGGTGATGTGATCAATGCAAAACTTTTTTGCGGCCAAAGAAAATGTCACAGTAATTTTTCATTCAGCTATGAAAGGTGAACGTTTAAAAAATATATTATACAATTAACTAAAACAATTATTATTAAATTTTAGTTGTGGTACAGTATCGATCGATGATCCATCATGTAAGAAAATTGACCATGATTTAAGCCTCCCTTATCCAGATTGTTGTGTCGCTTACGAATGTACAGACGCTCAAGGGAAAGTGACAAGATTTTAGTAAAATCTAATAGTAAAAGTAGATTCGTTTAAAATTTTGTAATAACCAAATGTGAAGGTTATAATATCAATAAAATTTTAGATTCTTAAAATTAAATCATGTTTTGCCATTATAAATTATGAATACTGATTCTAAGAGTATCAGAAGGTTAAAAGTTCACAAGATCATAAGATTTGTCTTGTATATTAAACTTGGTTTTTTAATTATAACTCTAAAAAATAGATAACCCATGAGAATATAAACTATTATGTATTAGCAAGTAAAAATTAAATGGTTTATTTCGTCATGGCTTGTTGTGGACGTGTTTTTTAACATACCAGTAATATTTAAGATTTACAACTCATTATTATACATTTACATTAGGTATACATTATACATTTTAGTACGCTTAATTAAAAGCAAATCTTTTATCTAACATTATCCCCAATTAACCCTGAAGGATTAATTTAGTCTATTTCTACACTTTCTAAGGAATACATCAAGAAAACATTTTTAGACATAAAATTCCGTGGATCCGTCGTTTAAAAAGGTTTCCCCAATTGGTTAAGCAATTATTTTATTTTTGCTATTTTCATAAAGAAATCATCTCCAAAATATTTGCTTGGAAACCTTTCGACCCCGAGGTTCGATCGCTTTGAAGCCAAGAAACTTTACAAATTTTGATTTTCACATAAAGTGTAAAGCATTTTCAAACATTTGTAAGATATGCTCATGACCTCGGGGTCCAATCACTTTGAAATTTTAATAGATATGTTAACAAAAGTGTTATCGTCGAAGCCAAGGAAGTATAGAAATTTTCACACAAAGAGTAGATGAATTTCAAAAAATTCGTATGGAAGTCCCTTCACCCCTGATGTACGAAACTTTGAAATTTTATTACATTAAAAGTGTCACCACCGAACTTCTTAAGAAAGGGTACAAATTTGCAGACTCGTTCCAGAGAAAGTGTTACCGCCGAAGTCAAGAAACTATACAAATTTTGATTTTCACACAAATTATAAAACAATTTCAAAAAATGAATAATACTATAAAGAGCTTTTGACAGAGTCCGATTTGTTTGAAATTTTATAAGAAAGTTTTGCCACCGGACTTAAAAAACTGTACAAACTTGCAAACTCCTAGCTTTGCTCTAAGTGTATGAAAACAGTAGAAATACTATTGCGACAAACATATCGATATCATATCTATGTACATAAACGCAGCAAACTAATTAAAAGGAAATCTAATAATAACTCCCTTATTCTAATTCATTTGAGCTATCAGCCGTAAAAATGGATTAAGTTGTTTGATCGTTTTCGTGTGGACTCGCTGATGATGGTACAACCACAGAATACCCAGAAGCGACATAACGCGGTGTTTATATGGAGAAAAGTGGACTCATTTTTTTGACCTTGGTTTATAGAAGGTAAAATTTTCGGTGTTAAATTATCGTTCAGCGGCTGAAAATTCAAAATTAACATGTAAACTATAAGGTAAGAGCAAAAATTTCTTGGTCCACGTAATGTCGGTTCTGGTTGTTTATTATTCTGTGGTACAACTACAATTTCATCCAAATGTAACGCCTAGATGTCATCATATTTTTTTCAAATGGCGTACGCCATTTTACAGGTATACATTACTGCAACCCATTTACGTTATTAAAACTTATTATGAAAATGGGTGTTGTTTCGAAAATACTAGTATGATTTTGTTTAGACATTAAGCCCGTTTCATATTGAATGCACTTATCAATATGCAAAATCGTCGTATCGTAATAAAAATCCTCGTGTTATTTACGAAAATTTTCAACACCTACAAAATGTTACCGTTTGGTTTTGGTGTGCATTTTGGGCAAATGTATATAATCATAGGACGAAGATGATTACGGAAATGCTGTTACCGTGAACGAAAAGAATTGAATCATATTGATAATCTAATGTCTACTACAAGCAATACGATACTACACGCCACAAAATTCCACTCTCAAATTTCCTCAATGGAATGCATAATTTCACGAAATGTTGATTTCAATTGACTTCCAAGATCATGTGGTTCAATATTTATCCGTATATTTATCCCATTTCTATCGCACATGTTGAATTTCGTCAAAATCGGTTTAGAAATAGCCAAGTCCCACCTAATTGCCATATTCTAGAACTTTACCTACAAATTATTTTAGAATCCCTTTTACATTGTGCTTGAAGAATCGGCTTTAAATTCCATCCTAGATGAGCATATACCAGAACTATGTCTAAAAATCTATTTAAAATACTATTTCCATGATACATGTTGATTTTCATCAAAATCGGTTAACAAATAGCCATAAGTTCCGTCCTATTTGGTCATATTCCGGAACTTCACCTTCAAGGTCATTTTTACCATCAGATATACGTAATCAGCATGTTTTACCATATGATCGATCACGTTTTACCATATGTGTGCTTCATAGGTTATGCCAGTTTTGTGTTAATGCATGATAACGCTCCAGTTCACGTAGTTGCAAAGGTACAGCAATACCTCCACGATATGATATCGTTGCTATAGCAATGGTAATAGTTACGACTATAAATTTACTATAAATTATTACAATGTTCGAATCATTATTAGGGGGAAGGGGAGGGGGTCACAATTATTCTGTTTACGGAATGTGCACTTATTGTTAGTAAACGATAAGATAGAAATTTTCTGATATTAACAAAAGTGGCAACAAAATTGCTATTTGTAAACCGATTTTCAATATCATTGATATTTTGGAAAGATAATTATCTCCTCTATTCACAAAAACTTTTATTTGTGCTGAAAAACAATTTAAATCATGTTTATGTTCGATAGAAGGTGAACAATTAAGGGAAACCCCATTTTTTAAAATTCTCGCTCAATTCGAAACCTCTACAATAACTTCGATTGATCCAATATATTTGTTTATTAAGTTTCTAGGTTGACCTCTAGAAATGAAATACCTTGTATTGGGGATTAAATATATTTTATAGCGAATTATATCATTTGCTATGAATCGCTGTCTAGAAGGCCATTTAAAAAATCAAAAGATAGCACAATGATAGTTAACCTATAACCTTCACTATAATAAAATTATAACAGCAATGGAATTTTCTTTAAAACCGGTGCAGAGGTTCATGAGATCATCGAAAACAAAGCAAAGTTTGGGTTTGCATTTGTTTACATAAAAGCACCACCTTATATGATCTTCAGTTTGTATACACACGTTGATTTATTTATCAATAAACAGGATAGTTCGAAATTTTATTGAGTTGTTTATTTTGAAATTTACGAAACTTGTATATTCTAAACATAAAGATTATTAGCAAGTTTATTATATAAAAGCATTCGATTGTACAATACAAGTTAGTACAACTTTGACCGTGATATCGATAAGCCGAAAAAAAACAAAAACATGTTGGGAGTTAAATTAATAATTTTATTTGTGGCATTAGTCGGGTGCTTTAATTTGGCTTCAAGTGCTGTTTCTCAAAGTTTGCCGCACACTCATCCCGGTAAATTTAATTTTGTGAAGCGCCCAGTAAAATTAAAAATTGTGCGAATAATAAATTAAAAATAAATTTTTAGATCATCCTGGGAAATGTTGGGACGACAACATCGAAACCGCATATAATCCAGGTGATGTGATCAATGAAAAAAGTTATTGCGGCCAAACCAGTTGTAATGATGATTTTTCATTCTCATCTGTAAGGTAAAAATGACGTCAATATACGGTCGGTTTTATTAAATTTAAATGAACGAAATTAATATCTATAAATTTATAGTTGTGGCGTAAAATCGATCGATGACCCATCATGTAAGAAAATTGACCATGATTTAACCCTGCCATATCCAGATTGTTGTGTTGAATACGAATGTACCGATAAGGAAGGGAAAGTGACAAGATTTTAGTAACATATAATGTGGTATATAAATTTATTATTAACCAAATGTGAAATTTATTCAAAATCAATAAAATTTTAGATTCTTAAAAATAAAAATGTTTTATGGTAAAACAATAATGTAAAAAAATCCCCAAAATTGTGATGAATTCAGACCAGCTATTCCAGTCTTTTGTAAAGTTAAGAAAAACATGAGAAATTAAAATTAAAATGTGCTGTTATAATCCAAGATTAAGATCAGATAAATCATGATTAGTAGTTCTGTTAATATTTTCGAAATTTATTCATAAGTCCATAAAATTGTATTAGATTACCGCGGTTTATTGACATTTTGAAGATTTTTAACTGTCTAACTGGTTTAATTTTAGATACTAACCATGTGAATGATATTGAAAGCAAGGTGTTGATATTAAATTCATCTTCCTAATTCCGAATATAACCTTGAATTTGAAAAACGTTCAAAATGACATCATAAATAAACAAATACAATATCATTTTAACAAATAATCGATGAATGATAGTGGTTTGCTTCTAATATTTTCTCAACCAATTTTAAAGAATAAGTATAGGAGCAAATTGAAATCTATATTCTTAGTATTGTATATCAAGCACGCTTAAGATAATGTAAAAACAGGTTATCTTTTGTGGAGATAATTTTTATTTATTTTACTTGGACATAATTCTACGAATGTAACTTGAATACATATAAAATTAGATTGAAAAAATGGAGTTGTGAGTAGAAAACCAAAAAAAAGTAATATAACAGAGAGCTCAATGCTACCCCTTATCGGGGGCAAAAATTAGTACACTCAAAATAACCGCAGAAATCGATAGAGGGACGAATTCTAAGCAAAAAATGTTCCGAGAAAACGTTCGAGTACAAAGGACTTGGGGAAGGTGGACTTCGCACTTAAATGCGTACTTAAAACGGTGATATCTCAATTCATTTTCAACCAACAGAGAAATAAAATAATAACAAAATCTGCTGCAAGAAAAACCTAAATTTTGTATTCTTGCATTTTGTACGTATCTTCTTTAGTTTTTGAGTAATTGTGGAAAATGGAAATTTTTTCAAAAATTTCAAAATCATTTCAAAATTGAATCAAACTTTTTCCAAATTTAGGCATTCTAAACCGGTTAAACTTTTAGAACATATTGCTAGTACCTCAATAAAGTACATTGTAAATGGATTACATTTAATTTCAATTCTTATGGTTAAGTCATTGGTTTTATTGCTGATTTTTTCTCCGAAAAACCGAACAATCATTTTATTTTTATCATAACTAAGTTTTCATGCTAACAACTTTTTATAGCTTATTTTAAAGGTTTTTCCGAGTACTTTAAAAGGTTTTAAAAGTTTTTCTCCAAAAATAGTCGTTTTTCCGTTATTTAACGTTGAAAGGTTCGAATTCAGTTTTCGGCGAACAAACAGTCACCTTCACCTTCAACAAACCAAAACTAACTTGGTTCGAATTGCATCTACAGAAATAAAAAAATAAAAATCGATTTGATATAAGCTTAATTTTTGCTCTTCCAAATTTCTTGATAAAACGTAAAGTTTTCGAGTTATTCGTGAAACATTGCTCTAAAACATGCATTTTTTGTTAAAAAATTATTAGCGACGATTATGGTTTTTTACTGTTGTTAAGACACACAACAAACAAAATGCTGATTCTATTTTTTTTAAACTATTACCTTTAATTTTTCCTACACATCCAAAAAATGAAACACGTTTGTTACTTTATTCAATTCAGCACCCTACTAACACTTTTCTTTTGACAACTACTCCACAGAATACTCAGCAGCGACATAACGTGGTTTTTATATGGAGAAAATGGACTCATTTTTTTGACCTTGGTTTATAGAAGGTAAGATTTTCGGTATTAAATTATCGTTCAGTGGCTGAAAATTCAAAATTAACATGTAGAGCAAAAATTTCGTGGTCCACGTAATGTCGGTTCTGGTTGTTTATTATTCTGTGACTACTCTACAAACAAATGCTATATTAAGGCTATGTATGAAAGACGAAAAATATTATATTATTCAGCATTTTTTACATAAAAAAGTCAACATTTTCAATCACGAATAACTCTAAAAATATTGATTTATCGAAAAAACTTCATGGAATATGTTTTGCTTAGAATTCAACCCTCTATCGATTTCTGTGGTTATTTTGGGTGTACTAATTTCCACCCCCGAAAAGGGGCGGCATCCATCCCATTGTAATAGCACACATCGGCACTATATATCTTTTGTTCCTTAAGTCATTCCCTACTTACTGTTCAAAATTCACGTCAATCACTGGACTATCATTGTTTTGACGATTGTACATGAGGAATAAGCACCTCCCATTGGGGTTTAATACATATTTTTTTAATTGCTTAAGAACCAACTGCCCAAGAATTTTGCCTGTAATTTTTGGCTCTTTGGCAGTTTGATGAACATTCAAGAAATCAATGAAATTTTCGAAACTTTTTCCATTACATAAGTCAGTACTTAGCTTAATTGCGAAACCATTTCATCCCTAATTTTAGCTCCAATAATATCAATCAGTTCATTTTGGGTAGTCATGCTGATGTATGTTGCGTTCGACTTCGAATTGGTTAAATGTTTTTTAAGGTTGGCTTTGCTCTGTATTTTAAAATTTGACGAAAATTTCCATCATTTTGAATCGGATTAAAAATCTAATATGCCATTATCATGGTGACTTCGAAGCGCTACATTCTGTCGTCCTAATAATATTAGGAGTTCAATAAAGGGTTTGATTCGTTTACGGGTTTCGTCAACAATTTTGATCTCTCAATTAATGCTTAATAAATTAACGACTGACATAACGGGATTCTCATATATTTTGCAAAATTGATCCGCTTTAGTTACGGCTGTTTTTTGTTATTGGGAGCGTTCGTGTAAGTTCAAATCTATTTTTTCCAGTTAGTTTCGCAAAGGTCGTAAGTGGCTGATTTACAAGTTTTCTATCAGAATTTAGTTTTAAAATAAACACAATATTTGCAATATAATCCTTTAAATATATTAGAATACGTGAACCATTCATGATTTGTCACATGATGCTGATTAATGTATCGGAATTTGAAGTTTCGTGGTGGTTTTCAAGAGTTTTTAACAACTTCGTATTTTGGTGAAACGTCTTTTATTTTAGAGAGTGGTGCGCAATGAACGCTCAAATGGGAAAGACGCGTTTTGTCTTTCTTCGTAAATTAAATTCTGTTTTGGTTGATTTAATTTAATTTCTGTATTTTCGTTTAATTTATAAAAAGTGTACAGTTTGTGTGTAAAAAAAAAAAAGAAAAAGAAAATCTCCCGTATTGACAATTGTAAAAGTAGAGAAAGCGCCTCTCGAGGAAAAAAGTTAAAATAATGCACCTGATAAAATGACATTTGTCACAAATGCGACGAAAGAAAATTTAGCAATGCGGTAATTCAAAATTGTTTTTATATTCCAAAATTGGAATTATTTACAATTATTAGCAATCCGGTAAGTAAAAATTGTGTTTACAGTTCAAAATTGGAATTGTTTACAATAATTTCGAACGTCAAATTATCAGGTAGCTCAGTATAAAAATTGTCCACTAGGTGGAATCCGTGGACAATCGTCCACCAATCGTCAATCCAAAAAACGAAAAAATGAAATTCCTTGCAAATGGCGGAAATCATTTTGCGTAAACAAGAAGAAACATTTTTGCTTAAATTCGTTTTTAATTTGTGAAATGGTCCGAGACTGTGTACATTTTCTGAATTTACATACATATGAAAAACGCTTTAATGACGGATCAAATGCTTCCATCCGGACCTGTTTTTACATCATTGTCAAGGGAAATCGAATTTTCTTTAAATTTTATGCTTTTTGATTGAATAATGCATGTGCCGTAGTTGCTTGTTGTTCTTTGTCTACACGAAGTTTCTCTTTTTCGAATGTGTCTGTATTGCAATGACATTGAACAGCATGTGGCAACTCAATCTGTATTACAGCAACCGCGATGTCATAACACTACAGCCATCAGTACATATTCCTGTGAAATTCGATGATCAGCCGCATGTAGAGATTTGTGCTATATGCCCATACATGTATATAGCCGAAAATGAATATTTCTGATAATTAATGGCTCTTAAGAATATTGAGTGCCTAAATGAATGTCTCGTATGATTTCGACTCGACATGATGTCCACTTACTGTGGTAGACATTTGAAGATCAGCCGCTTGTTGAGATTCGTGGTATAGGCCCATATGCGGCTGATCTTCCACAGTAAGTGGTGGAATCATCTTCACATCATGAAACAGAAAATTTCGGCGGTTATTTGGTAAATGTGGTTTATTGTGTGCGTAAATTAATTCTTTTATCATTGAGTAGTCGTTCTATCTCTTTGAAGAATAAACTGTTTGTTTTTATAATAAAGTTTTGATTTTTTATTCAAAATACAATATTCGGATTCCAGTAAAACGCCTTTTAATCTACATAAAGTCTGAATGCGAAGAAATCACTGTTTGACTTCACCTGTAAACAAATAAATGCGCGTCGTTAGCTTCTGCACGGAACGCCTCCTTTATAACGAATATTTTAACGGGTGTGGAAAGGTTTGGAGAGACAATGTAGTCTTACTTTGGGAATTTTACAACAACAATGCCGTGTATTTTCATTTCGGAATAAATAATTTCATTCCACTGAGAAGAAGGTATAGAAAAATTTTCTTCTTCACGTAATTGTAGTGTTTACCACTAGAGTAAATATTTATTTAGTTTTATGAGTTGGTAGGTATTAAATAACAATTCTCAATTTTTCGATTAATTGGAATTCCAAATTTTCTTAATTATCATTTGGAATTATTATACTTTATTGAATAATTTGTTATCACTATTTTATATTTGTTAAAATTCTGTATAGTAAATTAAATTTTAGAGCTTGGTGCCAAACTGTTAAAAGTAAAAAAAAAACTTATTATTATTGGCTCTTACTTTTGGCAAAATTTCATTCCTATCCGAATAGGAATAACTTTTACAAAGTAAGACGGCAAATATTAAAATTACAATCGTAAAACAATTTTTTATTTATTTAAAACTGGTACTTTCCGTTTGTAACGTTTGGAGCGTTGTCCCGTTCTTTTACGTAATCTTGTCTCTTTTGGGTGAATACATTCGTAATTGGAACAACAATTTGGATACGGGATGCTTAAATCGTATTTAATTTTCTCGCATGATGAATCGGCGGGAATTTCTACACCACAACTATAAATTTAATTAAGTACACGATAACACAATTTTATAACACAATTAAGAAATTTATACAAGTGCATACCTTTCAAAAGTGAATGAAAAATCTTTGTGGCATTGACCTTGACCGCATGTACTTGTTTGGCTGAACAATTGACCGGGTTTATATGCGGTATTGGTATTAGCCCACCAACATTTTCCAGGATGATCTAAAGAAATCAGAATGTACTAAATTTATTTAGGCTACGCATATAAACTTACCAGGATGAGTTAGTGGGGGGCTTTCAAAGACGGCAGGTTCTGCTAAAATAATATAGCCGATTAATGACGCAAACAAAATTATCGATTTAATTCCCAGCATGTTTTTTCCGTCTTGTCGATGTCACGTTCAAAATAGAAATGCTAAACTTGTATTTAAAAATTATAAGAATATTACGTTCGTATTAGTTTTATAAATGTTTGGGGTGGGTAAGTGTACAATAGCAGTAGCACAGTGTTGATCTATTTTCTAGTGGTATACTTCTCTAATTGTTTCATTCGTTGTTTGTCGAACGTATGGCTCCTTAAGAAAAACAACAATCATTTCGAAGGATCCATCTTTATTCGCAAGCACCCTGTAACAAATTTTTTTTTTCTTAGAATTAAAATTGGAATATCGAAACATATGTTAGAACACAGAATGATATCAAAACACGTACAGGTGCAGAAAAAATTTAATTTGTGCATTTTATGGAAACAATATTTGCACAAAACATACATTGATTTGCTTATTTGTTAAACTAAAGCTAATGGAATTTTATCATATTATACTCCTCTGTTTTGACCATGTGTTCATATTTCATTTAGACAGGAAATGTTTGACCAACTACTTTTAATTATTGTTTTGATTCTGCTTTTATTTTCATGGAAGTCTTAGCTAAAAAAAACTGGTTTAAATAATATGCTAAAATACTATTTAAAATTACGTACATTCCGCTATATACCAAAAAGGTACTACAGTCGAGTATGAGTGATGAATTGTGTATCGTACGACCGGCATCTAGTTTTTCAGAACGGGCCGTAATTTTTTTTTTTTGTATAAAAAATGTCATGAAATGTTTGACAATTTGATGGCGCTGGCAGCAAGAAATTAAGATAGTTTTCGACATGACTATAAAGTTCCACAAGGAGAGTGTAATGTGATCATTTTGATTCGCAATTTAGTTTTGTTTTACTTCTTACATGAACTCAACTCAAAACAATTCAAGCTAACTTCCAACTCAACGCTTAATATAAATTAATTCAGACAGATAATAAAAAGGTCAAAAACAAACATGCAATATTTGATCTAAAATATCTAACGCACAGAAGGGTTACCATCGAAGAACCCAGGAAAAGGAATGAATCGATACAGTGTGTTATTAAGTGCTAAGAATATGGGCACACAAGAGCATATGGCACTTTGAACAATGTTTGTGTTATATGTGGTGAACTTCATAACTCAAGGAAGCAACAGTGAGAAAATGTCGCAACCTTGATGGAAATCACACAGCTAACTATAACCTATAGAGTATCTCCAATTTGTCTAGAATTGAAAAGAAGAAACAATCCAAAGCAATGAGCAGAGTAACGAATGCTTAATCTTCATTCTTCAGATAGAAAAGAAGCACAACCCGAAGTTATAAACAGAAACGCTCAAAATGGAAACCAGTACGCAAAAATGTTTTGGGATGAATTCTGCTAGTGTGTGACCTCTCTTTATTTCGTCAAATATTTTTCTATATATTTCAAATGTTGACAATACCTATTCAACCGACATCGAGAGACGAGTTGTTCAGAAAAATATTTCAGAAAACATCATTCATTGTCAAAGAAATCAAAAATAAAATGAAAACGTTAAAATCAGCCTACAAAACTGTGGTAGGCAGTAATAACTGCAATGGGAATTTGCCATCAATTTTAATTTATGGAGGTTGCTACAGGATGAAATTTTCGGGTCTGATAATGCGCCTTCCGAGAATAGCCAATCTCTAACTCGTTCGGTGGGAAAAGGGATGCAAGAACCTCAAACACAACAGAGCGATGACGTCGATGGCGATTCATTTGAATCATCGATCTAAGTGTTACTGTTAAGTGCCCGTAATGGGTGACGTTGAACTTTCTAACCCGCCGTCCGTTCACTGCAGCCAACTCAGAAGTAATACTGCTGATGATGATTGGGCTTGAATGGCGTTGTTTTTATTCCAACTTTTCTTAGGTGTAGGATTAATTCTATTTCACTTCTAATTATAGTGTTTACCCATAGAGTAGCTATTCCACGTATTTTAATTTCTATCGCCTCTCGCCATCTAAAAATCAACGTATTGGAAATTCATCATTATTAGGCGTTTTCGGAAATAGACCATGGGTAAATTCGCAGTAAATTTCGACCATTAAATTACACTATAATGGTCTAATTTAATGGTCTAAATTTACTGTGAATTTACTCAACGTCTATTTCCGAACACGGCTATTGTCAAAAATTAAATGTCTCAATGTTAATTAGCAGTCACTATGTAATAAGAAAATAATTCTGATGTGAAACTACAATATGTTATGACTTACGAGTACATAATAGGCGTTTTCGGAAATAGACCATGGGTAAATTCACAGTAAATTTCGACCATTAAATTACACTATAATGGTCTAAATTTACTGTGAATTTACTCAACGTCTATTTCCGAACACGCCTAATATCAAGAAGAAGATGTTAACTTTAAAACCGAAAGGTATAACTTACACGTATAAATTAATGAAACATTGTTTCGTGTGTTTACGTTGTTAGGGGAATCACAAAACTTTAGTGTAATAATCAAAATTTTAGTGTAAAAATGGAGCATACTAATAGTAACAATATTCGCCGCTGTTTTTAAATGCAGCACCCTCGGTAAAGGTTAGAATGTCAAATATTAGTGTTTTGTATCGAAACTATTGTGAATTTAATAACACAAAAGAATTTTTATATTTCAAAATGTTTATAAGTCGTGTAGCAACGCGTTCGAACTTCGTAGCCATAAAATTAAACGTTAAACGTAACCTTTATCACGACGGTAATGACATCTGATGTGCGGAAACAAAAACAAACTCTTTTTGCATGCCCCCATGTCAAAAGAAAAGACAAGTGTGGCTAATCGATTAAATATATGTATTTGCTAGGGATATATTGGTGAAGGTGTTTTGAAGACTAATGGAAAGTTTTATAGTGTTCATTATGTAATAAAAAAGTTGGATCATATACTAAATACCAAGTCGAAAAACATCTTAAAACAAAGCTTCAAGAGGCTCAGTTAAAAAAAGCCAGTAGACAAGAATTAATTGTTAATACTGTAGAAGCCAGAAATGAAGAAATCAAAAATCGGAATTTAGCTTACAACTTTGCGAAGCTCTTCTCTCAGCGGACATTACGTTTTGGAAACTTAAAATCCAGTATTCCGCAAGTTTTTAGAAGATCATACAGGCAACCCAATTCCTCATGAATCCACTTTAAGGAAAACCTATCTTGCTCCGGTATATGGACAAATTATAAATAAAATAAAACAAGCAACATCTAAAAAAAACAAATTTGGATTTCAATTGATGAGACGACGGATGTGATGGGTAGATATGTCGCAAATGTAATTATAGGCATTTTAGATAAAGACAATTTTGAAAATTTTTGCGATTCCGGCAGTCCTATTCGTAAAAGAAAAACGTATGTTAGACCCACCTCCAACTTTACAATTTTTTTAAATTAAATTAAGTGCACATGTTCAACATTGTAATGCAACCATGAAATGAAGAGGGCAGGAAAGTGCATCTGTAATACTGTTTGTGTAATTTAGTATTCTCTGTCTTTATTGCATAATTAGAGAATTTGATTGCAATACTGTGGTTATGCAATCAATTTCGCATTAACTAAATACATAAGTATTTTGTTATCTTAGCTAATAAGGTTTAAGAGAGTTTTGACAACAGTATATTTTTTGTAAAATTTATAATTCTATTTTGTTTGTGAGGTAAAATATTTGTTCAACATGTTTCTACAAAAATCTTCGGTTTTGTGTGTTTTCATTTTTGCAACTCTAATCTGCTTATCGAATTGTTATTTATAACACACGCTTAATGGCACGACCACATCCAGGTACAAAGAACTATCCGTGTAAAGTGAATATTATTTGTATATAAACGTATAATTCTTTATAGATCATCTTGGTAAATGTTACTGGTCAGAGACAAGTACAGCTATACATATTGGAGAAAAATACAGTGTTCCAAATCGATGTGAAGTAGCTGTTTGTCTTAGTGATTTTTCATTTCGTGTATCTGGGTACAGTTGTAATTTTATTGCGGATATTGGGTTTTTAACCAGCTTAATTAATTTGTATTTTGGACTATGGACTATGGAAATTTAGTTCGGGTTTATTAATTGGATATGTTTAAAACGTTAACACGAATATTTATCAAATAAAATTGTGGTTCAAATAATTAAAATTCATATTTTTCAGTGCAATTAATTCAGGAGCCTTCTCTAACCTTGTTATATCAATAAAATTTCAGGGAACGTTTGGATAATCGGAAACGGAACAGCTGGAACCGAACCGAACTTTAAAATTAAAAATAAGAACCGAACCGAAATTGAACATTGTTTTTTTTTAACATTGTTTTTTAGCACTTTTAATATTAAAATTGAACTAAATCAATCAAATACAGCAAAACCATACTTTACATTATGTATGGGTAGCATTTTGAGTTGAATTCTTTGCAATTTTAATTAATTAAAATTAAAATTATTAGAATAATATTTCCATATAACTACTACTGGGAAATTTCGTTTACATCAATTTCAAACTTATAAACCCGCTACTAGAGGCGCTTTTTATACTTTCCCACTCGTCAATTAAATAGCGTTGATTTGCTGCTTTGAATTGTACTATAATTAAACATTATGTGACAGCATTGCCATAATTTTTTATTGTATAGGTATTTTTAACTAACCACTATGCGATATGTTTTTTAATATTAAAATCTCAAAATTGAAATTTGTGTCTTCATCACGACCCTAGTGAATCAGGTTCATTAAAGGAAGTTTAGCAGGTTGAATAGAATAATGATAGAAACACACGTGCAGAATTTTCCTTGCGTCGAAATTAAAATACACTACTTTATAAGGAATGAAACACAAGTATTTCGCTCATCATGCGTTATTACGCAAGTTGCCTCTATTTCTAATTTAGCTGTGAATCGGTCTACTTAAAAGAAAATAAATTCAATTCGATTTTTCTACATTTTCATTTTTTCAGTGCCATTTTTGATTTCAGTCAACAACTGAAAACAAACGTTTGCTGACAATTACCAAAATGAAGGATATAAATTAATTCGTTTGTGATAAAATACGGTAAAATTCATTTAAAAAAATTGTATATTAAAATTAAATACGTGTAAATTAAACGCCAAAAAATACGCAGTTATAAGACATGTGTTTGGGTGCGGAAATACGCGCGAGGCAAAAATTCCGCACGTCTGTTTTCGACAAAAATGATCAGGTTCATGTTTTAGGAAAAACCGAACCGAAGAATGTGTAGATAACTGAGAGCACACTTAATCTAAAATTAGAATAATATGTATAAGTTATATATTTAAAAATTATCTCAATATTCTATAATACAATACAGTAAACACACATCTTATCAAGATGCAAAAAACCCAAGTTTTATAAAATCTTCAACGCTGTATAAATACTCAAATTGGTTTAATACATTAATTAGTCTATAGTCCTATTGTTCAGCTACATTATACTTCAGCTTGCAGTTAAAATGTTTCCCAATAAATCTATATTTTTGTGTATTGTATTTGTGGCTTTAATTGAGTTATCAAGCTGCGGAATTGGCATGATGCCTTCACCAATCCATCCAGGTAAACAGTAGATTACATAACTATCATAACAATTTTTTCATGATGTCTATTTTTTTATGTAGATTTTCCTCACAAATGTTATTGGGAAGCATCAGGCGTTGTTCTTTCGATTGGTAGTAGATATAGAATACCAGATCAATGTGCCCAAGTAGTATGTGAACCAGATCGATCTTTTAAAATTACAACGTAATATTTGATATTTAACTTTGTCAAAACAGTTCGCTTACATAAAAAAAAAATCTTTTCATTTTAGTTGTGCTCCGTACGGAATAAGCGATCCGTCATGTCGACAAGTTGCACCAGATAATAGACTTCCATTCCCCCAATGTTGTATGGTATACGAGTGCGCCGATGGCCAAGGAGGACGAAAACGTGTATAAAATTTAAAATTATATCATGTTTACTAAATAAATACGATTTACATTATTAATCTCGAAACAAAATGTTATTATTAGAATGATGAGGTCAGAAAGTTTACAGATAACTGCAAGTCGTTAATAAAATGTATATGACATAATTCTGAAATTATATCCGCGTTTCAATTTGATGCAAATCCATTTTTATAATTAACTATTTTATAAACAGTTTTGGTTTGGTAATTTGGAAGTTAGTAACAATTTTTTATTTGTAGTGTTAACTTAAATATTGCAACCAAATAAAATGTTTTCAATAAAATCGTTAGTGTTATGTTCTTTACTACTAGTAACATTTATTTGTTCGTCTAGTTGTTACATGTACAAAACAATGGCACAAACTCATCCAGGTATAAATAAATTATGCTAAAATTAGTACATGATGTTGATCATTAATTTATAGATCATCCGGGTAAATGTTACTGGACCAAAACACAAACGGCCGTAAGTGTTGGTGAAACTTTTAGAATTCCAAATGATTGTGTGGAAGCTGAATGCTTTGGTGACTTTTCATTTTCGGTGATGGGGTAACTAAATAAAAATTAGTTCGAAATCGGAAGCTTTTAATTACAATATTATTCAATTTTTATTTAATTTTTTTAGTTGTGGTGTTCAGATGTTCGATGATCCATCATGTCGCGAAGTTGAACCTGATTTAAATCTTCCATATCCAAAATGTTGTCAAGCTTGGGAATGTGTTGATGAAAATGGAAATGTATCTCGAATTTAAGAAATTTTGTGCACATTTACAATAATATAAGTGTGTTGTATTGTATTCAATTTGTTTTTTTTGGACACAGGTCTTAGAACTAATTGGGCACCCAATAAATTATAATAATATAAGGGACATTGCTATACATTTCCATAGTAAACTAGCGGTCAAAGATATAGGCAGTTTTATCGATGCAATTTTATTTGATACGTGAAAACTGGTACCGAAATACTTTAGAGGTGTTAGGTTTAAGAATTTTTAATTTTTGGTCTGTCGGAGGAGCAATAGCGTTATACGGGGCTGACATCCGGCAGATTCGAAATTTTATATTCATTACTGGCGCAAACTGGATTGTCTCCTTTTCATAAATAAGTATATATCGAAATGGGACTAACTAATACTGTGTTTGATGAAATATACGCAACATAATTTTCTCCATTATCGGTGATATGAACGGGTTGTCTTTAATTATTACCTGCAAAATATTTGGCCACTTGACGCATATTATGAATGCCGCATTTAAAACAGTTAACTGGTGGTCTCTATGATATAAAAATCTAAATGCCTACTGAACCAAAGCTGGTTCTCGCAATATAAGAGTAAAAATACATTAAGATATTTGATTGGGATAGATGAGAAAGGAAATGTAACTTTCTGTTCCTATGTATTCTGTCTGCGGTTCAGTGAGTGAACGTGCTACATTCCAATAAAGCGGAATCGTCGATCTTCTTAGTAAAAGAAACATCGTTTTAGCAGATCGGGGGTTTGATATAAGTGACCTCTTAGAGAGTAATGGCGTTGCAGTTAATAACCCTTCATTTATAAATCAAGGACAGCTAACCCCGAACGTGTTGGTTAGAGTAATTTTAATTCAACTTTGTAACGTCACTCTTCCATGTTTATAAAGTTAGTTCATTTGACAACATGCCATTCAGCCACTTTACACTTGCTTTCTTGCATAACGTTTCTCTGCTTTCAAGAATCAATTTCACTTAATACTTGCTTTCTTGAAATGTGATTCTTTTGAATTATTTGTCTATGTATATGTAAAAATATTTCCAGTATCATCGTATGCCACTTCGTCACTTGGTATAGAAATAAAAATATGGCCTTCGGAAATTTTATATAACTTTTTGTTTGTGTTAGTGCAGAGAAACACAAGAATCTCAAATAAATTTTGTTGAAAAAAGATTTACAAAAATATGACCTTCGAAATCAGTTTGTAGGTACAGAGGAAGGGAACGAAGTGAGAAACATAATGCAAGAAAGCAAGTGTAAAGTCGCTGATTATAATCGTATTACATTTGTATTTTCTCTAGTTGTATTCTTTTGAGAAACAACGTGTTATTTTCAAATCTAACCTTAAATAAATAATTATAAAAGTAGAATTACACAAAAGCAAAGCAGTAGTTTTAGTTTCCATTGTGATAAAACACGTTATTTTTATCAGTTTATGGGCCCAGGGAACAGTTTGTGAGTTTTATTTTTTTGTCGAGTTTGTTTAAAAAAAAGAAGAAATGATTTCTATTCTGGAAAAGAGCACATCGAAGGTGGCTCATTTCTATGGCATGAATTTTGGCAATTCGAAATATCGGCTTAGTATTCTTTTGGATGAAAAGGGATTACGTAAATTTATCGAGACTGATTTAAGCGATATTTTAAAAGCGGAGGAAAATCAATCTCTGCATAAAAACATCGAGAAAGAGAAGAAGTCATGTATTTCGATTATCGTGCAAAGCATTCATGACAGCCAGCTGGATTATGTGAAGGACAAAACGACCGCAAAAGGTATGTTTGATAATATACATAACTTTAGTGTTCGAGCGAAAAAGTATTGCGGGACAACG
This sequence comes from Tipula helvola, assembly GCA_963556165.1. NCBI lineage: Eukaryota > Metazoa > Arthropoda > Insecta > Diptera > Tipulidae > Tipula > Tipula helvola. The sequence continues at coordinate 366,096,749 of OY744481.1, forward strand.
TTTATTACGAAAACAGCTGCTGACAATGAAAATGCAATATGGAGATAATATTAGTGATCATTTTCTGAATTTTGACAAAAAGATTCGTGATTTGAAATCAATTGTGTGTGTGTGTAAATTTGGTAAAAAAGGGCACATAAAGTCGATGTGTTTCTCAAAATCTTTTAAGAATAAGGAAAAATCCAATATAAAATCTAGTAATGTAAAAGACGAAGCAGGTAACATAGCCTCAACGAAACGAGAAACGAATCTCGTATGCGCAGTTGATAACCATGATAAATTTGAAGCAGCGAATGCATGCAACCGAAACAGTAACAACAAAGAGTGTATAAACATGGGGCAGAATCGGGACGATGATTCAGCGTTGGTTAAATTCATATTGGAGTCTGCTGCAGTGGTGCTACGGAGCACATGGTAAATAGCAAACAAGTGAAATAACGAATATGAATGAACTAACAATCCAGGTAGCAAAGAAAAATCAACAATTGAAATCGAAACAGCGAGGCAACATAAAAATTAAAACTTTTTTGAACGATAAATTTAAAGCGAGAATGATTAATGACGTGTTGCTGGTTAATAATTTGGAACACAACTTAATCGGGGATTTGAAGTAAATTTTGTCAAAGATTGTGCGTACATTTCTTTCGATAAGAAATTATAATTTGTTGCAAACAAAAAAGGAAAATTGTACGAGACAACATTTCACGTTGATTGTGATGTGTCTGCTGGTTTTTCAAGTGAGGAACGATCGAATGTGTCTCTCATGCTGCATTTTCGTCTAAGACACCTAAATGTTTTCGATATGAAAAAGTTAATTTCGAGAAAAATGGTTTCTGGTTTGGAGCAAATAAAAATAAACACCGAATCGCAATTTTGTGAATCATGCGTCAATGGTAAACAAACAAAAATGTCATTCCCACCGAATAAGCAGTTACGATCGAGTCGAATTTTGGAATTAATCCACACAGACGTTTGTGGACCAATGAATGAACCAGCTTGGAATGGATCTCAATATTTTGTCACTTTTACTGATGATTTGACGCGTGCAACAATGGTCTTCTGTATTGAATGGAAAAACTCCGTACTCGAAAAGTTCAAAGAATATGTGGCGATGACTGAGGCACGTCACGGTTGTAAAATTTCAAAAGTGAAGGCTGACAATTGTGGCGTATACACATCGAACGAATTTAAAAAATACTGCAAAGACAAAGGAATTCAGATCATATATACGGTTCCATACAATCCTGAGATGAATTCGGTATCAGAACGATTAAATCGAACTTTGCAAGAAAAAGTTAAAACCATGTTGCTAACAAGCGGAATAAACTACTATTAATACAACTGATGAACATTTCAACGATAAGAAAAAATAACAATAGACAACAGTGTTAGTATACGAACTGCACTGATGACAATGATAACATCGAACTACGTAAGTCCAATCGAGAACGAAAGCCAGTTCAACATTACGGTGATTGGGAATACTCGGCACATTTTGCTCTATCAGCTCAGGAATACGTACAAAATGATCCAACTTCAATTCAAGAAGCGAAACAAAAATCAGATTGGCCACAGTGGAAGAATGCAATTCACGAAGAATATTCATCTTTAATTAAAAACGGTACATGGTCATTGTGTGATTTACCGAAAGGTCGAAAATTGATTTCGAATAAATGGGTTTTTAAACTGAAACACAAATCGAATGGTGATATAGATAAATACAAAGCCATTTAATGAATTAAATATCGAATGTGGATGTACTATAATTTATGAAAACAATCAATCGTGCAATAAAGTTGCAGAGGAACCGCGAGAACACAAACGAATGAAACACATTGATGTAAAATACAATTTCATTCGAGAATCAATTGCAAATGGTGATTTCAAGCTGAAATACATTCGAACGGAAGATCAATTAGCCGATATTATGACGAAGGGACTCAACCAAAAGCTGTTTGTGAAGCATCGTGTGAATTTAAATTTAATTTAATTTCATAAAAATTAAGAGGCCATGTGGTTAGAGTAATTTTAACCCTTAAATGACACACTTAAGGAAAATCACATAAATGCCACACTGGGGTCTTTTAGACCCCAGCATGAAAATTACCTATTATTCCTTGAATTTTTCTATATTTAGCTTTGACAATTTTTTCCAATATAGTTTAAAGCTTACTAAAGGAGATCAAATTACTACATTAATGAAATTTTAATTTTATGATACCAAAAAAAAAAAAAGGTTTGTGAAAAAAATAAGAAAATGGCTTGTTTTATATAAAATAACCGAATTTTTTAATTTTCAATATTTTTAGCTAAAAGTTTAGCGATATACCCTTGAGATAGAATCTTTTTAAATAAAAATAAGCCCGATACTGAATCTTTAAAAAAAGGTATTTATTTTGCAATATCAAAGTTGAATTTTTTCTTATCGTCGAAGATGGCCGAACACGGCTCTGGCCAGCCGCTTGACGCTCTCCTACCTACAAAAGTCGTTGATCTAAAGTACACTCTTCCATATCTTCCTGGACTACTTCCATGGCACTCTCTGGAGCACCGCACATCGAAAAGTCTGAATCATTGTCTTTACTGTCCTCAAACACGTTATCTTGTCCTCCTGAAGATGCTTCGTCGATGGGTTCTAGCACTTCTCGGACGGTTCGACTCTGCAAATTATATGCCATCTAATAACACGTCAAAATCAAAAGAAATATAATAAACTAAACAAATTTTACCAACGAGCGCAGTCTTACCCACGACCAGAAACAATAAAACAACACAAAAAACGGCAAAAACAAATTTGAAAAATTATTTCGTATACAATACAAATATTTTCATTCAATTTTTATCAAATCCGTTCACCTAGATATCTTAGTCATATCACATTTTTCTTGTCTGGTCAAGGTCTATTAGTATGTCTCTGTTTTTTGAAAATCGGATAAGTACCTTTCGAATTAATTTGTTTACAGGCAGATATCAGCAGCGGGGATATAAGGCATCTCTCTCGCTCTAGGTCTGCTAAAGTTGAGATGCCTAAAAATTATTCCGATTTTCACACAAATATACGTATATGACACACTGGGGTCCGTTGAACCTCACCGTGATTTTGGACATTTCTACACAGCTGCTAGCAGTCAACCGGCTTGCGCTGAGTACGTAAACAGGTAGTTCAATATCTCAACTTTAGCAAGGGAGGGGACACGAGTTGCATTTCCGGAGGAAACATTTAAATATGAACGATTGAAAAACGTCTGGGGTCCATTGGACCCCATGTGTATTTAAGGGTTAATTCAACTTTGTAACGTCACTCTTCCATGTTTATTCATTTAATAACATCCCTCCCAACAAAAAAATGTATACGTCAAATACGTAACATAAAAGTTACGTTTACGTACATTTTTCTAATGCGACAGCACTGCCTCTCGTGAGTGGTAAAAAAAGGCAGCCATATTTAAATACGTATAAAAATGACAACCATTTTTGTTTTTCTCGCTGTAGTACGTAATAAATTTAATTATGGAACACCGTCATTTTTTAATGCCGCTGATATTCTTACAAATTTTTAATATTTCAAGTGGGTATTTATAGTCAAGTTTGTAGTTTTGATTATAGATTTTTTAATATTAATAATTGATTAAGTATTGTATTAGTAATTAAATAGTTTTACTATTGTGCTTTATTATATTTAGTTATCGTATTAAGTAAATTGGTAATAGTGTTACAAAAGTATATTATAGTATATTAAAAAATTAAAACTTTGTTTATTTTAGATTATTATTTTTTAAATTATATAAATAAAATATTAGTTATAACCAAATCATGTTTGTTTTTTAATTTAAAAATAATAATTTTTGAATGTGTAGGCTAGTGTTCATTTATATCAATGCTTGGGTGTAACAGAATTGAACTGTTTTGCTGTAACTTTTACGAATCGCAAATGAGTATCAAATATGTTACATAATTGCTATACGTAAAAGTTACACAGAAACTGTTCATTTATGTTACACCTAAGCGAATAAAAAATGTAACATTTATTTGTTTCATTTCTCTTGTGACAAATGTTTCGTTTGCGTATCACTTCTATTACACAAATACGTTACGTTTACGAAGAGTTTAGTATTAGGAAGCCTTCGTAAATGTTACGTTTATGTTACGCTATGTTTGAAGGGATGCCATTATAATGCATGATAAACCAATTGAAAGGTATGATTGACAGCTGTTTTAAATTCGTTTTTTCTTGCGCATGTCGTCATTCGGTGCGATAAAATCACGAGGCTTCGTTGTTCTCACAAAATTTTCACAAAAACTATCGCCGCAAAACAATTCGATTTGTTTTTGTTTGCTATGAACTAGTGTTTATAAAAAAAAGTATAGCATAAATCACCGAATGACGAAATTTTTTAGTGAAAGAGATAACAATACATGCGCTTTGGTTTATCATGATTATAATGTATTATATTTGTATTTTATTTCACTTCTCTAGTTGTATTCTTTTGAGAAACAACGTGTTATTTTCAAATCTAACCTTAAATAAATAATTATAAAAGTAGAATTACACTGTTTTAGTTTCCATAGGGCATGCTTATAGTAACAATATTCGCCGCTGTTTTAGAATGCAGCACCCTCGGTAAAGGTTAGCATAGCAAATGTTATGTGTTTTGTATCGTAAGTGTATGGTGAATTTAATAACAGAAAAGAATTTGTATATTTTAAAATGTTTATAAGTCGTTTAGCGACGCGTTCGACTTCGTAGCCATAAAATTAAACATTAAACATTATTGTAACCTTTATCACGACGGTAATGACATCTGATGTGCGGAAACAAAATCAAACTCGTTTTGCATGCCCCATTGTGATAAAAACACATTATTTTTTCAGAACGAAGTGCTTTAAACACGAATAATCGCAAATAGGAGAATTTTAGTAGAAAGGATAATTGAATTAGCCAATTTTAATAAAATTTTATCCCGTACAATGCCGTCACATTTATAGCCTAATGCCAATGAGATAATTTTTGTAGGTAATTTACTAAATAATTTTAAAAAAAATATAAGCTAATTGAAATTTATAAAATAATAAATAAAAAACATAGGTATTCGTTTTGTTGTTTAAATCAAATGTTTAATTTTTAAATGTTGTAATCTACATTTCTAACTTCCAAGTGTTCGACTTGTTAGCGTTGCTACGTTGGCTCTCAATTTTCTGCTATTCATTAACCACTGGGATGTGGTAAAGCGTCCTATTTAAATTATTTGTCTTCCAAATGTTAAACCTAAAATTTGTTAGTTTTTGCAATTTATTTAATTAAATTCTGTGTTAACTCTGTTTTTTAATTTGTCTTCAAATTACCTTTCAATAAGAGCTGCCATATGATTTTGTCCCCATAATCTTCAGCTGTTGTTTCAGCGCGAAAATTGTATTATTTATTCTTCAATGTACTTTACTTATTTTGGCAAATTATCCATTTTTAAATAATTTTAATTTTTATTTTAAGCTGGAATGTGTTTTGACATTTCTTAACCTAACACATGCGCCACCATTTTAGTACGTTTTTTAATATCGCGTATTGTTCTGTGGTCTTAACGAAATTATTACTTTAACTATTGTCAGCCAGATGGCATTTCAATGTTTTTATAAAACTGCGTTTACAAGTTTATACCATTCAATTTAACCCACAAATTTAAGAAATTTAATTGATTTTCAAATAAAACGTTCTTGTATGTCTCTTCCGAAAAGTGGAAATTAATAATTATATAATATTTCTAAATCTAAAAATTTACGTAACAAATATGCATTGTACAAATAAATTTAATGAAATTTTATTTAAACGAAAATTTTCCGCCATAAATTTACACTAACAAATTTGTAATCACTTGAAATAAATTTTATACCATTCATGAGTAAATATACTCCATCTTGAAAAAATAACTCGCGAGAAATTCATCAAAGCGAAAGCGACGCTCTATGTTAATTACGAAACTTAGGAAATGTGGAATAATTTTGAGAACAAAAATTAAATAATTATAATTAATAATTAGATAAGTTTAAATTGTATCCAAAAGTACATATATAATAGGAAGTTATAGTGATATTTACATTGTTTAAATCGTTCAGAAAGAAAAATGCATAATTTTCACTCAAACATGCATGATTGTTGAATTGTCAAAATTTCAATTTTTTATTTTTTTTTTATTCGAAAATAGAAACATTCTACCGGATAACCTTTAAAGTGTTTAGTTTTTTATTTTATAAAATACAAAATGGAAAGTGATACTGTTCAAGAAACTCAAAAAAGTGAAACCGTGACGGAAGATATTGAAACGGCTGCCTCCTTGGATAATGCCGCCAAAGAAGAGGAATATGGTGATTCCTATTACGATGACGAAGAAAATAATAGTGAAAAAAATGAGTATTTGATGGAGGTGTCTAGTGAACATGGCGAAAGAGATAATGGAAGTGCGGATGAGCACGACGATGATGAAGATGATGAAGAAGAAAGACCATTAAAAATAGTAGGCTTTGGTAGTGACGATGGCGATAACGAAGACAAAATGTCAGATGAATTAGAAGGTGAGGAAATAATTCTGGAACAGGAAGAACGAGGAATCAAACGAAAAAATCAATCAGACGATGGCGATGATGAAGATATTAGCAGTGAAGATGAAGAAGATGGATTTGCCGGATTTGAGGAGAACCAAGTTCAAGAAGGTTTACTTAATTTTTATTATCAAAATTATTATTTTAAGGTTTTTAATTATATTCTCTGCTCATAAAATTAGTGAATTTGATAAGGTAAACGAATCACCGTGCATAATGTGTCCTGTGATAAAATTTATATTTTCTTCAATGCTTAAACATTCAAATTCGTTCATTTATACTAATTTTGGGGTAATTAAATGAAATGCTTAAAAAATGCTTTGTCCCACATACATATTTCATCATTTTACAAAATTTGTTGTGCAATTCTAACTATGTATCTAGCTATATCCCAGAATAGAGATCAAGCATTATTATTTTTTTGTTCTTTCCACTAAGATTTAATGATTCAAATATCATTGCACAACTAAAAGTATTGGCCATTTTGTCTTCTATAAGAATCCAATAATAAAAAGGTCGTTTGTAGGTGTCGATACTTGCAACATATCAGTGATACTGATGCAATATCTCTAAACATTTTAATTTCTTATTTTTAGTATTATTCTGATAACAAGAATTTCGAGAATCTAAATTTTTTCTAAAATATGTATGTTCAATTTTTTCATTGCAGAATCTCGTCGAAACATAAAACGATTTGCTGCTGCTAATAGTAAAAGCACAGCCAATCCATCAATTACAAATAATATAGCGATCAGTAATACGAACAATATTCCAAAATCGCCTGCGTTTGTGGTGAAAAAAGGTGGCGGACCACGCACAATTCCATTAACTGATCCGATCTATGCTAAACCATTTGAATTTGGATGGAAACGTGAACTAGTTTTACGTGCTATACCGGAAGCTAGCAAAGAAAAAGGCGAAGTATATTATATAGCACCAAATGGTAAACGATTACGTACCCGTCATGATATATACATGGCTTTATCACAGGTGGGCAACGGAAATTTAACACTCGATAATTTTACATTTTCAAAAGAACCTCTAGGATTAAATTCCGATATGGAAATTATTCGAAGTGCTAAGCTATTAACGAACGCGGCTAAAAAAACGGAATTAGAGGTATCAAATATAACGCATAGTAAAAGAATTCCAAAACCTAAAGTACCTAAAGGGGCAAGCCCACCACCACCATCTACACCGTCAATTAATCGTAGTCTGTCAAATAAAACGATAAGAAGTGTTACAGCGGCGATATCGACGCCGAGCATCGCTGAACCAACATCATCCACATTGGATAAAAAGGGAAAATCAAAGTAAGTGAATTTTTACTAATAATTTAAACGAAAGGTAAATGTATAATATACTTGAATGTATATCATCCATTTTAATTGTCCAAAAAAAAAAGGAATGTTCCTTTTTTAAATTATACATCCTTTAATCCTGATCCTTGTTATACTTTGATATATAAAAAAAAAAATATTCCCCAATTCCCTGTAAACACCAAAAAAACATAAAAAAACTTGTTAAATATAAATCATCGATGAAAAAACGAAACAAAATAATGGTTTCAGGAGAAAATCTTGTACAATACAATGTGTTCTGGCAATGGGGACCATACCAACATTACAATGCAAAACGTGTGCTTGGCTGTATCATCACGAGTGTTATGGCGTTGAGATAAATAGTGCAGAGAGCTTTAATTATATTTGTGAGGTAAGTGAATATTGGCTTTTTTTATTTTTTATTAATATTTTGTTCAAATTTTAAAATTATTTCTCTAATTAGTTTTGCTTAAGCCTTAAGCGAGCAACCATCATATTAAAAATAATATTTAATTCTTATTTAAATTTCAAGTTAAAGTTTTAAATAATATTAATGATTATTATTGAATTTATTTTCTATAAATTTATAGGTATGCAAACTGGAACAAGTAGAAGAAAATCGTCAGAAAATAAATGAACACCCCAATGAACAACTAACTGAAAAAGAAGTTCAAAATGTATCTCCACAACAGCAACAACCACTATTAGCGCCACCTCAGCCACCACCACCCCAATCGACAACCAATCAAGTTATACTAAATACAAAAGAAAATGTTGTTGATTCATTAACAACATGGCATCACTATTCCACAAATATATCAACAAATCAAAATATATTTAACGAATCGGATATACCGCCACAAACAATTGCCTCTATAAACGGCCGAAAATTTATTGTAGTTCCAAAAACTAATGTGCTAAGTGTATCACCGCCACGCGATTCATCATTAAGAACCGATAGTTTTAATAACTACGGTTTTAATAAATTTTCAATAACTCGTCGTAATTCAAATACCGCTCCTAACGAAGAATCTAATTGTGAACACACGTTTATCAATAATGACACGTAAGTGTTATTTTTATATGTATCTCTTCTATTTACGAACAAAATGATGAATGGGTTACTATTTTCTTATAAACTTACACCGGTTGGTTAACTTTATAAAATTTAGCGACCCTTCTAAAATTTTTAACAAAATCGTGAAATTTTTTATTTAATTAAAAAACAAAAGAAAATTTGTTTCTTTGTTTTCAGGTTTTGCACATATAAAAAATATATATAATCCTTCAATTAAAATCCTTATCCATAATTTGTATCCTTCATCAGATTTTATTATTTTTTGATCATTTGCTTGTCATTTAAATGTTTTTTTTTTGTATCATTTATCACATCACATGGGATACAGTTTTCGTTTTGTTTGTTTTATGTTTGCTTGTAGGTCAGCAACAACAGCGCAAACAACATCGCCAACATCACATCAAGATAGTAATAGTCTGAATCGAAAGAAAAGTGGAAGTAGAACTCCAAAATCATCAAGTGTAGTAACAGAACAGGATAGTTTGAACGTAAATAGTGTAGGAAAATTGAATAAATCCGGAGGTGCAGGAGAGTTGATGGAGACAGCACATTTTTCACAAAATTTTTTTGCGAATTTATCCGTTGGCTATTATGTACTCTTGCACACTTTTCAATATTTAAAGGTTCAGGTGAGCGTTCGATTATATTTTGTTGTTTTATAGAATGATAGTATCGCGACAGTATGATACACACATTTTTTTTTTTTTTCTATAGGAATTATTACGTGCTGGATGCGTATGTCGTGTATGGAACCAAGCAGCTAATAATGCAATATTATGGCGAACAGTACGTATGAAAAATTCACAAGTAAATGATTGGCACGGTTTTGCACGGACCCTAATAAAAAATGGTACAAAACATTTAGATTTGCGTAAAATGTTATCGCCCAAAAATAATCCAGAAGAAACATGGCAAAAATTTTCACAATCGATTGGAAAAATAAAAAATCTAGAAACAATCGATTTGTGCAAATGTTCTGTAACGGTTGTAGAAAATCTGTTTGAAACAAATCATAATTTAAGAGTATTAAATGCGGTTACGCTAAAGGATGATACGATAAATTTAAAAAATATCGGCAATTTAAATTTATTAAACGAATTACGTTTAAAGTCTACACTTGGTTTGGTCATAAATGATTTGTCACCGTTACAGGATTTACAATCATTGCGACATTTATCATTGACATCGATAAAAGATTTAGGGAATTTAAATTTAGAGGTGCTGGGTGAATTAACAAATCTTGACTCGCTTGAATTGGGTGAATGTAGTGAATTTTCGACAAATTTTGTATCATCTGTGCTCGTCAAATTGAATTCATTGCAACGATTGCGGCTCGAAAAGGGACAAGATAATTGTTGTACATTTGATATTTTAACGGGCATTTCAAAAATGGAAAATTTAGTACAATTGGAATTAATCAATTTTGATATAAAAGCTGAATTCGATGAGCATTTAGCAAAGTGTACCAACATTAAAAAGTTACTATTAATACCAACATACGTTTCACAATCGGCGACCACAAATCAAACCGTATTAAATGCGGTAATGAAATTAACCGATTCACTTACTAATTTTACATGGGCCGTAACAAGTGAATTGGTTCGTGTCACTGAATTGTATGTCGATAATTGTGAGTCAAATCGGCGCAATAAAAAAGCACTTTCTGATTGTATACCAATATTAAAACCAGTACCGGGTATACTGGATACAACACAAATTATGTCGAAACGAGCAAAATCTGATGTACCACAAGTTGAAATATTACCGTTAACTAGCGTTGAGAAAATATTGAGTACTGCGTTGCCCTCGGCTAAAGTAAATATGATTATAATTGCGTTCCATGCAACATGGAGGCAAAATTTAGTGGAAAATTGAGAATGAAAGAAAATTCATTATATTTTGAATATAAAAAATTTAATGTAAATATAAAATCAAAAGTTTTATCAATTTTTATTTTTTGTTGTAATTCTAAAATTATTTTTTATCTTTAATTAAATAAAAAAGTAAGATTAATATTTTTTAGATATTAATGATTAATAATTAAAAAAATGTGATTTTATTAGCGGCTGATTTTTGAGATTCTTGTATATGTATTGTAAGCTCGTTGGTTTGAAAAAGCGAATTTACGTTTTTTCGTTATTCAAATTTCCGCTATATACAAGAAGCGCTACAGTCGATTGAGTGATGTATCTCTTACCTGATTCGAGTGCTATCTTACATTAACATGTTCCATTTTTTTTAAGTCCATCCCTTGTAGCATTCGATGCTAGCGCTACCTTTCAGGAATTAACACAATAAAAGTATTGAAACAGCTGGATTTCGCGTAATTTTATTCAATTGTTTATATTGTTTTGTGCGTGTACGTAGGTGTACGACAGCCGAGCTGATCATTATTTTATTCTGTCCGTTATTTTTGTCTGATATTAAATGACGAAGTATGGCTGATGAAGAAGTGATTTACTCAATTGTTGTAGACGATTCTGATTTTACAGAAACAGAAATATTAAATTTAAAACAAGAACCTTTTTTGTCTGAAAACGAAGATAATGTGATGGCAACCACAGATATGACAAAAATTTCCGCCGAACAATCACAAGAAGTTGTGATCAAAGTGGAAGACCATGTAGACATCGATATTGGCGATAAAGAGTACGATGTTGAGGTAAACCATTAAAAATTAAAGTAAGGTTAGCTTAAATTTAATACTATATTTTCTAGAATGTTGATACATGTATTATCGTGGATGAGGAAGCTACTCCAAAGCTTCGTAAATTAACAGTGCCGATAAACGATACTCTACAGTTTATTAATGTTTGGAAAGAACACGCCTCAGATTTGAATAAACATAGACGGCATAATTCGCATATAATTTTGAAGCTGAAAAAAGTGTTGCGGCAATATCACATCAATATGCTTGCAGAAGATATTCGAATGCGCATGTACAGTTTAATTTCTCGATTTCGGTAAATTATTCTTGAACTTGAAACTTGATGTACCTATTCTAAATTATTTCGATTATCATTTTTAGACTCGAAGAGGCCAAACAAAATACCCAAAAAGTTCAAACCACCTGGGAGTATTACGATGATATGAGTCGTATAAATGAAATTCTGTATTTGAGAACACCGGATGAATCAATTGCAGAAGTAATTGAAGATTGTACGGCTGCATTATCTAGTGATGACTTGAATAATTCTGTAGAGATGGCGGCAAATGATTCACCGGCACCTCGCACCACGTTATTTAAACAAGCCGCAACTAAATTTACAAATCGTACAGTTGAAGAAAAGTTTTTGAATTTGGCCAAGGAACAGGTAAGTTAAATGATTGTGAATTATCACCTGGTTGAGGGTGAAACAATTGAAGTAACCATTTTAAATTTTTGTCTAATAAAATTCTATTTCATTTGCAGAATAGTGAAGAAAATACTTTAGATAGTTCCGATAGAAGATATGAATGCCCATCGTGTACACAAAAATTTACGCGGCAATATCATTTAACGGTAAAGTGTTGAATATTTTTTTTTATTCGTAGACTGTTCAAAGTCTAATTTGCGAATTTTTATTGGTCTTTAATTGCAGCGCCATTTGAAAAGTCACGATGTCAATTCACGATTAAAATGTGAAGTATGCCACAAGACGTTTACGAGAAAAGAAAATTTTAAGGTACACAAATATTGCATATTACAACTAGATTTCCAATTATATTTGCAAATTTCGTTTCAAAGTGTTTGTTTTCACATTTCATGCTTAACGGTTTCAAGATTCAGGTTTCTGTTAACAAACAGAAAATAATTAATTCGCTTGCATTAAATTCTTTACATCGGCCCTAAACGTAAGGCTTAACTGCACAAATTGAACTGTATTAGTTAATCGTTGCAACTTGCAAGTCTACTTAACTGTGTAGGGGGGCAAAACTGCGGAGTTTTATAATATGTATTGTACAAGTGACTTGTGCAAGACAAAATATTTTGTCTTTGTTGCTTTCGTTTGTGCAATTTCATCGACACATCTTTACGTGTAGCAGGGGAATTTTGTGCAGTTTTTTGTTGTAAATTTTAATTCAGGGGGTTATTGGATTCGTATTTGAATTGAATCAGATTCGTTCGTTTCTTACTTAAATCAAATACGAATCTTATATTTCGAGGAGTCGAACACATTTGAATCAAATTCACAAATAGCCCCTTAGTTTTGATTTCTAGATGTCAGTTACTCAGTTATAGGTTGTTAGTACAGCAAAATCCTGCTTAACGCTCGAGGTACGTTTAGCTTGTGGGAAGAGAACAATTTTTCGTATCATTGTATCACTTGATATGGACCAAGTGGTTGCAACGCCTTACGTAACGCGTCCGCCCTTAAAAAACGTGACTGCAGGAATTTAATTCCTTACTGGCGTTGGAGAAATTTCATCAAAATGATTTTTTATTGTTTTCACAAATTCTGTTTGAGATATCCTGGCTTTGGTTGCATCCAGGAATTGACCAGTATGTGTATGGAACTTCCGTAAACTAGTTCTGCTGATGTAGTCTGGAGATACTCGCGGAAGGCTGTTCTTAGACCAAGTAAAATTTATGACCTCATTATGACCGCTTTTAAATTTCCATGCCATATTTCGATCATCCCGTTACACTTAGGGTTGTACCTGTTGTTGTGATACTGGAGATGGTCCTATTCGGATAATTGATACACAAAGGATTACTGACAGAATAATTTATTTTAGATGCGATGTATAAGGTGTATCGTGTTGTGGGGAAAATCTATCTTTTATATGATTCAGAAGTCAGAACCTAAGACGAGCACAGCTTGCTAGAATACCCGCACATTCGGTTGTTCAGACTGTTATCGTAATACTTCTCCCCATTTTAAGATGCTGTATACAAACTGATGAACTTTGATATGAATGATTACAATTATTTCGGATGTGAATGAAAATAAATGGAAAAGGAAAAATTAATTTCGCTGGGTTCTTCGTGGAATTGGCTCTTGGGTCACTAGCAAGTCCTCTTCGGAATCTTCTTGTTGATCGTCCAATGCATCTTGCAATGAGTCATCTTATTGTACTTACTCTTCCTTTTCTTCGTTTTCTGGGACGATTTCGGGCTCAATCTCTTGCTGTTTTGGGACATGGATGTCAAATCTGTCCAGAAGAACGTTGTAGCCATCGTCGAGATACGTGTAGCTTTTTTTCAGCTGATTTGCATGAGCAACGATCTCTCGTATATCGGTTTGTACCTTGTAATTGACCGTTCCCATTTTGCACACGATTTCTCCTGAAACCCAGCGCCACTGGTTGTTGCTTAAGTGGGTTTTAACGAAAACTTTGTCGCCGATCTCAAACGTCTTTTCTTTAGCCCCATAGTGAGTGTTGAACTGCTGTTCCATCTTGTGGTTTCGTTCTGTTGTATATTTCTTAGTCGGCATAAGCAAATTAAACTTCGATACGTAAATACTTGTCGGGCATCTCATGCATGAGAATTGCTCCCATTCCATAGCTGGAAGCGTCAGCGGCAACGATCAAATTCTGAGTTGGGTCGTAGTGAGAAAGTCCGAGGTCAGATGCCAAAATTGTCTTGAGCTCGTCGAAAGATTTCTCATATTTTACTTCCCATGCAAACGTGACATCGTCTTGAAAAAGTCCGTCTAATGGGCCGCAATGTTTTTTGATACTAGAAATGAATTTTCTGTACCAGGTGACTGCTCCCAGAAATGCCTGAAGCTGCTTTACCTTTGTCGGAGGCGGAATGTTCTGGAGCGTCTTAATCTTATCTGGGCTCGGTTTAGTGCCATTAGTGTCGATTATGTGACCAAGAAATTCGAGTTCTTTCTTTCTGAATGCGGCTTAAAACTTCGCATAGGTTCTTGTCGTGATTGTTTTGATCGGTTCCTCCCACGATGAAGTCATTGGTAAACGGAAAAGCGCCTTTTGCTCTGCTCATCACGCTGCTCACAAGTCTTGGAAAGATTCCCGGTGTTGACTTAACTCCTGGCTACAACCGATTGACTTGAAAAGTCCGCAGTGAGTGTTGATGGTCATTAGCTTCTTTGAGGCGTCGTCCAGCTCGACTTGCAGGGATGTGTCTGAGAGGTCGATTTTGCTGAAGAGTTTGAATGGCGGTCAACGATTTCCAGACGTATAAATGTCATTGGAATGATTCACAAACACACAAATTGGTGGCGTCGAGTAGAAGCCGAGTTGAAAATCACGACGCCAAGCTCATACTGTGTATTTGGTGGGATCAGTTGGTAGTAGTGTATTATGAGCTGCTCCAACCCTACGAAACCTTTGCTGCAGAACGCTACCATCTAATGCAATTGAGCTGTCTGTTGGAGCAAAAAGCGCCATGTTACGCTAAAAGACATGACAAAATGATTTTCAGCACGATACCGCTCGGCCTCATGTTGCGAAACCGATCAAGGAAGCATTATAGCGCTTAACTGGGATGTCCTACTACATCCGCCGTATTCTTCAGATATGGCTCCTTCCGATTACTACGTCGAGTCGATTGTTGGATAGTTTCCAAAGATGTGACATTCTTTCGGCGTGTATTACCAGAAAGATGGGAGTAGTGGCTACGGCTAGTGATGGACAATATATTGCCTCGACAAACTTAACCTTCTTAGCTCCATAAATGGCTAGTATCCACGACT
The DNA here is from genome assembly GCA_963556165.1 of Tipula helvola. Classification (NCBI taxonomy): domain Eukaryota; kingdom Metazoa; phylum Arthropoda; class Insecta; order Diptera; family Tipulidae; genus Tipula; species Tipula helvola. The sequence continues at coordinate 366,112,387 of OY744481.1, forward strand.
ACCTTATAATATACTCATTGCTTGTGTTTCTTCAATAATAAGCGTATTTTATTTTTGTTTTACACAATGCAATTGTTGTTGTACATAGGTTAGATTAGGTTAGGTTGTAGTGGCTGCTTAGGCATAATTAGGCCGGTGACGGTCCCTTGTGATACTACACCCTATTTTCTAAGTGCTAGTTTAAGCGCTGTGAGAGGCCTCTCAAGACTTGTCCTTACCTTAAGATTACTGCTTACATATTTTAATTAATTAACTTTTTTTTTGTAAATCATTGCAGAAACATTTAGTATTACACACACAAGATTATAAATGTGAAACCTGTTCAAAAACATTTACTGATGATGTAGTGCTGACACGGCATTTAAAATTACATGACCAGAGCAAGAGCCTAAAACCATTTGAATGTGAAATATGTTTTCGATGTTTTCAACGTAATTCACATCTACAGGTAGGTGATAATTATTATTTGGTCAAATACATTCAGTTCAAATTACTTACTGAAATTTAACTTATATTAACTACATAATACAAATATAAGGATCATCGAAGAGTGCATACAGGTGAAAAGCCATTTAAATGCCAGCATAATTTATGTACTCAATCATTTAATCGTCGACATCATTTAGAGCGGCATTTAAACACGCATAAAAAATAGAAAATAAGTACCTCTTAAAGATTCGAGAACAAATCAAACTCGAATTATTATTATTTATTACTAGTAGTATTAAATTTTTTTGAATATGTTAAAGATTAGAAATTATTTATAAAGAATTTATATATAAAATTCGCCTTAGTTACTATAAACGTTAAAATTAAGTAAAATTATGTATATTTATTATTAAAATAGACAATCGCCATGTTAAAATTTCACAAGTATCAGATATGTGCCGTATAATTGGTGCACTTTATATAAAGCAACATTTTATATAACGCAGTCGTTATTATATCCATGGGCCAAACGTAATATTGACATTTCATTTTCTGTGTTTTAGTCAAATAAATAAATTATGACATTAAATTTAACTTCTAGGAAATAATTCATTTATTATTTGGTTTACAACAATAATTTTAATTTGTGTTTTTGGCCTATGGATCGTTGATTTTAGCGGTCAAATTTATTGAGGAAAAAGGCCAACTGAACGATTTAGCTGATAAAATGTTCACTTACATAATTAAATTGGAATATGATTAGGAAAAACTATGATAATAATTCTTAATTGTTAGAATCATATAAATTATCTTACACTTATCTCAAATCGTGAACTTTTGATGATGATACAACAGATTATAATATCCCGGCAAATAAGGACCAAAATACATTTTATTTATCATTCATTTTCATTTATATATTTAATATTTATGTTGTGATAGAGGCTCGTTCATTGCTTCGGTTATATTAATCGCGGAAGTAATACATATTCTGCCTGAGAAAAAGAAAATATGGCGCTAGAATTCGGGGCACTTGTATTCTTTTCGAGCCTGTCCTGAACACATTTTATGTAGTCAACTGCATCCGGATTGAATGGGAATAATCCACATTTTCGGAATGCGTTTTTGATAATGGTAATCCTATCCTTTTCCGCTAGTACGTTTTGCAGTAAATTCCAGAAATTAACTTTAGCAACTGCCTTGCCTAGATTGTCTGGAAGGCTTTGCCAACTCCTTACTGTGGTTGGTGCTTGGCGGTAAAGCATACAATATAATGTTGTTGCTGTTACAGAACTCAATGGCTTAGAGAGATGGGATTTGTGCCCATCGACAAAAAAATAATACCGGGCTTTCCACGATTGCTGCAGACGGACGTACGTAAGGAAATACTACCATTGGGGGTAGTGTTTGCCCAAGGTCAAAAAAACTAAGAGTACCATGAGAGTCTTCTTTTCTTTACCGACATTTTCCTGATACACATTTCGTGCTCCTTTGGGTGAGATAATTGCTCCTGATTTTGGGACCATAGAGAGTGAGGACTCATCGCCGTTTAAAACTGTGGTAGGATCTTCCAGAATGTTTACTGCATCTATGGAAATCAAATATTTCCTTTTACCGACATTTACCTGATACACATTTCGTGCTCCTTTGGGTGACATAATTGCTCCTGTTTTTGGGACCATAGAGAGTGAGGTCTCATCGCCGTTTAAAACTCTAGTAGGATCTTCCAGAATGTTTACTGCATCTATGGAAATCAAATATTTCCTTTTACCGACATTTACCGGATACACATTTCGTGCTCCTTTGGGTGACATAATTGCTCCTGTTTTTGGGACCATAGAGAGTGAGGTCTCATCGCCGTTTAAAACTCTAGTAGGATCTTCCAGAATGTTTACTGCATCTATGGAAATCAAATATTTCCTTTTACCGACATTTACCCCGTTCTTTCCAGCTGTTGGCTGGGAGAAGTAGTGCTCGAACGTAGATTTGTTTCGGGCGCGATATGACAACTTGTTCTGACTTTCGGTTTTTTTTTGTAATTTTAGTACGCACTGCATCCTATATAGTTTGCAGCATGGTCCCGATGCTGAGCCTTCCCTGGTGGTTGTTCTCTTGCAGTTGCCTTTCACGTGAGTCTCAAGACAACTAATAAAACGAGTCATATTGCTTGCAGTTGAAGCACTGGGTGTATTCTTTTGCTGCCGGTGAAAATAGCTGCCTTGATAAAACGCAGTTACAGAGTAGCCGGTACTAAATATTTCAGTAAAAACGATTAAATAAAATTCAATATAAAAATGATGAGTGATGAATGTAAGGTGTGAAGACTCGTAACGATGAATCTGAAAGAGATAGATATTATATTAGAGACATTATACGTATTCGATAGCCCTGGTTGCTTATGTTGTTGTAATGCGGGCTGATGAAGTGTTGCGGCAACAATTTGAAAATATTAATACAATGTGATGTGCTGGTAAAATCCTCCAATAAAGCACAAAAAAATGTAATGGCTGGTGATGGCGTTTTCCAAATAAATAACAAAAATACAAATGACTGATTTGTCGGTAAATATTCTCAATACACTATTTGGGTTTTAATAAATAATACACGACTGGTTTACAATAAATTATACGATGTATTTTAATATTGAATTAATTTGTTTTTATACATAAATTTATAAACTCGATTTAATTTCTTATTATTTATTTTTCGACTGTTTTATGGTGAAAAACCCAAAATGAACTGCCTTAAATTATATTTGACAACCAACTAATATAGCTACTTTGTAATAACAGACTCAAGAGAGAATTTATTTTAATACTAATATTTTGTAAAAACAGAATTCAAAAAGAGAATATTTTATGTTTTCTATGAAATGACAAATGAAATTACAGCTTATGAATATTATAAATAGATGGCATAGTAAAAAGTTATATTTAAAGGTCAGACTATCTAGCAAAATTTGCGCATAATGTTAAGGAAGTTTAACTGAATGCTTTAAGCATTTTGGTGGCGAGTTCAGACATATTGAAACACTACTGTAATTGCTGCAGTACTTATGAGAGACGTCCGTCATGTACTAATATGTGGTTAATACTATTTGAGAAAATGTCGTGATGAAGTCAGCCCCTGGCAAAGCCCCATATACAAAGTTTGCCACACATTCCTCAAAATCATAAGAATGGCCCAGTGTCATAACATTTGACATGCATCAATCACTCAAAGTAAAAATACCCCCTAATATGGAATAACCAATCATACTATCGGGTGAGTTTTCAACAAATTAATTACATACAATTGGCATTTAGAAGGATGCGATCTTTTTTTATTTTGGAGATGATTACACAAGAAATTGAACAGCTAATAATTGACTTAGGGGTGATCAAAAATCAGTTTAATACTCTTGAGAATACTAAAGAGGACAAATTCTCTTAATACGGGTGGCCGATTTGAATGTATCGATTCCAAAGTGGTCAAGTCAATCAAAAATGGTGAGATTTTATGTTTGGAGCATAACAGTTATGTTCATCTGGGTTATTGGATCGACTCAATTCGGTGCTCGAGCCCAATGGAAGATATTAATTTCCGAAAAGGGTATCTTAGCAAATCAGCAAAGTGAATTGTTCGGAAAGCATCACAATTTCCGAATATTTTTAACACTACGACCCGCGATCGTGAAAATTATACCGAAAATGATTTACGTGAACTCATCTACCACGTCGGGATACTTGAATTGTATTTAATCAACACAATTATTTTGATCCACTCAAATCTAAAGTCGAACATTTTATTTAATAATTTTCGACTATCGCACATTAATTGATTGATTGATTTGAATGCACGGCCAAGCTGTCACAACAACTTTATGGTACAACAGGTGAATGCTTTCCTCACTGAAGACACCTTAAGCACCATTACAACAAGCAGATCACAACCACTCCTGACATCACATAAATGTGACAGCATCACGTCCACCCCTGGCCGGGTTCCACCGTGCACCCTTTCACACATAACAAAACCGAGGGATGGGATAGGATAGTTAGTAATGACAGAATCGGCCCGGTTACAGGCACTTAGGTATATCTGATAGTTAGTATGTTTTAGTATTATGTATACTAAATTATTAGCACAAGACAACACAATTTCTATGTTTATTCTCACTAATTTGTATGTTTATTCTCACTAATTTGTATGTTTATTCTCACTAATTTATATAGTGTATCCGATCACTAATACTTTCTTGTATAAGCGAAAAATAAATTCATTATGTTTGTGACAGGGGAGCTATTTGTGAATTCGATTCGAACGTATTCGAGTCTTCGATTATTGAATTCTTATTTGAATTGAATCAGATTCTTTCGTTTCTTATTTAAATCAAATACGAATCTTATAAATCGAAGAGTCGAATGCGTTCGAATCTAATTCACAAATAGCCCCCTCTTGTGGTACATTATTGTTGGTTTTGGTTACTTATTGTCATTATATACAAACAGTATTATATTGTTTCTAGAATACCGAGAATGAAACAAAAATAAATAAATACATAATACTGCCGTACAATGAATTACTCACACGCATAAAGGAAAATAAATACTTTCGCACAATCTTCACAATCCTCCATGAGCGAGATATAGATATTCTAATTTTAATGGTTGTAATTCCAAAATTTTAGAAACACAATCAAACAAAACAATAGGAATATATGTATAACACAAAATATGTTCAAGTATGCGTAAAAAAATAAAAGTTGTAACATGATCATTCATGCGCAAAAAAATTGACACAATTTAATATTAATTTGAACTAAATATGAGCATTTTGTTTTTAAATTTTATGCATAACCAGTAACCACACAAAGACAAAATTAAGCATTACATATTAATGAGAAATCAAGAAATTTGATTTCATTTGGTATAATTTTAAATATTGCCTGATAAATGCATCTCGGTGGATTACATTTTTCCATATTAAGTTTTTCACTACACTAATTATATTTCACTAATTAACTAACTAAAACTTAAATTAAATTAAATTATACATATATATATAACACTTTACACACTTTTAATAACAAAAACACTTTATAAATAAATAAAATAAATAAACACAATTTTCGAATAGGACGACAAAAACACGTCCATCCTCTTCGAGCATCAATCGCTCTCCAATAATTTTTGAAGAGTTTCTCAATAATTTCAAAGTGTTCAATAATAATTGTAACTTTGATAATGTTTTGATAAAATCGAATCAAATGACACCGATCAAATTGATCAAGTTGCAATACGAATCATATTTAAACCTATTTAATGGAAATAACGAGAGTTTGTTGAATTTGTTGACTAACTACGACCGGGTCATGCATAAATTTAATCATTGCAAATTTAATCATGACTATTTACTAAATGTATTATTTTTTTAGCAGCAATGATGTTGATTTGCCAGAGATCTATTTGGATAAGGTCATTCAAGATGAGCACATAAATTATACTGCGATATTAAGAAATCGGGTATTGAATTACGTGATGTGTACAGTTATAAAAAATGTCAAATTATTCCATTTTAAAATTTATTGGTAATTAACGGAAATATAAGAAAATTACACCTAGAATATACATTTGTAATTATCGATAGCAAATTGAAATTTTATTTTAAGAAAACGGAAACTACTGTCACAGTATCACTCGTAGTTATATAGGTTGCTAAAATTGTTTTTTAATTCAATGCAATTCTCCGATTAGAGACACGGCTCCATGGCATTGGCAAGTGATAGGAAAATTTAGTGAAAACATTTTTTGATTATACACTAATTAATATTTTTAATAGAAATTACCGAACAATTGTCTTGGACCACTTAAATTATATGTTCGATACTAACATTGACAACTAAATAAATATTTTCATTCAAAAATACATTACAATTTATGTTTCAATTTAAGATTTCATCGTACAATCACGAAAAAATAAAAATTTGAATATTTAAAGTAAACATTTCGTTATTTAATAAATTAAACCGTTAACATCGTAAAGTACACATGTGGCTAACTACAGATATTCGACAATTTCTATTAACAATATTTATTAAATTAATCAAAAAAAAAAAAAATATCAAAAATTGTTTCACCGAAATATCACTTGCCATGGAGCTACGCCTTAAACAATTTTGACAATTCATTTGAAATTGTAGTTAACTTCATTCTTTTTTTCTTGAGGAAAAAGATAAAAGTTTGTTAACTTTTTCATTAAGGCAACCACCAACATAACGAGCAAACAATTTTTTTTTCTCAAAATAAATTTCATACAAACCTGAAGGCAAAAGTAAAAGTTTTTCATTGTGAATGCTGTATTAAATTAAAAAATAAAATCGGATATTTATATTTATTTACGATGGGTGATCGAAAATACGGTATTTGTTTACAACCATGCACTATTCAGTTAATACCAGAACGTATTGTAGTATTTTTTACGTTACTACGTTCTTCTTTTTTTTTAAATAAAACAACAACACTTGAACTACTTTTTACTTTTTTCTTTATTTTTTTGCACATTCTGACCGTTTTCTTCGGTAAATTCCCCAAAAAACTCATTTCCTTATTTTAATTCATACAACATTGTACGTTAGTCAACACTATTTTACATTTCAATATTTATTTGAGTTGACCAACAGATGGCGATACAATTACATAAATATGAAAAATATTTTAACTTAATAAAAATCGACTTATACTACATTCGGCCAATCTGACAAAACCAAATCATTTATTTTATAATTATAGGAATCTTTCCTTATTCTTCAACTGAGACTTCTGCACCTCTTTCACAACTCGGTCCCGTACGTTATCCAAATCTCTATCAGCAGATCCCAACAATTCGACGACATTATCGTGCTCACAATTTTGGTTAACACCAAACAAAACCATTGAAGGAGTTTCTTTCATGGAACGATTTAAAGTATTATTGAACGCATATTCTGCATCGGGTAAATGCTTATCCCATTTATTAGGATCCTCAGACAACTTAGCTAACACCGGAACTAAGCTCCTGTTCACGCGCTCTACGTCCGTTCGATTGAGGAGAAGCGGTTGCGTTCAGAACCTGAATAATATTCAATCCGTCCAAAACTTTTTAAACTGAGAGGATGTGAAACATGTTCCCCTATCACTAATAATACGAACAGGTACACTGTAATAACGGAAATAACTCTTTAAACTATTTATTACCTCTGCCGAGTTTACTGACTTAGCCGGGAAGAATTTACAAAATTTCGTAAACGCATCTATTATTACCAAGATATATTTGTATTTTCGAGGTGTCTGTTCGAATGGACCTACATGGTCAATGTGGATTGTATGAAATGGACGATCGAACTTATCCACCAAATTTAGCAATACTTCCTTTTTTCCATCTTTTGGCTGAAATATTATGCATTTTAAACATAGCCTAATATACTCATTTACTTTATCTTGCATTTTGGGAAACCAATAGGACCTTTGGATTAACTCTGTGGTTTTACTGATTCCCACGTAAAAAGTTAACAAAATAAATAAAAATAAAACTAACTAGTACAGTATCATCCTCATTTCATGTATCTTTTGAATGATGCTATGTTCCAAACATTCTGGGACATAAAACATAAGTTTATCTTTATTTTTTCTGTACAGCAAACTATTACGGATCGTGTAAAAATCGCTATCACAATCGGATTTTATCTTATTCTTTATTTCTTGGATACTTTCATCCTTATGCTTCAAAGCACCGAGCGACAATGAGAATGCATACTCATCAACCAAGAACACTCCAGGAGTACGGCTGAGTGCATTCACATGCCGCATACCTTTCCTAGGCCGGTGAACAATTTCATAATCAAACTGCTCTAAAAACAAGGACCACCTAAGTACCCTATTGTTGGAATCTTTTTTCTCCAGAGTTTGCTTTAAGGAGTTGCAGTCCGTAATTATTTTAAAATGCATCCCGTGCAGATATAAACGAAAACGCCTGAGAGCATAAACAATGGCTAATGCCTCGAGCTCAAAGGAGTGATATCTGAACTCGGCCTCGGTTGCACGTCTACTAAAATAGAATACCGGATGCAATCGACCATCTTTCTGCATCTGCAGTAATACAGCTCCAAAACCAATCTGACTCGCATGCGTATGCAATTCACTAATGAGACCCGGATCAAATATTTTCAAAACTGGCTTATTGACAAGTTGAGACTTCAACATCTCGAATGCTTCTAATTCCTTTCTACCTATCTCAAATTTAGCATTTTTCTTAATTAAAGAGAACAACGGTTGAGCTATAATGGCGTAATTCAACACAAACTTTCTGAAATAACTGGTCAAACCCAGGAACCGGTGTAGCTCAATTGCATTTTTTGGTAACGGATAACTGTCCACAGCATCTATATGCCTAATACTGGGTCTAATTCCCTCACCATCTACTTCATAGCCTAAGTAGTCTATAATATAACGGAAAAACTCGCATTTCGGCATCTGGATTTCCATACAGTTAAGGTGAATTAATTTTAAGACCTTGTCCACAACCTCAAAATGTTGTTCCAAAGTTCTTGTTGCGATCAATATATCATCAATATATACAGTAACAACGCCCAAGTCAATCAATTCCTGGAAAATCTTCGAAATAAATCGCTGAAAAACCGCTGGGGCGTTAGCCAAGCCAAAAGGCATTCTGATATATTCAAAATGTCCATCTGGAGTGACAAATGCTGTGTACCGTATTGAATCATCATCAACTGGGATGTGATGAAACCCATTTTTTAAGTCTATCAATGTAAATACCTTTTTATTCCTAAGGCGATCCAGGCAATCTTTTATTAAAGGTAATGGAAACCTATCCTTAATGGTAATTTTATTTAGATTCCTATAATCCACACACAATCTGTGCCACCTTTTAACAACAAATCACTTACGATATTTCACACTATTTCTCGATCCTTAATGGATAATCTTCGAGGCGGAACATAAATGACTTTATTAGTTGACATCTATCAAAAAATCCTGACCTAAAATTTCGTTGAACATACTAACTATATTCGAACCACCGATATTCGAATCTACATCGGCGTCCAGTATTACCTTTCCAGCCTTAACAATATTAACTTCATTAGAAATATACTCCTAAAATGACGGTAAAACTGAACTAGAATCGACAGAAACAGGAGCAATCAACAATCTTGTAATGGGTTTTTGAGACTCACTCTGATTTGAATTGATTAGAATTTCCTTACTGGCGAAATCATTAAATGGCGGTGCACCAGAAACCCTACTCACATCCCGTTCGTCACTACTCAACACAAGAGCCACTGGATTCAAAAACTCCCGACCCAGTATACAATCCGATGCCATTGTCACCTCTGGTACCACATAAAATTTGATATTATATAATCCGAAATTATTAGTCAAACTACATCTTAAATAACAAATTCCCAATATACTTAATCTGTAATTATTAATTCCATTAAAAATTCTACCATCAGGAGACAATAAATCTGTATTACTATAGGTAATTTACTTATCTTAATAATGTTGATTGGTGATCCAGTGTCTACAGTTGCACTCAATTTAATATCCCGATCCTGATAATGAATGGTTGTCTCCTGAGTCAACTCTTTGATTAACCCCAACGTGTCTGTTGAACTCGGCTTCCGAAAACATTTAGATTCATCGTGACCCGCTTTGTCGCAGATCTTACATATTTTCTTTGGTGGTTTAGGACAATCTGATGCTCGATATTCAAGCATGTTACAGTTGTAACATCGAATTCTGTATAAACCAATGTTATGGTCGCCCTGAACCGGTTTATCGTCGCTCGGTCGGACCGGTTTTGGAAGTGCAGTATGTTTCATAACCCTCGGCATTCCTTCGTACCGCTGCAATATTCGCAACAGCTCGCTTACACTGGAGAATGGTGTCAGTACTAACTTCTATGACATGGCCGGATCTCCGATATTTTCAATGATTACCTCAATTAACGCCGTCTCTGAGAATTTCGCTTGTTTCCCAATTGACATTATATCAAAAACAAAACTGGTAAATATTTCATTACTTTGTTTTTTTCGATTTTTTAGACGACGGAATACATCATTCTTGTTAAAAATTGCATTAAAGTTTTCTCATAATTCACTCATAAATGACTTATAATTAGCACAGTCATTTGATAGTATAAAGCCATTATACCAAATTTTTGCTTGGCCTCGTAGTCGTGTTGATGCATAATGCATCGCTTCCTGGTCATCCCAGTTTACAATTGTTTAAATCTGGTTACTAAATTTATCCATTCGCTGTAGTTCCTGCATTTCGATTTTCCGAATTATGTTCCGGTAACAGATTACTAATTTCATTTGGATGTAAAAATGTACCGATTGGTTTCCTAATTGATTTAGAGGTTAAAAATCTTTCCCTCTCGATGAGTTCTCTCTCTCTCTCTCTCTCTCTCCTGTTCAGTTCCATTTCACGCTGATCCGAATTATAAATATGTTCGGAACTATTGCGCCTCGACTGTGATGGCACATTATACATGTTGTGGGGCGATTCTGATGTGTCTCCATGTGATTCGACATAACCTCAATTTGATGATGTGACCGGCCGCTAGACTCTAAATTACCACATGACTGGTGCCGATGCAACAAATAATTACTTGCATTCGCATACCGTCCTCCATTGTGATCAGCTAACGGAACATCTTTCTGATCGAGTTCATTATTTGACGAACAAATGTATTCAGTGTTCGGATTTAATGCTAGCGCAGCTAAATTGCGTCTACTCATTTTTTTTTTTTTTATAAATATTTATTTATTTATTGATCCCACTTCTAATATTATGTAGTATTTTACGTTACTACGTTCTTCTTTTTTTTAAAATAAAAAAACAACACTTGAACTACTTTTTACTTTTTTCTTTATTTTTTGCACACACAAAATGTCTGACCGTTTTCTTCGGTAAATTCCCAAAAACTCATTTCTTTATTTTAATTCATACAACATTGTACGTTAGTCAACACTATTTTACATTTCAATATTTATTTGAGTTGACCAACAGATGGCGATACAATTACATAAAAATGAAAAATATTTAAACTTAATAAAAATCGACTTATACTACAGATATTTATATTTATTTACGATGGGTGATCGAAAATGCGGTATTTGTTTACAACCATGCATGATTCAGTTAATACCAGAACGTATGAACAATACGGGTTTTTTAAGCGCTGGAACATTGTTCCAAATAGATCGACGCAAGAATTTTTCAGAAGTTCTAATAAAAGACGAATGATAGTAGAACTCGGTTAAATTATGAAAACGAGACTTAATTTGTAATACAGATTATTTTAAAGAAATCGACTATAAATTATTTCTATTGTTGTTGGCAGTAAAGCCAGAAAAAAGGTGCAATTTAACACATGACGACCAATTGTTGACGTTTGTGCTATACATATCCATATAAACCAAAGAGTTTCGATTCCAAAAACATCGTTTCGTGGTAGACAAAATGATTTGGATTGTGCTGTGCGATATATTGGTCCTATTCCTGAAATAGGGTTTGTTGTTTTATTTTAGATTCGTATTAATTGTAAGCATATTCGGTTTTAAGGGAGTTCACCGTTTTATATGATAAAAAATTATCAATTGTGTTGTGTGTTGTAAACCCGTAATTTTAATAATATATTTTATTTCATTAACTATTATATACACAATTTGGGTTAACAATATTCATCAGACGATACCTTCTCTTTTCAATGTCTGTCTTGTACTGCCGTAGAATACAACTCATGTTCACCACCCTCTCAGCTGCTATTCTCTTTTTGTATCGATGTACAGTCAGTTTTATTCTGTTGTAACTCATTGCTATTCTCCGTATGAACCCCATTAGAATATCAGCTACCAAAACCTCAGGTGAAACTACAATTTACCCCGGTTCCGAATAAAGTATGTAGTTGCGGAATAAATCAACACAAAATGTAAATCGTGACAACTTAAGACAAAAATATGAACTTTTGAAAAAAGAATTCGATAATTTGAAGAATTCTAAGAATATTGGGTCCAAAGAAAATGATGGATTAAACGTCAACCAAGCTGTTGCTATTCCTAATCAAAACTACGCTTTGTTGTTTATATACCTACTATCATATTGTTTATTTAATGCTTACAGAATATAAGTGCTCCTTAAAATCTTGCGAATTTGAGAGATTTGCGATTGTTGAGAATTTAATGCTTTCATTGCTGTACTTAAAGAATCTGGTTTTAATGTTTCATTCCCAGAAAACAAATGTCTAGCTGTTATGGATCAAGATAAAACCAAAATAATCGATCTTGATAAAAAGCGTGAACCTAACTATGGATGTACGATTCGTGCAAATATCACGATTAATAAAAACCGTTTCAAAACATTATGTAAAATATGTAATTCAGCCGTGGATGTATCTCAAGGAATTTCGTTGGCAATGTGTCATCATGTATTTTGCAATAATTGCATGACGCCCTATATAAAAAATAGTCAGATACCAGTAATGAAATGAATGTCCAATAGCGAATGGATGTATTTCGAGTAATCGAACTAACTGGGATAAAATTGTACTCCTTTATTGTCCTGAATGTGGTCAGTTTAATTGCATCGATTGTAAAACGATTCACACTGGAATAACATGTGATGAATTTCAATGGAAAAATAATTCCCAAAATTTGCCAACCGTTCCAGCTGCAAATAAATATAATTTAAGAGATTATATTACAAGTGGGACGATCGATTTGCAAGACAGGCTAAAGTTGTGCTTAACACTGCTTCTGCGGGTGCTTTTAAATGTAGTGCAGCCAGACGAAAATATGAAAATGGTTAATATAACAGTATTGCCCTACTCAAAGGCGGTCAAAGAGAAAATCGTTACTGATTCTTTAAATCATGTGTTCATCAACTATGTATGAATTTCTTTCAGGCTTTGAGAATTACCTATTTCAGCTGACTAAAACCGATTTCCAAACTATGGATTTAAAATCTTTCATTGAGCTGTCATGCTCATTTTTGTGGTTCAGTCGATTATTAAATTTGTCACATAATAAGTTAGTAATAAGATTAAGCTTAATGATCCGATTGTATCATCTCTAATCCAACATTTTAAATGGATGATTAAACACGTATTTAGTGAAATCAAAGCAAATAAATGTACATATTGATATCCTCGGTGTATTTATATCGGATAAAACACATCCGTTACATAAAATTCGAGAGTCTTTAAAAAAACATAAAAATTTCTTGACATTCTATAATGCCGAAGATATCGCCGTGTTTACTAAAAATCTGGTTAAAACGATAAAGTCTTATAAATTGAATTCAAATTTATCGAAAATTGACGAAATTTTCTGTAGAACTGATAAATTTGATCTTGTAAAATCAACGATACCTATAAATGGACGCCCAATTCTTACCGAAATTATTTTTGATATGTTATTAAATTCGACCGGTAATTTTAAAACTGTTGGTCTCAACTGTTGGTTATTTAATACCTATCTGCAAAATACTTGTAAACATATTATGATACGGCTAGCATATGCGATCGGCTTATTATTTTGGAGCAGACAAGCTCCAAGAGCTACGGAGCTTGCATCGCAGGAAATTTTAACGCTTTGATTTACGTCATAGTAACCCAGAACTGGCGTTGTTGTGATGACCTCTTTTAACTTCTCAACAGCTGTTTGTTGGTCAACATCCCATACCCATGCGGTGTCCTTCACTATTAATCTTCTCAATGGTTCTGTCAAATCTGAAAATTTCGGAATAAATTTTGCAAGATATGTTCTGCTGATACCTTATCCGGATCAATTTCACAACCATTGGATGTAAAAACGTGTCCAAGAAATTTTACTGTATTCTTGTTGTATTCACATTTACTCTGATTTAATGTGAAACCAGCATCTTTTAATCGATGCTTTACCTTTTTTGTGATTTCCTCTAATATTTCCGCATAAAAAAGAATATCATCCATGGCAACCTCGCAATTGTCGATGCCTTGCAATGTCTCGTTCATAATCTGTGAAAATACTTCAGGTGCAAAATTTATACCAAACGGCATGCGTAAATATCGGTAACGTCCCCATGGCGTACCGATGACCAAGTATTTTGACGTTCGTTCAGTCACTTTAATCTGCCAGAAACCATGTTGACAATCCAATTTTGTAAAAAACTTGGCCTTTCCTATTTTTGCGGCTATTTCTTCTACTGTATTCAACGGGTAATGGCGTCGTTTTATGTTTTTATTTAATTCGACTGGGTCCATACATACTCGAATTTTTCCGTTTTTTTCTACCACCAGCATAGGGCTTACGGCTCGGCTTGGTTCAGTAACTGACGCTAGAACTTTCATTGTAACCATTCTGTCCAATTCCACTTTTATTCTATCTCTAAATGCAGCTGGAACTCGACGCGGTGGAATTATTTTGAACTTCGGATTGTCAACAAAATCGATATCATACTCATAATTGTTGTAACAACCCAACTGTATATCCACTTTATGAACGCGTTTCACTCACCTGTCCTGATTTTTGCGGCGATACACACCATACCTTGGTTTCACCTATTACTTTGACTGTGTCGAGATTATATGTTGATAGACGTTTAGTCGATGAAATGTTTACTTATAATTTTAATCTGGACGCTTCTTTCCGCGATATTACGTTGCAGTGAGCTCCTGTGTCCAAATCAACCAACAGTTCATCCTCACCGACTTTCAATGTTTTAATCCATTTGTCTTTTTCAATTGAACCCACTTTTATTTCTTCCTTTTCACCTTTAATACTGCTCACATTGTAATCATACTCGCTTTCGGCACTCGAATCTGAGTCACTTTCGGAAGAGTCACTGGCTATTTTGTTCACTTTCCCCGATTTTTTATGTTTGTCTTTTTTATTTGACGTTTTTTCCGATGATTTCTTTTTGGAGCGACACATTTTTTTAAAGTGACCCTTATTACCGCACTGTTCACATTTTATCGTGTGCCGCAGTGCTTACAATCAAATTCGTCATCGTCTTTTTTATTTATTTTGTTTACACTTGATGACGAATGTGCAGGCGTCTATAGATCACTCAGTGACTTTATTTGTTTCTCAGCACGCTCTGCAGCACGACAAATTTTAACCGCTTTGGCCAATTCTATATCATCTTCGACCCACATTTTTTGACTGGTATTTTCGTTGCGAATTCCTACAACGATTTGATCCATCACGAATTCATCTTCTTTTGTGCTATATCCACAACGCGTAACTTGCGTTTTCAATCGTTGCAAAAAATCTTCGAATGATTCACATTATTCTTGCTTAATACGATGAAATTGGTACCGCTCGTACGTTTTGTTGCGCGACGGTGCAAAATGTTTTTTTTAATTTGTCGATAATTTACTTCGGATCCTTCTTTTCGTCGTCTGTGGCGCCCAAATTATTTAATACTTTCAATGCGGGGCGACCAAGGCACGAAATTAATGTTGATGCTTGAATTTCGGCTGTCTTTTTTGTTAATTCCATCGAATTACTGTAATACGTTACGTCCACTTTTGAGCCATATCTAGCTCTGAATTTAACACAAAATTCTTCGGTGGTTTAATTCCGGACACTAAAAAAAATTGCAATAATGATACGGTATCGAATGTTCTGTTGATGGATGACGCG
This sequence comes from Tipula helvola, assembly GCA_963556165.1. NCBI lineage: Eukaryota > Metazoa > Arthropoda > Insecta > Diptera > Tipulidae > Tipula > Tipula helvola. The sequence goes on from OY744481.1 coordinate 366,128,486, forward strand.
TCACTTTTACCGTTTTACTTCTTTTACCTCGTTGTGTGTAATATTGAAGAGTTTATTCGGCGAGAAATATTATTAATTTCTTTCTTATTTCCGATTTACTACTTCTCAATTTTACTAATTGTGTAACTCACGCATTAAAATCACTTCTGTTCTGACACCATGTAATACTTAAGAGTATCGAATATTGAGAGAGCCGTGACTAACTTTATAAGAGTGGAGAGTTGGAGAGTGGTTTTACATAGGTATGTGTTAGTATAGAATAGGGTGGTTCATGTTGTCACACTATTTAACAGGATTATTGTACTGTTGAAAATATTTTCAAAATTCGAATTTTCGAAAAAACAAACGTTGTGTAGCTACGTCATTGATTTCATTTTTATAATTTTATACTATATTTACATTACTTTTTTACATATCCATACAAAGAAAAAGCAAATTTGTACAATTTTATTTTTAATTATAATTATCAAATTACTAAATTTAAATTATTAGTTTTAAAATATGTTATACTCAAAGGTTTGATTTAAATATAAACCTAAAAATATTTTCTATTACGACTATTTTTCATTCATAAAATTGTAATCAAAAATGTTCAATTTTACATGGGTTCTTATGGGAAATCGTAAAATGTATCCCCCTTAAATTAAGCTTCTTAATTTAAAGGGTCGATGCTGATGGCTTGTATATCTAGGAGCTTTGCATTTAACCCACTTAACGTCGCTAATTCCTTCAGCTGTCAAAATTTCGCAAAAAGGAGCTTTTCCAGGGGTGTGCAACAGAAACGTTTGTTGTTTTTGAAGACAATGGTAAACCCTGCTTAGTGAAAATTAGAATTTAAAAATAAAATATAAAAAGAATTTATTTGTCCAGAGCAAATCAATTTCTAAATAAGTTATTCGATTTATCGCACGTGTGAAAATTTAAGTCAGCATCCGCCGCTGGTTATTAGTTGATTTGCATTTGAGAATGTGGTACTTGTGGTTGTTAACTGAAGATACGATTTTTCGAAAAACTAATCTATTAGGTAATTTGATAATTTTGGAAACCTACAGCACCTATCAAAATGCCTTCCTTGTTAGCACCATTCCGAAAATTGTAAAATTAAATCGTCAAAGCCACCACCTTCTTTAAAGAATAAAGGAATCCAATTTCCATATCAGGGCCATTAAAAGGAGTTGTATCATATAAATTATTGGGATGGGCGGGCTGCCACCAATTTTGTTAATTTTTTTAAAAACATCGTTTTTTACATCTTTTGTTTATGCTCCGGGCGAAGCATTTGGAAAAATAGGCAATCCTATAGATTAATTAACGATCCCAATTATATTGTAATGTGACATTTTATCAGTAAAAGGTAGATATTTTTTTAAAAATATTCTGTAAAATAATATCAAAAATAAAACAAATTGTATCAGTTTTTACTGTTACATATTTTATTTATTAGAAACAATAAATTCAAATTAACATTTTTTGAAGAAATTTTTCAATGTCCAATCAGACATAATTTAGAGAAGTTTGGTCACCGCTTTACAAAAATAATTTTATGAAGAGTAAATCCTTCCAGCACCATTCACAGTGCAAAAACTTTTTGTTCTTTATGTTGGAAATTCAACAATCGTTAAGTTAAAAATAAAAAGGTTTTGCATTATGAATGTGCTGTTCCCTATTAATATGATAAACTAAGAAATCACATTATGTAGTAGTATACATTATGTAATTCATAAAAGCCAGTTGGCAAGTGAATACTATTTAACATGGCGATTAAAACCCTCGGATTGTATAAACCACGTCATAAGCCAATCCACTAACTCCACCAAAAAAATCAATTTTCGAGTACCTACTACCTAGTTGGATGTGGACATCAAAACGAAATTTTCAATAATTAGAATTGTCTGGTTTGGCTTACGACATGTCCAATTGTAATTTTTATTGTCTCGTAATGTTTGGCGAATTATTAATTGAATATGTTTTATGCGTATAATTTAATTTAAGAAAACATTAAATATTTATTTTTGTTAATACATATTGTATAATAATTTAGAGCAAAATGAAAGGAATAAAAATTTGTTGCAAAATAAAAATTACACACGAAATTGTTTCATTTAGGTATTTATTATGAATGTATTTAAAAAAAATTGTTTAAAATAAAAAAATCATTATTTAGCCGAACCACCCCATCCCAAAAATCCTTTTACAAATCCAGAAATTCCAGCCGTTGGCACCCCTTTTTTCGGTGATGTCTCTAATTTATCGTCAAGATTAGGGAATTCAACGAAATTCAATGCTAAATCGAAGAATAACGGTTTGCATGGAATTGCTTCCATATCTGGCGTTAATTTGAATACATTCGGATTCTTAGTGTTCAACTGCTGGTCTTCTTTATATTCTGTTAATCGTTCAAATAATGGTTTAGATGTTTTTTGCTGCTTACTATAAAGTACCGATTCATCAATTGTATCGTCTTCGAGTACGCTATAAGCGTGTGCCGAAAATTTAGAACCTTCAATTTTATGGATCAAAGTTTGTAGATCAGTTTTTAAATTAAATTCCGTTAAATTAGTTTTAATTGTTTCACGTGCATATTTTGTTGAACGCTCATACAACGCTACGGCTTCTTTCCAACGTTTCAAACCTACCAAAGTGACCGCAATATAGTAACAGCGGAATGCTTTGAATGCCGTTGCCAAATTTTCCATTTCATTTTGATATTTGCTATCAGTTTCCATTCCTGTGATTTGTTGTAGCTCCGAAATATTTTGCAAAATAATCTCATACAGACGAGTTAAATCTTGCGGTCGTACTTTTTTCTCATTACCGGCTGGATTACTATTCGCATCCAAGTTTATTTTCGATTGTTCGACTAGGCATAAGTTACGCTCAAGCGTCCGATATAGACGAATGTATGAAAGATATGCGAGTAGATATTGTATTCCCGATACTTTATCATTGCCAGGTGCAATGCGCAATTTAGGTTCCTGCTTGATTTCATCTTTGACCGCTGAAATTGCATCTTTGCAGTCCATTAATATATTTTCCAAAATTTCAATTTTCGATTCAAAGGTTTTAGCCTTTTCGATACTCTTCTCGGTCTCCTGGAGCGAGATTAAGAATAGCCGTACCTTTTCCGGACGTACAGTAAATTTGCGTCCACGCCATTCAGTTTGTTGAAACGCTTCTGAACTTTGACTTTTAGTTTGGGCGACTAAACTATCGATATTGTTTAATAATCCTTGAGCCTTCAGCTCAATTAGTTCGTCCATAGAACCGCCATCGCCTATATTGTATGCACAATATCTCAAACTTGGTGTTATTTCGTCGACTTTTGCACGATACAACGATTGTTCTTCTTCCGGGAGTGCCGATGCTAAATTTTCATAAACAAGTTGAGCTTTTTTCAAATTTTCCGCAGCGGTCTGCCAAAGTGATAGTTCAAAATGTAATGTACCGTGCATCCAGGTTACATAGGCTTCAGCCTCCAATTTTGTGCGCGCATCGCAAAAATCAGTCTAAAAGAAAGGAAACGTTTAATTAAGAATTTTGCAACGAGATAAAATGGTAACTAACATTGCAAAGTTCCTGCAATTGCAACGAATACAGACATGCTTTACGAAGCTTCGAAACTAAATGGAATTTTTTTCTAGGTTCAGTATTTGCCTCCTGGCGTAACTGCATAGCATATGACCAAGTACGTTCGGATAACATTAACGGAATTTGTAAATACCGTTCATCAGATTTTTTACCCTCCAAATGAATCGTGGTCACATCTTTCTTCTTGAAATGTCGCTTGTCACCTTGTGGCAATTTCAGAACTTTCCTTAAGCGACCAACACGTCGAGAACAGTATCCACGGTAGCGTTGGAAGTCTCCATGCCGTAAACCATGCTGCTGTTGAGCATCCTTTACAACTCTCAAAACTAAAATCGATAAAATGATAATTGTGAGGCGAGGTTATGTTTACGAAAAGTTTGATTAAGAAAAAACTTATAGTTTATACAATTTTTAGTATCGTACCTTCTAGTGTATAAACTTTAGCACCACCTTCAACAATTTCTGCAATTTCAGGTTTTGGAACCTCGTCAGTTTTTGATTTATTTTCTGAATTTACTTCTTCAACCATGTTGGCACTTTTGTTGAAACGTCACGTAAACAAAATAGCAACAATATAAATTTGAGCTATTTTAAGTCCAACAAGCCGTGTGTGGTAACATCAATAAAAATAGGGTTAAACTCCCCATAGCCGGAATTTCTTTATCACGGAAAGCAAAAAACACCAAAGTATGTATGTAAGTATATAGTTGAATTTTTTGTTTATTATGTTTACATATTTTAAAAAACTTGCGTTATTTATGCAAATGTGTACAGTACTGAGTACATAACACCATTTTTTTATATAAAGTTCTAAACTCGAGTAATTCTCAAAGACGGATTTCATTACGGACCTTGAGTTTCCGTCTTTAAGGAGAATTTAAGTAATAGCTCAAAATGGAAATTTAACAGTACTAATTTTCACAATTTGACATATGTTTTTGACATTTATTATCTATATTTTGTTTTGAAAATTATGAATTTATTTTTTAAAGAATATTCTATTTTGTATTCAGGCCTAATGGTATTATGACATTGGCTAGAAAAAAGTGCAATAAAAGAAGTAATGCGTAACTAGGACAGAAACAGACGAAAAGTAAAAAACAACACCATTTTATAAACGTCAAATATTTACGCTGGGAAATATTATGGATTTTGTTTCTGCGTTGAAAAATTAATTTAAAATGCATAATTGGAATGCTCTAAACATAAAATTTCTAATAGGAAAAATTAAAACATCAGAGTTTATATGGAACCTCAGCCATTCCAGTTATACAAATAAGGGGGAAAAACAATGATTTTGTTTGGTAATATCAGAATGAATCATTTCTAAAATTTCTCCAAATTGTACTGGTGTCATTCTCAAAATTTGCCGGTACAACTTGATATCTCCACGTTGGATATCTTTTAATAATTTTTGGCCAAATCCTTCAGATTCCCTCTGAAGCAGCCACTTTGCAGAATATTTTTTTTGTTATTTATTTTTATTTAATATTTTATTGCACAAATATGCCGAAACATTCAATAAACTAATATTTGCTGCGACAATCACTTCTAATGAAGGCATTACGACAAATAAAACACCGTCGATGCTTAAAAAAAAGTAGAAACGTCAAAAAAATAAGAACAATTCATTATTTTCTGCTAGAATTGCTCACTTCACTGCTAGAAAAAATAATTTAGCTCAATTTTTGACATATACATTTCTATTATACTGTATACACTCACTCTAATGAATATTTTGTATACATATTATTTCTCTCACTTCATTTGCATTTTTCAGCAGCTGAAAAAGTTGGAAAAAAAGCCAGTGTCATAATACCATAAGCAAATGAAATAAAAAAAAAAAAAAAAAAAAAAAATATTCTATTTTAAATTAATTAAAGTATTGCGAACTAGGTAATTGTAATACATATGTATATAGACGTTTGGAATAAGATGGACCCACAAAATATCGATAATAATTCGACATGGTGCTCAGGCTCAGCAGGAAAATATAAAAGACAAAAACAACACTGGCATTCAAGAATCTAATCAAATAAAATCCCTTGGTTTCATAATCGATAAATAATTAAATAGTACGAACGGATATGGGATGCTTTGAATGTTACACTAAATCCCATCTCTAAATTTTATTTTTAGGTGTACGAAATCATAGGTTATCTGTCAAAATATGCAACCAATGTGCCGATTAGCCTTCACTTCTAAACAATTCGTTCGAGCTAATGCTGTTCTTCGCAAAATTGGCCTCCATTTTAAAAGATTCGAACAGCTCCTCGCTCTCTTAAGTTATTTTTTTTATTTTTCTTATTCTAACTATGGTTCTCGCTATTGGTAGTCTCATTACAGAACCCACTTCTCAGATGTTAAACCTTATAAGTGGGATATACATATGCGGGAAATGTTTTAATCGGTTTACAAATTTACGGATAATTAGATTATTCGACCGTTCATAATTTAACCACATTTAAAACTGTTTTGACAGAAGAAAGAAAATTTAGCAATGCGGTAATTAAAAATTGTTTTTATAGTCCAAAATTGGAATTATTTACAATAATTTCGAACGTCAAATTATCAGGTAGCCCGGTTTAAAAATTTTCCACTAGGTGGAATCCGTGATGCTTCAATCGTCAATAGATCATGTTTTCCGAAAGAGGCAGCACGATCAAAGAAAAAGTGCATACCATTTGCCACTAGATGTCACTACACAATCAAAAAAATATTACTGACATTTATCAAAAAGGGACAGCCAAAATCAATTTAATTACCACGTATTGACGATTGTAAAAGTTCGAAAACGCCGACCTACCAGAAAATTTAAAAATTAAGCAAGCTATCCTTAAATGACATTTCATAATAACAAAAAATCACGCGCGCATTATGTATATTATCATTTGGGTGTTTATATTGTTTAAATTAAAGGAATCTATCCTTAAATGAACATTTCATAATAACAAAATATCAACATAAATGGCATTTCATAATATCCTAAACGTCAAATTGGTATAGCTCTTTCAGTTCCGAATTTCTCCGCTACGTGGTACCCACGATCCTCCAATCGTCAATTACGGATTTTCCCAAACAGAATTCCAACGCTTGCTGACTGGCGGCTAAAATATTTCGTATGTAGTTTTACATGGTCAAACATGTGTTTGAATGTTTTATTAAATTATTAATTTCGACTAAATTAATTTAAAATATGATATTTATTATTTGTAGTGTTCCATTGGAAACAATTTGCTACTTGCAAGTACTTGTGAGTAGATGTCCAATGGAACGCGAATTTTCGTGATAGTAGTAAAACATAACCTCAATTTAAATAAAACTGGTAGATTTTGATAAAAAACACGTTGTTCCATTAATAATAATTAATAATTATAAGTAATAAAGCATTAAACAACAAAATAATTAAAATATTTTTGCTATTTAAAAATTGCAGTGATGTATCACAAACATAAACAAAAATTTTTTTTTAACCCTAATCAAACCAGCATATTTTTGTTGTCAGTAAATTCAAATTTTAATCAAATAACTTAATAAATTTTTGCAAAGAATGCCAAGTACGTTGTATGCAAATGTTTCAAAATAAAATACATACAAGTTTATAACTAAATTAACATTATTTTGAAAATCGATGCATTTATCAAATGAGCCAAAAGGCACACCTTGGTTGGATTAGGGTTAAAAAAAATGACATTTAACGCAAACAAAATGGGTATAGAGTCATCTATTAGAATTTTTTAAACTAAAATCACTCTGCCGTAAATTTTGTGCGTAACTACTTCTCAACTACACCATCGTTTGAGCATGAGTAGTTGCGAGTAGATACAAGTACTTGTGAGTAGTTTACTCAGGCCAATGGAACACAGCAATTAATCGCACTATACTCAATTTTATTAATCATAAAAAAAAGTACGGGGACATCTACTAATGTAGACAAGAAACTTGTATTTGTAAACATGATTTTACTTATTTTTGCATGCAAAAAAAAAATGTAATCAGCGCTGCCCAAGCGTGGGGACAAATGAACTAAAATCGATTTTGGGAAAGTCCCTCATTAAAATAATCACTTTTATAACACGAAAATATGTTTGTTTATATTTACAAAATGCATACATAAAAATGTCATAAAATTTTTGACAGCAAATATTTAGTGACAATTAGTAATATGTATGTAATGTTTAAATGTCAAATTTTCTACAACCGCAGGAGCTACCATCTTTCGGAAATCTCCGAAAACACAGGCAATTTTCACATAATGCCACTAGGTGTCACTAAATATTTGCTGTCAAAAATTGTATGACATTTTTATGTATGCTTTTGTAAATACAAATCAAAAATATTTTCGTGTTATAAAAGTGATTATTTTACTATGTGATAATTAAATTGATTTTGGCTGTCCCTTTTTGAAAAACGTCAGTAATATTTGTTTTGATTGTGTAGTGACATCTAGTGGCAAACGCTCTGTACTTTTTCTTTGATCGTGTTGCCTCTTTCGGAAATCATGATCTATAGAAATAAATTAAATTAAATTAATGTTTAATTATTTATTTATTTATTGTGTTCGACGATCCACCGTTAAACTCAACGTTCAATGGTTCAACTGAACCTCCAACATAACCCCAAACTAAACGATCAATTCAATGCCAAAAGCAACACGGTTCGAAAACTACAAGCATACATTATCTCATCTTTATTTAATCTCCACTTTAACACTCGACATAATTTCCAAATAAATTCCCAACTAAAGCATAATCGCTCAACTCCAACTCAACACCCTAACCGACCACAACTCAACCGTCAATGCAGTCATCAACTTAACGCCCAACATGGTTCTATAACTAGACTCAGAACAATTCAAGCTAATTTCTCCAACTCAGGATTTATGTGGGGATTGAGTTGGTAATTGATTTGGAAGTTAGCTTGAATTTTTTGGAGCTGAATTAGGGATTGATTTAGGCCAATTCAGGTCTAACTCGACCCCAAATTTAGCCCTAAGCTCAACCCAAAACTTAACGCCCTGCTCAATTCCCAAATCAAAATGGTTCTAGAAAATTCCCCTAATAAATCCCTAACAGAATCCCTTACCCAACCCTAACTCAATCCCAACTCAACTCAACCCCAAATTCAACGCTCAATTAAATTCTTCAATCAACACCCCACGAACTCAGCTTCTAGAACTTCATCCAAGAAACATTTTAGAATCTCAATTCCAACGCACATATCAAATTTCAAAACGATCTACTGAGAAATAGGCTAGTTACATCCGATTTGGTCGTATTCCAGAATTTCATCTAAAAATAATTTGAGAATCTCATTTCCATTGGAAATACTAAATTTCATCAAAATCGGATAAGATATATGTAGAATCCCAATAAAATATTTATAAAAAATATCAAAATCCTCAGTTTAACTGCTCACTTAACCCTAATCCAACCCCAACTCAGCCCTAATTCAACGGAACTCAATTAAACCCTCAACTCAATCGCAAACTCTACGCCAAACTCAATTCTCAAACCAGCATATATAAAAAATTGGTTAACTGCTCTCTACATCCTAATCTAACCCCAACTCAACATCAACTCAAATCGCAAATTGGCCTTTAACTTAACCTTTAAATCAACTCCAAATGCCATGCCCAATTCAATAATCAAACCAGCATATAAAAAAAGATCGTAAATATTTATATAACCAGGTGTTTTGGGTCAATCCGTAAGGCAGGTACCCCACCCTCTTGACGTACAGTCTTCAAAAGCTTTTCAAATCTCCGCCTTGATCATAGAAACAGATTGGCGAAAAAAAATTCCAAAGCGAACCAGCCGTTTTCGAGATACTATGGGTATAGACATCCAGACAGACATTTTTTTTTTTGCTTTTTCAGACTCAGGGACTTTCAAAACGTCGAAAAAAGTGGTTTTGGACCAACCAAATTTTTCATCATATTTGACAGGATTTCAATACTTTTTGGTCTTTTTAGGCCGAAGTAATCTTTTTAGACGGAAGTAATACTTTTTTATAGAACATACTAGGAGCGAATCAGGTCTTTGAATATTTGAACTTTTAAGATTACCTTATACGTTTATAGCGTATCATCTTCAAACCCTGGGGAACTCCCAGATTGTTTCAAATGTGAACTTTTTTTTCACAAAAATACAAACTCTTATTTGATTTATTCCGTTGGCCTCACTGAAATGGTGGAGAAAAGTTGAGTCGCGACCACCTTGTCAAGGTTTCATTTATTTTTATTCTGTATTTTAACCCTTTGAGTGGCAACATGATTTTTAGAGAATTAGCTAAAAGTGCGGGGAGTGGGGGAGCCCCCACTCTCTAATTCCAATTCCAAAAACAATAAACAAGAATCGACAAGTATGAAATAGAGATCATATTAGTTCGTGCGGGAACAAACGCGCGATCGCGCTCCTTGGTACTCAAAGGGTTAAGGTTCATTGTGTCGTCGAAACTACACTACAATTTGTGGTTTCAAACTGTGGTTTGGTTGTTATGATTCACAAAGAAAAGTGAAGTGTTGTTTTGGTGTCTTTCAAAATTTTAATCAATAAAACAATAAAAAGTAGTAAACATATTTTTTGGTTTTTATATTTTTTACAAATAAGTTTTATTACAAAATTCATTTTTCGATTACATCTGGTTTATTCGTTATACTTGTACTACAATAAATACCCCGTATATTTGTCTCCTTCTTAACTAAATTATCCTCATCAACGGTAATCTCAATACCCAACTGTCTCAATATTTTTAATTTTTTAACCAATTTGTTGCAATTCCAATCGTTATCCGATAAATCGATCGACCTCAAATTTGGAAATAAATACTCAAATTCATTTACTGACAGCCATTTTAAATGATTCCCATTGATTGCCAGCCGTCGTAATTTATTCAAAATTGATAAACGCCATAAATCTAAGCGATTTAAATTATTATACGATATATCTAAAAATTGTAAACTCTGCAGCTCCGCCAATAATTCATAATCCAGTGTTTGTAAATTATTACCGCCAAAATAAAGTGTCCGCAATTGTTTTAAATTTACAAACGCATCACTTTCGATCTGAACCAATCCGGGATTATTTGATAAATTTAACTCAATTAAATTTGGTAATTTCTTTACAAAATCAATTCTCTGTAAAGAATTATGCGCCAGCGATAGGGTGACCAGATTAGGTTCGATATCGTTAATTTGTACGGTTTTCAAATGATTGTGATCAGCGCGAATATTTTGAATACGATTACGATTCAAGCCTAAATATTGTAACTCGTTATTGTTTATCGATAGATTTCTAATGTTTATAATTTCGTCCAATGACACATTGGTTAATTTATTGGAATCCAAATTTAGAACTGTTATAAAATTAATATTGTGTAATGTTGTACGATTGAAGGTTGTCATTTGGTTATCACTTAAATTTAATTCGTCGATGTTTAATTGAACGAACTTGTCGCTGTCGTGTATTGCTTCAATGAAATTATGACTTAAATCAATAGTTAATCCGTTACTGTTTTTCACCATGCCATTGAATGAAAAATTTGACAGCTTATTATTAGACAAATTAATTTCGACTAAATAATTAAAAGAAGCGTTAAAATTATTCAGTTGATTGTACGACAAATTCAGCCGCTGCAGATTTCCAAGATATGGAAGGTGACCGGGTTGTAAGATTTTTACATTATTATGCGATACATCTAACATTTTTACATTTCTAGTTTGTTTAAACATGTTCTCCAATACTGCTAGTTCTGATAGTCCACAATTTGTTAAATTTAATGTATCCAAAGCGTAATAGTTGTAGCTATGAGACCAATCTTCCGATAGATTCTGAATAGTTGAATTTTCGTAATTTAAAGTCGTTAGCCTTAAAGATGAGTCTAAGTACAGTACGCTAGAGTTTGTTACATTAACATGCCGCACAGTACACACTGATAAACCATTTTGGATGATTATATTGTAGCAACCGTAAAACACGCGACAATTAACATTAACACAAATTAATAACACGATTATTAACGTAATTGTTGTATTAAAAAACATTTTTAGTGTAAGACTGAAATCACAATTTGAATTGAACACGATTTACGCGTTTATGATCGGCTACTCCACTAATAGCTACTACTGTTACAATTCTATCTCTATGAATATAATTTTTATCAATATTTTGATGTTTTTATTATTTTTTATACCAATTGATATTGTTGCGAAGCAGTCTAATGTACATTGAAAATTTACGTACATCGTGGACTTGTTATCACAGTTAAATTGTCACGGGTTAACTAATTTTATTTAAATGGCCTTATTTTTTGATAATTTATTTATTTAGTTGTTTTTTTCATATTTTAATCTAGAGAAATTATGGACCTTGTCATTTTTATAGATTTATAGAAAGCTTTCGACTCAGTTAACCTGGATATCTTGTACAGAAAATTAACAAGATCAGGATTGAATGACACATCCCTATAATGGTTAAACTTTTTCTTTGCGATTTTCCGCAAGGCAGTGTACTCGGGCCGATACTTTTTAGATTATCATCAATGATTTTGCACGTATTAAACTCAATGGCAAACCGAAATTATTTGCTGATGACATCTCAATCGTTTATGATGAATAGAACCAAATAAAATTAGAATTATTACGTTAAACGTGAAGATACGTAAATTGAAGAAATTCAAAATTTCAAATATCTAGGTTTTAATTTGGACAAAAAAAATGAACTTTAAAGAACATGCCGATACAGTGGAAAGAAAACTGTCTTCAATTACCAGTGCTACAAAGCAAGTAAACGAAGGTAATCAATCGTCCGCTGGTGGCTAAAACAATCGCTAAGGATGTATATATGTGAACGATCTCATGACTGGAGCTGATGATGAAGAAGAATTGTCGCATCTCCAAGCGGAAATCACAAGTTTACTGTCGAATATCTACAGGAAGTCGAGAAGCGCACAACAAAGAACTTTGGGATCATGCGGAAGAACATACGAAAGTGTGTTGGGTGGTTTTCACTTCCGATCTACCAGATACGACCAACTCCACGAAGATGCCTGTTTTATCTGAAGCGAATCGCGTTTTTGGTTCTCTGGGTTGGCTAGCTCTCGTGGTTGTAAGTATAAAAATATTTATGCAAATGACTTGGGGAGAAAATACGAAACAGGCACATTATCTCAATAACAATCCCCAGATTTATTCAAAGAACTAAAATATGCAAAGTAAATATGTACGGCTTCTGTATGTTCTTGAAAAAATTCTAACGAATATAGAGGCCTTAAGCAAGCGTTAAATAAGCAAGAAATAGTGAATGAAATCACTTCTATGATGTACTATTCTATGAAGATGCATAATAAACTCGATGATGCTTATTGTAGACTCTAAACGACGATCATTGATTTTACGTCAACGACTCCTTGGTTAGATACACACACAACTGCCAAAATTGTGACTACAAATAATTCACCACAACATTCTGCTTCAAATTGAGCATTGTTCACGTTGCTAAGGTCTATATCGCATTTATAGATGCCTAATTTTACGAAATTTGAGGAAACTTCTGACCATTATCGACTGGAATACAATCGATTCTTGAATTAAAACCAGTTGCCAAATTTTCAAATCTGGTGTCTACGTGGTCCATTTTGCTTGTTGTTAATGCAAATATTTTTTCAAACGTCTTGTTTCATTTCTCAAATGGGTTTTATTGTCATCTGAAACTCTGACTTCAGGATGGGTTATGATAGCATCTCCGCAATTAAAAATTGGCCTGGAGTTAAAATGGTCGAGTCACTTAGATCATTGGTCATTGGTGATGGCATTATCCTTGAATTAAGGCAAGCCTCTGTTTGGCAAGCTAGTGTGGTTAATTCTTCGAATGTTATTAAGGTTGCCTGTCCTATCACCCTCTTCAAATAATATATTGGTTTTGCTGGGGCCACCCACAATCCCTTAAAATGCGATGCTCCCGGTGGAATAAAATACCATTTAGTACCATGTTTCGGAGTAGAAGTTAGGTATTACAAACTTTGAAGCTGTTTGTTCCACTGTTTCCAATTTTCTCAATTCCATTGTCTTACTCTCCACTAAGTATCTGTTTCGTATTTCATTAGCTTTAGCTTTAAATTTGAATGGTTCACGTACAGTTGATCAAAAGGGTTTTCATCGTCTCTCACTCTCGTTGTTTTGGCTAGTGCTACTAACTTTTCTCCGGAATGTTTTGAAGTCTTACTTCTCAATTATGAATTGGCCATGTTGTTGAAGTGTTTGTTAACCAACTTGGACCGTTCCACCATATTTGATGTTTTTTGAGATATTCAGCTTCCATGCCTCTTGATTACTCAGGCGAATTTTCAGAAGACTTAATACAGTTCCATGTTGTTTGGCTGTTAGATCGTGGGTCTCCGTAACTCTGTTTGCAACATACTTTGATCCAAGCGAGGACGATTAAAGTGTCAGTAAACGCATAAGTCGTTGTTTTGGAAATTCGAAGACTTTTAATTACTTTCGCCATCAATCTCGCAAACCCCAAGGCGCCGCACAATTGTAATTTAGGAATTGTATTTTGTTTTTATTGCTGCGACCTTTATTTTTGATATCAGCAATTATGGTTGTGCCACACCCTCTGTATCATCTCACATGTACCATATACCGCATCATGTACCCATGCAATTCTATGAGTAAATTGTTGGAAGTTTTCACCCACCTCGGTATTTTTATTTGTTCCAGCGCAGGCAAAGAATTTTTATAAGCGCTTCATTTCATCGATGTGGCTTGAGGTAATTGCTCAAAGGATCAAATGATTGTGACATCTCGGATAATAATTTTAGTTTGGTGGTGATTTCTGATTTTGTTCCCGTAATGTTTATTTTGAATCCGAAGGTATCAGTATTAGCGTTCCAAGGACCAAGATATGCCCCGAGCCTTTATATTTCCATCCAGTTTGATGTCCAACATACCGATTGTCCAGGATTCGAGTGGTATTTGTTCTAATAGATCTGGAATATTACTCGCCCATTTCCGTAGTTGTACTTTTTTTACAGAATCACTGCCCAGTGCCCACTGACCTACTAAGCGGTCATCTACAAAGAAATCGTGTAAAGAAATATCGGCTGTTATTGGAAACTCTTTCCTCTCATCATTTTCCAACTGTTGTAACGTGCGGATGGGAAGGTTGAGGGCATTAGCTGTTCCAAAGGATACTGTTGTTAATCGATATATGTATACGAATTGGTTCTTTCTCGTTTCCTCTCCATAGTATCTTTTGATACCATTGGTCGTCTTTATGTATTTGTATTTGACGATACATTTTATCGATGTCTGCTGTGTAGATCACCATAGCGTTGGCCCAATCAGGTGTTGATCGTTGAGGCTCTTGTTGTTACTGGTTTTAGTTGGGGCATCGAAAACAACACGCAGCTTTGTGATCGTGCTGCTTTCTTTTACTACTGCATGATGCGGCATGAAATATTCTTCTGATGAACTCATTTCACCTTCACAGAGTCGTATGTGCCAAGTTCAATGTATTCTTTGTTACATTTTTTTTTGTAGGGAGGGGAAAACCCTCATTGGCGCTGTGCCATGTAGCCACCGATGCGAGCAGCCTTTTATTTCCTGCATTTGATCCCCAGCGTTGGTCATCAGTCGAACAAAGCCTGTTGTTGTCCTAGTCGCCTTTATCGCTGTTTATGTGCTGTTGAAAGCAGCGTCGATATGCCAGCCATACAACTAGGTACTTAATTCGTGTTGTTGGTTTAATTATAATTCCCTCGACATCGAAGGTCAGTGAGTGCAGGGTCCTTCTACCTGCCATTACCACTGCTTCAGTCTTTTCCGGAGCCAACTACAGCCGTTGGCTATGAAGCCATCTGGAGGTCACTTACACTGAAGCTTCTACACGCTCCACCAGCTGTTGTTCGTGTTTTGCAGAGACGACCAACGCCAGAACGACAGCGTATAGTTTACCAGATTTGCACCCTCAGATAGGCGAATTCAGAGTACTCCGTCATACACAATTTTCCATAGCGCCGGTCCCAAGACCGATCCCTGAGGTACACCGCTAGTGATCTCCATTTGTTTGGCAATACCTGCCACCTCCATGATGATTCGCCGCTCACTCAGATAGCTTTGTGACATCTTCCTAAGATATGAACTCACCCGCAGATCGTTTAGTTTTTGCCGGATTAATTCCCAGGATGCATTATTAAATGCATTCCGTACATTCAGCGTGATTACAACCAGAAAGTAGCTCGTGTATTGAGATCCCTCCGCTGCTGCGTCCACCAGCCTCATGCCCTCCGCTATAGCACCTATCGCAGAGTATCCTGCTCCAAATCCAAACTGAATAACGGCGAGTTCACCTGCTCTTTCAATCTCGCCTACCAATCTGTATAGCCGTAGGTGTTCAAAGAGTTTGCCAAAAGTGCCCAACAGGCATACTAAGTAGTCTATACGATGTAGCCACACTGTCTGGTTTCCCTTATTTTTTAAGTAGAACCAGTTGGGCCGTTTTCCAGATGTCAGAAAATTCCCCATTTTTAAGTGCCCGATTCATCATATCCAAAACCCTGTTTGGGTGTATTTCTGATGCAATTCTGACAGCCTCTGGTGGGATCTCGTCTGGTCCTCCACTCTTCTTTGACTTCATTTTACGCCAGGCTATCTCCAGTTCCTCCGCCTTGAAGCTTGGTCATTCTCGAGAATGTATGTTCTCTTGGATCAGTCAGGCACAGTTCGAACAAACCTCTTCATTACTGTCTTTTAGCCGTCTCTCCATGGGTCCAATTCAACAGGCTTGATTACAGCTTCTGCACATCTCAGCGATTTCTGAGGTCCACCAGTATACAGCTTTTGTTTCTATTACGGCCTGTAGGTTCCAAAACCTCTTCGCAAGCATCTTTAACAGCTGTAACTAGTTGCAAGATAGCGGTGTATCACACTACGTAGGCGTTTTCCCCTGCTTCCCCTATACTCCAGTTTCTGCTGATAGCGGCGCTAGCTGATCCATCTGTATTAACCTCGAACATAATATAGCGATGATCGCTGGGGCTTTCCTCGTCCAGTACTTTCCAGCTCCGAAGCCGATTCACAGTTCTCTCAGAACCGAACGTTACGTCGAGAACGGCACCATAGCCGCGTCAAATGTAGGAATACGTCCTATGTTGAGACTGGTAAGATTGCAGGAAGCAGCCCAGCTTGTCAGAAGCTGTCCTCTGTTGTCTAGTATCTCTTCTCTCCACTCCGACGACTAAGAATTAAAGTCGCCAGTGACGATCACATCCTTTGTCTGGTTCCGAATTATCAAACTACCGATCTATTGGGGAAAAGTTGCAACTCATGAGAACCATGTTCTGTAGCTCCACCCAAGCAACTCCTTTCCCAGCACAGGATTTAGTAGTTACCATGTCCTTTGACAGTATCATTGGTGCGGCATCACCCTCAAGGTCTGGCTTCCAATTTCCTCCTTGTAGTCTCTGTCGGTTTGGTTCGCTCACCAATACCACATCTATCTACCTTTCATTAGCGGTAGCAACCAGGAGGTCCTGGGCCAGTCTATTGCGATGTGTATTAAGCTGAATCAAGCGCATGCTATGTGGCTAACTCTCTTCTCTTTAATGCTGTTGTATTTACAGGTAAGCTAGCCTCATCCGTGTTTTTAATCCCAACATGGGTGCTACTCTGGTACTCTTTGCAGTCCATTCTCTTGTGGCCCTCCTTCTCGCAGTTGAAGCAGAGGGCATTACAAGATGGCGGTGTTCCTTATTTTCTTGGCCACCTCGATGAGCTGCTCTTCCAGGCATTTACATCCTCATGCTGATTCACATAACCCACCAGCAATGTACGCATGTTGCCACCCGCTCTAGTCTCGCCTTCCATCTTAAAGGATTAGGTGTTTAACAATCGCTGGGCCGCTATTCGTCATGCTGTTGTGATTGTGACTAGCTTTAGTTACCCGAAATACCTTCTGTGGCCATCCCTCTGCGACAATCGTATTAATTTCCTTTGATGTCATCGCCGAGTGTATACGGCTAAATAACTTCTCGGCTTGTCACCACCATTGTTATTTAAATTGAGGTTATGTTTTACTACTATCACGAAAATTCGCGTTCCATTGGACATCTACTCACAAGTACTTGCAAGTAGCAAATTGTTTCCAATGGAACACTACAAATATTATTGTTCTCGAAGATTTCGGTTGAAATTTGTAAGAATAATAAAATAATTCTATCAAATGCATAGATTGAATGCTAGACAACTTCATTGTGATTTTTTGTGTTAAGGAAAACAAATAAACGTCAAAATATTGTTCATATCTTTTTGTATGAAGTGACACAGATGCAATTTTATTTCTATAATTACAGACATATATTAAATATTTTTTAATAAAAATTTAATTGAAATGTATTCATTTTATATCATTTTAAGATAAGCAAGTAAATTTTTTTGTGAAAAGCGTGTGAAAAATTAAAACATAAAAAGAAGGCAAATTCGTATTCTTTAGGTTTAATCTTGTGCCGTTTGAGTTTTTTGTGTGGTTATTTTTATTAAATCTATAGATCGATTATTTGACAGCCAAAATATGTCAAATTTTTTTGAGTGTTAAGGAAAACAAACAGCAGTTTATATGAAGCTAACTTAAAATGTTTGAAAATAACTTAATTTTAATAAAAATAGCCACACAAAAAACTCAAACGGCACAAGATTAAACCTAAAGAATACGAATTTGCTTTCTTTTTATGTTTTAATTTTTCACACGCTTTTCACAAAAAAATTTACTTGCTTATCTTAAAATGACATAAAATGAATACATTTCAATTAAATTTTTATTAAAAAATATTTAATATATGTCTGTAATTATAGAAATAAAATTGTATCTCTGCCACTTCATACAAAAAGATATGAACAATATTTTGACGTTTATTTGTTTTCCTTAACACAAAAAATCACAATGAAGTTGTCTAGCATTCGATCTATTATAATAGATCAATGAATATACTTGAATTTAATTCTTTACGGAAGGCATCACATTATGTTTAATATTATGCATGTGTAAAAAAACATTCAGAAAATATTTGACGTATTGTTTAGCAAAAACTGAATTCACAATGATCATGAAAAAACAAGAGAAAACAATAAAAATGGAAAAGGGGGAAAAAATATTCTTTATAGTATGACCAGATTATATTGGTGCGTTCGATTAAAAATTAGTAGTGTCACTGCACCGAAAATTTATCTTCGTTCGAAGTGGTCGATTTCATACAATGTTCTTGAGAATAATTAACGTGTGAATGACGATTACAATTCTGTTTTCATTTACATATTTGTTTTTCGTAAATTTGTGTAGACTTTCTTAGAATCTGGTTTCTTCATGGAAAAGAATTCGGACAGGACAAAACACAAAATAATTAAAAATACAATTTAATGTGTATACCATAACAAAGTAAATATTTTATTTAACTCAACGCTCTCATCCTTAAAAATTATTTTCATCCAAATTAACACCCATCGTCTTATAAAGGGAGGCCCGATTTGATGACCGTCGTCGAATATAGAATGTAGCCACTTTAAAAACGCCAAAGATTATACCGAACATGAACAACAATGTCAGGACAACTTTAATAAATTTGATATCATGATTTACACTATCCTCCAATTTAATCGTCATAATCTCCTCCTCCAGCGTTCTATTTAAATTATCAATTTGGCTTAGATACTTGCTGAAATCGGTCGAATTATTTGGTTCACCGTTCTTTTCCTTTAGCTGTGCTAAAATTTGATCTAATTGCCCTTTAAGTTCATTCATCTGGGTCCTAGTTTGATTTAATTCTTCTGCATACGAATCCAAATTATTAAAATCCAAATTAGATAAAATTTCACCCAGTTGAAATTGAGTATCATCGTTCGCTTCTTGCAACTGATTTAATTGTAACGCAATTTGACTGAGATTTAAATCAGCACTGTTTATATCGTGCGGATGAATAAATACCGGTCGTTTCACATCATTAGTGGTTGGTTGCGTTGCATTTGCTTCATTGCATCGAATACCGCGAATACCCTCGTTCACCGCCAACTTATTCGCTTCGACATAGATACGAATATTTAATGGTTTTAATGTTTTTAAAATTACAACTAGCTCGTCGCACATAAAATTGTTATCCGAAAAATCGATTAAATTGAAATTGGGAAATAAATATTCAAACTCGTCGAGTGTCAGACCTGTCAAATTATTACTGTTGATAAAAAGTTGCTTTAGATTTTCTAAAATCGATAATTTATGAAAATCTATGGTCACTAAATTGTTATACGATAAATCCAAAATTTCCAAATTAGTTAGTGGCGCAAATAGAACATAATCGATTTCATTTAAATTCACCGATTCCATGTACAAAGCTTTTAGTTTAGCCAATTTCGTAAATGTATCATTTTTGGTGCTGCCACTCAAAAGCGGATTAAAGGAAACATCCAAATATGTTAAATTCACCTGGTTTCGTACAAATTCAATACTGCTCAATGAATTATTTTTTAATGATAAGCTTATCACATTACTGTTCGCATCGTTATCGGCCGCAAATAAATCGCCATTCACAATTTTATTGTTATCCGCTTGAATTTTTTTTATATTACCATTTAAAATTAAATTCGTCACCTGATTATTGTTGAGCATAATATTTTCGATATTTTTTAATCCGTTAAGCGATAAATCTGTTAAGTGATTGTAACTCAAATCTAAATCTCGTACATATTTAATGTTGGCTAGGGTTTGTTGGCTAATCATTGTTAATTGATTTGAGCTGAGATCTAAATTGAGAAAATTTAAATTTGTAAATATTTTATCATCACTGGGTAGCTTCTCGATTAAATTGTGACTCAAATCAAGAATCGATAATGTTTTTACAATTGTAAATACATCACTGGGCAGCTCCTTAATTTTATTATCCGTTAATTTTAGAAGATGTAGCTTGTTTAAATTACGAAATGCATTGGGATGGATTTGGTTGATTTGATTGGAGACGAGCGTAATCCGTTCCAATGATACAGCTCCGGCAAATATATCTTCATCCAATTTTGTTATAGCATTTTGCGATAAATCGAGCATTCGTAATTTTTTACCATTCTCAAAATCATTTCGTGATATTTCAAGCACACCACAATTTACAATATTCACTGTATTCACGTTCAATAGGTCCTTGAATATGCCAGTTGGTAGTTTTGGGAATGATGAATTTTTTATGGTTAGATAGTACATATTGTATTTGTAGCGAGTGGACATTGACGTCAAATTAAATTTGTCAATAAATTTTAAATTTTCCAAGGTACACGCGCTTGTGTAAATACCCTGGTTGCACAATAATGAGTTTTCACAATTTACTTGGTAAACTACAACTAAAACTATTACTAGTTTGAACACAATTTTTAGCCACGACATTGTTTATTGTATAAATTCGATTGTTTTCGATTAGACACACTTCGGAACTGAATTTATTTATGTACCTTACAGGTGTTCGTATATTATCAATAATAATTTCTTTGTTTTTTTGTTTTTACTAATAATAGTCTTATCGGCGACAAATAAAACTGATAATGCAAATTAACTGTTTTGTTGAAATATTTTATTTGTTTATTATCGAGGTTATAATAAAAGTGTGATATTTTTTGGTGGGTACTTTAAATGCACGATGACTTTTTTTTATTGATCGCTTAAATGTGTAATTCTTTTGAAATGCGTCTAACCCTTGGGTGGTACAGTTTATAATGTTGTTCTTCCCAAGAAGAGCCACACACCAAGTGTGCCGAAATTTTACCAGCAAGCGGGAACTAAATTTTGCAGCAGAACGAACGTTTTCGTTTTTTACAGTGAATATGAGAAGTCAGAAGTAACAGGTCTTTAAGGACATATTCACCAAAGTAATCTGATTCATACTATCTGGGCTCATTATTCTCCCTCCTAGATGTTGCAGTCTTTAGCGGAAAATCGCTGGGCTATGGCACCGATCATGTTCCGCTTATTCCTCTTCCAGGTCGCAGAAGGCTCTTCCGTCCGTCGTATTTAGGCCCATTTTCTTAAGAAGATACCTTAAGGGGATTAAAGCAGTCGCAAACCTGGAATTCTGAGATGGAATTCTAAGGTGCCCCTTAGTGACGCCACAGAAGGGCTCTGTTCCAATGATTGGATATGCAGAATCCTCGCGGGAGACCATCAGCTGCCTTATTTCCCACGATTCCAGTATGACCTGGTATCTAAATAAGTGTTGTCTTATTTGAGCTTGTCAGATGCGTAATAACCTTCAGACAATCCCATACCAGCCTTGACTGAACGGTACAAGACCTAAGAGCCTTTAAGGCAGATTGTCCGTCTGCTACAATATATACATACCTTTGCATCGTTTAGGCCTTTTCCTATGCCTTTCCTAGCGCAAAGTTCTATATAGCATGTCCTTTCGATTGAAAGACGGTAGCGTTTTTACCAAGGACTACGAGAGGGTAGTCCCACTCCCGTGTATTCCTACCACCGCCCCGTTTTCACA
Organism: Tipula helvola; assembly: GCA_963556165.1. Taxonomy (NCBI): domain Eukaryota; kingdom Metazoa; phylum Arthropoda; class Insecta; order Diptera; family Tipulidae; genus Tipula; species Tipula helvola. The sequence continues at coordinate 366,150,590 of OY744481.1, forward strand.
CAAGAAGTTGCAAAGAACGGCCTGTATGCTTGTAAGCGGAGCGTTGTGGTCGACACCTACAGGCTCCTTTGAAGTTATGTTCCACCTTCTTCTGGTCGACATTTTACTAAACTAAAGGTAGTTCACTAAAGGATGAGCTGGCGAATCTTGAACACATTACGCCAACTCTATACGCTTCGAGAAAGGTTTTTGGACCTCGTTTCCTTCAAGGGAATTCTGGCGGAACGAGTCAATATCGGAAACCGAAGCTTTGCAATCCTTCACAAACGGCTCCAAGACAAGGCAACAAAGTAGGGGGTGGACTATTCTGTGATAAATTAAATGTGAACATTTCTGTTCGCCTCCCAAAATTTAACTTTTCTCAGCTCTGAAACGGTATTTAAGTTGTAACGGTTGTGTATTGTATAAAGTAATTATATTGAAAGGATTTCTTAGAGGTGAAGCTGCCGATTTAATCCGTCCTATATCGATCTCTGATTTTAATTACGAAGAGGCTTGGGGTAAGTTGCAAGCTAGATACGACAAGGCGAAACTTGTTAATCTTTGATCGACAAGTTTATGAAGCAAAACCAATGCAGCACTTCAATGTTCTTGAACTTTGCAAAAATGTAGATGTGTCTAATGGCGTGATTCATGAAATAAAACGAGAAACGTTATCAAATTTTTCTGTTGAGGTTGAATTCCCCTCTTTCGAGAAATTTTTGAAATTTTTTGATAAATAAAGGTGTGACGTATATGTTTTGTTTACCATCAAAAATTTCAGGTATAGGTACTAAAACATCCATAGATGTCCAATCCAATTTAACTTGCATACAGCTACCAAAATTGTCAAATGTCTCTGTTGTAATAAAAAGAATCATCCTCTCTACAAATGCTTCAAATATAGGAAGTTAAATATTTCAAACAGTATTAAGATTGCGAACGACTCTAATTTTTACTTGAATTGATTGACTCAAAACAACACAACGTCTGAATGTTCATCTAGTTTTCATACACTGATCCATGGAGATTCATCAATAACACACAAGCAACACTTTTCATTCAATATTTGTCTCATCAAATCCACCCAATAGAATCTGATTTTACATAGATCAATACATCTTATTGGTCTGATTATATCAACATAGTGAACTCGTGTCCAACTTCTCTGATTTTGCTACCAACGGCCTTACTCATGATTCAGAACGCTATAGAAGATCTTACCAGAAGTTCTCCGCGATATCAGACTCAGCTGCAGAAATCAGTTTAATTACCGAAAAAAGTGTCCACTCGCTTGCGTAAATATCAAGGAAGCGCTGGCAGGACTAAAGCATCCATGCATTTGGATATTTTATTATCCGATAAAATCTCTTTATCCGTGAGAGCTCTTATTATAAAAAAGTTAACTTCTGATCTTCCTCCGATCACAGTGTAGTTAATAAAACACAAAGGCGTTCCGTCTCTACAACTTGCTGAACCAAGTTTCAATTGCCTGAGCCCCATGGTCATATTTCTTGGAACGGAATTTTTTTTTGAAATTATTGCGTCCGGAAATTCCTCCGATCTCGCAGACTCGCTACCCACGGCAACCAGAAGAAAAACTCCCAGGATTGGGAAAGGGGTGATCAAAATTCTTAGATAAAGCAAACCCTAGCATTAGGCGCACTTTACTACATGGCAGCTAAAAGTAGCCAGCCACACCGGTCTTAACTCACTTCGAGCGAATTTTAACCGAATGCGAGACCGCTCTAAGGAATCAATAATTTTATTACGCACAAAGTCACATTGCGCAGAAAACCACAATCATTATTTTATTTGAAGATGAATAAAGGGTTTACGATTCTTGACAAGCTTATAGACACAAACAAGGATTATCTAATAAATTCAGTGCAGGTATCTGTACAATAAGCTATATTTGTATTTGTAACAACCAGAATCAACGCGTATATAGCGCTTAACATTATGCTTGACTGGTATAGTATAGTTAGGTGGCTTTGTTAGCGAAGGAAAATGCTTCAAGAGAGCGCCATACGTATGAGCCATACGTATACACGAGCGTGTATTAAGCTGTGCCGTTATGGCGTGTATTGATAAATGCGTGGTTGAATCAATAAGCCTGAGGTTTTTGATATCGACAAGTAAACCAAATTTTCTTAAGAAGTTGGCACCAATTATTGGACGATTCACTGCTGCTATAATGAAAGCGTGCGTGAATTTACGTCTAAGTCCAATGTTCATACCTGGAGGCGTTTTGATCCATAGGAGTGAATTGTTGTACCATTTGCTGCCGCTAAGGGAAAATATTTCTGCTTGAAATATTTTGCAGTATTTACACAGACAACCCAACTACCTCAAACCATAAGAAGGGCAGTATATTTGATAACCTGCACTATCTATCAGAATAACCTCCGGAGCGAGCCTTCGGCAAAAAATTGAACTCAAGCAAGAGTCTATCATTAACTATATCAAATCAGGTATAAATGAAATTTAGTTATTTAAAATTTTTCTATGCTCATTAATAGAGCCAAATGTGTTCCACATCCTAACGCAACTTAAGCGAAACATAACAGCACATGCTGATGCTAGAATGAAACAGTGCAACTGAGGTAAGAGCAGAATTATTTGAATAGCAAGAAGTCGAGGCGAGGATATAGCTTCACTACTACTTAGCCCTGCTCTACGCGTAATGTTTTGTAAACCATTAATTTTAATAATAGAAGTTTTTAATTTAACCACTATCCACCATACATATACGGATCAGCGATTTATTGATAAAATATAAGATTTTGGCAGTCAAGCCCAAGATTCCCCAAAGGCTTTTCTACATTGCTAAAAAATGACGTTAAATAATTATCTGTCGACAGTTCTTTCTAATGCCTTAAGGCGGGTAGGGCACAAACTAATTGGCCGAAGTGTCTCCGGATCAGTATAATCCACGATTGAGGGACAATGCTGAAACCAAAGCCTGCTTGGAAACGGAGGAGCAGATAGTCCTATCAGGAGAAAATCCTCTAAAGCAGAACTTCTGTTTGCTAAAGCCGAGTTAGGAGATTTTCGAGGCCCGAGCTATCTTACAAGTCCTTCTCGAAGTGTTGAAATTTTTCTTCAACCGGTTGAACTTCTGTTTTAACATGTTGCATTTCTTTTGTAAATTTCTCTATTTCACTATTTAGATTATGTCTAACAATTTTTATTCCATTCTGCTTATTTAATTTCTCCTAAGGGGAGTTTAATTTTGCCCCTGTCGCTCCATTACTTGAAGGTTTGACTGTTTAATTTTCACTAGAACAGGTGGGATATGTGTGAATTCGATTTGAACGAATTCGACTCTTCGAAATATAAAATTCGTATTTGATTTAAATAAGAAATGAACGAATCTGATTCAATTCAAATAAAAATCCAATTAAGTTAGTAATTGTATGTATTCTAACCAATTTACATAATAAAAAATTCCAATGCGCAAACCCAGTATAATTCTCTAAAAACACTTTCATACTTCACGTCCACCCTAAGTATATCGCGTTCAATTTACTAATCGTATAATTCAATTTGATATTCGATTCACCAATTTTTCCAATAAACAAATTCGAGTACGCCTAAATGTCGACCCAAAGTACGAACAATTTTAGTACACAATTTTTTTGTGTAGGTTTCACCGAACCAATCATACCTTGAATAAATTAATTATTTTTTTCGGCTCTACGCATTTGAATAAATATTTTAGTGTCAAATAAACAGTTGAAACCGTTACATGGTCAATATTGAGTAGTTTTATTTTATGCCTATTTTAACACTTTTACATTTAATCTTTCTGATAACGTGGTATTAGAAGTAAACAAGCGTTTTTATCAAATCTAACTTTGCACGAAAAGTGAAATTTATTTTTAATCGATTAATTATTTGGTTTTTTATTTGCGTAGTAAAATAATCAAATTAATTAAAAATATAATCTTTTGTATTACAAGAGACCTATAATCTATATGTAAATCTTTCTTGTAAGTACCTACATACTTCATTTATATACAAGAGATTTTATTACGTTTCAGCCATTTACATCAATTGGCCGAAAATTTGATATTTGTAAATTAATTTTAGGTGAATTACAATTAAGATTAGTTTTTTTATTGAATTACTAAACGAATGAATTATTAAAGGAATTTTACAATTTAATATCGTTATAGCGTAACGTTAGCAGATGATTGATTGCTTGATTAATCATGAGGCAGACAACTTGAAAGTTGCCATAAGTACTGAGGTTTTTTTGACTTAAAAGGGAAAAAGGAAAAGAGCACGCATTACCTACCTACTGTAAACAATTCGTCAAATCGCAATTTTTTGAAAGTCATGAATTTTTAGATTTTTATGTTTTGAATGTGTAGCACTGGGTAAAACAAATAATAATTATAGATGTAGAATTACATCTATAATTTAATAATTATAACAAAATATGTATAGTTAAAATAATATCTCGTTGAAAATTCCTATTCCTTCATTCTCGAGTAAAACAATATAGATATTATTTTGACTATATATATGTATGGATATACAAGTAAAAAAAAAATTAAAATTTGAACAATGACCGAAGATGTGATTATAAACGCCGTGATTTAATTATCGTTTACCGTATTTTTATCGTTACGATAGGAACAAGACAGCCGAAACACACTACGAATACCACATTAGTCACCTTTATTTTATTTATTAAAAAACGACAAGAAGGATCAAGTCAAATCACGTCCATCTTATTGTAGCAATTTTATAGGGAGAATATATTTCGAAGGAAAATTCTAGTGTTACGGGTGAAATACTAAGCGTATTTCCTTGAAAAATTTACAACAACAATTGCATAGGATAAACCCTCGCAAGAATAACATTAACCCAAAAAAATATTGGGTTAAATTAAACCCAATTCTAATTTTTGGTTATGATACCTGCCACCAGGTCATATAACATATTAAATTTATATTTTATTTCGAAAAGTTGGCTTTTGCCAATTACATCAAATTGGCTATTTTCTTGGGAAACAAATAAACCAAAATAGTTTGGATTCAATTTTGGTCAACAAAATACGCTAACTTTTGGAACGTAATAAAAAACTATTAATAAAACCAGAGCCTACTGTATAAATAAGAGCCTCCAGAATCGACTGTATTTTTTACTAAGCTTAAAATAAGGTACATACAATTTTTTCTTTACTATGAACTTATATGGGAAAACGGTTATTTTCATTTACAGTTTTAGTTTATTAGAAATATGAGCTTTTGTTTTGTTTTTATATGAAAATGTTCATGAAACATGTAATATTATTTGATTGAAAAATCAAGTCTTGAAAATGTTTATTTCTTAGTGAAAATCGCCATGAAAATTAAGGTACTTTTGAAATTTTAAATATTGTTGTTTTTGTAATATATACGTCATCAACATAACTCGAAATTTATAAACAAAACAATAATCATCTCTTTCTTTGCCTCCATTCCAATTTGAATTCGAATGTTTCTATAGTTATTTTGAATTTGCAAAGCATGCTAGATTGTTTTGATGTTTTGTTTTTTTCGCACTCATTGTATTGATTTAATTTATTCTGTTTGGCTCTTTTTGATTTTTTTTAAATTTTGATTGTTGAGTGGAGACGTGTTGTCTTTTTTCTTACCATTGGGTTTAGATGTGGAGATATGATGTCGTCATTAAACTGAATTTTCTCTTTTTAATACACATTGTTGTTGTTGTAGAATGTTTTTTAATTTAATTTACCTTATTTTCTTTTGATTATTGCTGGAAAATAGGGAAATTTGAGAATCTATGTTTTAAATGAGTAAGACATTGAGTTGTTTGTTAGCGATTTCTTAAAAAATTATTTAACTGGGTTTAACTTTTAATTCATATTTTATCGTCAATCGAAATCGCGTTTTTTCATACAAACACTATGAAAATAAATGAATTTTTAGTGTTTCTATATCCCTTATTTTAAGTTCATTTTTCACATGCCGGCTCTATTCACATCAAGATGGTTCTGATAAAACCCCATACTTTATGCACGGCATAAAGAGAAAATAACTGTTTTAGGAGTCATCCATAAACTACGTCACACTATTTAGGAGGGGGGGGGCGGAGGGGCTATCGAACGACGTGACGATTTGTGATGATGGGGAAGGAGGGGATTATTATAAAATGTGACGTCACGCAGTTAAATTTTTTTTTTAATGAATACAATTTTACGTTCAAAAATTATTTAAATTTTTAGTTGTTTGATTTCAATAAAATACCTTCTCCGTTGGTATGCTTATTTTAATGTATACGTATGTTATGCGTTCTAGTATTAATTAAAGGACTGTTCATACAGGTGCGGCGTTACGTTAATTTGCTTATGTATTAACAAACAAAAAATCGCAGTTTGAGAAGAAATATAAATAATTTTTAATTCAAATATTCCATAATTTTAATACAAAATATGCCATTTTCTTAATATGAATCAGAAGTGGATTGTGTGGAACATGATGCGCCGCGCTTGTACAGTCCAACTTTGCGACTTCGCGTTTGGAATTTATTCACAACTCGCGGTTCGCGTTTGGTGTGAGTAGTCTCTAAAGGACTGTACAAGCGCGGCGCATCATGTTCCACACAACCCACTTCTGATTCATATTAAGAAAATGGCATATTTTGTATTAAAATTATGGAATATTTGAATTAAAAATTATTTATATTTCTTCTCAAACTGCGATTTTTTGTTTGTTAACATACATAAGCAAATTAACGTAACGCCGCACCTGGTCGCGATTTTTTTTTCGAAGTATCGAAAATGATATGAAAAATTCACATTTTTATACTTCGCAAATTCAATTGATTCGAAAATAAGATTGGACTATACATATTTTGTAATGAAGTAAATTGAATTAGCTAGGCCATAGTACCCACTTCAAAATGACATAGTTTTTTTCAATTTTTAATTAAGAAATTAACAAAAATGGAACTTAAACTATTTCTGCACTATAAAAAATTAAAATAAAATTGTAATTAATTAAATTTAAAATTAGTTTTGGCTAAGTGATACATTCCCATCGACCACCAACAAACAGAGTATGTATAAGGATCTCGGTGTAGGGGAAAGCTTTGATCTAAACTAGAGTGGTTTTAATTGAAAATGAAAGGTGTACGAGACCTATTAAGGCCAAGAATTTTAAGTTTGGTTCTATTAAAACAGTTTGTGATAAGATTCCAGAAGATTTTATTGACAATTTTTAGGCTACTTCACTACTAGCCAAAATAGAATTTTAAATTTAATTAATTTACAAATTTTTTTAACACAACTAAATTTCAAATAATTTTGAATTCAACTAAATTTCATTTTTCTTTTAATTTCTTAATTAAAATTAAAAAAATGCATTGTACAGTGTGCCAATTATTTATATAAGGGAAGCGGGGTTACTGAATTTGTGACGACCCCTTATGCAGAAAAAAAAATCTTTAATGTGTTAAACAATAATTAGGTTTTCAATTTAGAAATGCTTAAAGAAACTTGAACAAGCTGGTCATTGTCACCAGTTCAGTTCTGAGATCACAACACGGTTATCTTCTTACCTTTTTATGGTTTTTACTAATAAAGGATCTTCATAATAAAGTCAACGACGACCCTACTTAATCCAGTAAGCGGAAATTACCGCATTTCACGTTTACCAATTATAAATTCGAATGAATGATAGAAAATATATTGAATCTGATGCTGGATTATGTACATGGGAAATAAGCAATTTCCTTAAGAAACAAACAAACATTTGTGTTATCATCTAGATCACAGCTTTTTTCCAAAAACAAATAAAAATCGGAATGCAATCAAAATTAAATCAGCCCGTTAAAATTGATTGATTTGTACATATGTTAAATTTGATTGATTTATTGAGTTTTTTTTGTTCGTTCAATTTTTATGATTATAAAAGTTAAGATTAAGAGAATTAATGAATTTCTCAGAAGCTTATCACATTTGATATATATACAAGACCATTTGCGAAACGGCTTTCATGCAGCAAACAAAATTAAACTACATGTGAATTTCCAATGAGATATTTTTATTATTGCATTAACAGCAAGCATCAAGTAGTGTAAATGTGTGTAGTGTGTTCATTAGCGCTTCTTGAGAAATAAATAAAAGGTTATGCCGCTGTAAAAACTACAACTTTAAAGATTTAATTACGAGGTAACATTCTTAGTTGATAAAAAAATTAGTCGGACGAAAAGTTGCTATTCAGCGCAATAATGCTTCCGTACACAAAAAGAATCATTGACACAGAAAGTCGGAGATATTTGTGATCTCTCGCAATGCGAAAAATTATTAGTCGGGTGATAAAATCGGTGAAATCGGTTCCACTTTGTTATTTATTTATTTTTTATTGTAGGTGCAAAAAACCTTCAAAGGTGGAAGAGCGGAGCTATACTCCGCCCAACAGTGTGAGACTCATTAAAAATTCACCTACAGACCACGGAACCCCAAACTGGAACCCTTCCGCCTATTGCCTCCTAAGGATCCGCTTAGAAACCCTCCTCCTTCTTCCGTCGCAATATCGCCTCTACGTAATATGCTACTGCTCTCCAAGCTTCTTCCGACTGAAGCATTACCTCCACCATTGTGTCTGGCGTTACCTCCCTAATAATGAAGTGATCAGCCTCCGTTCCATCGAGAATCCATCGCACCTAAAGAAAGTGTGACCTACACCGTCCCGCTCCTCCGAGCAGTACAAACACTGAAGGGACCTCAATTTTCCCATCCTGTGAAGTTAGGGCCTGAAGTAACCATGGCCTGTCAAAAAATGGCACACGAAAAAATTTACTTCACCATTACCTCTGTTAATCCATGGACGAAGGACCCTGATCGGTCTTACCGTCCATCTGCCCTTATCCGCCTCCCATCTACGCTGCCGTGCCTCGATGGTCTCGACCCTAGCTCTGGTTACAGCCTCCTTCCTCCCTGTATCCGCGCTCCACAGATATATCTCTCGCCGTTCTTGTGCCAACAAGTCATTCGGTATTAATCCTTCTAATTCTCCTAACACATTCTGCATTTCTCGACGACGATATACATCTTCACTTATCTAGCCAATGTACCAAGAAATAATTTTAGCCACCAAACGTATATACAGTAAAAAAATCTCTAGAGGAAGTAATGTTTGTGTTACCAGATTAATTTGATGAAGAAAACACTGGAGGACAGCGTACCACACAAGATATAAAGAACTATAACCTAAAATCAAAAATTTTTCATTTTGCGGCAGCCTGGGAATAAGTGAAAATTCGAACTATAGAGAATGGTATATTTAGAAGGGCTAGAAGTTAGCGATTACAGCAGAATAATACAGGATATTGGTGAAAATGTGAACGTGGAAGATGTGTCGCAGTATAGTGGGTAGAAGATGAAGGTGTTTCGTATCATGTAATGACCGAATATTTTTATATAACGAACAATCGGCTATAACGGATAGCCCTCGTCCGAATTAGTCCGTTAAATCGAGGTTTTACTGCAATTGCATTGACATGCTGTATCTATGGCTAATAATAAATAAATAAAGACAATTCAATAATTGAATTTCCAGTGGTATACTGATGCCAAACTGTCTGTTAAAGTTTACATTGTTGTACAATAATTTTTGATTATTTGTTTTGAATAAAAAATACGCTGTTAAGATCATAATAGACTGATAAGATTGTCCGATAGTTCTTTGTTATTGTGACCGTTATTGTTTGAAAAAAAAAAAAAATACTGTGATTATCTTAGCTCTCAACGACCTTGACCCAGGCAATAGCGACTGAATTTTTAATTTATTACTCTGATTATTTTTTATAGTATTTACGAGTTTTACAATTGTACCCCATAAAACATTTAAGCAGATAAAATCGCGTTAAATACAATAAAATTGAAATTGTTAAAAGTTTTAAGGGGTATTATCATATTATAAAATTCGCGGGGGTATTGTAAAATAATCAGAGTAATAAATTAGCAATTTAGTCGGTGTATAGCCTGATCAATTTTTCATAATCCTCGTCAGATCGAAACTGAATTTGCACAACTCTTAACAATTTCTCCTCTCCGTTAAAACTAAATATACGTTAATAATTTCTACCAGTATCCATTTTCGATAATTTATAAAAAAACACCGAGCGAAAACTTATTTTCGGTAATGATTAAATTAAAGAAAAAATATTTTATTATGTAAGTGTACTGATAAGATAATCCATTTGATTAAATGCTGAATAACAAAAAAAAACGGGACAAATGGGTGAAAAACAGGTAAAAAAGTAGCGAACATAATCATCTGATTCTTTTGAAACAACCTCAAACTGTTGTTCTAAATGATTTAAAAAATGATGTACGTACAGATGAAACCAAAATTGGGCCATGCTATTTCCCCAGAAGAATGCCTTATAGCGGATTCATAGTTGCCTTCGTTCATTCGTTCATTCGTTTTGATAATTTTTTTTATACAATCAAACGAACAAAAACGAAAAATAACGTCATTTTCAAGGAACATGATTGTTAAAAAAAATTTCAGTACGCACGAAGTAATTATAAGGTTTCTTGGAAGTAACTTTAAGATATCGCATTCAAGCTTATCCTGAAAAACTAATTTCGCGCGTTTTACTTGTCAATTTTATCAATAAAACTTTTATCGTTAAATGTGTATTGTACTGCCAAATAGATTTGTTATAATTTTTAGAGGCTGATTTGAATGACTGATTTATCGTTAAAAAAACACTTGTTCATTCTGCACAAAACAACAGTTTTATTCCCAGATTTTCGAAATTCTGCAGATGATAGCTAAAGTTCCAGATTTTGGAAGTTCATCTGTCTGTGAATCGAGTTTATTGTTGTGTTGAAAATAATTTGGTTCTGTGATCATTGTTGTCAGATTGAAAGTTTCGTCAATTTTTTCTTCCACTTTTTCGTAACGGTTAGTGAGAATAAATATTTTAATTCACAATTTATTAGACTACTATTTAAGACTAAATTTGAACTGTTGCGGTCGAATTATTTCTTCGATTTTCGATTTTTATATTCATTTTAATTTTGAAATTATGTTTCGGTAATTTTGGGTCATATTTTTATATTATAATAAAGCGCTTCTTGTTACTAAATATTTATCACTTAATTCGGATACTATCTAAGATAAGATTATCAATTATTAATTATGTTTGTATGAGTATGTATAATATAAGGCAGTAGATTAAAAATAATTGGAAATGTAATTGGGGAAATCCCATGTTTATTCCTATTATGTAAAGCTTACATAAAATTTGCTTCCGCTTCTTTAGCCATTCTAGAACAGAGAATAAGGCGAAATTGAATGTTTATTAATAACACTTATGTACAGTTTAGTTCGAAACCTGGATAGCAATTCCGACTTCCAGTTGATATCCAATTTACAAAACAAATTCGGTCAAAAGATACCATCGTGTAGTAAAATTGTTTTAAATAGAAACCAACATTGCTTGAATATTGTATAATCCGTTCTGAGTTATAAAACAGATGAAAAATTATTGAAAAAACTCAAGTTGTAAATGAGATTTGATTTGCGCGATATACATCTGTATATACAAATACAACACATATGCATTCAAATGAATCTATCATTATTACTAAGGTGGCCAGGTGAAAAAACCTGAACGAAGTCTGAACAAATTTGAAAAACCAAAACATTTCGATTTAAAAAAACGAAATAAATTTTGAAATGTGATTTTCAAAAAAATTGTTATATAAAATTGGTCTGGGACCATGAACTGGTTGCGGTGAAATCTCTTTTAAAAAAATTTTAAATCCGCTTCCCTGATTCAACATTTGTATGTGATGCGACTGATACCAAATTTCAATGAAATTTGTTCGTAATCATAGAAGTCCCATTTAGGGTGGGATGGAATTTCTTCAAATAAAACATGACAAGATTTTAAGAAATATTGCTGGACTCTACTAATGGTACCTATGTTGGTTTATAAATAGAAAGTATAAAACAATAAATTAGGTTTGCCAAAAACAAATATTTTTTACATATAACCAATCCAGGCTTTTACTACATTTCACTTCATTTACTACATTAGTCGCACCCTGAAGAATTCCTTGGGTATATTATCTGGGGTCCTTTTTCTTAATTAAACCATGGCTTAAATTTGAGAAATATTGCGGAACTTTGCCAATGATATTTAGTCCGATGCCCTCATTAAGAAGATAGTAGACTTCTCAATCTCCTGCACCATATGAAACAATTTGTTGATAGATTTTAGTGTAATTTGAAAAATTTTGTAGGCCTAATAAATAGTAGATTGTTCTACAAGTAAAGAAAAGTAATAGTTTTCCAGCGAGTGTAATTGTTTAATTCACGAGCGAGCGCTAGTGAGCGAGTGGATTAACAACTTAACGAGCATGGAAAACCATTTTTCTTACGTGTCGCACATGTTATTTTTTCGTGTATTTGACTACAAACTAGGTAAAAATAGAAAAGGTAGATCCAGTTTGGATCAAAGTATGTATGCATAGCGTGTACATAACAATCGCAGTAAGCAAATAAATAAAAGTCAAAAATCCAAAAATCATTTGGAAAAAAAGCGTTTCTATGAAGAAAAGTATTTATAGTGAAGAAATGTGTTGCTAAGGAGAAAAGTAGCAGTTTTCTTTACTGTTTTCAGCCAAGAAATGACACTCTTTGCCATTAAGTACACGAAAAAAAATGTTTATTTCATAGTTTTTGTATGGAGAGACATGACCTCAGTTTATTCAAAATATATTAATGAAAATTGACTCGAAATTAATTTTATTTTAATTCAATTGAATCTATAAACTTTCATTTCCACCTGACTTGGAGGATTTTTCCGTGAGCTTTTCCAATTTACGATAATAATGATAACAAAATAAGATATTTTGTATCTGAAAAAGCTTATAAATAGAGTACAATACAAACATGTAAAAAAAAGACAGACATATATATGAAAAGTCATGACATTCGCAATAATAAACACAACAAACAATATGGTAGAAAGGTTAGCAATTTAGCATACGGAAAATCGGTAGGCTTTGATACAATACCATTGAGGAGGGACTTTGCATAGAGAGAGATTTTGCATTACAAAAATATGTACATATTGAAATAATTTTTGTTTCGTTTTGAAATTTTATTTGTGAAGATATGAAAAGAATATATACATTTTATTTGTCTCTTTCTATACGCAATAGGACAAGTTCATCTACAAAATATAAAGCAAACTGTTTAAATGCATTTTTTTTATACACACACACTTTGTATATTATTGAAATCCACCTTCTTATGATATGGTAGTAGTGCCAAAATGTAAAAACAAGAATTTTTTTTTTTTTATTTCGTTTATTCCTTAATTAAATTCGTATTTTTTATTTCGTGTTGGTTGTGTGTTTTTGAATTAAAACTTGTCCACGCCCTACTACCGATGATTTATTGTGATCATTTTTCACTCTATGCCAATCTATTTAAATGCGCATAGAAACACCTTAGGATAAAAAGAGATATTAGAAATTTATTCTTTCCTTTCATTTTATCGCTCTGAACGGTTTAGATAAAGATGCAAAATTTTATTTTATATCGTTTTTCTTTCATACAAATTACTTCTCTATTGTTCTTCCTCAATGACAATACATCAAAAATTTTAGATTGGAGATTTTTATTTTTTTCTATGCACAGCCAACCTAGACAATTTTAGTGAAATTTTATATCTGAGATATTGGGCCCGATTCTGGGACGATAAAATTCATGTTATGTTTATTTTATTTCCCCGCTTCCTATATGAATTTGTATTGATAAAACAAAAATAACATAACATAACATAAAATGTTGGAAGGCAGAATCGGGCCTATTAGGCCGTATTCTGGGATTTACAATTTTGTGTTATGTTATGTTATTTTTGTTTTTTTCAATTACAAATTCATATAGGAAGCGGGGAAATAAAAAAACATAACATGGATTTTATGATGCCGGAATACGGGGCATTTAGCTGATTCTATAAATAATCTAAAATTGATTAAATCACGTCCTAAAAAATTTTTTTGGTTCATATCATTTGGAGGCAATTAACAAGTTTACGTATAGTACAGAATTGAAATTGATTCTTTTCTTTGCTCTTCTGGATCGATATGTTTGCTTACTTTCTTCTTATGCCCAAAAGGACAAAGGTATTGGAACAATTTTAGAGTTCAGATCAAAGTTGATAGTTCGCGGCTGTTTAAAATATTTTGACTAATTTAAATGCACTTCTATTGTACCTATCTGCCAAACGCGTCTCATTTTATGTAAGTTTTCCTTGTCCAAAACCTTAGCTTTAATACAATCACATGTATAGCAGTGAGCCTTATTAGGTTTATAGAAAGATAGATTAAATTAAGTACATAAAATATATCGATACACATTTACTTTGACCCAGCTCTCATTCAAGGATAAACAATAAATTTAATAAAGCTTATGCATTTTGATAATAGGCGACAGCTTGGAAACCAGATAATACTTTTGAATGGACTGTCTTACATAATGCCCTATGGAAGCTTTTAATATGTTGCTTCACTAAATTCAATGTATGGGGGCAGGTCTTTGTCACGTTTTCAGACAATTTTGCACACACTTTCCATAATTTTGGTTTACCATTGCAAAGAAATTAAGCTCGATTGGCTTCGAGATATATCGCTCGCCTTTCGTTTTATTGTAGAAATAGTGATAAATTTTAAAATAAAGGATTTTTGCCTTTTGAACGGTCGTTTTTTGTGATGTACACTTTCCACTTTAATTTTGTAGAACGTTTCCAACGATATAAGATTTATTGGGACATTTGAAAGTTTTCATTATTTCGATGTTCCGTTTCCTAAGGTTCGTTGCAATCATCAACAGGAATCCACGCAGAAGTCATACTAAACCACAATGGCGTTGATGAGCTAAAGTCACGTCCCTCGTTTGTCCACTGATTATTTTTCACTCTAACAGTTCCGCTTCTTATTGATTACCCATTTTTGTCTTTGAATATTTTTCGCAAACCTCTTTTAAAGAAAAGCTAGTTTATTAAAGACGTTTGTATAGAATTAATTAATATGTTTAAAACAAAATAAAAAAATTTGGGCCTATCCAACTCCTCAAACAACATTTTTCCCACAAAGCCGTTATAGATCGCCAAACCTAACCATTTATATTTTATAAACAATTTCCATTATTTAGGTCCTTAAAACATGTCATGGCTTTTCTTAAATTTTGAGACCCCTTCCCCAATATCAATATTAGTCACGACAATATAAATCTTCTATTATCTTATGCCGCCAGTTTATCATAGATACCCTTAATAAATTTCATACTTTTGATCCACACATTAAATTTGCAGTTGAAGAAGAACATAACCGTACCATTCCCTTTTTAGATCTTATGTTATTAACAAACGAATGTAAAATTAAACCTTGCTGGTTTAAGAAAAGTACAAGTTCAGATCATAACCATCACTGAAACGCTATATAAAAACAACTATCCGACAATAAACAGAGCAATTGCGAAACAAAATATATTCTTAACAATAGTAACACTACTGCCACCAATAATGCTAGTGATAACTTAACAACTAATAAATTCCATAGTTTTATGTACGTTAGTAGTCTGTCCCAACAAATCGCAAAAATCATTAAACCAATCAATACCCCCAATTTCAAAATTGGGCATAGAATCACGAATAAAATCCAGCCATCATTTACCCAATTAAAAGACAAAATACCAACTGACCAACATAGTGGTATTGTCTACGAAGTTCCATGCGAATGTATGTAAGTTATATGTTGGCGAAACCAGCAATAAATTACGTACCAGATTACAGCAACATCAGAGCCATGTAAGATGTAAGAGCCGAACGACAGCTCTAGCAATTCACTCCCTAGGCAATGATCATACTTTCAAATTTAATGAAGCCAAAAATGGTTCACAAAGAAAAACGTAAAAATAATAGACTCCCCTTAGAATCGGCTCATATCACATCAATTACTGACAATAATATAAATTTCAAAACATAATTTATTGCTTTACAATTTCATTTTATTTTTATAAATTTTGTTCCATTTTATATTTTTTGTACAGAATTCCTGATGTAGCTCGAGTTAGCTCGAAATATCGATTTTTATTAAAATTATTATTTAACAAATTCTAAATGAATATGAATTAAATAAAACATTTTTTTTGCTGAATACACGTTGTGTAACATAATTTAATTATAAACAGAGTATGTAGGTATGTACATTTAATAATTTATTACGTCATCCACATACAAACAAAAAAACGCAAAGCATGTGTCCGGGTTTGGGATGCTGATCCGTTAGGGGGTAATTCCTTGGTTAATTCTGAGAAAAAAATCGTATGGGGAGGGGGGGGGGGTCCATTTTTGATATCCTTTGAGATACAGGGTGTTTAAAAAATTTGGTTCAGAAAAAAGTACACCCAAATATTAAACTGTAACTTCCTTCCAATACATATATTCATCGGAGCGCAACCAACTTTGTCTTATTTGAATGGTACCTATTATTAAGATTAAAGTGAGTATCTTGCATCTGCATCCGCTTGAGAGCTATAACTAAAAAAAAAATATTTTTATTTTATAAAATTGAGTTTTTTGTCAAAAAAACCGTTATAATTTTTCTTTTGTTTTATTTTATTTTAATTCCCCATGATCTCCCCTGCAATCCCCCAATACCGTGTTTAGGTCGAGGAGTTATAGAAAATGCTCAAAATGTTCACATTGTGAGTGAATAGGCTAATATTCGTTTAAGTATGCCTTTGGTTATTTCAATTCTTGGTAATTCTTCCCTTATCTTTAGTGCTGTTGTGTGTATTAGTTGTATTAGTTCTTCTTTTGTTTCAATTCATCCATCCATAGAATACGTTTCACAAAACTATCATTGTTCAAATTCCTTTCCATCAACCAATTACAAAACTCCAATCTTTTATTGTAGTCTATCGATAATTGTTCTTGAACGGGTGTTATATGGTATGGATGAAGATTCTCCTTATACAATACTAGATGAATTCAGTAGCGAGGGACGTACAATTGTAAAGCGACTCTCCTTATGCTAATAGAAGGTTTTGCTGTTACATTACGAATTATTTCTTCGTCGACATCCAAATGATTTGGTGAGACTGAATGAGGCTCCGCCCGGATATTTGATGTTGTTACGATATCTCGCAGTCTTTGATATTCATTGCGAGCTCGTGATGCATTACCATCGCAAAATCCGTAAACAAAATGGTTTTCAATGTACTCCTCACCTGAGAGCTGTGCCATCATAATATTAATTTTCTTAAATTAGTTAACATTTTTGATTCACAACACTAACACAACTCTAGAAAATTTCTCGAAACTAATGACTGAATCTATACCTGCTTGCATTTGCTGTTGTTATTTGCATCAAGCTATTTATCTATGTATAAGTAATATTTTATTATGAGCATACTAGGTGAACAAAATTTTAACTACATATTTTGATTGGTTTTTTGTTTGTGTTTGTGAGTTGCAATTTGTCCACCACAAGTTTTTTTGTTGAAATCGACGCAAAAGAAATATTCCCCCTCCCACAAACTTTGTGGGTAAAGAGGTAAGAAAGGAGGAAGTGTCGCTTAACGATGCATGCAGGTTTAGACTTTAGAATGAAAATATTTAATTTTTATTTTTTTAACATTTAAACAAATGAGTTGATACTTGATAATCATCTTCTACTGTTTCACAGATCAAAAAAAAATTGGTACAATAAGAACACGATAACATCTCTTAATTAGATTAAGAATAAACGGTATATGAAGAAAACTATGGCACGTGGGTACAATTAATGTATTGGGGGATTGTAGGGGAGATCATGGCGAATTAAAATTAAGAAAAAAAAAAGAAAAAAATTATAACGGTTTTTTTGAGAAAAACTCAATTTTATAAAAAAAAAATATTTTTTTTTTAAGTTTAAAGTATCATAACTCTCAAACGGATGCAGATGCAAGGTACTCACTTTAATCTTAATAATAGCGTATACAATTACCATTCAAATAAGACAAAGTTGGTTGCGCTCCAATGAATATATTGGAAGTTACAGTTTAATATTTGGGTGTACTTTATTTCTGAACCAAATTTTTTAAACACCCTTTATCTCAAAGGATATCAAAAATGGAACCAAGTAATCACTCCTTAACGGATCAGCATCCCAAACCCGGACACCTTGTATAATAAGAGCGTTAGAGTCCGCGACCAATACATGCATCACAACTCTCGTTAATATGAATAGTCTCTCGTTGCGCCAAATTACCATTTTTACTTTAGTACAATATGTACATACATAATTCAAATGTAACTTTTCTGTAATTTATGTCACTCTCATCATCTGCATCGATTACATTAACTTTTATGATGGTTAATCATATTAATGTAGGGTGCAAATAGGTTGAATAGAAATATAACTTTAACACTAGGTTTGCGGAAATTTGTTATATACCTATCTCTAAGGTACGCGTCAATTTGACGCGTGTTAAAAAAAATAAACATTTGGTAAAATAAGTAATTTATTTTTAAAGGAACATTGTCATACAGGTGTATTGATATCAAGATCATCATAATAATAAAAAGACAACTCGCAAGCTGATTGGAACAGTTCAGACAAAAATAAAAATAAAAATTTGGTTCACGATTTAGTAAGAAATAAAAAATTAAATATGTATTGTTAGGCAAGTCCCATATTCTGAAACGTTCTCAGCCATCTTTTACCAACGGTATTTAGAGAAAATATTACTGCCGATTAAAAATTATTTTTTTTTAGGCCCTACTGAAAAACCGGCCTAATCAGAAATGACAGAAATAAAATAGAAATTAAGAACAAAGAAAGAGTCAATTTTATACCGCGTATACCAATATAAACTTTACGTTTCATAAACGGAATAACGCAGCAGCTAGTATCTATATAAAAGGGTACGGTATCTTATAGGTCCTTTTGTGAGGAGTGAAATATTTTGAATTCATTTTTTTTTAATTTGGTTTGTAAAACGTAGACGAAAAAACGATAAACACTAATATTTATTCTGCGCATTTTTTACATTTGCACATATTCAATTTTATGTGTATGTTTTCCACAAACAATCTTGCAATTTCTACAAGTGTACTTACTTCTATTTTTTTTGCAAAATCCAACTTCACAAGATTGATGCTGTGCTGATGTATGAGGCTCTTGAAGGTCAATATTTTCCTCAATTTCATTTTCTTTCTTACCAGTAAATTCTTCGGCTAATTGAAAAATGAAATCCTTTCTGGATATATTTGATCCGGTACATTCTTTATACAGTATCCACGCATTTATATGTGAAAAACCGTTTTGCTTTGTTTTTGTTTGTTTTTTTTTGCCGTGGATACGCTTTGTTTTTGTTTCGTTTTTTATCTCTGCTTTACTATACACATTACTCTATACATTGGAACATAAAGTAACCCTGTAACAGCCACTGGAGACGTGAGATGACGAAGTATTTGTACTGCCTTACCATTGTGTCAAATTGACGCGTCCCCGTAGAGATAGGTATACCACATAGCAAACTTCGAAATTCGAAGGCGTAGAAGAAAACAAATGTTGCCAAATATTCGTCTCGCGAAATGCATAATTGTAAATAAAAGTAGTAAGAGATAAATCTAACCGATTTCCAAATTTTTCTATATGAAATTGAAAATGCGTCAAATTGACGCGCTTCGCAAACCTAGTATTAACGTCGAATATAAAATTAGTTCTTTTAGGTTTACGTGAACGCTATAGACTTCTACTTGTCTGGTCACTCCGCCGGCTGCATTAGTGGTTGATGAGGTGGGGTTATTTATTCGTATATGGCACTAGTAATTTCGAGTGGGAATAACCTCTTCGCCGCCGTATAATTGACTTTGTATTAATTTTGTTGCCGCGTGGTGAACATTGAGACTCCGCACATTAAGATTGAATATGAGTATCTGTCTTACGGACCGGTTTTGTTAATTTTTGTTTTACCTTTGCTGCTATCCGGTCATAATAAGCGGCATATAGGACGATTCTTGTATTTTATTCAAATTACGGTAAACGATGTGAAAAATTATATGTACTATTACTTCGGTCTATATAAAGACCAAAGTATTGAAATTCTGTCAAAAATGACGAAAAATTTAGTTGGTCCAAAACCACTTTTCTCGACGTTTTGAAAATCCCTGTCTGAAAAAGCAAAAAAAAAAAAATGTCCGTCCGTCTGTCTGGATGTCTCGACGTCTGGATGTCTATAGTCTATACCCATGGTATCTCGAAAACGGCTTGTATGGTCAAGGCGGAGATTTGAAAAGCTTTTGGATACTGTACGTCAAGAGGGGTGGGGTAGTTGCCATACGAATTGACCCAAAACACCTCGTTATATAAATATTTACGATTTTTTATATAGTATGCTGGTTTGATTATTGAGTTGGCCATTGAATTTGAAGTTGATTTGAAGGCTAAGTTAGGGGCTAATTGCAGGTTGAGTTGAAGTTGAGTTAGAGTTGAGTTGGGGTTGGATTAGGGTGTAGTGAGCAGAGCTGTGAAACCCCTTAAAATATTGAGGGGTTCCGGTTCCGGTTTGGTTATTGGATTATTATTTTATTTCGGTACAGTTTCGGTTCTGTTCTTATAATAGAACCCATATTTCGGTTCCGGTTCCGGTTCGTAAAGGGTTCTTAAAATTTATATTACAAAAAAATAATTTTATTCCAGAAAATATATTAGGTAAATATGTATTCAGTTTTTCATAAAACTTTATTTAATTTAAACAACTTTAAGTTTAAAATACACTGTCTTTAATTGCAATTAAAGAAAGTGTATTTTAAACTTAAAGTTGTTTAAATTAAATAAAATTTTCAAAGTTTGTGATTAAGCGTGTTTATCGGATCGCAAGTTGTCGAATTATATAGTTTTTCATACAATGCTATATATGTATATTTATTTCAAACAAGTTTTAATTTAATTAAAAAAAATATAAAAATAAGATCGTTCAATTCAGTGCAGTCGTCAAGTAAATATATTAATTAATATGTTATTTAACTTTTTAAATTAAATAATGGATTATTTATTTAATCTCAAAACTAAGATATCGTCTAGGGAACGAAGTTTGCTGCATTAAATATTAATTACGATAATATAGAATATATCGGCTACATCACACTACCAAAAAATATATTTACCCCCAGAAGAATAATATAGTACTGCTTTAATTTTTTTAATTAATCGTGGAAAAAAATTATTAAATAATACAAAATGTTTTATTTATAATATAAATACATTAAAATTAGAACCCCAGAACCGTAATTAAAGAACCGGTTCCTGGGTTCTTTTACTGTTTATCAAGTAATGATTATAGGGTTCCGGTCGGTTCCCGGGGTTCTTCATTTAATGACGGTTCCATGGGTTCCGGTTTTCGGTTCCGGTTCGGTTTCACAGCTCTGGTAGTGAGCAGTTAAACTGAGGATTTGTGATTTTTTTTATGTACATTTTATTGGGATTCTATATATCTTATCCGATTTTGATGAAATTCCGTATTTCCAATGGAAATGGGATTTTAACATGTTTTTTGAATGAAGTTTTGGAATATGGCGAAGCATGATAGAACTTGGCTATTCCTCAAGAGATTATGATGAAATTCGACATGTGTGTTGGAAATGGGATACTAAAATAATTTTTTGACGAAGTTCTGGAATATAGCTAATATAGGTGCGGAATTTGGCTACTTCTTAACCGGTTTTAGTAAAAGATAGCAACCGCGATGAAAATGGGATTCTAAAATAATTTTCGGATTAAGTTCTGGGATATTGCCAAGTATGCTGGAACTTGGCTATTCCATAACCGATTGTTATGAAATTTGTTATATGCCTTGGAAAAGGGATTTATAGCTTTAGCTAATTTTAACCAATTATAATGAATTTTGTCGTTTCCAACTAATAGCAGGAAATGTGACACAAAAATTATATTTGGATGGGGTTGTGAGGAATATGTCAATATGCCTTTTAAATTGTTGCCTGATGAGGTTTCTGTAAATCATGCAGCTATTGAAGAAGTTTCTTTGAGGCAGTTTTGCCTACAAACTTTTCTCGCCAATGCTTCACTTTAAACGTCGGAGTATATTTCTTGAGTATGTTCTGTCATAGCTCTAAATATCATTTTAGGATCCCATTTCAATCGCGGTTGTCAAATTTCACTAAAATCCGTTATGAAATAGGAAAGTTTTATCCTGATTGGCCATTCTAAAACCTGTATATGTACAAGATATTTAAACAAATCCACACGCCTTAACCAATTTGATCCAAACTTTACACAAATATTGTTTTTGGAGGTTGAGCTAAAGGCTGACTTAAGAGATTCAGTTTGGGATTGATTTGAGAGTAGACTTAATTTTGAAGATCGATGTTCTGATCACTTAATAAGGCTTCAGGCTTTTATATTTTTTACTTTCTTTAACGTTACTAAAATAAAGTACATTAATCATGCAAATTTTTGCCCTTGAGAGTTTTGGGGTCCTTAAAATAGAAAATATCTCAAAAATATACAATTTACAGAAAACATAAACAAAAATCTTAAGTTTGCAAAACAACAACTAATCTCTGGTTGCCATCGGTCGTGTTTATATACCAGTTTGATACTGCTCTCGAAATTTCCTTTATTGCATGTGATAAGTCGTCTTCATTGTCGACGGTCGGTGTGTATGTTTTTGTGTCGTTATTCATTTCATTCTTGTTGTACTTGGCCATCTGGTTTGTAGAGAATACACAGGCAAGCTGACCGATTTACAGACAGACATCTAGACACCATTTCCAAACCCACTTTTTCGGAAAGGAGAGATCGAAAAGTTTCTTGATTACTGTACTTTATTTTACTTGCTTTACTTGTAAGAGAAAGTTGTTATCATACTCACTCAGCCAATAATTAAGTACAACGAAATCTAATCGCCAATATTTTTTTATATAAAGGGGTTAATTTTTTTTTATTTGCGTTTAGAAATAGGAAATACCTCTTGGTTATACAAAGAAAATAGTGATTGTTTGGAATGATGTAAGAATAATTAATGAATTTTAAATTTCTTAAATTTTTGGTGAAATTATTATTATTGTTATTGGTTAAAAATCTTGGTTTGAAAAATTAAACGTTTATTGTCTCGAAAAACAAAAAATTAAGTGTACGTATGGTGATGTTGATTTATCTTACAATTTGTCAGTTGTACAGTGTTAATTTTAATAAAATTATTCGTTTGTATTACATAAAATGTCAATAATTCTCATTTTTAAAAAAACGAATCATTGCAGTAAGAAAGTGAAATTGCAGTCACAGATTTTCGAGCTATTTTTGCTACGAAATTTAAGAATTATTCATAATTAAATCTTTTAATTCATTATTTTTTGGCATATAAATATTAAAGAAAACATCTTTATCAAAAGCTTGACTTTAAATACGTTCGTAGAAAAGATTATTTTACGTAATCTATTTTGATATGTGTCTACTGTTTACCTGTTTACGTTCTAAAAAGTGGTATAAACTAGTACACAAACCGATTATTAATCTATAATTGAATTTATTATCGTACTTAACTGATATAACTTTCAGATAAAACTTTTGAATTGTAATGAAACCTACCTTGAGTAGGTGGTAAAATTGAATCTTGAGTTTTCTTATCAAAATCAAACAATTGTGTTTAGTATTTTTGTAAATAATTAATTCAGTGCAATTTGGGATGCAAACACGTTCTGTTCGGAATATCTTTTTTGTGAAGTGAAATTATTTTTCTTAGGTAAGGAGGAAATATATTATTATTATAACTTTATTTAGTATAAAATACTTTCTATACAATAATTAATCATACTTCTTTTAAATACTTTTAAACTTGTTTCATTTTTTAAGTTATTTGGAAGATTATTAAAAAGATATACCTAAGCCATTATACATTAACATATTTTTTGATTTTTCATTATTGTACACTTTTAACCTAAAATCATTTCTATTTCTTAACATACAGTCATGAACATCACCAACAAACACTACCTTATCATACAAATATTTGGGCAAAATTTGATGCTTCATCTTAAAAATAAAGATCAATATGTACATTCATTTTTATCCTCTGCTCAATGTTTATCCACTTTAAAGATATTAACATAAAATCAATCGAAGTGTATTTATTTACTCTAAGAATACATCGCATTCCCTTATTCTGTAATTTTTGAAGTGTGTTCATCATTTCCCTATTACACATAAATAGGATTGAAGAACAGTATTCAAAATGGGGTTTAATAATAACATTATAATAGTCAACGAAATATTCTTACTTATTCTATTTAAGAAATACATTTTTTTTGCAATTTTTTTTACACACATAGTCTAAATTACTTTTAAAATCTAACTTATTATTTATTTAGATCAACAGTACAAAATACATCTGATCGACACACGTCAACATAAAATACAATCAAAGTCATTATAAAAAGAACAGAAAAAAAAACAAAAATTAAAATTTAAAATAATGGAGAATGTTTCTCTGAAAAACGTTCCTCGATATGTCAAAATCGAACAAATTTTCAACCGAGTTCAACAGAAGTGTCGATTTGTAGATCAATTCATTCTTCCCGTAATTTGTATTTCTATTAGGTAACTGCAAAAATGCACGTCTTCTCAAATTATGAGACGGTACATAAAACGAATATAGCTCTAAAAGCTCAGAGCAGTCAATGTGTCCCAGAATCATGTCACGCGCAAACATAGCAATCGCCGCGTCCCTACGAGCACTAAGCGGTTCCAGAGCTAATAACTGGCATCTCCCTTTGTAAGGTGGCAAAATATAATCCGGGCCACGGCCGTCACGAGGCAAGAAGCGAAGCGCATATTTAAGAAAACGCTTTTGAATGCTTTCGATCCTATCTGAATAGTTATGATAAAAGGGCGACCAAATAACAGCAGCGTACTCCAAATGGGATCTAACAAATGCCATATATAAAGTGCGCAATGTGTATGGATCTCTAAATTCCCGGCATTGTCTTTTCAAAAAGCCTAACATACTGTTAGCCTTTGCAATGACGCTGTCAATATGAAAATTAAAAGACAAGTTAGGTGTGTAAAGAACACCTAAGTCTCGAATTACAGAAACTCGTTCGATCAGTGCTCCGTCGATTAAATAATCGGTTAAGACAATATTCCGACCTCTACTAAATGTCATAGTTTTACATTTGGAAATGTTAAGACATAACGAGTTTGTACTACACCATTCAACGAAATTATTGATATCAATTTGAAATGATAATGCATCAGAAATGCCCCTAATGGTTTTATAGATTTTTAAATCGTCTGCGTACAAAAGAACTTCTGAGTTAGACAGGCAACCAATCACGTCATTCACAAAAATATTAAAAAGGAGTGGTCCCAGATGACTACCTTGGGGTACTCCAGAGGATGCTAAAAACGATCTGGAAATGGAATTGTTGATTCTAACATACTGCTTTCTACCAGTCAAATATGATCGTATCCATTGCACCGGTATTTGATTTGAATCTAATTGATAGAGTTTATTAATTAACAAATCGTGATCTACCTTATCAAATGCCTTACTGAAATCTGTATACAATACATCCGTTTGGAAACCTAACTCAAGCGCCCCTGACACATAATTATTAAAAATTGCGAGATTTGTAACCGTAGATCGACCTTTATAGAAACCATGTTGTTTTGTCGTTATAACATTTTTAATTATAAAAAATAATCGGGCATTAACTAGACTTTCAAAGAGCTTCGGGATGCTTGAAAGTAAAGAAATTCCACGATAATTTCGAACATCACTACGTAAACCAGACTTAAAAATTGGAATAATCGATGATATTTTCCATATTTTGGGGAAAACTCCAGACCTAAGACTAAGATTGAAAATCTTTGCCAATGGAGCCGCAAGGACATCAGCGCAACTCACCATGAAACAAGGAGGAATACCGTCAGGCCCGGCCCCCTTTTTACAATCTAGCTGGTTTAAAGCTATTAAAACTTCCTGATATGTTAAAGTTAAGTTCGAGCTAATGCTTGTCTTATCACGACAAACCGAGGAGCAACTTGTGTAATTTCTAGTGTATACTTCTTCAAAAAAGTCGGCAAATAGATTGCATGTCGCTTGGTTGTCATTTGAAACTATACCATTTAGATGCATTTGAACAGGATATCCACTAGATTTCTTTTTGTGCTCCATATAACACCAGAACCGCCTAGGGTCGTTTGTTATGTCATTTTCGATCTGCATGACATAGCAATTGTATAAAAACTTGTTCAATATATTAAATTCCGTTCGTAGATCGCTATATAACTGGTAGTTTAACTCAGACGGATTCGATTTAAATATTTTATGCAATTTATTCTTTCGATTTTTTAAATTTGTGAGTGATCTATTATACCACGGTTCACATTTAATTTTCCCGGCCGATTTACGTGGAATGAATTGATCAATTGCGACATTTAAGATACGATAAAAAATATCCGCACAACAATCGACGTTGTTTGGTAACAGCAAATTGTCCCAATCCATCCCATCGAGAAAGTTCCTCAGATTAACATAATCTCCATTTCTAAAATCTAAATAAGAAGACATTATATTAAAACTATTAGAGGTAAAAGAATCGCTAAAACAATTACAAAAAATTATATCTAATTTAAGAGGTGTGTGATATATACTCTCAGAATTACCAATATCATTGCATGCTGAAACTTTTATGTCCATATCCATTGAGCAGAACACCAAATCTAGCAGTCTGCCATTTCCATTTAGTATATTATTGCATTGCTTAGTACCCAAACCAAACATAGTATCCAAAATGAGAGTTGCGGTTACGTTCGTTGAAGCTGGGATAATATCCGTGTCCAAAAATATCCAATTAATCTTAGGTAGATTAAAGTCACCGGTGAAGATTATCTGGTCATCAGGTTTAATTAAAGGTACTAACTCGTTTACAATTACATTGGCGAGACGATCATATAATTCGGATGCAGCAGATGATGGGATATATAGTACGCATAATAATATTTGTTGAGAGAAGAATTGGATTCTCAAAACTAATAATTCTGGTTCATTCGAATAAAACACAGATTCACATCTTAATTGACTTGAGACTCCAACTATTATTCCACCACCCAGACGATTAATGTTAGCATCTTCATATCTGTCACGACGAAAAATTGCATACGAATTTGGAAAATACTCCTCCGATTTAAAAGACTGGTTCAGCCAAGTCTCAGTTATGATGATAATGTCAAATTCCTCATCAGAAGTATTGAGGAATATATCTCTCGATTTAGAACGAATACCGCTTGCGTTATGATAATATAATGACAACAGATAATTAAAAGTGTTTGTAGGTGAGTCCGTAGGCTGATAATGACTGTTTTGGTGATATTGATTGCTTTGGTGATATTGTGCTTTTGTATACAGCTGCAAGTCGTCAAATTTTAATCGGTTCGAGGCAGCGAAACTGCATTGTCGTTTTTTGAGCTGGATTTTCTGGTAAAAGGCCTTATCAAAACACCTCTTGGCCAGAACGTAGGCGATAAAATTCGGCTAGAGAACTTCCTGTCAATACTTAGCTTAAATGAAATAAAAGTTAATTTAGATTTATCCCGGCCTCTTGGCAACAATAAACGACACTCAACGGCTTCTACCATCTCCAACTTTGATCGTACATAGTCAACCAAAGCATTCACTTCAGTATTTGGATTTAATCTACTCACATATAAATGTTCAAGATCTTGTACATTAACCGGTTGCAGCGATACGACAGGATCTCCAACTCCAAGAACTTCTGGAACAACATTATTAAAGCTTGTATTGGCACATTGTTGACTGGTAGCTGCGTCGAATGGAAACTTGATGTTTAATGATTGCTTAGCTAACCGCTGTGCTTCAATAGAAGTTTTCATAAATTCACTCATTACAGAAAACGATTCGAATAGTTTAATCATGTTGTCGGATAAATCGTCTAATTTTTGCAATACAGCAAAAATTGTTAATTCACTGCAAGCAGTGCAAAACCATCGTAATTGTTTGGATTTCGTCAATTGATTAAAAGTGGCGGTGCTAACCCCAGCGCATTTAAGATGGAAAGCTTGTTTACAAATGCCGCTGCATGGGCAGAAATCTTCACGCCCATTCGCCTCACCATTACATTTACCACAATTTTCTTGCATTGTAATAAATAAAAAATAAAAAATAAAAATCAATCAATAACAAGGTTGCACCAAAAACACAGATTACGTAATGTACAGTTATAAATTTATCGGTTATAAATTTATCGCATGATAGAACACGTATATTTTGCTAATAAACTTAACTATAACTGCTATAAACTTTATATAATTAGATTAAAACACAAATAGTTTATACACACAAATAGATTATACACATCAAACCACTATCAATGTCTTTAAAGTTTATAATATAATCACTTTTTGCACATTTTTTGTTGAAAGACAAACCAGTTAATTCACATAAACCGCTAATAATAGTTGTAATATAGACTATTAAACTCGAAACTTTTTAAACTATCAACTTTGAATCACAATTAAATTTGTTAAATTAATTTGTTTTCAATGATAATTAACCATTATTTTGATTTTTTTTTTCTTTTATAAAGTATGCAAAATGCGACTGTTCACTTTGAAGATTTTTGAAAATAAGATGATATGTATAATTATACCGAGATATTTTATCTCACTAACTTTTTCAATCGGTTGATTATTTATATGTATAATACTATCTAATTTACTATTAATAATCATGCATATTTCATTTTTGATATATTTAGATTCATTTTACACCACACATCAATTATTGCCAAATCATTGTTGATTTTACTCGTACATTCTTAAATGGTTTCTCCAGTAATATATAAAAGATCATCACCCGCAAAAAGGAAGATTGTAGACCACTCAACTGCTTTGTGAATGTCATTTATATATAGTAGAAACAGCACAATACCCAATATTGTTCCCTGTGGTACTCCTATTGAGACAGTTATCGAATCGGATAGCGATCCATTTACTTTTGTCCTTTGGTGTGACTTCTCTCTTCGAAAAATAATTTCGAAATAAGAATTGTTCTATCAATTGTCTCAAACGCCCTTTTAAAATCCAAAAATATTGCAACTATAATCTTTTTATTGTGAACAGCATCATTCCAGTTTGATACCACCAGAGTTTCACAGCTGTGATTTCGACGGAATCCAGACTGAAAATCAAATATTATCTGATTTTCGTCCAAATATTGTCTAAACTGTATAAATAAACCACCCTTTCTAGGATTTTGGTTTCAGCCAATATCATATTAATTGGCCAAAATTCCTCACATTTAATTGTATTAGAAACTTTTTCAATAGGTACTACCGTTGATTCCTTCCATATTGTAGGGAAAATACCAGACTTCAACGAATTGTTTATAATAGAATATAGAACATACATTTTCTCCAATTAAATCAAAACTGATCTATAATCATATTTCTACTCACTAAGTTAATATCTTTCTTATTGTTCATTAATTTTATAATATTTAGCAACTCATCATCATTTATTTGTTTAAAAGTAAACAGACTTTTCTGTTTGATACATATGGAATACATACTTTCATTTATACGATAACCACTATTTACAAGGTATTTATTAAAACAATCAGCTATCTTTAATTCATCCCTAATCAAAATATTGTCAAATACAACATCTTTAATAATACTACTAGATTTCTTCAAAACGAATGTTTTTAAATTTTTCCACATTTCCTTTTGATCACTTGAATCTTCTATTTTGTGTTTATTTTTGCATACATAGTTTAATTTGTTTTTATACATATTTCTACTAATTTTATAATTATTCCAATCAGTTTCTGAATCCTTTGTACAAGCTATTTCATACAATCTAACTTTATTTTGTTTTAGAACTTTTAGATCTTCTGTATACCATGAACACATTTTTTTTGTAACAATTTTGTATCCTATGAATTTTTTAACCACGCCATGTAAATTAACACTAAAGTTTTCTGCTTTGAAATTGATTGAATTATAATAAATTATCGTAATATCATTTTTACAAAGCGAACTACAAAATTTATTTATATCATATCTTAAAAACTTAACTAATTTATTATTATTGCTACCAATATTATTGTTTGATTGACCAGACATATTAATTATTATTTCAATCGATTCATGATAACTAATTTTAAACTCACTTTTGACATCATGTTATATTATTTGTATCATTAACCACCACATAGTCAATTATTGATCTTGATGTCTTCGTAATTCTTGTATAATCTTTCATTATCTGCCTAAGTGCACAGTCATGTATTTTAAATTTTTGTGAAAAGACTTTGTTTACATCGCAAGATTATTTTAATCTATTTGGTTGATTAAAGATGGGTTAAGAGAGATTGAGCTATCAACTGTGAAATGTGTTTTATTCCCATCGCCATTTTTTTGCCTCAGCTATTTTTTATTTTAATCATTTTACGCAAATAATTCAGGAACTATTTTTACTTTTGGTATAGATTGAGCTGAGCTTTAATGTAAAGTATCTGTTAGACAATAAACTAACCTTTTGTAGTAGTCTGGTCTACGTTGGTTATAATTTTGTATAAGTTCAATGGAAGCTTTCCTGCGTAGTCAACTCAAACTTTTAGAAGTTTATTATCCGATTCATTTTTGAGTAATAAACATGTGTTCTTATCATGTGATTACTACCGTGACCAAACACACTTTCGATATTGGCCCACTTTTTGTTTAAATATTCTAAGAAACATATAACATATAACAATCATATCGGTTGACATACATCTTTATCAGTGCGTTTTAAAATTAGATAAGAAAAGCATAAACATGTAAAGAACACTTTGTGATAGCTTAATTATTATTTTGTTATACTGCTCCACCCCTAGCATGCATATTACATTTAATTTGATGGTTGAGAATGTTTGTTGATCACCCATATATTGATTGTTCCGTTTGCTCTTTAGCTTCTTTGTTCTCAATTTTCGTTTCCAAATGATCCAACCAAATTAGCTCTTTTATATCTCAACATTTATGGGATTTACTTTTACTTTTGGGCCATTTGCCTATTTCTAACCGTTACCTCTTCTCGCTCTTAAAGTTGCCGCTTATGCTCTCAAGATAAGCGTCAGATCCCACCAGTAGGCACCCGGACAAATACATCTACAACCTTGCAGTATTTCTAATGATAACACTTTTATCGATTCGTGGACCGCTGATTGGCATACACAGTATAGAAACATTGATAAACATCCGGGACACCATAACGGGAAATCACTTCGCGTAGATACCAATGATTCCGAATTATTTTGGGAAAATTATTAGGCGGTTGAGATACAAAACTACTAGAAATGCATTCAATTTTAAACAAGGCGCATAAATCAAACCAGTTTAAACGGATTGCCGAAAACAATGAATCAAAAGGGATGCAAACAGGAAATAAAAAGTTTATTATAACTGAGATTCTCACAGTTTACGATCGTTAACTGCTACATAAATTTAAAATTGTAAAGAGGAAGCAATAGGGTTCAAATACTTGTGGATTCGAGATGGAACAATCATGTTAAGTAAGATTGATAGAGGTTTAGAGAAGATATAATTAATACTTATTTTCTTGTTTTGTTTTAGGTCTTAATTATATTGATAATTCACTTTCCAATAAATTCCGATGTAAATGAATCAGTTGTAAGTATAAGCGCTTTATTCTCCATCAAAATATTATAAGAAAAATTTAAAAAAATTAAAAAAAAATTGTGTTCTTGCAGTTTTTGGCTGAACTCAATTGACTGAGATTTTTATTGGTAATGACGAATTAAATTCCTTCCCTGTGTCAAAAGGGACAGAACTCAAACTTTGGATCGGCTTAAAGTGGATTTTTGCTTAGCCAATGAACAATTTTCGCTCCTTTGTTCTTATAGGTTATATATGTATTAATTTTCCTGTATTATCTTTAATGATGAATTAAACAACTATTTAAACCTCGTTTACATTAAAAATATTATTTTAATTGGTGATATCAATATTAATAATCTTGAAGATGATTCTCCTTTGGTTAAAAATTTAACCGTCTCATCAACTTTTGGTTTCAAATGATTAGGAAATTGTGACACTTGATAATCATTTATGTTGTAATTAATTTTGATGTTCAAATGCGTTCAATCAAATTGTTTGATTAGAAAAGAAACTACTATTGTCTTCCCTCGTAAATAACGTCTTGGCGTTTTAAACGAATAATGTGCTTAGTATAGGCGTTTTATTTAAATAAAACGCCCAGAGCGCTTTATTCGCGATTAATTTTGTAATTTATATAACTTTCACAATTTATGATTTAATTTTTTTTTGAAATTGTCCGTTATTTTAATTATAGTGCACGCGCTGCATTACAAAACGGAAAAAATGTTTTTGCCCAAAATTATTATTGTTATTCTCTCCCAACATTGCCCAATATTTTCGGTAGATTCTACGTGACTGGATGCCCCCTCCCCCCCCCCCCCACTCCCCCAATTTTTCTCAGTTTACTATTCTACATTTTTGCGTGACATGCGTTAAATGTGTAAAAGCCAATACATACAAAGGTTTCATATGTAAAACGATAAAACAAGCTAAAGTGATTATATGGAGAAATAATTCGTCATTTGTATTTCGATTTCATTGTAATGAATTTATGAAAATGTTAAATGTTCCTATGTTAGTTCTTAAAAATTCATTTGGTTAGCGATACTGAGAATTTCTTTACAACACGGAAAAAAATAAACTGGTCCTCACCTGAGAAAACGGACGGTTTTTCTTCATGTAAGAGTTGTGTTTCTTGAAATGAAGAAAAACTCGAAAGAAATAAGAAAATTAGCTTTTAAATCAAGAAAAAGTACATTTTCTTGAATTAAACGTCCGTTTTCTTAGCTGAGGATCAGTTTATTTTTTTATTTTTTTCCGTGAACTAGTGTTCGTTTTAAGGAGATTTCTCTGTATTATTTTTTAAGTTTAAAGACAAATTTGACGATCGCGAAGATCTAAAAGTCTGAATCTAAAATTAAAATGTGCGATAATCTAAAATTTTCGATAATTGAAATAAAATTCAAATGACTCGTTTTTTGCTTTTTAACTGCACTTTATTTTGAATAAAAATTTTTTTCTTAAAAAAGAAAATTTGATCAGAAATCGAAAGTTCGTCCCTACAAAAAACTAGATCATATTAAATTTATTAAATGTTCATCCTGTATTCTTATAAATTTTTATTTTTTGTATTTAGTTTCTACACTGCAAATTCCTTTGATATAATAAAAGAAATTCGGGATAGGCTGTGTCTTCTACAGGCCGTAGGTAGGTGTTTTCCATGGTAACGTTTATAAGCCGAGCGAAAAATGGCACGATGTATGGATTTGCTAAAATAAATATATTTATTATTAGCATCATGAACAACCCCTGTCACTCCTGTTTGCAAACGATTAAGTACTGGGTGATGGTACGAGCCTGACGAATGTGAGACCCAGACAAGTGCCTCCAAAAGTCGTTGAAATCGTCGCAGAGCACAAGAGGCATATCGGAGCCCACACTGACATATGGCGGTATGAACTGGCTCTGGGAGAATTCCTCATCTGCTCCTATCGGATGAGGTATTCTCCCTTTATAGTGCTCTCTAGCATTGTAAATCGCCACTTTGTAAATATAAATTTTAATTTAAATTTATATCAAAATTAACTATTTTAATTTACAATAAATTATCTGCCACAGATTCTTTACCCACAAATTGACACCAGAATTATTCTGATCAGATAGGCGTTCTCTCGCTACAGTGCTTTCAAACGTTGTAAATCGCTATTTTGTAGTTTGTAATTTTAATTAAAATTTATGGGGAAATTAATTATTTTAATTTAAAATAAATTATCTGCTACAAGTTCTTTAGGCACAAATCGTGGAGATTAATTATTTTAATTAACAATAAGTTATCTGCCAAAGTTTTTTACGCACAAATTGACACCAGATAAGGAATTCCTCCGGTCAGATAAGGAATTCTCATGATTGATTGTAAATCGCTATTTTATACTTTGTAATTTTAATTAAAATTTATGTGGAGATTAATTAATTTAATTTATAATAAATTAAAAACCACTAGTTTTTTACGCAAAAATTAACACCATCGGATCTCTGATTGGATGAACCATTCTCTCGCTACACTGGTTCAAGCATTTAAATCGATCGAAATCAGAGGTTTGCGGCGTGGGTTGCTTTGCCACCTGATGACGCCATTACGATAATATTATGCGTGAGGCATAAAGCCGAAGGACCAACCTAAGCAATCATATCTTTAAATTAAACGTTTAGTAATGCTTATAGATGATGAGTAATTGCTTACGACCAAGGGCTAAATTTCGGGTCAATTTTCTGAACATGTGGTGTAAGCCGTTATCACGTCAAAAATATTTTTTTGTATTAGTAATTCCAATGAGAGTATTTACACCTTTATGCATTGCTACTTAACATTACAACAGTTGTGCGTTCACACTATGTTGGGTCAACTGTTGTTATATTGACTTACAAGTACAAAACCAATACAAATGTCTATACAAGCTGAGCTGTCCCTAATCCCTGTACATACATAGGATATAAAAATGTACCTACATTAGGAGATTCGCGGGCTTTTGGTCTAAAACAATTTATCTAAACCAATTTACCTAAAAACAATTCGTCTAAAAATAATTCTTGTAAAATAATTTATCTAAAACAAGAAACTAAACACACTTCGTCTAAAATAAAAACACCTTGTGTGCGATAATGTATCTCTCGTATTACGATTTACGAGTTTCGAGAACTCGAAATAATGTTGACAAATTTTCTTTAAATAGGATTTTTTGAATCATTATTTACAAGTTGTCTGTCGTGCTTCAGAAGTTGTTCGAGTAAAACATCAACAACAAATCGCAATTACGAGAACTCGTAATGTTTTCACATGGTACGTTGTGCGTCATCTCAGGACTAGAGTACGCTAAGCGACAAAATCACTATTTTGAGAAAAATGAAAATGAAAATTTGCGAGGTCATTACGACATGGTGGATAGCGGAAAACACAAAACCAGTTCCCTCAGGAATAGGTTGTCTGATTAAAACGTAAATACGCGCAAACAAAAGAGGATGGTTTAAAACCTCAGAAACCCTCAAAACCCGAAAAATGGCAATTTGGTGGTTAGCGTACTCTAGTCCTGAGATGGTGGTCCGGTATTATATTGCTGTATTAAGCAAATTGGCTACAATTTCCATATAGTCGAATCTTGGGGCCCCCGAGTCATCTTTGAGGTCAGCAATACCGCAATAATCTAGAAAATACGGTGACATCAAAATGATCTCATTTTTATGAATACTGAGTATGAATGAAGATTTTTGCAGATGTTGATGTCAAATCAAAAATTCGTTTTCGTTGCATAAAAAATAAATTTAAACAAAAAATGTCATAAACCAATTGACGAATTGAACGGTGTGCTCCAGCGGACAATAGTGAAATATATGTCATAGGCTGTAGCAAAACTTTGCTATATGAAGTTATATGGAAATATAAATTTTATTTTTATTTGTGAAAATTGTAATGATTGGAAAATTGAATTAATCCCATATGTAGCTTAAAGTGTGATTTTAGTATATCTGATTCATTTGGAACATTTTTTTCATTTTAAATATCAGAAAGTTGTGCTTAAAGATTGCAGAAATTTAATGTGAAACTCACTATAAATATATGTTTGGGTCGCTAAACATTTTTGGAGCTTTATTAGACCACAGTTGCTATGCTTTGACTTATTAATACAATCTAAAATTTAATATTTATAAAACATTTATGTTTTTAGTAACACTAGCTTATTTTGAAATTTCTACAATTTTTAAGTGCAAGTTTCTCATATTTAGAATGCTAAAAATGTCACAAATGAATCGCAGATATACAAAAATCACACTTTAAGCTACCTATGTATGGGATTAATTCGGATTAATTCAATTTTCCAATCATTGCAATTTTCATAAATATAAATGTAATTTAACTAGACAATATTTCCATATAACTTCATATAGCAAATTTTTGTTACAGCCTATCACATATTTCACTATTGTCCGCTTAAGGCGCTTTTTAAACTTTTCCATTCGTCAATACAAATTATTGGTTTTCTTGTTTATGTAACCTTCTAATAGTTATTTATTCACGCATCGACGATTTTACAAAAAAATGATGAAACTCGACATCTGCAAAGAAAAGAAGACGACAATTTTTGGGTTTGTTTCTCGGGTTTCAATTGACTTTTTTAAACAGAAGATTATTTTTTCTCTTTTTGTCTTTGTAGTTTTTCCTATGTTGTGTTTCAACTTTTTTTGCGAATGTCGAATGTCGTTGAATGTAAATCAGCTATAATGCTTACATAATCGCACCCCTTAATTAAAACCAATTTTTGTATAAACAATTCATCTTAGAACGATTCGTCTAATTGCGCTAAATTTTGCCGTTAGGCAGATTGTGTAGAACCAGAAGAAATTTATTAATTTCAACTGTTTAGTTTATTTAATCGAACAGAAATAATTTAAATAATCACTAAAACTGTTTAAAAAAAATCCACAATAAACAATTCGTCTTGTATGCATCGAGTAAAGATAACCACCTTACTACTAGCGGGAATTAGCGGTTAGTCGACTGAGAAACAGCTACTGATAAAATTTAGTGAGGACACATTTTTAAAAACTTTTTTTTGGAATGGCCAAGTTTATGTCGGTAATTATTTTTAATTAAATTATTTTAGATAAAATGAAACGAATTGTTTTAGACGAATTCATCTAAAGAATTGTTTTTAGGCAAATTGTTTTTAGGTAAATTGATTTTAGTTAAATTGGTTTAGATGAATTGTGCTTAGGCAAATTGTTTTTAGGTAAATTGCTTTAGAAAAATTGTTTTTAGTTAAAATGTTTTTAGATAAATTGTTGTTAGACGAAATATTTTTAGGTAAATTATTTTAGATAAAAAATCCGTTTTCCACATTAGGGTATACATATTAGTATTAGTGATTTATCGCCATATACAAATACGTTACAGTTTCAAAGCTAAACTTATATTTTTAGAAACAAAAATTGAAATTTCAAATTTGAAATGCAAATTACAGAATTTACAAATTTTCGGTTTTAATTTACAACATGAATTATTCATTTTCGAGGTAGCTTACTGCGCGGAAATTCATTTATTAAAATGTTAACTTTCAAAGTAATTTATTTCCAACTGAATTCATAAATGTTTAACCTAAGTCTTGCATTCAGAATTTGTAATTTTTAATTACGATTGCCATTAGAGGGTTTGTAAAAATCACTTAAATTTCAAATTAATAAAACTTTCCAAAATTCATTCGATACGTTCTAGTATTAAATGACAGTCCGTAACTATATTTTTACTTGCCAAAACGATGAATGACTTTTCTACCGACAGAAAGTTACCAGAAATTAAATCTGGAGAATTCGTAATGTCCTCTGTAATTATCTCAGGGGATATGAGATAATTACATTTATGATAAATATAGGTATAGTTATAGATATGTAAATATATCTCGTAACCGCGTATGCGCGTGAGGCAATCGTTTTTCGCAGAAGTCAATGTGAGAAAACAGTGGGAGTTGTGGCGAATCAATAGGAATTTCTCATAAAGCATAAAATGGGAAGATTTTTTAAATTTTAAAATCCAAAATTAAATTTTTTTTTGTCTTGTCATTAAAATCTGATTAATCACTGAAGTTTTCATCGTTCTCTTCCTGGGCCGTAGCTTTCCTAATGCAGTATTCTCAAATTACGTCTAGCGCAACCTAATCCTAAATTTATATCCTAGTCATAATTAATACATACAAAGTTATCTACACGGCTATTAGATTTTGAAGAATTTTTAACGTCAAGTGATATAATAATAGGTGGTGACCGGTCACTTGAAATTTCGCCACATCAGCATTAATACTTAATTTTTTTGAGGTAAATCGATAAAATGTGTGGTCAATACAAGAAGAGCTTGTATTTGCTATTCGAGTAGGTATATTGATCAATGACAAAAGCCCATATGATGACATAGTAACTCTATATTATCAACAGCTAAATTTAACTTTAAAAGGTCTGTATTAATGTTACCAATTAAAAAAAATTGTTTAGTGTTACGATGTTTAAGCTAATTACCATAATCAATTAAAATCACTATCGCCTTGATTAACAAAACTTGACATTAATTAAAAAAGTATAATTGATCGCTGCAGAAACAGTGAAATATTTAGGTTAAATATTGTCAAGATACAAGATCAGATAATGATTTAATTAATTTTATTTCGCAACCAAATATTGCTTTGGTTGTGTGTAAGTGAATATCGATCAGAAAAACAAATTAAATAAAACCTAAAATCAACACAAAATTTACGCATACACATGCAATATATAACATCAAACCGCCTACTTTGTTTTGTAGTAAAAATATTTACTAAATATGGCCGCAGCAGCAAGTGATAAAAGTCAAACGCTGAAGAGATTTATCGAATTCTGACATGAGATATTGAATTCTTTGATATATCATCTCAAGACTTCAGAATTCGATATATTATCCCAAAATTCGAGATGTTATGTTAAAATTCGATGTAAAGTACCAAAATTCAAAAAACTGGTTGATTTCTGGGATGATATATCCAATTCTGATATAATATCGCGAATTTTGAGATATTATATCGAATTCTGAAGACATGAGATGATATATCAAATTCTGACAAGACATGTCGAATTTTGACCGAATATGTCGAATTAGTTAAAAAATCGACGTGATATATAAAATTTTTTTTATGTAGAATTCTAAAACCAAAAATTCAAATCAAGTAATCTCAAAATTGGCCGTGTTTCATTTTAAGTATTTTAACCGAGACACACATTTTGAAAAAAACCTTTTGGTTATGGTTTGGGGTAGCAGCTCCATTCGAGATTTTAATATCGAGAGTTTAACATCGAGATTTCATTTCCAACTCATTTTATTTTATATTGTAGGCCTATAAGTATGTTCAACTCGCATAAACTTTTTCTCCATAATTAAATGAAACCGCGGGATATAATGTATTTACGGGTAAATGTTCATGCGAGATTTTGTATTGCGAGATTTTGTAATGTGAGGGTTTCTAGATTTTTGTTGGATGACTTGATGGATCCAGATTTTTCGATATTATTGAAATGATTCGTAAAAATTGAAAGAAAACTAATACTGTTTTATACTTACCAAATGTGTGTGTGATGAATTCGATTTCCTGGAGTGTAGCAGATTTTTTGAATGTTGTTGGTCACATTGGACCATTTAATTAAATATTATTGTTTACATTTTTTGTACATTTTCTAAATAAATAATTAATAATTATGCTGACAATTTAATTTGGTAAATTAAATTTGAATTTGTGTTTTATTTGTATGTTTTTTCGAGCCAAATGTTGAAGTTTCACTTTATCTAACAATGCATTAGTATTAACTCATTACCTGAATCAATAGGATTGAAAACTGCATGCGTATGTACTTTTCATAATCGAACCACCGATTCTGCTCCAAAATAAATCCCCAACCGAACCCTTGCCTAACCCAATCCTCAAATCAACAAAGCCCGAAAAAGTTTATGCTTGCAGGAACTCAACTCAGAACAATTTAAGTTAATTTTCAACTCAACCCGAAACTCAACTCCTCAGTCAGCTTCCAACACAATCCCCAAATGAACACAAGTTAACATTCAACACAACCCTCAACTCATTCCAAATAAATCTCCAAATAAAACTTTGACTCAACCCTAACTCAATTCTTAACTCAATTCCGAACTCAACGCTCAACTCAATCCCTTAACCAACACGGTCGGAAAAACGTATATCTACATGAACTGAACTCAGTCCTAACTCACCCTCTATGTGTTCCGAAAAACTACTTGAGTACATGAACTCAACTAAAAAATAATTCACAATGACTTACATTTCAAACCCTAGCACAACCCCAAATAAATCCTCAACAAAACCCCTCACTCATACTCAACTCATTCTCAAATCAACCCTAACTTAACACGACACCTATCTCAGCACTTAACTGAACCCCAACCTCAATCCAACTCCTAAATCAACATGGTCTGAAAAATTTCATGGACGTGCACTCAACTCAAGCCAACCCAAGCTAACTCTAACTCAATCCTCAGTTCAATCCCCAAGTAAATTCCCAACAGAACCGCTCACTCAACTCTAACCCAATTCTAACTCAACCCCAAGGCAATCAAACACCAACTCAACCCTCATCTCAACGCCAAACTAAATGTCCAACTTAATCCTCAAAGCATCATAATATTGAAAATTGGTCAATATGGATGTGGATCGGGAAACCACTTTATAATATCACGTGTTAATAAGCACATGGCTTTGGGCTAATAAGTATAGCAGATTAGCAGGTATCCGATTCTCTTGACACAGCGATTCTAAAAGCTCTTTCCAATACTTTGGCTTGACCATAGAAACGGATTAGCGGAGAAAACTTCAAATCTGTAAGCCGGACAAGCCGTTCTCGAGATACCGTGGATAGAGTTAGTAGAAACGCCTATGGTGAGAAATTACCTGCCTAACGAATACCTTGAGCCGTACCGTTATCTGAATTTTGAACGTGATTAATCTTGATCACGTTCAATTACCACATTTTCTGTCAATTCCACTATAATTGCTACACACAATCCTATTAATTAATTAATAATATAATTAAATGGTATAATTAAATTAAATTATTAAAACTTAATTTACGGAGAAAGAAAAAAACACGCCTTTCTCCATCGAGCGTCATTCCCCGACCAATAATAACAATTTTTTTTTTTTTTCAGTCTTATTCGGGTAACAACGCTGCCATTTTTTATTTTTGTTGCATGTATTTTGCACTTAAACCGTGTTGCAGCGATCAGTTTAAGGTGCAGTGAAAGGTTTTATGAAATCAAAAGATGTACAATTAATGGATACAATCAAAAAGATTCGCTTGAATTCCAGTTTGATCAAAACTATAACGCAGACCTTATAACGGAATTAAAGTTTAGCCGATCAAATATACCAATAACACCAGATGAAATATTTTTAAATTTACAAAATATTCAAAAATTAGATTTGAGTGATAGTCAAGTATCTGAACTAAGCAAATCAACATTTAAATTTGGTTTCAATTTGGAAATACTAAATTTAACGGAAAACTATATAACCGATATTCCAGATTCGGTATTCGATGGCGCTGATCGTTTAATTGAAATCGATTTATCGCACAACCATATCACGAAGATTGATGGCAATGTATTTAAAGATTTGGAAAAACTAAAACAAATTGATTTATCAAACAATTATCTTACAACGATATCGTCGAGTATTTTTCCCGCATTCTTACCGGTATTAAATTTAGATTTTAATCAAATTATTAGATTTGCGATGAGTGATTCAACAAATATTGAGCAAATATCATTAAATAACAATGTGCTGATCTCGTTAAAAATAAATTCTCACGTTAAATCATTGCGAGCAGACAATAATCACTTAGAATCAAAAAATTTATATTTTAACAACAGCCACCTAATAACGTTATCATTAAAAAATAATTCATTGAACCATTTTGACACCTTAATAAATACGCCAAATTTACAATATCTCGATTTGTCCAATAACCCAATAAAAAATATGCGAAACAATAGTGATATGTTTGTAAATTTGAAACTATTGAAAACATTAATTTTACAATCAGTTAATTTAAATCAATTTAATTTTGAAATATTTTCGCAGCTACACAATCTTGAAACGTTTGACATTTCATCGAATAATTTAAGTTATATCGATTTCATTGCAATGTCACAATTAAAAAAATTAAAATATTTGAACTTAAGCCATAATAATTTGCATTCACAAACATTTAACGAATTCGATTATTTATTTCCTGAGCTAAATGCGATCGATATTTCGGAAAATAATTGGATATGTGCAGATTTAATTATGGTACTAACTAAATTGAAACAGTTTCAAATTAAAAACATAGTAAACAAGGCAAATTTAATTAGTATGACAACAACAAATATTCGGGGTATCCGATGTACAAATAATACGAGAGCCGCAATTATTTTCAAGCAAGAACCTAATTTACAAATGGATACTACTTCCGAACTAAACGAAATACTGAACGAATTTAAAACGGATAACGAAATATTAAAATCAAAATTAAATGAAATTTTATTTAAACTGGAGGAGAGCGCCGCCCCACCATTATTAAGTGTTGCAACAAATTTTAATGTAAACGATACGACTGTGACGGTTGATCGTTTAAAACGTGATTATAGGATTGAAATTTTAAATAAAAATGTCAATGTTAAAAAGGATTTGATAAAAACAAATCATTTGGATGATATGCAAACGTCAATTTTTACCAAAATTGATAATAGTTTTGCTAAATTGTATGAACTCAAAATATACGTGATGGTCGCAGCCCAATTACTTGTAACTCTAATTATTTTTGGTATACTAGTTTTTGTGGTTCGCAAGTTGTGTAGCGGAAAAAATCAACATCTTTATAAAAATTACAATTTTCCCATCGTAACGGCTTCCAAACCAGCGACAACGTATGCACCAGTTTGAAAAAATCATCGCGTGCAAATTTTAAAAACGATAACGTTAAATTAAAACCAATTATGTGGTAATGTATATTAAACACATTCAATTTGGTAATGATGATGACAAAACTTAGCATAGTCATTTTCACAATCATTTGTAATTCACAAATAATGATATTAAAATCTCTTTATGTAATTAAAAACTCATAGAATAAAAATTAAATTGAACATGGTTATTGTTTATTGTTATTTACTATTAAATCATAATGTAAACAGATTGAAAATAAAAATGTTGAACCTACGTTTGGTACTTGTACACATTGTACTAATTTCATTTTATTTCTGGACATCAATTTTGGCCGCAAATGAGTCAACGAGTTGAGAATTACCGGAAGGTAATTAAATTGGTAAATGTGTGTGTGTGGTGTGTTCGTATGTGCGTTGTTTTTCATTTAACATGCTAGAAATAAGACGGATAACATGATACAAATAATAGAAATAAGCTTCGAAGAGAACGATCGAGTCGAGAGAATGTATTCAAATGACTCAGAATGAAGCAACAAATTCCAAAATAAAATCAAAAGTTAAAAACATTCCAAATCTGGCCGACGAAGTCGGATGTATTGTGACGATTATGCCTAACGTTAAACCTATCACATCATTATCGTCGTTAGTCTGGTGGATAAACTCACAGCTACATAGTGTAAAGGAGTGCCAAAGATCCACACAAGGGTGTAATGTAATTTTTATTACGGATATTTATTTAAATCGACGACTGAGTTTGATGCGATGAATTGCAAAACACAAAA
Organism: Tipula helvola; assembly: GCA_963556165.1. NCBI lineage: Eukaryota > Metazoa > Arthropoda > Insecta > Diptera > Tipulidae > Tipula > Tipula helvola. The sequence continues at coordinate 366,194,048 of OY744481.1, forward strand.
TGACCATTATTCAGAAAAACACGTGTGATCTATAAAATCATTATTCTTTGAATGACCAAAAATTGGGCATATGATGAGGGCAATACGTTGATCCAATACATTTATGCGCCAGTAGGAAAGAGGAGTATTTTAAGACCAGAAACAAAATACATTTCTCGCAAAACAATTTGACAATAAACGTTTTTCCTTGAAAAAGTTACAGCAACAATAGGTCATGTTTTCCGAAAGAGGACAGATCGAGCGAAAGTAGTATATTGGTAAGTACATTTGCCGCTAGTTGTCACTACTAAAGTAGAACGAAAATACTTCACGTTTTCCAAAAGATGGCAGCACTAACGACACCAGTGGTAAAATCTTCGCTCATTTATCACTACGTATCATACCTTTCTTTTTTACATTTTACTACGATTTTTAATAATTTATTAAATCGTAGAAAACATTAGCATAGTCAAAACAAAAACCTTTATAAAATAATTTGGCAGCATTATTATAAGAAAAATTACCAGTAGTAGTGACATCTAGCTTAAAGACTGTTTTCTATTATATTAGTATCGCGAAAGTAGTGTTTTCTTGACAGTTTGACATGATCTATTGACGATTGGACTGGCACAATTATGTTGGTGGGTACGACAGTTTGTTTTATTTCCGATAGTTACATTTTCTATGTATTTGTTATGGACAAGGTACTGTGAGAGAAACTTTATTTTATTTCCGATAGGTATCGCATTTTATACTTTTCCGATGGAGCATGCAAAATGAAATTATTTCTATTTTCATCTACCAGATGGCAATGCCATATAACAAGGACAGAATGAATTTTGACATAAGAGAGTTATACTGAAATGTATAGTAAAATAAAATAGGCTAGTATAGATTTTAAAATAATAAAAAGTAAAGTGAATACGAACACCAGGGCGAAATAAAAAAAAACGAATTTTGGTTTTTAATATAAACAGAAAAACAAACTCTATTGTCAAACCCTTCTATATTTGACAGTTCTTTGATGGTTAAAGTTGTTTTTTTTAATTTCAGATTTTATGGTGGCTTTATTTACTGTACAGGGTCGTCCACTTCGCAAATTTCCGGGTTTGAATTTTCTGTACCAGCGTTGACATTTTCTGACATCTAATACGTCTTCATAAATGTCGCAAATATTTCTTGTAGCGATAGTTGCGTTTTTCTTGGAGTGAAGCTGGAAGAGTATGCAGTATCGCCAATGGTCTTCTGAAGGAACAAATTCGTCCATTGCGACTGGGTCGAGTAAAAAAAAAATTTGTTTAAGGTTGTAAATGAATGACACAAGTTTAAGGTTGAGTAGAATTGCTGTTATTCTGAATTTATTAATTCAAAATTGATTAGAATACTTTATAAATATAAATCTAACTTTGAGCCGCCATTTTGGCATATTATTTGCATTTGGCATCATCAGCCACCATGTTGGCATTTTGTAATATTTTCGATTTAGGGATTTGGGTAATCACCGTAAATATTGGCGCGCAGCTCGCCAAAATTGGATTTATTTATCAGGAATCACAATATATCTGTTACAAATGGTCATGCTCAATCTTAAAATTCCTTAAACCTGTTCAAAAATGGACAAATAATATTCTACATGTCGTATATTAAAACATTCAATAAACGTCAAAATAAAAATGTGTTTACAATATAGGGTGGTTCAATAATTTCGTAGGGGAAATTTTATTTTAGTACTTATGTAAAAATTAGTCCTAGTTTCGACCGCAAATCTTGTTGTAATTTTAGCAACGGGAAATATTTTTTTGTATGGTTGTGTGGATTTTTCGTTTGGATATTTATTTCTACTTTTTGACGTTTGATACAATTTTGAAATTTGTTGTAAATGAATGACAAGAAAGAGAGTTGTAAATTTAACCACTTTCAAAACGTTGGTAGCGGTTGATGAAAAGGGATTGGTTATATTTGTGTCTGACACCTTTAGTGGGGCAATTTCCGATAGGGAAATATTTGAGAAATCCGGTATGCTATTGCTAAATAAATTGAAACAAGATGATTTTTTATTAGCGCATAGAGGTTTCGAAATCTCTGGCTTACTAGGAAATAAAGCTGTTATTTTAAACATTCCCCCATTTTTAAGAGATAAGAAGAAACTAACGGAGGAGGAAATTGCCTGCACTAGGTTTTTAGCTAACATGCGAATTATAGTTGAACGAGTAATAGTATTGGCTAAAATTAATCAAATTTTGATTAAACCAATGCCAACAATGATGTGCAACCAAATTATTAAAAATGATTTTTTGCTTTGCAATTTACATTCACCTAAATGTCTTTTGAACTCTATGGTCACAAATCATAATGGCTTAAGGTGAGATAAGCCCTTTTACGTATTATCTCAAATTCGAAATCTCCAGATTCGATTTATATGATATCAATTTTTTGTGATATTCTGGTAACTACAAACAACCGTAATATTCGTTTATAAAAGCAAGAATTCAAAAAACTCATCCGATTTTGAATGGCTCTTAATTTTTTAAACGTTTCCCTGTAAAATGCAAATTTCACACTTAAGCTACTATATTATGATTTGTGACCACAGAACTAAACATAATTTTTAAAGGTTTATAAATAAAATAAAAAATAATAATTTATTGATTTTGTTCAAACTAAGACTAACTAAATTGAAATTCGATCACAATAAATATGTACATGTTAAAAATTCAAAAATTATACGCTGTTTGATTAGATGTTCAGTAATGCCCCGCTCTTCGGACAATTTGCGAATGTTTCTACTGTCCGTAAACCGAAAATCCGTTAAACGAAACATACCTTTACTATGTGATCATATCGGAAACTTATTGATGCATACCATACGAGATCACTTCACAAATTCGATATGATAACTGAGACCGTCCGTTTCAGTTTCAATTTGAATACAAAAGTTCTTTCAACTTGTTGGAGATTGAGTGCACGTATAACAAGCTAAACTAAAATAAAATTTAATTTATCTCAAATTGCATAATAATTATCCTATGCACTATTGTACGCTTATCATTACATTTGGTCCAATTAAATTCAAATCATAATTGCTAGATTAAGCCTTATATTAATAATTTAATATTAATTATTTTATAAATTTAAGTTAAATTACAATGTTTTGACAGACAAAAAATTTACAAATTTTGGCAACATTGTTTTGATCGTAATTTTGTATACCAACGTAAAAATATTGAATTAACCCTTAAGAGACACACTGGGTTAAATTAATCCAGGTATTTTTTTTAACCCGCGCCATTTTAAAGTTCTGGAATATGGCCAATTAGGATGGAACTTGCCAATTTCTTATCCTATCTTGTTGAAATTCAGCATGCACGACGGAAATGGGACTCTCAAATGATTTTCAAGTGGAGTTCTGTAATACGGCCTATTAGGAAGGAACTTGGCTATTTCTTGTCCGATTTTGATGAAATTCAGCATGAAATATAGCCAATTATGAAGGAACTGAAATGGAAATTCCCCAACGAGTTTTAGACGAAGTGCTGGAATATGATCAATTTGGAAGGCACTTGGCCTTTTTAAATCCGATTTTGATGTAATTCAGCATGTACTATGGAAATGGGGTTCTAAAATTATTTATAAAATAGGTCATCATATACATAAAATCATATTAAGTTCCTTCTTGTCCGATTTTGATGAAATTCAGCATGAAATATAGCCAATTATGAAGGAACTGAAATGGAAATTCCCCAACGAGTTTTAGACGAAGTGCTGGAATATGATCAATTTGGAAGGCACTTGGCCTTTTTAAATCCGATTTTGATGTAATTCAGCATGAACTATGGAAATGGGGTTCTAAAATTATTTATAAAATAGGTCATCATATACATAAAATCATATTAAGTTCCTTCCTAGTCGGCCATATCCAAGAACTTCATTTAAAAATAATTTTAGAGTCCTATTTCCATCCTACTTCCTGAATTTCATCAAAATCGGATAAGAAATTGCCAAGTTCCTTCCTAATTGGCCATATTCCATAACTTCGTCGCAAACTCGTTTTAAAATCCCTTATCACATGCTGAATTTCATCAAAATCAGCTAAGAATATCTTTTAGAATCCAATTCCCATCGTACATGCGGAATTTCATCAAGATCGGATAAAAAATAGCCAAGTTCTATCCTAATTGGTCATATTCCAGAACTTCATCTAAAAATCATTTTGGAATCCCATTTCCATCGTAAATGCTGAATTTCATCAAGAACTCATAAGAAATGGTCAAGTTCCATCCTAACTGGTCATATTGAAGAACGTCATCTAAAAATCATTTTAGAATCCCATTTTCACCACACATGCTGAATTTCATCAAGATCGGATAAGAAATGGCCAAGTTTCGTCCTAATTGGCCATATTCCAGAACTTTATCCATTTGAGGCTTTCATCAAGATCGGATAAGAAATTAGTATTTTAGTTCAAATAGACAAAAATTATTTACAAAAAAGGATTTTTGAAATGAACATGTTTTTCTGACGTTAGAGACACACTGGGTAATTTTTACCCGTACCTGTTTTTACGACGCTCACTGCTCGGCTTCTATAAGGGCACTGTATCTGGCCTAAGGGGGGATATCGATTATTAATTTCAAAAACGTTTTTTTTTCACGCAAAATAGCCAACTTTTAGATTTTACCTCTATTTTGCTGCTTTCAAAAAACTCCTATTTTCGATTTGAAAAAAAAATATAGTTTTTGCAATGGATGGAAAAACCCATAGTACTACCTTAAGGTTCAACTCTTTACTCTCTTTAGCTTTTCGTCGGTCACTTACAGAGTGTTAAAATATTAATTTTTGATAGAAATATAAGCATTTAAAAAAACGACGATTTTTAAAAAAAGTGCCGTTAGTTTTTTGTTAATATTTTTGCACCTATTTAATTTATCACAACAAAATTATGTTTTCATATTCTTGAAAAAATTTTCTATCAATTGGAAAAAAATTGATTGAATTTGATCAATTTGATCACGAGATATAAGCTTTCAAAGTATCGCTGGGTAAAAATCACCCAGTGTGTCTCTTACGTAACTTTTTGATAGTGTGTCTCTTAAGGGTTAAATCGAAACTTAAGTAGTATATATACTATAAAATATTCAACAGGCTTATTAAAAATACTGGTTTGAGTTTTGAATAAGCTCTTGTAAATGTAAAAGAATTTATTTTTCCATTTTCCATGTCGGCAGTTGGACAATTTAAACAACCATCAACCAATCATTTACTGCCACCAAAATATAATTGGAAATTGGGAAATTTGCGATTGTCAAAAATTTGTTCTAAAATGAGAAAATTTCTTGTTAGTAAAAATAGAATAATATAGTCAGTCTAAGTAACAACAGCGAACAATTCGGTTCGGTAATATAATGTGAATAAAAATTATATTTTGTAAACTAAATATACGAATTTAATTTATACATCAAAAAATTGAGTTTATTAATAAGTGGAACCGTTGTGAGTAAAGAAAAGTTTCTAGTGTTAAGTAATTCATTGAACACGATTAAAACCAGTCTGCTCATTAAATTATTCAATTTTATTCACAATTGACCACACATTTTTAATAATGACTGAAACCGTTCGTTTCAGTATGAATTTAAACACAAAGTTCCGTGGATTTAAACACAAGATTATTTCGACCGATCACACAAACTTTTGTTAATTGACAAACTTGAAATTTAACTGACCACAAGATATTCGATTTAATAAAATTTTGCTTGCACAAACACGTGGTTTCAGTATAAATAAGTTGAATGAGAATGTTCTTCCAACGTGCACGAGAAGTTTCGATTTTCACAAAATAAATTTTGGCAATGGTTTATATAAACTATATGTAGTTCTTTTATGTATGCATCAAATTTTTGCTCTCTGCACATTTTCCAAGTTTAAAGATGGCTGTTGATTCTTTTGTACGAGCAATCCGGCTCGAACCTCGAAGGACCGTGTATGGACGGTAAATTGAATTTTTAAACTCGGCAGCAAAAAATTGAAGACACAGTTGATCAATCTCTATTCCAAAATTTTGTTTTATTTTTAATTTCAAAGTTATATAAAACAATTACAAATTATTATTTTCTTGTTACGTTGTTAATTGTCAAGATTGGACTTGTTGCTCCAAAACGTCGAAGAGATTAATTTTTTTTCTAGTTTTCTAAAATAAATTTTTTCATTAACAATAGTGACATCTATGGTCTAAGATTTTGACTTGAAACTTAAATTTTAATGTGAATGGTATAATATCAGTTCAGCTTTATAATTATTATTTATACCAATGAATGACAGCTAAAATTTGTCAATTTTACAATGTTAAAGTATTAATTACATATTTTTTATTTATTATTAGTTAGTCTTTATTTTCCGGTGAAATTTGTAAGCAACAGCTTTGCTGCGACAGGTTTCTTGCAGTATTCTGCCGTTAGATGTATTTCCGTGGTTTAGTTAAATCGTCGCGCAAACAGACAACATTAGCTAATTTTTGTCTATTTACTTACTATATTTGAAGTTTTTTCGTACTCTTCGGTCATAAATAGCATTAAAATCAATCCAATTCAGCATTACTCGATTCAAAAATGACTGATTTAGAGTTAAACCCATAAATCTAAAACTATGCTAATCTCTAGCCTCACTTAAAAATCAAACAAATTTATATTAAATTTTATTATTCAATTTTTTAAGTTATTAATTTAAAAAGAAATTCACAATAAATAATATTTTATGTTTAGCGTTTGACGTGTAAAACCAAAATTTTTTCATTTTGGTTCTTGGTTGTTCAATCGAAATGGAGAGTGTTTAAATTGTTGTGTTCTTATAGGGCAAGTTTTAAATATTTCAAATCTTCCAATCGTTGAACGAATCGTCCAACGTTTCGAACTTGCACGCAATAATAATAAAATATTTTTAAAAATAAAGTTTACAAATGGACTAATTTAAAGATAACGTTGATATGTTATCGTGAAATTTAAAATTAGCTAATAAATTATATAATATTAATGTACGCATTTCTAAAAAAAAAAATCGGATCTAAAATCGTTGCAGGGCCGACAATAATTATTTAGAATCGGAAAATGTATTTTTTAACAACAGTAATTTAAATTCGTTATCGCTAATGATAATGAATTTAAATTACTTTTGTTAAAAAATCCATTTTTCGATTCTAAATAATTATTGTCGACCTAATAAATAAATCAGGCTTTGTGAAACCATCGAAATTTATACATATGTGTATTAACAACAATAAATCGATTATTTCTAAATAATTGGCTGTCACTTAAAAAATAGTTTTCACGATTCGTAAATATATAGAATATGGAATACGGAATAATTTTCACTTTTATATTTTGTTTTGAACTTTAAATTGTTGATGTTGGCAATTTGATAGATTAGGTTGAGTTCAAATTCATCTGCATTTCTCCATGGCGGCGCGTGTACTTATCGATTGTGTGTGGTGAATGGTTTGCACACAGTTTCAGTTATCAATTATAAGACATCATAATAGAACACTGCCCTGAAATGTTAACGTTTAATTAAAATTTTAATATTTGAGTTGATAAATTTGCATTTTCACTTGTGTTTGTGTTTTTTGTCACATTAATTATTTTAAATATTGAAAACTTAAAACTTAGACACAACAGCTAAACCTAATACAAAAAATAAATTTTCAATTTTTAAAGTCAAATTAAAATAAAAATTAAATAAAAAATTACTTTATCATTTTAAACCGTCAGCCCGTCGATATGAACTAGTACAGGTAATTTTAATCTCTTACCGTACATTTAACGTTATCTTTTGTACTAAGTGATAAAACTATTGAATGAACGATGATTATTTGTAAACACGTGGACACGATATTTTCATTTTTAACCGAATTAAATATTTATAAACAGCTAGGCTCAATTTTAATCTCAACTGTAACGGTGTACTGATTAATATTTCTACTATCATAATAGGTTATTGATGAGTCGAGGGAACATTAAATAATGACTAAATACTAAGGGAAAATTATGTAACATGAATTTGGTAACAACACTTCAAATGTACGGTAGTGGAAATTAATATACAGTAGAGAAATAAATGTTATCGATACTGAATATTACATTCCATCACATAGAATTTGGTTTATATATTGCATCATTGGTTGAACCTCATAGGTTAGAATCGTGTGCGCTTAGATCGTCTCACGGCTGAAGATATTTCTCGTAAAATTTCATATTCTGGAACTACGGTGGTCGTATATGGTGATCAACTATAGATGGACGTACTAAATTTTAATTCATGAATCTTCAGACCGGTTTGGATGTCTTGTCAAAGTACCAAACCGAGTATCTATCTATCTTCCCTTCAGTTTAATAGTCACTCATTTTACTGAGACATTTCCATTCTTACAGATAAATGACCAAAAATGTTAAATAAAAAAAATCATGCTTGGCACATATTTGAAAACAAACAAATCAGTCCAATAATAGTAATAGCTAAAACCCTAATCTCTAAGTGTAACACATAAAAGCAAGTAATGAGATTGCGTAAAAGGTAAAATTGTTCAGCCTATAAATACGTTTGTTGTGAAGAAACCATCCAGCTAAATAAAGAGGATGTATAGCGTTGCTATTGAACTGCACAACATCAATAATAAAAATAGTAAACGCAAACAGCGCAAGTCTAATCAGGAAGCAAGCAATTAACACATTTTGAGCGGGTGATCTAACAGACGCAACTATGATGTGTAGCGGGCGTAATTTGCGAGGTAAGCAAAACATGCGCGTTTAAAAATGAAGTATTAGATTCAAATCACTGGTAATTAAATGTAATTGTAAAATAAAAATATAAAGGGCTGAAACCTCACGAGGTGATCAGATCTTCGGTCTTTGGTATCTTCAATAATATCATAAAGTTGGTGTGACTGTTTTGACATTATTGATTTCTATTTTAACCAATATATATTTTCTTATACAACAACAGCCAAACAGGTCAAAAGCTTCAACATGGGTACAGGCATCCAATTTAAAACGAAAAATCGTATTCTAGAACTTTATACCGAAAGTAGTATAACAAATTATACTGATACTTCTAACCGTTTAACTGACCATATTCCAGAAATTTATCCGAAAACTCATTTTAGAATCCCATTTACAACGCACATGTCTAACACAGTGATACCCGCGGTTAAGGCATAGTCAAGTTCCATCCTACTTGGCCATATTCCACACATATCAAATATTGCCATTTCCAACACACATATCAAATTTCATTATAATCGGTTAAGAAATAGCCAAGTTCCATCATACTTGGCCATATTTCTGAACTTCGCCCAAACCTCATTTCAGACTCCCATTTCCAATACAAATGTCGAATTTCATCGCAATCGGTTGAGAAATGGGCAAGTTCCATCCTACTTGGCCATATTCCAGAACTTCATCCAAAACTCATTTTAGAATCCCATTTCTAACACATATATTAAATTTCATAATAATCGGTTGATAAATAGACAAGTTCCATCATACTTGGCCATATTCCAGAACTTCATCCAGAAATCGTTTTAAAATCCCAGAACTTTATCCATAAATCATTTTAGAATCCCATTTCCAACACAAATGTCGAATTTCATCGTAATCGGTTGAGAAATGGGCAAGTTCCATCATACTTGGCCATATTCCAGAACTTCATCCAGAAATCGTTTTAAAATCCCAGAACTTCATCCATTAATCATTTTAGAATCCCATTTCCAATACAAATGTCGAATTTCATCGTAATCGGTTGAGAAATAGGCAAGTTCCATCATACTTGGCCATATTCCAGAACTTCATCCAAAACTCATTTTAGAATCCCATCTCTAACACACACATCAAATTTCATAATAATCGGTTGAGAAATAGACAAGTTCCATCATACTTAGTCATATTCCAGAACTTCATCCAGAAATCGTTTTAAAATCCCAGAACTTCATCCATAAATCATTTTAGAATCCCATTTCCAATAAAAATGTCGAATTTCATAATAATCGGTTGAGAAATGGGCAAGTTCCATCCTACTTGGCCATATTCCAGAACTTCATCCAAAACTCATTTTAGAATCCCATTTCTAACACACATATTAAATTTCATAATAATCGATTGATAAATAGACAAGTTCCATCATACTTGGCCATATTCCAGAACTTCATCCAGAAATCGTTTTAAAATCCCAGAACTTCATCCATAAATCATTTTAGAATCCCATTTCCAATACAAATGTCGAATTTCATCGCAATCGGTTGAGAAATGGGCAAGTTCCATCCTACTTGGCCATATTCCAGAACTTCATCCAAAACTCATTTTAGAATCCCATTTCTAACACATATATTAAATTTCATAATAATCGGTTGATAAATAGACAAGTTCCATCATACTTGGCCATATTCCAGAACTTCATCCAGAAATCGTTTTAAAATCCCAGAACTTTATCCATAAATCATTTTAGAATCCCATTTCCAACACAAATGTCGAATTTCATCGTAATCGGTTGAGAAATGGGCAAGTTCCATCATACTTGGCCATATTCCAGAACTTCATCCAGAAATCGTTTTAAAATCCCAGAACTTCATCCATTAATCATTTTAGAATCCCATTTCCAATACAAATGTCGAATTTCATCGTAATCGGTTGATAAATAGGCAAGTTCTATCATATAAAAAATTTGTTAACTATTCACCACATCCAAATCCAACTCCAACTCAACTCCAACTCAATTTCAACTCAACGCGCAAATTGACCCCTAATTTAATCTTCAAATCAATTCCCAATTCAATGCCCAATTCAATAATCAAATAAGCATAATATATAAAAAAATCGTAAATATTTATAAAAACAGTTATTTTGGGTCAATTCGTATGGCAGGTACCCCACCCCCTTGACGTACAGTCTCCAAAAGCTTTTCAAATCTCCGCCTTGACCATAGAAACAGATTGGCGAAAAAAAAATCCAAATCGGACAAGCCGTTCTCGAGATACCATGGGTCCAGACATCCAGACATCCAGACATCCAGACATCCAGACATCCAGACAGACGGACGGACATTTTTTTTTTTTTTGCTTTTTCAGACTCAGGGACTTTCAAAACGTCGAGAAAAGTGGTTTTGGACCAACCAAATTTTTCGTCATTTTTGACAGGATTTCAATACTTTGGTCTTTTTAGACCGAAGTAATTTTGGTAATTGAACGTATCTGTCTATTTTATTCAAAAAGTGAAACTACATATTGATTACTTTACATTTATAAACTAAAAGATATTATGTGAAAAATGTACATATAGCATGTTGGATTTTTTCATAAATGTTTTAGTTTTTGAAATATTTCAAGGGAATAGGTTAGGTTAGGTTTGGGTGGCGGTCCACCAGGACCAGGCATAGACACAAAAAGGTCCGTAGCCATACCACAAATTAAAAATTTTTCCTCCAACTCATTGAAACCACTTTGAGCTTGCTATGAAGCGCTGGATACTCCTGACGTCCTTCTCGCTGAGCTCCGCCAGGTCGTTGAAAAGGTATGCCCCTAGAAAATTCAGTCTGTTTCGTGCCAGACGAGGACAGGTGCAAAGAAGATGAAGTACTGTCTCTTCCTCCTCTTCGTCCTCGCAACTACGACAGTAGTCATGTGAGAAGAAACCAAGTCTACTTGCATGTCTGCCTATGAGACAGTGCCCCGTAATCACTCCAACAACCACACTGATCTGACTCCGCTGAAGTGAGATCAGCTGTTTGGATCTCGCCAAGTTCAACTTTGGCCAGATTTGCCGAGTTATTACGCATGAGGTACTATTTGACCATCTGTCATTCGTCAACTTACTGGCTTCCTCCTGAAGCAGCAGTTTACATACCGCAAGAGGAATTTCAATATCCTTTTTGCTGTTTGAAATGTGGTCCGTTGTACCACGTCGAGCCAGTTCATCGGCTTTCATGTTCCCCGTACTAACGAAATGTCCTGGCACCCATATGATATGGATGTTGAACTGATCTGTCATCTCGTTAAGAGATGAGAGACAGCTCTGGACTACTTTCGACGTGAGAAGGTGTGATTGAAGCGCTTTAATGGCTGCCTGACTGTCCGTATATATGCGAATATCTCTAGTCGATATTACATTATACCTCAACCAGTCCGCTACTTCCTTTATCGCAGTTACCTCAGCTTGAAAAATGCTGCAGTAGTCAGGGAGACGAAAGGAGAGGTTTAACATGAGTTCCTCGCAGAACACCCCAGCCCCTACTCCTCTATCCCGTTTTGAACCATCAGTGAAGAAGTTCAAGAAGTTCAAAACTCCTGGTTCCAAAACTGTATCCATCATCCAGTCCTCTCTAGATGGTATAATAGTCCGGAACTTTCTATCAAAAGATAGTGACGGGACAGTATAGTCGGTGGTCTTGGGAAGCCCTTTGTTACAAAGTATAGATGAGTGCCCTGTGTTATTGCAGGTCCACATTAAGGTGGATTTCAGTCGTATGGCAGTGCTAGCTGCCCACTGTTTTCCCATGATATCTAGAGGAGTTAGAAATAGCAGAGTCTCCAGTGCCTGAGTGGATGTGCTCCTCATTGCACCACTGATCCACAGAGAGATTGTTCTCTGAACTTTTGTCAACAACTTTAGGTTGACAGTTTTGTCCAGAGCAGGCCACCAAACTGTTACCCCATACAGAAGAATGGGTCTAACTACTGCTGTGTATAGCCAAAGGACCATGTGGGGATCCAGCCCCCAACCTTTCCCAATTGCATTTTTGCAGGAGTATAGCGCTACCGTAGCTTTCTTTACCCTTTCCGTAATATTCGGTTTCCAGTTTAATTTACTGTCTAAGACGAGACCCAAGAACTTTGCTTCACCTGTAAAAGCCAAGTTGAAACCATTTAAAGTAGGAGGATCGACATGAGGAATTTTATATTTCCTAGAGAAGAGAACCAATTCGGTTTTCTGTGGGTTCACATTTAGCCCACAACCATTGGTCCATAGTGAAAGAATGCCCAGAGCATTTTGAATAAGCTCGCTAAGTGTCCCGGGATATTTTCCCCGAACGCCAATAGCGACATCATCCGCATAGGCAACCACCTTGAAGCCAGTATCCTCCAGCCTCAGCAATAGATCATTTATGACCAAGTTCCAGAGAAGGGGGGACAGTACGCCACCCTGCGGCGTGCCTCTGCTTGCAAATCTTCTGGCGGAGGATTTCCCCAGACTGGCATTTATGATTCTGCCTCTTAGCATCTGATCTATCCAGTCCTTAAGAGAATCTTCCACTCCTAGATTCGAAAGTGCCCGAGTTATAGCCCCTGTTAGCACGTTGTTAAAGGCTCCCTCAATGTCCAAAAAGGTTACCATCGCGTAGTCTCCATATTCGAAAGATTTTTCAATAAAATATGTGAGAGAATGAAGAGCAGTTTCTACAGATCTCCCCTTGCAATAAGCATGTTGAGATTTGGACAGCTTTTCCGGCATAATCGTGCCTCTAATATGAGCTTCTATTTGTCTTTCCAGTATTTTGAAAAGGAAAGAAGACAAGCTGATCGGTCTAAGGTCTTTGGGACTGCAATGTGAGCGTTTTCCCGCCTTAGGTATGAAGACAACCTTCACTTCCGTCCATTTACTGGGAATGTGACATAGTTCTAGGCTGCCTCTAAAAATTACCTCTAACCAGGGAATGGTTAGATCAGTAGTTTTTTGTATATCCGCAGGGATAATACCATCAGGTCCTGGCGACTTGTATGGTTTAAAACTGCTTATCGCCCACAGAATCTTTCTTCTGCTAATAATTTGGCCTGCGAGGCTACTAGCCCTTTTACCTTCTGATATAGTAGGTGCAGATTCGGAACAACCAGGGAAGTGAGTTTCCAATAGTAGTTCCAGCGATTCCATACTATTTGTGGTCCATGCTCCATCCGGCCTTTGAAGGAAGCTTGGGATGGAAGGGCTAGTAGATAGTACCTTGCGAAGCCTGGACATCTCTGATGTCTCCTGAATTTTACCACAGTATAGTCTCCAAGATCTGTTCTTTGCGCTTCTTAGCTGATATTTGTAAATTTTGAGGACTTCCTTATAGGAGTCCCAGTCTACAGCGGCTTTTGTTTTCCTTGCTGTTTTGAAGAGTCTCTTGCACCGTTGACGTATTTGTTGAATCTCCTTTGACCACCAAGGTGGCCGAGATTTGCAAGGGAATAAAAAACCTTCAAAAATTGCTATAAATTAGCGGTAACTTACCGGTATAATTATCATTTTATAAATTACCGACAATTTCACATCACTAACAGCACGATTTAACACGCCAATACGTGCATTATGCGACGAGCACTAGACCATTGCCCCGCTTTTAACGTATAGGTACATTAAAATGGGTACTAATACCCGTCCCGCTGATAGTGTGTTAAGATAAACCAACACGAAAATAAAAGTATATAGTGTTGGAAGCAAAAGTCAGCTGGACTCATTTTTTTTTATTTCAATATTTCTAAGATTTATACATTAAAACACACTAGATTTTCTTTTTCCTCGAAATTTATTCAGCACAAATTTTTTAAGATGTCATTGATTTTATAACTTATATCGTAAATCCACGCCACTTGCATTTTCAGCAATGTTTAAATAATTATTTCACATTGTAGTGCCACTTGTACCAACACTAAACCCAATACAACGAGATAAGCTCGAAAATTTTCAAGGATTAGTGCACTAATCTCAATTAGTGACTAATCCTCAAATAAAACGAGATAACCTAATCTTCAACTTGACACACTACAGCTAATCTCGAAAAAATCACTAATCGCGCTTAGCTAATCCCTAGTCTGTCAAGGGTATTAGAGACTCTTCTATAAGTTTATGTTATGAAAACTTACTATCATTATAAAGGTTAAAAACACGATACACAAACAAAAAAATAGGTACCCTTTTGTTTTCGTTTTTTTTTATTAATATGTATACATATCAAGAATGAAGGTTGATTTACATATGCGACGTGCGACGTGTGACGGGATTTTCTAGCCAATCAGACAAGAATATTTTGACATTCGTCACACGGCACACGCCACACGTCGAGAGATGGTTTAATTTTATCTTTTCCGTCACGGTCGCACAAATACATACACATTTTTTGAATGTATAAAACGAAATAGTAGGCTTTGAAGAAGCTTTTGAAGAACAAATATTAAAATATAAAAAATTTTGTCCACGACTAACGTATAATATGCTCATTATACGTTTGTTTCATCACTTATAATGATATCCATTATTCACTGCTAGTTTATCTAGTAGTATTTTCTTTCATTATTAAATATTTCCAAGTAAATTATTTGATTTTTGAAATTTTATCTAGTAGTCTCTTGCCATTTTCATTATTATTAAACTGTGACGTCAAAATGTCGACGAAAATTATTTGAAGAATATTTAAAGGATTTGATTATAAAACATGATGATATTTGTCGGTCGTGGACAAAGTATCGTATTCTACTCGCATATAATGCGTATATAATGATAGCTGTTATTCACTCAGATGATTTACGACACTCGCCTATCGGCTCGTGTCGGCAAACTTCATCTTCGTGAATAACAGCTATCATTATATGCTCGTTGAATAATATACTATTATAAAGTGTGCGTGGCGGAACTCGTCACAAATGTAAATTGTTGTCAAAAAAGCGTCACGTTTATTTCCACTTGTTACACGTCACACGTCGCATATGTAAATCAACCTTCATAGATTACAAGATTATGCAACTCAAAATACGTTACTAGCCTTGTCTTGACGCTATAATTAATTACAGTACTAAAAATTAATGTTATGATCATAAATTGGATTTTCCGTCTTGACGGTATAAGTAAACTACTATACTCCCTCCTATCAGTGAATACGCGAACCAATATATTTATTGTTATAAATGTCAAAATGTGAATAAAAAATATTTTTAGTTTGTTTTGAACTAGTAAGCGTCAAAAAGTGTTTAAAGTATCTTAAAACTATCTTTACTATTTACTTAAAGAAAATGGATCCAAGGGAGTTCCTAAATCTGAATAATTTATATTTAAGGAGTTTAAAGAACAAAAAGATCAGGAAAAAACAAAATCAAAGGCTTCGACTTTTGATTAATCACTGTGCTGACCTTCAAATGAAAATAAATGCGGCTATAATTTGTGTAGTAACATCAAAGTCCAGTAATTCAAACAAAATTTGGGTGATGCCAGAGTTGTTGCCACCAAAGTCAGAAGGGCACTGGGAAATGGTAGGTCGAATTTGCCGGACAGCAGATTTCAAAAAAAATATCGTGTAAATAGGAAAACTTTCGACTATATATGTAATGTTGTTCGTGGAGATTTGTATCGGTCTAATACCATTATGAGGGAAGCTACGAGTATCGAGAAACGTGTAATAATTGCTCTACACATATTGAAAAGCAACTGCGATTTAGGTACTGTTGCAGACCTGTATAAGGTTGGTAAAAGTAGCGTGGGTCATATTTTACAAGAATTTTGTGATTCTTTGGTGAACAATTTATATGAGCAAAAGGTTCGTTTTCCCGTGACAGAAATCGAACAGGATTCCATAAGCAAAATTTTTTTAAATAACTGGAAATTTCCCGGAACATTCGGCGCATTAGATGGTACGCATATTCCGATTAAGAAACCAGAAACATCAGGTGAAGACTATTTTAATTATAAACACTACTACTCTGTTGTAGTTGTAGCGGTTCACCCAATTAACCACTACAAACTTAGCAACACATTCTATATTAAATGCTTACTGGGTTGACTTCCCCTTCATTGCTCTGCTGGACCAATCACATCGCAACGCACATACACTACACACAAAAACAAAATAAAATTAATTCTTTTTTATCTCATGTCATCAATATCATTCACAATCAGTCTCGTCTCGGATTACATTGCGACAACATGTCGTACATGCGGTGGTGGAAAAAAAAAAAATAATTAATTTTTTTAATAAATTTAATTAATGGCGACATGCTGCACACGCGGTGATATTATATAATAATAATAATAAATATAATTTAATTTAAAATTATAATAAATAAAATGAATGTAAATTAAAATAATAATTATATGAAATTTAAAATAACAATAATTAAAAATAAATTTTATTAATCATATATTAATATTTGTGCGTCTAAATTATATAACAACGCATTATAGTATTAGCCCTTGCCGATGCTAATTATTGCTTCAGGTACTTATATTGTATATTTATTCAATTTTAATGTATATTATTTTAATTAATAATTATTGTTTTATCTTCTTTTAAGATATATTAATGTTGGTAGGCCTGGCGGAGTTCATGATGCTGTAGTATTTAGGGACTCAAAATTATCAGAATATTTTGAAAGAAATACTATTAAAAACCACATAATAGCAGATGAAGCATTTCCTTTGCGTAATTGGTTACTTAAACCATATCCGGATGCAAAGTTGACACCCATTAAAGAGCATTTTAATTTTCGTCTAAGCTCAGCAAGGATGACAATTGAAGATAGTTTTGGTAGACTGAAAGGAAGAATGAGAATTCTTTCAAAGAGGATGGATTTTTCATTGGAACATTGTAAACAAATTGTTAAGGCTTGTGTAATAATACATAATTTATGTGAACGCAATAGATGCCAATTTTATGCCAGTCCCCCAAAGAATAATTTCGCATAGGAGGAATGCAGATGGCCTGAGTAAACGTGACTCATTAGCTAAGATGCTATTTCAAGAAATACAAAAGTAAAATAATTGTACATATATTATAGAAAATATATTATAACAAAAAATACAAAAATTTAATTTAATTTTATTTCATCACAATTCATCACAATTTGGTTTGAATTCAGTCACTTTACTATCTACGTAATTATTTAGCATTTGACTTCAAGAAACGGATCATTGCCTCTGTCACTTTTTGCGGCGCGCACTGAATTGCTGGTGCCACTATTATCCGGTTCCTCTAAGAGTTGTGACTCCGATAAATTACTCTTACGGGAAGAGATTGAAAATCTTGACTGAGGAGTCGAAAAACTTGACTCAAGATCAAGATTTTCGGTTTCATCTTCCAAGTATTGCACTTCACCATACAATTTGTCCATATCAATACTGGCATTCGAATATCTAAAATAAAAATAATGGTATTTGACATGTGTGAATGGGTATGTATATTTATAGTCAAACAACTTACGAGTTTTCGGTTGTGTCGCTATTAGATCCTTCTATGAAACTATCTTGTCCTAGATGACTATTGTACTTGTCTTTGACTCCAAGTATCTCATGTAACTTGTCAAAGAATTTCCAAGCTGGTGCTGATTCACCTGAAATAACATCATCTTGAAATGCAATCCTTCATAATTTCAATTTTTTGCAATTTCATCATCCATAATTTCAATTATTAATTGATAAAAACTATATGTACCTGATTTTGGCTTTGTTTTGTTGTAGATTTGTTTAAGGTTATTTATTTTGTTTCTAATTTCTTTAGGAGTCCTATTATAATTAAACAGACTCATTTCATCAGCAATTTTGGTATATATAACGATGTGCTTTTTACACTTTTCGAACATGTTGATTATTTGGTGTTCGCCCCATATATCTATTAATTTTGACGTTTCATCACCACAAAAATGTTTTTTATGTATTTGAGCCATTTTAATTTTAACAAATTTTTGTTTAACAAATTTATTTTGACAAATATTTGACACTTTTCATATAGCGATTGAAGCGATCCACACGCTTTTTCCGGCAAGTCAAAGTTATGTGCCAATTAAAGCCTTGTCTTGACAGAATAATTAATTTGAGCATAATTTGATTTAGCAGTGTAATATTACACAGCTATTGTAAAATACGATCATAATTTAACCGTTTTTAGTACATTTTAGTACTATAATTAATTATCCTAAATACCCATAATAAATTGGAACATACTTCTACTTCTCGGAAAATACGGGTGGATCGCTTCGATCAATTTGTTAAAAAATTTCAAAAAATGAATGTTTTCTGTTTTCTATTGTATGTGCGCGTTTTATTTATTTTGCAGGGTCAAATATTCCCTGATTAAAAATAAATAAAACTTTTCGGTTTCTTTTTTTCTTGGATTGTTAATTTTTTTTCAAATACAAATTAAAAAGCTTTACAAATTCGCTTCAGTGCTAAAAGTAAATAACATTCATTTACGCCTATTTCAAAATTTGACGTCTAATAACAATAACAAAATAATTAGTTTGCGCATTTGACGAAAGGAGGGAGGGTAGTAGTTTACTTTTACCGTCAAGACGATAACTCCAAATTATGATCATAAAATTAATTTTTAGAACTATAATTAATTTTGCCGTCAAGACAAAGCTTTACTATAGGTATTTAGGATAATTAATTATAGTACTAAACTGTACTAAAATTTAAAAAGTTATGATCATAATTCGAATTATGATCCAATTAATTATAGCGTCAAGACAAGGTAACTCTCTTTTTTTTGTAAAAAAATAAAACGTAGGAACCAGTCTGGATATCTGACTTTTTTTCACCTGTTATTTAAACTTTGTTTCACACCCTTGGTTCTTCAAATATTTGGTTGGTTTTACAGCGGTGTTGTTGTGAATTATCTGGGGTAACCTAAACAAAACAGAAATAAAGAACACATTTTTTTAAACACGGAAAATCACACAGAAAATCCACAACATATCTAAAAACGACAAAATTGGAAAAAGATAAAAAATTGAACAAAATTTAAATTTAATAGGAAAATTAATTAAACAGAATTGGTACACAAAATCTGTAATAAAATAAAATAAATTGTAGAATAGGAAATTATCAAAAATCAAATTAAAAAATGTCGTAAAAATCCCACGCATAATTTTAGTAAACAGACGAGACAGAAAAAATAAAATAATTAGAAATTAAGTCATAAAAAGAAGGAAATAAAAATATGTAACATAGGATTAGATAATGTATGACCTAAAATGAAAATATATAGAATAAGCAAAAAACAAAACAATACGTAAATCTGGAAAACATAAATAACAAAAAATTTAATAAAAAGAAAGAAATGCATTGTAATGCGATATTGAAAATAAAAACAAAGTAAACGACCTAAAATAAAGTAGAATGTATGGTAAACGTAAACGACCCAAAATTTAATGACGGGTAAAATTTTTAAATTGAAAATATTGAAATAAAGTAATTTCGTTTTTAGGTTTATTAGATTCAGCATAAAAATTGAAAAAATTAATTATTACAGTACATATGTGTGTGTGTGAAAATAAAGTAGTTAATAAGAAAAATTTAGTATATAAGAACGAAATTTTGAAACCAAAAAATATAGTTATTCTAAAATTCAAACATACAACGTCACTCTGTTCAAAATTTTATCGATCAAAATTTAAAGTATTAATTAAAGTTATAAAATCAGTGAATATAAAAGTTATAAGATTATTAAACCAATCAAGTTGTACCATTTAATAATAATTTGCGACAAAAGTGTAAATCTAAATTATAAGTAAATCAAATTGCGCTAATATTTAATTAAAAAATAAAACATATTAATTATAAAATTCGTGTGTTTCAACTATTCATTCTCCAGAAAAATAAGCTGCAAAATATTAAATTGAAACATATCACATTATAGATAAAGTTTAGTTCAATACATCATCTCAACTATGTTAAAAACCAAGTATCAAAATTAGAACATATTTACTATATATAAATAAAATTATAAATTTACATATATAGAAAATAACAAAACATATTCATTAAATACAAACAGAGTTATTATTGTATAAAAAATAACAAAACATATGGCGCTGTAGAAATCGTCCTGCTGCGATTAATTTTAAGATAAAAACACAAATATACAATAATAGCACGGTAAAGATTAAATGTTCGTTTATACAACAAACGCGCGAAATAGGTAGTTTTGAATTTAAAAAATATTTTTTTTAAGTAAACAAGAATTAAAGATAGATAAATGAAAAATAGTCAGTGAATCAAAATTTTATAAAGTGTAACAATAGTGGAAACAAACATAATTATATGAGTCAGAAATCAGTACCACCGTTCCAAGAGAAATCAAATTTAACAAAAAGATCACCGCCACAAACACCTGCAAACTCGAGAACACCGTCCGTATCTAGTGAAGACTGTAGCCATCCAAAACATATTAACAATAGCAACGGTAGTGAACCAGAGGATACACAAATAGAAGAGAGTAGAAATAGCAACCAGACAAGTAAATACAAATTAGTGGAAATACCGACGTATAAACCAAAGAAAAAAGTGGAGAAAGCAGAACAACAAGTACAAACTGAAAATCAAAAGATATTGCCAACAAAAAATCTGGTCAACGTAAGTAGTTTAGAAGAAAACCAACGTAGACAACAGGACGTGGTAGTAATTCAAATCTGTGAAGAAACTAAACAAGAAAATATAGAAACCATGGCAAACGTGAAAGAAATTCAACAAAATTTGTCTTTCGTACCTGAATTTAGTGGCGCGGATAACGGAAATAGAACTAGTGAACTTACAAGATTTATAGGGACAGCAGATAGCGTGTACAATATGTTAAAAAATAAAGAAGAAAAAGACATGTTTAGTAAGCTAATCAAATTCAAATTGACTGGAGACGCGTACACGAGGATAATAAATAGACAAGTAGAGGACTACGAAAACCTCAGAACAATATTGAATAGCATGTACACTAGAGTGTTGACTCTCGATGAACTAGAAAGGAAATTCGTGGAAATCAGGCAAGCATATGGTGAGACTATCAGAAACTTTGGATATAGGGTGATTGAAGCTTTACAAAACTACAAAGCGGGATATAAGTCAAAATATGACATGGAACAGATAGACAAAATATATCTCCAGCATCTGGATAATAACGCAGTACAAACATTTAAAAGAGGGTTAAATAATACTATACTAAGAGAAAAGATTGCCACAATCAAAGCAAATAACGTTGACGAAATATTGAATGAGACCGAGAACATCGAAAGAATGTTGCAAATAACGAATGGCACAGATATTACGACAGCACCACAAAACACAGCACAAAACTATTGGAACCAGAATACACAAAATCAACTGAAATTCAAACAATTAATATGTAGTTACTGCCGCAAACCAAATCACACGTATGACGTGTGCAGAGCAAGACGGAACAATATGCAATATGCAGCGGAGAGGTCAGGTAATCAGACTCAAACCAACATGCAACCAATACAGAGAATAAATTATCCACAGAATACACAATCAATGCAAAGAATAAACTATCCACAGAACATGCAACAAATACAACGAACAAACTATCCACAATATGGACAACCGACACAACAAGCGAACTACCGTAGTTACAATCAATCAACTCCAAGAATGAACTTCCAGCCAAAATACTGTAGTCACTGTAAGACGACAGTAGGGCACACTTTCGACGAATGCCGGAGCAAATATTTCACGAACAGGAACTACAACACAAGTGACCATCCAAGAGACAGAGGCATAACAGGAAACGGAGAACTGGAGGAGAGATTCAATAAAATGAAGATCGGACAAGTACAATCACAACAACCACTACAACTGGGACCACAAACAACAAATCAAATACCGGAAAACTCCAAAGGATCCAGCCAGCTGTAGGAGAGCCGCCGCAGTTGGATCCTCAAAACTTAAATATAAGAAAAATGCAAAACGGAAAAGGACATGAGCAATATCTCCAAATGGGCATCATACCCGAAACATATCTAACTCAAACACAAACGCAAACAAAAATACAAGCCGTTGAAACAACAACGCAAAACCAAACAAAAGCCGTCGCCAGACCGACGCAAACAAAAATACAAGCCGTTGAAACAACAACGCAAAACCAAACAAAAGCCGTCGCCAGACCGACGCAAACAAAAATACAAGCCGTTGAAACAACAACGCAAAATCAAACAAAAGCCGTCGCCAGACCGACGCAAATAAAAATAGAAGCCGTTGATAAACCAACGCAAAAACAAAATAAACCACAGAATAGTCACGTTGAGATGCATAACGTCAGTGATGTAATGCATAAGTTGTACAAGTCGAAGACATGTTCAATAAACAAGATTATTTTGATTTTACAAGTATTATTCCTACAGATTAAATTAGTAATGATCAATTTGGTAGAGGAAAGATACTTATCAATTAAACAATTTAGCATAAGATGGAATAGAAAAATAAAAGAGGTGATCAAACGCAGCATCATCAGAACAAGAAAACTCACAAGAAACATATACAAAGTAAAAATGAAAAAATCAACAGTGGAACAGAATCAAATGCCAACAAATCAGAAAGAAGACTTAGAAGAAGATTACTCATTGGAAAAATTATTCGACCCAACGAAATACATAGCTCATATTAATTTAGTATCATGGTTCAAAACAAATAGCGACACGATCAGACCGAAAATAAACAACAAATGGCCACATTTATTATTAGATTCAGGAGCTGAAGTATCTTTAATAAAGAGTAAAAATGTAATTGGAATGACAATAAATAAAGCCGACATACTCACTTTGACAGGTATAGGAAAGGGAAAAGTCCGTACAAAAGGATCAATAACTCTAGAGATGGAATTTAATGACAATTTCAAAATTATTCACAAATTGCATGTAGTAACAGACAATTTTCCAATTTTAGAAGATGGAATTGTAGGTAGGGATTTCTTTGATAAACACAAGGCTGACATCAAATACAGTTCCAACAGCATGCGCATCGGTACAAAGGATATACCATTTTCAAATAAAACTACGAATGCAATAACTCTGCCTGCGAGAAGTGAAACAGTAATCGAGGTAGGAACGGAGACAAACCAAATAAGCTTATGCAAAGCCGAGGAAGTTATAAAAGGAGTTTTCATACCGCATATGATAGTGAAACCGGAAAATAACAAAGCAAAGATACTCATAGCGAATACTTTAGAACACGACGCATTAGTACATAATATACAACCTAATTTCGAACCTTATCAATTCAATACGGAAATAAATAATAATGCTACCAGCAGCGAACAGATGACAAGAGCAGAAGAAAGGAAAGAGAGAATAATACAAACAATCACTGAAAACTTGGATAAAACGAACAATGCAGAGGAAAATTTGAGTATATTAACATTATGTATGGAATATCAAGATATTTTCTACTTTGAGGGAGAAAGATTAACAAGCATAAAAGGAGTACAGCACGAGATAAACCTTTTCACAGACTCCAAACCAGTACATCTACAACGGTACAGATTACCACAGACACACAAAACAGAAATAAATAGACAGGTACAAGAAATGTTAGAGAACGGAACAATTAAACCCAGTATTAGTCCATTTAGTAGTCCTTTGTTAGCGGTACCGAAAAAACCTGGTAAAGATGGCACACCAAAGTGGCGTGTCGTCGTAGATTTCAGGAAACTAAATGAAATAACGATTGGTGATTCATTCCCATTGCCGAACATAAATGACATTCTCGACCAGCTTGGTCATGCCCAATATTTCTCAACCCTGGATATGGCCAGTGGTTACCACCAAATTGAGATGAAACCTAGTGATTCTCACAAAACAGCTTTCAACACAGATTATGGCCACTTCGAATTCACTCGAATGCCATTTGGATTAAAAAACTCACAAGCTACATTTCAGAGAGCTATAAATAATATACTACGTGGATTTCAAGGCGTAAGAGGTTTTGTTTACCTGGATGATGTAATAATCCATGGGAAAAATTTAAGAGATCACAATGCTAAGCTAACGGAAGTTTTCGAGACATGCCGAAGAAGCAACCTTAAGTTACAAAGTACAAAGTGTCAATTCTTGAAAAAAGAGATTACATTCCTGGGACATTTAATCACTCCTGAAGGAATAAAGCCAAACCCAAGTACTGTACAGGCTGTACAAAATTTTCCCCAGCCAAAAAATATGAGAGAAACACAATCATTTCTGGGACTAGCAAACTACTATCGTAGGTTTATTCCCAATTTTTCACTAATAGCAGAACCATTAACAAAGCTCACTCGAAAGGGTACAATTTTCGATTTCTCTGAAGACTGTCAAAAGGCAATGAATACTTTAAAGCTTCTCTTAACAAAAGAGCCAATATTAAAATATCCTGACATGGAAAGACCATTCATACTGACAACTGATGCTAGCGATTACAGTCTAGGGGCTGTACTATCCCAAGTCTACCCGCAAGGCGAATTTCCAGTCGCATATGCTAGCAGAGCTCTGGGAAAATCCGAAAAAAACTATTCGACTATTGAGAAAGAAATGTTAGCCATATATTGGGCGGTTAACAACTTTCGACCTTACCTTTACGGTAGAAAATTCAGTATAGTTACAGACCATAAACCATTAACCGGTAATACGGCTAAAATACCAAATAGAATACTAAAATGGAATCTGAAATTATCGGAGTATAATTTCGAAATACGGCACAAATCTGGAAAATTGAATACTAACGCAGACGCACTAAGTAGAATAAAGTACAACGCAATATTAGCTATTACAAGACAACAACATAAAGAAATCCAAGAAACGAAAAAAACAGAAGAAATTAATCAAAACAAAAACAAATTAGACAATCAGCTGACTGAAACAAAAAAGAGTGCACAAACTGATGTAGAGAATAAACAAACCATACCTAAAATAGAGATAGTATTAGACCAAAAGAAAAGACAGCAAATCTTAAATGAATACCACAATTTACCGTTAGGTGGACACGCCGGTACATGGCGAACGTACAAACGTATAAAATTACTTTATTACTGGCCCAAAATGTTGACGGATATTAATAGATTCATTAGAAAATGCCATTTATGCAAGAGAAACAAAGCACATAGGAAGACTAGAGTACCACTCCAAATAACAACGACTTCGGAGTATCCTTTTCAAAGGGTAGCTCTTGACATAGTAGGACCTTTACCAACTACTGAGACGGGAAATAATTACATACTTACATTTCAAGACGATTTGTCGAAATTTTCTGGAGCAATTCCAATTCAAAATCAAAACGCGAATACAGTAGCGAAGGCCTTTTGTGAGCACTTTATCACAAAACATGGTATCCCTGAAAAAATCCTAACAGACCAAGGAAGTAATTTCATGAGTAGAATTTTCGAGGAAGTATGCAAACTACTGAAACTCAAGCATCTTAATACGACAGCGTATCACCCAGAAACAAATGTAACAACCGCTTGTGGTTGTTATGATCTGTTTAATTTAAATCTGTAATTACGGTTGAAAATCCCAACAAGGTTGCATGTTTATCCACTGCGCTGCATAAAATCTCTTCCACTACACGTCATTCTTTCTTTGGCTTAATTTGTAATAGAAAATATTTTTTTTTTTTTTTTGTAGAGTGTACCATTTAGCATTTTATACTTCTCCGTATTTTGGTCGGTTACTCGATTCGTTTTATCATTTTTCGTTTGATGGTGTGTAATGACGTGTAGTGGTTGGTGTGTTGCTTCATCTGTTTTGTTTTGGTTAGCGCGTGGATTTTCCATGTAAATGGAATGTTCCAGTGATTAAATTAAATAGTATTGGTGTGTGCGAGTCGATTTTTGGGTGCGGTTGTATGTATATACGCCATCCGAAATCTATCGGTCGGGTAATTGGTTAATGTTTTCTTTAGTAAATAATTTTTGGGTGGGGGAATAAATTTTTATTTTTTTTGTACGCGTCGGTATTTTTTTTGGTTAGTCTCGTTTTAATTTTGAAGACGATAAGTCTAGTTAAAAAAAAAAAAAAAAGTTTTGTTTTTGGAATTTGGTTAAATAGTCAAGTTTGGACGTTTTTGTTTTTTTAATTAAATTTAATAAAAATAAAGAAAAAACTAAATTTTTGGGAAAAATGTGAGATTAAGTTAAGTGCCATGTGGCAGAAAAGTTAAATTTTTTTTATATATTAATAAATGCTAAAAATAATAATAATAAAAATTTATAGTTGTATAATGTGTAAGATATTACACCAATAAATAATTTGTTAGCGGTAATAAAAAAAAAAAAAACCCGAATGAAAATTAAATTGTGTGTATAATATTGTAAGAATTAATAAGAAGAAAACAATAAAATACCTCGGTAATGTTATAAAAAAAAAAAAAAAAAAAATAGTTTGAGTTTTTGTGTCGAAAGTTTGTTTTTGAGAATTAAATCCCGTGATAAGAAACAATGAAAAACTATATAAATTTTGTTTCAAACGGGAAGCGTAGAAGTTCTATTGTTGCACCAAACTAAGTTGGTAATTCGAGTGAAACGTGTGGTATTATCCTCGAAGAGTGTGTTCGCCATAAAGATTTATAGTGTGGTTGAAAGTATTGGGTTTGTGGCAGCAACTCCGCCAATCGGAGTGGGGTTCGTGCGAGGGATCCTGCGTCGGCGCTGGTAGCTGTTTTGTGGTCGGTCGGGCCAAATTGGTTGTGTTTTGTTCAGGTAAGGTGTCACCTGATAAAATATATAAGAAATCAGGTGCACCGCGTGGGTTTTTTTTATTTTTTTGTAAAATTTATTTTTTGTGAGCCAAACTTGACTCTTGGTTTTATTATTATATTTTTTTTTATTTTATATATATAGTTAAATTTTTAACGGGTTTTACAGGTTCCGGGTGGCGTCACATGCGACATCACCCCATAATCGATTCGCACCACATTTTTTTTCTGGTTTTATTTTCATTAATGGTTCATTTTTTTTCTTTCAAATTTTTGTTTTTCTCATTTCATTATTCTCGTTTCATTTTTTTCGATTTGGGTTTTTTCCTGCGTAATTACAGTTTTTTCCCTCTTTTATCATTTTCAAGTTTTTAGTGATGTGTAACTAAATAGTTCTTTGTGATCGCGTGAGGATGGGCGGCCTTATGCTGACCTAGGCCTTGAGCAGGGTCGCCGGAGTGGCACCGGCGTCCTTGTCGAACGCAAATTTTGTTTTATGATTATCTACCACTGTGGTCGTGGCACAGTAGAATAATTTTCTTGTCCCCTTCGTTTTATCTCTATGCGGTTTTCAAGCATAGTAATATGTCTGGTAACCCCCACGCCTAGCGGCGAGCTTCAGCCAGTGCAATACCGCAACCAGACCTCTATTGCTGTGTTCTGTTAACAAAATCCCTTTTGGGGGATTTTGTTACAGTGGCGCCCAAACTTCGGCTAATTTTTTTTTGATTTTCGTCTTTAATGTCACAATTTTTTTTTCAGCTTACTTGTTGTGAGTACCACGTGCAAAGTCCAACGCTTGCGTTGTTTGAGCTTGCACGGGTGCTCACATCAATGTTTTCTGCCCGATCAACATTCAAATCTGCATTGCAACCAGCGTAAGCTGTTTGATTGCATGCAGATGAGAATGTTGATCCCTATTCTCAGCTCGTCTGATGAATGGGCTTACCATTTCTGCCATGTGGCATTGATTGTGGTTAAGCTCATTCTTCTTTCGTTCTGAGTTTAGTCTTATTAAATTTTTAAAGTCTTCGTACCCTATAATTAAATTAATTTTTTTCTATTTCAGTCCGACTACCTACATGGGGAGGGATCACAGCATGTTCTAACCTTTGGTTATTTGATCTTGCTGGATCGCTCGTCATGTTGGTTCCATGTGTCATGGGTGTTGGGATCGCGAACTTGTTGTTTCCACCAATGTGGTGTTGATTGGACAGTTCGTGATCGCAGTACTCATTGGCACATCTGTAGTCAACTTCTACTTTCAGGTAAAATTTTATTTTTCAAATTTTTTTGTTCAATTCTAATTAAACTACTGGGACCACAGTGGTAATTTTTATTATTTTTATTATTATAGCGTTCGTGTCTGGCTCAGCATGGGGCCGTGCTCACTTCTCACGTGATCACATTTTTTGTTATTTTTTTGGTACAAGTAATACGCTTTACTTATTTTTCTTTTGCTTTTTCATTTTTTTTTTGGGAATTTTTTTTTTTTGATTATTGGTTGTTTTCAGTTTTGGTTAATGGAGCAGCTAAAATACTGTTAATAATTTTGGTTAGTTCATTTTTTATATTGTAGTAATTCTATTTCGGTATTTTGATTTTTTTTTTTGTTTTTGTTTTGGGTTTATATTTGCTTGCGAATGAATTCCGGCAATAATAATCTACCGTGGGATAGACCGGCAAGTGCGGTTGTTCATACAGTGTTTGAGTCGAGTGAAAGTAGTGCTTTACCGCGGATAAGTCCTTGGGATAACCATAGTAATTTTCCAGCTCCTCAATCCTTCCGACTTGTTGATATCTACGTGATTATTATAGTTATAATTTAAAAAAGTTCATGCTAATTTTCATTATTTTGTCAAATTATTTTCATTAATTTTTTTTTCGGTTTTGGGATATTGATATTTAAATTAATTTTTTTTTTCGGTAATTTTTTTGTGTATATACATATATATATATATATATAAATATAATTCATTTTCTTTATTTTATTTTTTTTGTCTCTCACATTCAGTTCAATAGTAAACTCAGTAAACATAAATTCTTTTGTCCTTTAAATTATATTGAGGTATTAAGCAACACTTTAGATTCCAACACATTACCTTGGGATAGACTGGCGAGTACGGATGAGAAAAAGGTTTTGAGTTGAGCGCTAGTTCAGTATTGACGCGAGTGGTCCAGTGGATAGTAATTTGTGCTCGCAGCTCCTCAAACAGCCCGGCTTGTGGATATCTACTTGGTCATAGTGAGTCTAATTTGAGATTGGTGCTTCAATGTATGTTTTCAATAAATTTCTTTAAATAATTAATTAATAATTTAAAATTTTTTTTTCTGCTTTAAATTAAGTAATTCTATCTTGTTTTTTTCATATATATATATATATATATATTCAAATATTTTTATATTTAATTTTTTTGATGGGTAAAATTTATTTTTTTTCAGTAATTGCTTCAATTAAATAATTTGTTTGATTTTTTTTTGTGGAATTGCCAGTATCGCTGGTCTTCATTTGGTATTCAGTTGTAGCTTTAAATTTTACTAACTTTTGGTTTAGGTAACTTTAATTATAACTATAATTTATTCAGTTTTCTATAAAGTAAATATAAGTTAGAAATTTTTTTAAAATAATATTGTTAATTTACATTTGTCGAAAATTAACTCTCATTACGTTTAAAATCACGTTTAAATTCAATTTTGATTAAGTCATTTTTTCTTTCTCGTTAAATCCGTTGTTGCGTGTTAAAATGGATATTTCACATCTTAAGGCTGATGAGATTGAAGTAGAATTTTTGCTTCGATCTATCCAACCCAATACTGAGGAAGCGGTGAATGAATTAAGGAAGGCGTTGGCCGCAGAGCGGGATGGTACTCAGGACAAACCGATCGAGATGCACAATCGAGCTAAAAAGAAACCCAATGAAGAAATTCTCACTTGTCAAAGCAAGGTGCAGAGTCTCCAACAAACCTTTATTGGTATTGAAAATCTAGACGTAGAAGATCAGGTTCGAACAGCTCAGCGTCTGCGGTCGCGGTTACTTCATGTACATGATCGTTTGGAAAGAGCTACTCAGTCTCCTACATATGGACAGCAGGCTCAAATTATTTTAGATATTTGTATTAAATTGCACACGGCGTTAGATCAGTATTTAACTGACCCTACTTTACTGGATCAATCTGTTGAGTCCGCTAAAGGTATTGATGGAGGTCAAGCGTTGGTATTTCAGGAGGTATATCCGGTAGAATCAAAACTGACCATCCCAGAAGTAGTGAGTAAATCCCAACCTAGTCCTGCGGGTAAGATTAGCAATTCGGTACTACATCCTTCAACCTCTAACACCATTACCACGGCAGATAATGCAGTTAACTCTAGTGATCCAGCCGAACTTTTAAAATCATTAATGCAACAAGTGCAATTTCTCACCAATCAGCTTTTAGTAAGACAGACTGCTCCAATTCCTTCGGGGGATAGCATTCCTGTAGTATCCGGGGTTAAAAGTTCTGCTGACGAATATCCTGGCGGTCGTTCTTTGCCAATGGACCCGGCTGTCGTAGCAGCGAATCAAAATATTCAAAAATCCGCCCAAGTTCATTTTCCACCAGCACATACCTCTCAGGGAGGACTCGAACAGTTAAATGATTTCCTTGGTTTAACGTCTTCGCATTTGGAACCTGTCTCTAAAGAGCGTTCATCTCCGGAGCAGGCCACCCAACGTCCTAATTTTCATTCAGCACCAGACGCTAGAGATCTTCATAATAGTACTTTGAATCCCGTGCCTTCAGCAATTCATAATCCATTTACTCAATATAATCCTGATTTCAATAGACGTTCTTTATCTCGATGTGGGATTTCCTACACAGGTTCACCTTCTGGCATAACTGTGGACATGTTCCTTTTTCAGCTGGACTCTGTAGTGAAATCCAACAATCTATCACCTTCTTCTGTACTTCTGGATCTGCATCTTGTCCTGAAAGATGTGGCACTGCAGTGGTACTGGACCTACCGCAGGTATAATCCTTCAGCATCTTGGGATAGCCTCCGATTAGCCTTCCAAGAAAGATTTAAAGATAGGCGTACTCCCTACGAAATTCGTCGTATGGTTGAGTCTCGCAAACAGTTACCTAACGAATCATTCTTGGAATTTTATCATCACATGTGGAATTTGGCCCTGCAGTGTCACACCCCTTACAGCGACGATGAATTCATACAACTACTGATGAACAATATGAAGCCTGTCCTTCAGTATCAACTTACTGATCGACACTTCTCACATATCAATGAGCTCATCAAAAGTTGTACTTCATGGGAAGACTCGCTAAAACGTTTTCGTTCTCCACCTGATTACTCGATGCACCCTCGTCGTAGTATCCATGAACTCGGTGTTGAGAGTATGTATGATTCAGAACCAGTCGTTCCAACTTCTAATCCGTCAGTTTTATCCGCAGATACGTCAGGAACCGCATATCGCGTGCCATCTGGTGTTTTTGTTCCGACGTCCGAATCTGTGCAACATATTTCTGCGATTAGTCCAAGTCATTCTTATCGTGCTCCAATGGGAACGACTATTACAAACTCTAAGTCTTTTAAACCCTCTTCTACTTCAACTACACCTAATGTAACCAATACCTCTAGATCTGGCCGCAATTACATTTGCTATAATTGTTCTGATATAGGGCATGGTTTTCAAGACTGTCCTCGTCCTCACTTGGGTGCCTTTTGCTATCGTTGTGGTCTCAAAGGCACCATTTCAACAAATTGTGTTCGTTGTGCGGGAAACCAGACCAGTGGTTCATGGAGATCGGGGAACCAGGAACCACAGACCACCTCAACCCCAACCATAATTACCAAAGTAGATGCAGTCAGCAATACCGACCCAGAGTTTCGGAAGAGACTGATGCCAGATGGAAAGAATCAGTCGAACCAGTGAAAGTTCGCGTTGAGTCCTTTGACTCCGCAATCTCTTCTGGATCTGGTTCAGCTGGTTCCGACCTAATGGTATCGGACTCTTGCTTGCCTGTTTCTCCACCTGAATGTCGAGTAAATTCCTTTTCCAAATTGGAACACTCCATTCCTCCAATTTCTTCATTTAACAATAGTTCCAATTTTTCTGATTCCGTTCCACCTATCCCCAACACTTTTGGGAAACTCATCTCAGCTCAGTTACTTCGCTCAAAAAAATACTGGGAGCAACGTCGGATTTTGCGATCCTTTGTTGTTTCTTCAGTACTCGGTTCTGAGACAAGCGATAAACGGCCTTATGCCGATATTCTTGTCAATGATGTTCCATACCGAGGTCTATTAGATAGTGGAGCGAGTGTGAGTGTGTTGGGTTGTGGTTCTGAAAAGTTGTTGGCGGACAATAATCTTCATATTCATAATTTTCCTACTTCTATTCAGACTGCGAGTGGTCAATCTCAGAACGTCATTGGTTACATAAATGTTCAGGTTAGCTTTAATTCCCAATCTCATTACATGCGATTCTTTTTAGTACCTTCTCTAAAGCAATCTCTTTATTTAGGGATTGACTTTTGGAATAAATTCGGCATTACTTTGCAACTACCTGCGTTGAGTGAATTATCGGACTCCGCAGAAATATCTTGTTCTCCTAAATTCCATTCTCTCTCTCCAGATGATAACTTAAAGCTCTCTACAATAGTTAAAAAATTTCCGTCAAGTGCTAAAATGGGTCTTGGACGAACTACATTAATCTCTCATGAGATTGATGTTGGTGAATCCAAGCCTGTTAAGCAACGTTTTTACTCTGTTTCTCCTGCTAAGCAAAAACTAATGTACGATGAGCTAGATAGGATGTTATCACTGGATGTGATTGAAGAAAGCCACAGTTCATGGTGTTCTCCTGTCACCATGGTGCATAAGGCTAATGGCCAAGTACGCTTGTGTTTGGATGCCCGTGAGGTGAACAAGGTGACGGTCAGGGATGCGTATCCGCTTCCCCTTATCAACGGATTGTTGGGTCGATTGGATCAAACACGGTATATTTCTACTATTGATCTAAAAGATGCCTTTTGGCAGATCCCTCTTGACCCGCAATCCCGAGATAAGACGGCGTTTACTGTCCCTGGTCGTCCCTTGTACCACTTCAAGGTCATGCCCTTTGGGTTGTGCAACGCTCCCCAAACCCTGTGTCGCCTTATGCATCGGGTGATTCCTTATCAACTGCACGACAAAGTATTCGTCTACCTTGATGATTTATTGGTTACTTCGTCCACTTTTGATGAACACTTGGAACTTTTGGAAGTTGTGGCTTCGTTGCTAGTAAAGGCTGGTTTAACCATAAATTTAGAAAAGAGTCAGTTTGTTTTGAAGGAGGTTAAATACCTGGGTTATTTAGTGGGTGATGGTTGCCTTCGCACCAACCCAGAAAAATGTAAGGCAATTAGAGAATTTCCTCGACCAAAAACAACTAAACAAATACGTAGTTTCTTGGGTTTATGTGGGTGGTATAGGCGTTTTATTAAAAACTTCGCGTCTTTAGCTGCTCCACTAACCGATCTGACAGGGAAAAAATCTAAGTCTAAATGGAATCTTCACGCTGAGGAATCCTTCCAATCTCTTAAAGTATCTTTATCGTCTGCTCCTGTTTTAGCTAATCCTGACTATGGGCGCCCTTTCTTCATCCAATGCGACGCAAGTGCTGTTGGCGTGGGTAGTGTACTTTTTCAGCTTGATCCTGATGGCGCTGAACACCCCATTGAATTCTTTTCGCACAAACTTAATGCCGCTCAGAGGAATTATTCTGTAACTGAGTTGGAGTGCTACGCAGCAGTACTTAGCGTCCAAAAATTTCGGCCCTATATCGAGGGATACCCGTTCACGATTTATACTGATCACGCTAGTCTCCGCTGGTTGATGTCCCAAAAAGATCTATCTGGTAGACTCGCCCGCTGGAGTTTAAAACTGCAAGCGTACAAATTTGATATCGGATATCGTAAAGGAACGGTGAATGTTGTACCTGATGCCCTCTCCAGAGCTTTTTATAGTGAGCCCACAGACGATGTAAGTAATGATCAACCTTTTCCTCCTGTTGAAACTACTTTGAATGATGATTCCTCCTTACCTTGTAATTCTCCTGTGATACAAGAAAATGTGTCCAGTTTAAATTCTTCAAGTGACAATTCGGTTCTGCATATTGATCTTAACTCTTCAGCTTTTCAGGACGATGAATATGTACAACAGATCAATCGAGTACGACTATTAAAAGATTGCGATCACAACTTCAAAATCCGTGATAATAAACTCTTGATCTTACCTTCCTACGCTTCTCGTTATACGTCCACTGATTTGTCTGAATGGAAGTTAGTAGTTCCGTTGTCCTTGACTGCAAACTTAATTGAACTGGCTCATTCTTCTCCTACTTCTGCTCATATGGGTATTAAAAAAACTGTGGAACGACTTCAACGGCAATTTTTCTGGTTTGGTATGACTAAACAAATCAAACTTTTCATCTCTAATTGCTTACAATGCAAGATGAATAAGCCTGTAAATTTTAGCACTCAACCTTTGATGGGTTCTCAAACTGAGTCTACCAGACCTTTTGAAAAATTGTTCGTTGATTTCCTTGGACCATATCCTCGCTCCAAACGAGGTAATACCTGTATCGCTATAGTGTTGGATCATTATTCAAAGTTTGTTCTAGTCAAACCATTGCGTGAAGCTTCCGCCTCTTCTCTGTGTAACTTTTTGGAAAATGATGTGTTTTTACTTTTCTCTGTACCTGCAGTGATTACTTCTGATAATGGCAAACAATTCATATCTAACTTATTTAAAGATCTCTTAAAAAAATATAATGTTGATCATATACGTACTCCTATTTACTCTCCTCAAAGCAACGCTTCTGAGAGAGTTAATCGGACGTTACTGTCTAGTATTCGTTCTTATCTTGATGATCATGCACATAATGAATGGGATTGCCATCTTTCTGAAATCACTGCGGCATTGCGAAATGTTAAACACGACGTCACGAATTTTTCTCCTCACTATTTGGTCTTTGGTCAACACATGTCATTAAATGGTTCAGATTATGCTTTACGTAAACTTTTATCTCCTCAGGATGATAACGAAATACATGTGTTGTCCAAGTCTAATAGATTAAATCTTATTCGTGATCAAATAACTCATTACCTGAAAGTTGCACATGAGAAATCCGCTGCTCGTTATAATTTACGAAGTACCAATAGGAATTTCCTGCCTGATCAACCTGTGTTTGTCCGATCCTTCGCACAAAGTAGTGCTCCTGATAGATTTTCTGCAAAGTTAGCTGCTAAGTTTATTCCTGCTTTTATCACTGATAAAATCGGAACAGTCTCTTATAATATCAGAAATCTTGATGGAAAACCTTTGGGAGTTTATCATGCCAAGGATATACGATTGTGACAAATTATTAGTGAAATTTTTTTTCTCCTTCCCTCTTACTTTCATGCCTGGCTTTGAGATCTTTTCTCGGGTGTGAGTCGTCCCCACGCTGTAACAACCGCTTGTGGTTGTTATGATCTGTTTAATTTAAATCTGTAATTACGGTTGAAAATCCCAACAAGGTTGCATGTTTATCCACTGCGCTGCATAAAATCTCTTCCACTACACGTCATTCTTTCTTTGGCTTAATTTGTAATAGAAAATATTTTTTTTTTTTTTTTGTAGAGTGTACCATTTAGCATTTTATACTTCTCCGTATTTTGGTCGGTTACTCGATTCGTTTTATCATTTTTCGTTTGATGGTGTGTAATGACGTGTAGTGGTTGGTGTGTTGCTTCATCTGTTTTGTTTTGGTTAGCGCGTGGATTTTCCATGTAAATGGAATGTTCCAGTGATTAAATTAAATAGTATTGGTGTGTGCGAGTCGATTTTTGGGTGCGGTTGTATGTATATACGCCATCCGAAATCTATCGGTCGGGTAATTGGTTAATGTTTTCTTTAGTAAATAATTTTTGGGTGGGGGAATAAATTTTTATTTTTTTTGTACGCGTCGGTATTTTTTTTGGTTAGTCTCGTTTTAATTTTGAAGACGATAAGTCTAGTTAAAAAAAAAAAAAAAAGTTTTGTTTTTGGAATTTGGTTAAATAGTCAAGTTTGGACGTTTTTGTTTTTTTAATTAAATTTAATAAAAATAAAGAAAAAACTAAATTTTTGGGAAAAATGTGAGATTAAGTTAAGTGCCATGTGGCAGAAAAGTTAAATTTTTTTTATATATTAATAAATGCTAAAAATAATAATAATAAAAATTTATAGTTGTATAATGTGTAAGATATTACACCAATAAATAATTTGTTAGCGGTAATAAAAAAAAAAAAAACCCGAATGAAAATTAAATTGTGTGTATAATATTGTAAGAATTAATAAGAAGAAAACAATAAAATACCTCGGTAATGTTATAAAAAAAAAAAAAAAAAAAATAGTTTGAGTTTTTGTGTCGAAAGTTTGTTTTTGAGAATTAAATCCCGTGATAAGAAACAATGAAAAACTATATAAATTTTGTTTCAAACGGGAAGCGTAGAAGTTCTATTGTTGCACCAAACTAAGTTGGTAATTCGAGTGAAACGTGTGGTATTATCCTCGAAGAGTGTGTTCGCCATAAAGATTTATAGTGTGGTTGAAAGTATTGGGTTTGTGGCAGCAACTCCGCCAATCGGAGTGGGGTTCGTGCGAGGGATCCTGCGTCGGCGCTGGTAGCTGTTTTGTGGTCGGTCGGGCCAAATTGGTTGTGTTTTGTTCAGGTAAGGTGTCACCTGATAAAATATATAAGAAATCAGGTGCACCGCGTGGGTTTTTTTTTATTTTTTTGTAAAATTTATTTTTTGTGAGCCAAACTTGACTCTTGGTTTTATTATTATATTTTTTTTTATTTTATATATATAGTTAAATTTTTAACGGGTTTTACAGGTTCCGGGTGGCGTCACATGCGACATCACCCCATAATCGATTCGCACCACATTTTTTTTCTGGTTTTATTTTCATTAATGGTTCATTTTTTTTCTTTCAAATTTTTGTTTTTCTCATTTCATTATTCTCATTTCATTTTTTTCGATTTGGGTTTTTTCCTGCGTAATTACAGTTTTTTCCCTCTTTTATCATTTTCAAGTTTTTAGTGATGTGTAACTAAATAGTTCTTTGTGATCGCGTGAGGATGGGCGGCCTTATGCTGACCTAGGCCTTGAGCAGGGTCGCCGGAGTGGCACCGGCGTCCTTGTCGAACGCAAATTTTGTTTTATGATTATCTACCACTGTGGTCGTGGCACAGTAGAATAATTTTCTTGTCCCCTTCGTTTTATCTCTATGCGGTTTTCAAGCATAGTAATATGTCTGGTAACCCCCACGCCTAGCGGCGAGCTTCAGCCAGTGCAATACCGCAACCAGACCTCTATTGCTGTGTTCTGTTAACAAAATCCCTTTTGGGGGATTTTGTTACACAAACGGGGCGCTAGAAAAATCTCATAATACTCTGAAAGAATATCTTAGATCCTTCACGGACATAGATAGGAACAATTGGGATGAAATGTGCCACTACGCAATATTCGTCTACAATACAACGCCTCACTGCGCGACACAATTTACACCTCACGAGTTAGTTTACGGAAAGACCGCACTGATACCTACTGCCATAAGCAAAGACCCTGAACCTGTATACAGTTACGACGATTACGTTACGGAACTGAAAGGAAGACTCAGATTAGCACATGCTATTGCAAGACAAAAGCTAATACAGAAAAAACATACAACAAAAGCATCCTATGACAAGAACACAAACAACATTGACATACAAGTAGATGACCTGGTATGGTTACGGAATGACATGCGTAGAAATAAACAAGATCCACTATGGCTTGGACCATATAGAGTAATAAAATGCGATTCCCCCACAAATACTACAATACAACTAAATAGAAGAAGAATAAGGGTACATAATAACCGAATAATTAAACACACAGCGAACTAGAAATAGACTAAATAAAAATCATATAAAACAAAATAAAACATATAAAAGTAACAAGAAATATAGAAATAACAAAACATATGTTTATTATGCAGGCAAACTCGCTTTTCACTCACATCTCTAAAACATCGTTAAGAAAATTTTATCCTTTTTATCGCTAAAGAGACATTTAAATTTTACAGGTAAAATGTTAAACAAAATCAACTTCCTATTAATAATTCCGGTAATCTGCGGAAACAACATCATAGAAACTCATTTGAATATAGTATCGATGACACATGAGGCATTAAAGAAAATAACCATAACTAATCACCCGAAGGAAGTAAAATTAGAACAACCCATAGTGCATGAAGATCCAAATAAATTAGCAAAAATAAACTTTAATATAGATTTAGATGATGATAATAACAAAACAGAAATTAGTAAAATTAAAATAGGAAATAGCAATGATTTTTGCAAGAAAATTCTGAAAGAAGCTCAAGAAATAAACAACATTAAAGAAAGAACACAAGAAATACGGATGAGTAATCATAATACGGAAATAAATATGATAAAAATTAATTCGATAGTAGGAATTTCAGTAATAACCATAATGGTAATAACGTACATAACAATGAAGAGATGCAGAAGAGAAACAGTCGGTAAAGTATTAATTAACACAGGTAACACAGAGAAAGAAAATGATATAGTAGTCAAATTGGACACACCAACAAAAAATGCCCGTGAAATGAATGGCATACGAATAATATAAAAGCACTTTTTTTCTCATAATCATAACATTTAACAATTATGAGAGAACAAGAGGTCTAATTCGGATAAAATTTAAAAAAATTTTTTTACTAACAAACAGAAAAGAAAAAATATTTTCCATAATTCATTGAGAACCCAAAAACAAAAATAAAATAAAAAAAATACAAAGGTCATAAAAACATAATTATTAAGTCATATAGAGTAAGAGTTTTATACACACACAGTAAAAATAAAAACGTATATCATACATAAAACGATAACAGAAGTAATAAGGTCAAGTTTGAAATTTTTATATAATTCACATAACAAAAGATCCAATTACAAAATAAACTT
Organism: Tipula helvola; assembly: GCA_963556165.1. Taxonomy (NCBI): domain Eukaryota; kingdom Metazoa; phylum Arthropoda; class Insecta; order Diptera; family Tipulidae; genus Tipula; species Tipula helvola. The sequence goes on from OY744481.1 coordinate 366,233,496, forward strand.
ATTTGCTTATTACGATTTTATATTTTATATGCATAAGTTAGCCTAGGTTAAGGTTAAGAAGAATTTTATAGTATCATTCATAGTAATAAGAATAAACATATGTAGCTAGGAAATTTGAACTCAAATATGTGATAAAAATATGGATACAGCAGAAAACTCAACAAATGACGTGAAGAAAACTAAAGATGAACAAACAAAAACGAAAAGATTGAGATCAAAAAGATTTGTAAAGTTTTAATACATAACAAGGAGGAAAATACGATATACAACGAAATATCAAAGGCATCCAATAAATCATCAAAATTCAATAATAACAGAACCTACAATTACGCAAACACGAAACGTAATCATGAGCTCAACGAATGCAAATTAGTCAGAAGCCGCAAACAGCCAGATTCAAGCAAACTACATTACAAATCAAAAACAAATTTTCGTCGCCAGCCAGACGCACGATAATTTAGTTATTAAACAAGCAAACGACGTCGCCAGCACGACACAAACAGAAAACCTAGATAATAAGCGAATACAAGCAACCACAAGTTCGACACATATCATGAAGTCAAATCATAAGCACAATCCAGCAGAATCTATAGCTATTCCGACAAGCATTCAAGCAACAATATCAAACCAAAATTCAGCAGAACAAGGCGTAGAGGACACAGACGAACGAAAAACAAGCAACAACGCACGTGAAATTCTAGCAAGCGCAAATACAGAAGCAAAATTGGAAAATGACCAGAATAAATGCAGAAAGGAGGAAAAATGTCAAAATATAAACTTAATACAAAACTTAAAATGATCAAAAATCTGAGTAGTATCAACAAAGATGAACAATGGAACAAGCGGAAATCCAGAGATGAACAACGAAATTATCACATAACAAAGTTCAAAATAGAATAGTTTAAATATTTAAATATAAAATTAAGAAGTAATCTAGTAAACTATATATACATATGATTTTTCCTTAAGAAAAAATCTTCAAAGAGAGGGGAGGTATGTTGTGAATTATCTGGGGTAACCTAAACAAAACAGAAATAAAGAACACATTTTTTTAAACACGGAAAATCACACAGAAAATCCACAACATATCTAAAAACGACAAAATTGGAAAAAGATAAAAAATTGAACAAAATTTAAATTTAATAGGAAAATTAATTAAACAGAATTGGTACACAAAATCTGTAATAAAATAAAATAAATTGTAGAATAGGAAATTATCAAAAATCAAATTAAAAAATGTCGTAAAAATCCCACGCATAATTTTAGTAAACAGACGAGACAGAAAAAATAAAATAATTAGAAATTAAGTCATAAAAAGAAGGAAATAAAAATATGTAACATAGGATTAGATAATGTATGACCTAAAATGAAAATATATAGAATAAGCAAAAAACAAAACAATACGTAAATCTGGAAAACATAAATAACAAAAAATTTAATAAAAAGAAAGAAATGCATTGTAATGCGATATTGAAAATAAAAACAAAGTAAACGACCTAAAATAAAGTAGAATGTATGGTAAACGTAAACGACCCAAAATTTAATGACGGGTAAAATTTTTAAATTGAAAATATTGAAATAAAGTAATTTCGTTTTTAGGTTTATTAGATTCAGCATAAAAATTGAAAAAATTAATTATTACAGTACATATGTGTGTGTGTGAAAATAAAGTAGTTAATAAGAAAAATTTAGTATATAAGAACGAAATTTTGAAACCAAAAAATATAGTTATTCTAAAATTCAAACATACAACGTCACTCTGTTCAAAATTTTATCGATCAAAATTTAAAGTATTAATTAAAGTTATAAAATCAGTGAATATAAAAGTTATAAGATTATTAAACCAATCAAGTTGTACCATTTAATAATAATTTGCGACAAAAGTGTAAATCTAAATTATAAGTAAATCAAATTGCGCTAATATTTAATTAAAAAATAAAACATATTAATTATAAAATTCGTGTGTTTCAACTATTCATTCTCCAGAAAAATAAGCTGCAAAATATTAAATTGAAACATATCACATTATAGATAAAGTTTAGTTCAATACATCATCTCAACTATGTTAAAAACCAAGTATCAAAATTAGAACATATTTACTATATATAAATAAAATTATAAATTTACATATATAGAAAATAACAAAACATATTCATTAAATACAAACAGAGTTATTATTGTATAAAAAATAACAAAACAGTGTGAGCGAGAAACATGAATAAATATGATCACATGATCAATGATGTGAAAGTGTTAAACTACACTCTACGAATTAATTCACCGTACGATCTAAAAAATTGAATTTTCGAATTGGCTTTTGAAGCAAATAAATCCTGCTTACTGTAAATTTAAAAGGACAAAAAATACAGACAAAACTAATATAAATTTAGTTTATTAATCTACTTTTCAAGGCCGAAAATAAAAAAACTTTACATTTGTATTCCATTTTTTGCGAACAAATTCATCGTACGGTTGTTGTTTTTATCTAACAACACCGTGCATCTTTTGTTTTTTTCAATATTTTTGTGATATAATAGTTCAGTATATTGTAAGACATTAAAGCTACCGGTACATAAAACACCTTTTATCATTTTGAAGGCCACGCGAACAGAAACCAGTATTGACTTCAAAGAAGTCGTTATCAATAAGCATTTGGAAGGAAAACCGTTATCTTCCAAGTCCAAAGTTAACAAAAAAATCAAAATCGTCATGCACATTGTAGAAACATATAAAAAGACGGGTAGTGTTGAATAATTAAAGGGAACTGGTTGTCCGCGTACTTTTACCGAGAAGGAATAAAGGGTAGTATGGCGTTGTGTACGCAAAGAACAGCGAATATTTAGTTCAATATTGCTAACAATGCTACATCAGAACTATGGAGCAGATGTATTTTAACGTGTAAAAATTGTTAATAGGCTACTTATTTAATCTTATTTAACAAATTTTTTTTATTGAATTAATAAAAATATTATAAAATCGTATAATTTGTTCGCCTCCAAATTCCATACAACCACCATACAATACAAAAAATAACAATAAGGTTTGATAATTGGCAATACCCGTTCGCGGCGGTGCTGCTACGAAAATAGCGGCAAGGATTGAATTATAAGGATGCCCCATTACAGTGGAAAACAAAATTATCATTCTCTTTGTAGTAATTTGACGACATGACAATTCATTTAAGTACAACATTTTTGATTCACTATCGTATTAGAAGAGAGAAAAAATAAAATTAAAAAATAAAGCATAACAATTAACAACCAGTCGTTTTACTCTCCATCGAAGTTGGACAATCTTCTAATCCACAGTGTACATACATATATGTGTACTGTGCTTCTAATCTAATCTATCATTCTTGCTCGTGCGTGATCACGAATTGTAGAAATTTCGTCATCTTTTTTACTCCCTCCAATTTTTTTTTTACTTTTTTTTATGGTTGTTCTTTTAAAAAAGTAAAAAAAAAACTTGAAGGGGGTAAAAAATATGACGAAATTTCAATCGAAATTTAAGTTATATTATATGAATAGTGTCTAGTGTCTATACTTAATTTAAATTTTTATTTGTTAAAATTGTAATGATTGGAAAATTTAATTAATCCAATATTTAGTATGGAGAGTGATTTTTTTTTACTTGATTCATTTGGAATAGTTTTGTAATTTTAAATACTATAAATGTGTCCTTAAAAATTACAGAAATTTCATAATAAGCTATAGTGTTACTATAACAACGTAAGACGTAACTGTTTAAAAAATATTAAATTTTACCAACTATGGTTTAATGTAGCCCCACAATTGTTTAGTATCCTGTCACATGTTTCACTTTTGCCCGAGTTAATTTCTCAGTTATGTTGTGCGGGTTTTGTAAAATAAAACAAATCACAGTTCAGTTTTATAATTTTTGATTTTGAAAGATTAAGTGATCAACCAATTCTAAAAATTCTTAAGTCAATCTTAATTTTATTTCTATAGTTTTGAAATGAAATTTAATAGCAAGAAAAAATGCAATTCAGCATAGGAACCAAGCGCAAATTTTAGCGACAAAAAATCTCGATATAAATTTCTTGTAGTTGGCTAGAAAAACGTACGTTCAATTTTAAATTTTTCTTTTTTTACAGCAGACGCTTGTGCAATTTTTATTCATTTTGCTATGTTTACAAAACATTTTGACGTTTTGACAAAATTGTTGTATGGCAAATTAAACGTGGATACTTTTACGGAATTTTAATTTTCTTCAGTAAGGTACGAAACTATCTTTTGTCGGCTGTCTATTTCCCTATAAGTAAGATTTATAATTATGAAATTACAAAGTAAAGTGGGGCATTTGTTTACCTTGAAAAAACTGAAAATGCTCCTCAATAAAATGACTAAATTAATTTAGCAAAGACGAACCATTTTGGGTATGAAATTTGTAATCACAAATAACCCAGTCGTGTACTTAAATTAATGATAGCTGACATAAAAATAGAAATGCAAATTTTGATAATTTATTTTGGTTTACAAATTATTTATAAACGACCTTTTACATTTTTATAAGTCCCACATACGTACTAATAAGATTTTCGCTAATATCGAGTTTTTTAATTTGGTTTCATACACGAAATTATTTTACAGCAGTTTTGGTTGCGTTCAATTTTTTTTTAAATAAAATTTTATATCGAGGCTTTTTTTCTCTAAAATTTGCGCTTGGTGCCAATGCTGATTTCTTACATTATAAAATTTTTAGGAAAATGCGATACCGGCTAATTTACTTTTAATCTTAATATGCCACTGATAAATGTGTTTGAACAACTTTATTATGTGTTCATTATTTGTTTTATAATTGTAAGCATAAATATTTGAATATGATTACAATATTACGAAGTTGTTGTTGTTGCCAATTGAGCATATTTTTATATCACTATATACACATATAAACGTGTATTGTGCCTAAATTCTGTTTGTTTTTTATTATTTGAGACTACACTTCTGATTGATATCGTAGAAATGTTTTATTTGTATATAGCTATAAGAATTTTTATTGAATATGAACAGCAATATTCACAAATACGTATTGTTTTGATAAGATTTTCAAATGTTATATCGCCCATAGTTATAACAAGAATTGTATGTACTCGTATATAAAAAAGTAAGTGTGAATTGAAACACGCTCACAGAGAGGAAAGTTTACTAATTATTTTGGTACAATGATTTTTAACCTGTTAAATCCTTTTCTTGAATTAAAAATCTGCTTGAATAGGACATGGTAGGGTTTTCTTCGTTTAAGAAATAATTGTTAGATCGAAGAGTCCAAAAAAAATCTATATAAAGAAATTAAAAAAAAAAAAATATTTAGCCCTAATTGATATCGCAGCATTTGTTTATTGGGCGATATAAAAACCAACGGCCACACAGGTGTTGATATCGCGTTGCATTGATAAGATTTTCAAGTGTTATATCGGATATAGATATAGCAAGAATTGTGTGTACGAGGGGTAAACAAAAAAGTAAGTCTTACAATTTTTTTTTTGAATATCCGTTGTGTGAATTTGATGAGTAATCAAAATATGTACTTAGAATTGGCTGTTTTGTTCAATGACATGTTTACATACGTATATTGTATGTACATAGGTATAATAAATGTTTATAAAAACTTCAAGTTTCGTTTATTCGAGAACTAATATCAGATTAGAGATGCTATAAGATTTTATATTGAAACACAATTATTTTGGTTTTGTGATATTTGTTTTATTACGTCGCGTCGGTTCAATAGGACCAATGTACATACTGACATAATGTCAAGAATGACCAACAATTTTGTTGTTCCAGCAGTTTATCATTATTATAATGAGAATACAACTTTCACAAAATATGCCATGGGAAATTTTACGAAAAAGTGATTATTACAGCAATAATATTTAGATTGCCATGTAAAATACGTACAACAACACGTTGTTGTTCTAAAAAGCTAATTCCGAAAAAGGGCCGTACTGGATTCGAAAATAATTTTGTTAATATTAAACTTGCGCTTGACTCATTAAACATACAAAGATTTTGAGAATGATTAACTAATTGAAGCATTATTTGAACTATTCACACATTGCACTACTTATCTTCGAAAAATATTTAAATTATTTCTCACTATTTTTGCTTGAAATTTTCAATACACACCTGGAAAATAAATAAAAACAAAAAAAAAAAATTTGTGAAACGTCAAACTTTCGAACATAAACAAACTTGTTTACTAAACATTTGTAAAAACAAAAATGTGAAAAAACAATTTAGTGTATTGAAACAAAAACAACGCATTTATTGACTCGAAGACCATAGCCTACTATGTAATTATAGCGGTACGAAGGTTAGGTTTATATGATTTCATTTCGGAAAATTCGAAGCCAATTCAAGACAAGGAAAATAAATACGTTCTCTGTTACACAGACGCAAGCTTTTTTTCTTCTTCTTCGTTTTTTTTCTTGTACCATGAATTTTTGCCTATGTCGTATCCATGTATATATCTCAGTGATGTAAACACACCAACAAATTTTATAAACAAATTACAGAAGACTGTCAAAGTATCATATATTTTGTAAACAAAAATCATTATAAGTAATAGACAGTAATAGGTTTTCAGAAAATCCCGGTTTTTATTTTTATTTTACTTTATAAATTTTCCTTCACCAGAAAGCGCGGCTCGAATTAAGAAAAATACGTCTTTCAAATTTCAAAACCAAGATTTTGAAAAGCGGGATTTTCAAAATTGGGATTTTGATTTCGGGATTTTGAAAAGCGGGCAAACTTACCTTCCCCTGTGTAAACGAATAATTATTTGTCGTTTACTATTCCTTCGTTATAAAATTTATGTATTTAAATTTCAGAGTATAGGCGCAAACCAAAAAAAAAATAATTCAAATTGGAGCTTGGTTTACACAGAATTATTTTTTCATTTCATTTTTTCATAGAACGAGAATTGACCCCCTGCATAGGAATCAAGCGCAAATTTTAGGAAAAAAACTCGATATAAAATTTTATTTAAAAAAATAAAAAATTGAATGCAACCAAAACTGCTGTAAAATAATTTCGTGCATGAAACCAAATTAAAAAACTCGATAGGGGGCAGGATCATACAAAGTCGAACCGTTTTCTCAATAAAAGGTTTGCAGTGCTTTATCTATTCCTCAGATTATGAAAACCCATACTTTTTTAGTGCAAAAGAAAATGTTATTAACCAACCTAAGTAACAATTTGTGTCCAAAATTTGGTCATTCTGGTCAGTTTTTGTGGGCTAAAAGCATTGCTATAAATGCTAAAAAGTCAAAATTACGTCAATATAACTGACAAAAACGTGTCACGTTGACCAAAGTGGGGAATGATTTTAGCTTTCTCAAAAGCTAAATTTTTGGGCTGCAAAGTTTGGGTGGCAAAATAATTATTTTGCATAATAGAGTTTCATGTAGCCATTCAGTCAAACAAGTACTATTCAGTATTTTACATGGCTAAGAATCAAAAATGACCATATGGATATAAAAAAAATAAATTGTTTTGAAGAATAACAAAATAACTTTTGTAAAAGCATATTTTATAAAATAGTTATTTTGTTTTTGTATTGACATTTTACATTATTTTTAACGTATAGTATATTTATGTTAACGGCGGTATTATGTGTAATGCAATATTATGGTTTTTCCTAATAAATAAGCGCATATGTCGACCCAAAATTAGTTGGGAAAAATATTTCATCAGTTAGTTTTTAAAAGTAGGTCTAAAAAGCATAACGCCCGCAGAAATACGTCTTATTTATTGTAACTAGAAAATTGATTTTTTGAACAAATTCCAAAATATGGGATAATTTTAGAGATAGTTTGTAAATGCAATCGATATGGAATTGAAAGATAGGACTGAAAATGTATTTCTTTTCTATGTACGGCAGAGAAAAACGAAGAAAGTTAAGAAAATAAATAATTCAAAAATCGGGAAAAGATGACAGTCATGACATAATAGCAGAAAAAGATGGCAGCCGTGACATAATAGCAGTAGCAGAAGCAATAATGTCAATATGACATAATATTCACGTAAAATGCTAAATAAAACTATTCATTCTACAGCTAATTACATAATTCTGGAGACAAGAATCCAATAAAAAAATTCTATTTTGTCACAAAATTTACCAAATAGCATTTATAGCAAATTTATCGGAGGGAAAGCAAAACAGCTTTTCCGTATGACTAAATTGTCATTAAACAAATAATTTTTTAAAATTGCCATTGCATAATAGCTATATCAGAGGCAATAATATCAATATGACAAAATGGTCACGTAGGATGCTAACTAGTTCTCGATTCTATAGTTAATTAGCTATTCTGATAAACAAAATGCTAAGAAAATTGTTATTTTGTCACAAAATTTGCCGAATAGGATTTATACTTTTCCGTATATGACTAAATACCTTGCAAAATGCAACTTGTTCGCGGTAAGCAATGTCCACCATTTATTATGCGTAAATATGTGATGACAGTAGACCGAAATATTGTACTATAACCACGAACAAATCAGAAACAGTATTTTTTTGCTATTTGGTCAACAATCAATGTCAAAAATTATGTTCTCTAAACAGCTAATTTGCTAAAATAACCAAATAACTTCCATCAATGATTTTTGCTCCTTAGCTGCCACGAAAGTAATAATATAGAATAACATCTTTTGAGATGACTGGTTTGCTGTTATGTCTAACGTTTTACTGTGGTCACTATTATGCTATTTTATTTTCTGGCTAATTTATCCGCATAAATGCAAATCAGCAACTTTATAGCATAATAACTTTTATGATGACTTATTTGCTATAAAGCCAAATTGATGTTGTAGTAACTATTGTGATATATTTTATTATGGTTAAATTGCCCATACAACTGCTTTTTAGTCATATTAGAAAATTAGCTACAGTTTTTAACTAATTAGTCATAGAAACTGGTCACTGTCACTACAAAAGAGACAAAATTTAGCTGTAGCAGCTAAAAATAAATTTCATTGTTACTTGGGAAAATGTTTGTAGCGGTTCATCAATTCGCGCTACATATAAACACTAGCATTGTACATTTCAACACGACTGTGCTGACAATCAACTTTGATATACCTGTATGAAAGTAGAGTTGCAGATCTTTCATTTAAGCCCTTATAGACCTCAATAGGACTTACTCAAGTGGTTTTATATAGTAAAATTTAAAAAAAAAAAAAATTTAAGTCATGTGGTTTCAGCCGCCATATAAAAGCTGCCTAGCGTAAAATCAACTTCGCCACTCAGCTCTTATAGAGCTCAATCGGACCTATTCAACTTTATAGTAGTATTTTCAAAAAAAAAAAAAAACTATGTCGCGCGGATTCGATCACCATATTGGAGCCGCTATAGTGTAAAATTAAATATGCCACTCATATTTGGAAAATAGAGCTCAAGACCTTTAATTTGAGCAGTTATAGACCTGTATTACGTCAACCCAATTTTGGACAGCAGGAGGACTTCCGTTCAGAAATAATGCCTCATTTATATTTTTAATTTTTTATTTGTTGTAACAATTGCAAGGTTTTCCGACCCAATTTTGAAAGAATAATAGAAAGAAATGATTTTGGATTTAAAAATTGAGCGTTATTCTAAAACAAAATCAAGCACAAATTTTATAGGGTAGCCGTGCTAAGCGTAACACCTTGACATACTTTGATACATACCTTGAAAACTTAAAAAAATGAAATAATAATTTACGGATTTGAAAGGATGGTATATTGACACTCTCTCTCTCTCTCTCTCTCTCTCTCTCTCTCTCTCTTATTCAAAAATGTACCCCAAACCGGGCAAGCACCACTAACAGAGCGATTAATGGAACAAATTAAGGAGCTAACTTGTTCCACTAATCCTTTTAGTACATGTTGGCACATCAATTCCTGTACTCAATTTTGAAGAAATGTACGTATGACGTATTCTTCACGAATTGGGTGGAGGAATCGACGCAGCTGCTATAAAATTGACTTTTATTTTTGTTATTGCAATTTTTAAATATGTAAATGTAAATTTTATCATTTTCTTTAAAAATCTTATCGTATGTTTTTTTGTACGTATTATGACCCTGTGCTGATTAGGGTTAAACACATTTCAAAATTATTTTATTATGTATCAATTTATATGTGCCATTTTCATATTTCGCCAACATGTATAATATTTAATATTTAAAGTATGCGTGTACTTTTTCTTCAAATGTATTTCATTTTCATTTTTTCGAGTTACGTATACACACACATGAATAATTTGGGTTGGTGGCGCGATTACCCCCCAAAAAAAAACCCGCTTTGACGATTTTTTGAAATTGTAACATTCATAGAAATTAGAACATTTTTCAAAAATTATTGTTGTTTAATAATTATTCACATCCTAAAATGGTTCCTAAAGCTACTTAGTATTGGACTGTTTGCGCCATGCGAATTATGTTTCTTCTTATTTAAATAAAAATACTTATTTTGTTTATATAACTTTAGTTATATGTATAATTACTTTATTTATTTATTTATTATTCTAAGCAGCTCTTTAGAGTGCCAGTAGTTCATTCTTCAGAGTATCGGTAATTATACTTTTAGGCATCTCAACTCAAGCGAAGCGCTAGAGCGAGAAAGATGCCTTATATCCCCGCTATTTCATGAAACAAAGACAGACTTATAGACCTTGATCAGATAAGAATAAAGTGGTAAGGCTAAGATCTTTAGGTGGTCCGATTCCAAAGTTATGGACGCGTATAGATTTCCTCTGCAATACATTCACGTAAAAAACAGAAACAATAAAAGTACATAATAGAATGCATACTATGTTCAAAATTTTTTTGCCTTTGAATGAATGATTGAAAATGTTTTTGTTTGAGTGTATATAAAATAGTTATCCATGCAAGTCCAATTATTACGTATGTATATAAAAGTTGTGGTTATACTTCTTTATGTAGGATTGGTGCCTAATAGTATATGTAGATATTATATAGACGGCATTGTTGAGATGCCGGTAATGCGATTATTTACATCCTGTAATGGGTTTCCTACTTTTTGTTATCTCCCCTTCTTAATTGAATTTCAATTTACAATATTTGATTTCTTAGAAATATATTTTTTATAATCTAATGGAACATATTTAATTCTTGGATATACATAATGTAAGTTAGATTGGTGAGTGCATATTAAAATAGAATCACGTTGTGTGCATTATTGTTTTTTGTTTCTGGATTCTTGGTATTAGATGTGGTTACTTGTTGTTGTTGGTTTGTGTTTGCATTCTTGGTACAGAATGTAACTTGTGCAGATACAAAGATGGGGGGGGGGGGGGGTGTAGAGGGTGTAATTGCCCCTTCTAAAATGAACAAGAACCTGTAATGCGTGTGGGTGCTTGGAGTACCAAATATGTTGGTTGATGAACGAGAAAATGTATTTAGGTACTGTCGATGAGGATTAAAATACACCAGTTCTAAATTGCTACACAATTCTTGTGTACATTTTTACAATTCGGTATCCAAAACTCATTCACAAAATTCACAAAAATTAATTTAATTTAAATACCAACACCACTTCATTCATCTCCATATTCGATTTCATAACATATCAATTTTTTGTAATATGTAATATATTGTGTTTTTATTTATTTATTTTGTTCATCACATCAGGTGAAATTATAGGTACATATAATCCAACTTTTAATATGATATTTCAAAAAGTCAACTGGGCAAAATTTCTAAGCGATTATAAACTGTAATTAACATGCTGGAACAAAGAGGTTACATTCCATGTAGGGTTTCTGAACCGGATATAACCAGTATCCGCAGATATTTGTGACCTTATTTAATTTTAATAAAACACAAGGCGACTTCCACACCAAATAACTAAATTTGATAAAACTTTTCACGTTTCTCTTAACTAAAACAGATTTAAAAAGGCGCACTTCTGACCGAAGTGAAGTTTCTAACGTTAATTTAAAGTGTAGGTTGACACTAAAAAAAGTGTGAGAAATAAGTGATAGAAAAAGTGTTAAAAAAATTTTCTAATGTTAGAAAATGTAGCTACACAAAAAAGCGTCGTATGAGAAATAAAAAAAAATCATTTTCTAGAATTTCAATTTAAAATTAATAATGCAAAAAGGTTTTACAAAATTGTTAGCTATTTCAACTAATTTAATAAACCATTAAAATGTTTTAAATGCTAAAATGAGGGCGAAAGTACAGCATTAAACCAAATAACACAAATATCAAAGATTTGCTTTTGTACTGACTACATAAGGGTTAAGGAATACAATAAGCTAGTTAAACGTGCCTATGCCATTCTATTATGACGGGTTGGGTTCAAATAACAAATTTTGATTGGAACCGCAGGACTCTTGCAATTTTTTTTTTGAATATTAACCAAAGAGCCAATTTCGCAAGGACAATTTCCCGTGTACTGAGTACTCTCCGAAACGTTTCGTTCTTTAAGGCATTGCCCCATGCAAAACGGAAAACCGGAATTTGAAACCGTCAAACCCAATTTTTGGCTAAGTTGCTTAACTTTGCAATATGAAAACTATTAACCAATAGTTTTAATCTATAAGTTCCATCTTATTCTAAGAAAATTTTATTAAATTTGATTTAATTTCATTCAAAAAGCCCCAATTTTATGTTTTGCCGTCCGTCAAGCAAAAATCCGTCCGTCAAAATATAAAATTGGAGTTTTTTGAATGAAATTAAATCAATTTTAATAAAAAATTTTACGAATAATTTAGAACTTATAGATTCAAACTATTGTTTAATAATTTTCATGTTGAAAAACAAACAATTTTGTCAATAATTGGATTTGACGGTTTGAAATGCCGGTTTGCGGTTTGTGCATGGGGCAATGCCTTTAGTCTTCATACATTTTTTCATGCAGGAGAGCCCGTTTATAGGAATCCTCATTCATATGGAGCGCCCAAGCCAATGAGATCCAGTTCACTCAAACAAGAGATACGAAACGTCTGGCTTGCTAGTAGTCAATTGGTTGACGGTTCTGTGGCCCCTTCGAGTCTTATAATTAATGATTAATAAATAATTAATAATTAATGATAATTAATTAACAATTAATGATAATTAATTAATAATAAATATTTAATAATTAAAAATTAAAGCGTGCTTGGACGATTCGAAATTCGTCGATTTGTTAATTTTAAAAAATTGTTTGCAAGAGCCCTACGGCTCATATCAAAATGGCGCTGTGTGTTTTGAATTTCTCAATTTATAGTATAATCTTGACAACCTATATAGCATTGGTGGCCAAGCCAAATTAATATATTTGACAAATTTTGAAAATAATTACAGCAATCAAATTCTGATTAGAAAAAAAGTCAACTGGGCAACGCTGTAATTATTTATGTATCAAGAGCCACAGAATTTATCCCTCTGGGGGTGAGTGTTAAGACCACTGCAGTTTTTATTCCATTTTGAGACGTGCGGCTCGCGACCCACATGCCTCAAGATGGAATAACTATTGCGGTGGTCCTCACATCCATTTCCAAGTGATATATTCTGTAACTCCGGATACATAAATAATTTCAGCGTTGCCTAGTTGACTTTCTTTTCTAATCGGAGATTGCTGCAATTATTTTCAAAATTTGTCAAATATACTAATTTGGCTTGGCCACCAATGAGTCACACACATTTTGAGAAAATGGTTTGGAAGCGGAAATGCACTAAGTCAATTAAGACAAATTTCAGAGATGTGCTCGTGTAGTGAATTTATTTTATGGAACATATGTAAAGTATCCCTTTTGTCATTCTTTTTTAATATCGCCGTGTAATTCCCAATTATTATTATGTCGCTTAATATAGGATTCAAAGTGAATTATTCCAATTATTCCTTTTAATTGGAGGTCTCATGATCTAGCGATAATTGTTGGCTAATATCATTTATTTTAATATTGTAAACGTTATTAATAGGTTTTACGTCAACAATTGCAATTCCATCGTTAGTAAAAAATCGTCTCGGTCGCAAATCATTTCGAACAACATGATCTCTCAAAATCTATGGTTCATTGCAAATTGCTGAGCGAGCGTTAATTTAATTTAAAAACATCTTTAAGAGAAACATAAAACGTTGGCAGGTGTTGGTTCACATTTCGAGCAATTTCGGGTTTCAGTTAGAGGCGACGGAAGAACTTTTTCTAAAATGAAAGATATTGGACAGGAAGCATCTAACGAAATATTATTTTTTTTTGAAACTAATGCTGGGCTGTTTTCGTAGATCTTTAATATCAACTTTGATCTGCTGCTGTGAACAGAATCGGATTCGTTGGAATTTGCCATTTCACGCATAAATTTAAAAAAATTGTTTTCCGATGATCGAAAAAAGCCATTGTAATATTCGAAATCCAAGTACAGGCACATAAAAATTTGTGCTGTCGAATCAAAAGCCCAAGTATTTATAATTTTTATTAATTTGGACTCTTCTTCACAATTAAAACCATTCTGGAAAATTCGGCAGTCTTCAGTTTCATTATTTTCAAAAGAATCATTCATTTTTGTGTTTATTTGTGAAAATCGTGTTAAAACTCTTTTTTCAAAATGTTTCGGAGAATTCGCAATTTTTATCTTTTTACTCCACATCTCTTTTTTTTTTTTTTTTTTTTTTTTTTTTTTATCAATTTTTTTAATTGGGTGCAGAGCGGACTTATTAACGGTCCTAGCTCCTTGTAACTGTCAGAGCTTCTACACCCAATGCGCGATCCTGCAAGTAAAGATTAATAGCTACCTTAAATTTATTCATTTTATATTCCTTCGGAAATTTGAAATGTATTAGCGAATTCCACTTTTTTGATGTTCGGTATATAAATTCGCGCTTGATTTCTTCAGTTCGAGGTTTCGGGAGCTTCACCGTAAACCTATGTGCATTGGTTGTTCCTCTTGTTACTCTTGTTGTTGTAACGAATGGTGGTATTTTCTCCGATAGTTCTGCAGAACATTTACCATGTAAGCATCTGTAGAAGACGCAGAGTTCTGCAACATCTCTGCGATGCTGTAAGCTGTCTAGTTCTTGAGTAAGTCTGGGATTCCGTATTATTCTGATAGCGCGGCGTTGAACCCTGTCCAATAAGTGGAGGGTGGTACCAGACGCACCTCCCCAAACTTGACAGCAATACTCTATTCATGGTCGGATGAAGGTTTTATATATCTGGAGAACTTGATGCGATTTGAAAAACCTTCTGCATCGATTCAGGAACCCGAGTTTTTTTGAAGCTGATTTAGCCAATGCAACAATGTGTTCATTCCATTTGAGTTTGTTACTTATTTGAACACCAAGCAGTCGAATTGAGTCGCAACCCATAAGGATATGGTTTTTTACCACAAATGGGTAGTCGTTGCGACTTTTTTTACGTGAGAATGTGCATATTTGTGTCTTTTTTTCGTTAAATTGTACTAAGTTGTTGTTACCCCACTCAAATATTGTACTTAAATCGGAATTAAGAGAAGTTACGACTTCTGACCGTTTATTATTTAGATCTGTAATGCTAGGCTCCGCCTCGAATGAAATAGAAGAATGCAATGTGGCATCATCCGCAAAGCTATGGATAGGGTTTACAATGCTATCCAGCAAATCGTTGATGTATAGCAAAAACAGGGTCGGTGACAAAGGTGACCCCTGAGGGACTCCGGCATTTGGGGAGTGCGTCGATGATGATCTCCCATTAAGCACGACGCTGATTTTTCGGTCATTGAGATAGCTTTTAATCCACCTGGTGGTCATCGAGTCCAGCCCGTATGCCACAAGTTTACAAATAAGATTCTCATGCCACACCTTATCAAAAGCCTTGGATATATCCAAGGCGATTGCAAAGGCCTCTCCGTGGTGTTCTAGGGCGAGATTCCATTTGTTCGTGACATACGTCAGGAGATCGGTCGTGGATCGGCTTTCACGAAAGCCGTATTGTCTATCCGAAATTAGTTTGCTAATTTCAAGATATTTAACTATATGTTGATTGACGCATTTCTCAAAGACCTTAGCGACGGCTGACACAATTGATATTAGCCGGTAGCTTGAAGGGTCAGTTTTGTCACAACCCCGTTTCAGCACGGGTTGCACCATTGCATTCTTCCAGGCGTTCGGGTAGTGACCTTGCTTATATGAAAGTAGGAAAATTTTAGATAATATTGGAGCCAAGTCACTGGCAAACTCCTTCAATATTCGAACTGGAATTCCATCAGGTCCGGTGGCCTTGTTTGCATTCATTGACTTCAGATTAGTAAAGACAATTTCCTCCGAGATGACGACGGGGCTCATTTTAGAACCACAATATGAAATTAATGGAGGTCTAATTCCATCTGGGACAACTAATGTCGAGTTCGATTTGAAGACGCTCGCCAATAAGTCAGCTTGTAAATATGGATCCACCACCAAGGCGCCGTCAGCACGTTTCAATGCTGAAACAGATGTTTTCGAAATATTTGCAACCGATGCGACCATGTGGTAAAAGTTGCGATCGGAGATTTTCAACTCGGAAGCCACATTGGCTTTCTTGCTGTCGGCTCTTTTTGCTTCTCTACCACAGATTTTTTTGCAGGTGTTCCGTATCGTTTTGTATTCCTCATAAGAAATTTCGTTGCGTTTATATTTTTTGTGTGCCGCTTTATTTTGTTTGGCAGCTTTGGCGGCTTCTTTTGAAAATATTTTAAAATTTTGATTGGGATCGGAAAATGATGAGGGTATAAATTTATTCATTCCATGTAAGACCGTGTCAGTAAAACTGGAAACGGCGTCGTCGATGTTGTTGTTATGTAGGCAATGGCGTTCCCAAGGGAAATGTTGAAAAAATGACCGTAAACCATCAAAATCAGCTTTATTAAAATGCCAAAGACGCCTTGGCTGCTGTCTAGATTCTAGTGGTGTTTCGACAGATATTTTTGTGGTTATTAAGTTATGGTCAGAATTTCCAATTCCAGTTTCGACATGGGCCTCCATGGAATGAGGGATTGATGTCAGACAGAGATCCAGAATATGAACTCCTCTAGAATTTTGGCATTCAAATGTGGACTCACTAACAATCTGTGTGAGGTCATGCGAAACGGCAAGCCATTCCGCATGGCGCCCAGCGACATTTGTATCTTTGTGATTCAACCATTGTTTATGGTGGGCAACAAAGTCACCGACCATAATTAATTCGCATTCGGGATGTTGATTGCGAAAAAATTGTCTTCATGCATATCGCTGTCTGGATCATCTGGCCTGAGACTGTACATTTTTCATTTTAAATTGTTTGATTCAGTAACCATGGCCGATAATTGGACCATTCTTTCTAGCAAGCTAAAACAAGCAATTTTCTCCCTCATAATATTAACAAATCTACTAATTCGTAATATTTCGTGTTTCGTGTAGTGGTTTTTGACAATTGAAAACTAACTCTCAACACTAGCGTTCGATAGTCTTCCCTCAATTCCCATTTCAAATGCAAAGCATACTCTCCAAAGTGGCAAATACGCCATATAACTTTTAATAGAAAAAATTTAAAATTCTTCGTTAAAAAAACTATATTTGAAAATGATTCTAAAATAAAATCGATTTCGGCTAAATGTTTACTATTTAGTAACATACAAAAAACATCTAAAATAAAATTCCGAATCTCCGAAGTCACTTTATTGTATTTTTGTGTGACTTGAGTGGAAATTATATTCCCGAAGTGGCTATACTGTAATAAGGTTGGGTTTCGTTTTATTTTTTATTTCTTTGGCTAAATAAAACACTTTTTTCCAATTTTAATCTCACTTTATTTTATTTTATTTCAAAAAAATGTTTTTAACAAAAAAATAAAAATACACGTCTTCCTTTCTTCGTGTTCTCTAATTCTCTCTTTTTTTTATGTTGGTATCGAATTACCAACATAACAAAATTAATTTTTAACAAAAAAATACAAACAAAAAAAATGTTCAGCCGTAGGTGGCTCCACGGTACAAAATTTCAATTTATGTAATGGTGTGTATAAAATCACAGATATACAAAAACGTTAAATATTTTATTTTTAAATTACCTATTGTTACAATACAAAATATAAAACTGCCGACTTTATCTGGAAGTTTGTTTGATGTTAACACATCATAAGTTAGCATAAATATTCTGAAACGCTCATTGAATTGCATTGACTTTATTAAAGTCCAAGACCAATCTGTTACAAAATATTTCGGTAGAAAAGCTTTAGGCATATTTATTCTTAGATCATCTAAGAACCGTTTAATGGCTTCACCATTGTGCGAAGAAGATATTAATTCACCAATAGGAATTAATTGGGAATTAATATTAACCACACATGCATAATATAAAATCCTCTTGTAACTATGATAAGGGTGACAAATAGGGTGTTTCACTACCTTTCCGGTAGCGTCAAAATATATGCCTTTTGTTCGATGTTTGTATCGCCGATTCGCCAATCACAGCTTTCACGAAATAATTTAGTGGACTGTATTTAGTTATCACTCGCACTTGCTTGTGTCAAATTTCAATGAGAGAAAAAAAAACAAATAAACAGATTCCTTTACTTTCCTTATTTACACACGTTTTATTTTATTATTTTATAAAGATTTTTTACACTTTTTAATTTGTTTAATTTTATTCCGTTTATTGGAATTTTCACACTTAAATATTTTTTAGTTGGTCTTATTTTTGTGGATTGCAATGGCTGCCGATAAAAACAATTGAAAAGTTGAAAAGTGAATGACAAAAAAGATTAACTTGTTTAGAAATTTATATAAACCAAAAGTTTGCTGACATTGATCGGGAACCACTGAAATGTCACAATAATTTAATCGGGTAATACAAGAATTATAAATTACAATAATCAGAAAAAAGTACTGAGATTACAAAAAGTACTAACTTATTTCAAATAAGAATTAGAATACGACTCGTTTGACAATTAAAATGAAACGTCAGTATTTTAACTCTTTGTTTTGGATAAATTTGTTTTGTACAATAAACTGGATAAATATTATTTTATGTTTTTTCATTTATAAACAAATTATTTTCTGAAAGAATTAATTAAATTCGTGTTAATTTTTCCTTTCAGGTTTACTAAAGTTACGGATATTCCAAACGGTGAAGTGAAACCAATTTGAATCAAAATTCACAAATAGTGTATTCAATTGTGCTAAATAAATAGGTAATAGTTACGAAAAACTGTGCGTTTTTGATTTTTGTCATTTCAGAGTGAGAGTTTTGAAATTTTATCCGATGTAATGCTACTAAACACCTTTTACAGAATACTTGTTTAAAAGCTGTAACGTCCACTGCCGAAAGCAAACAACTTTTAGTGGCTCCACAGATGTATTATAAATATGTACATACTTATTTTTTTTTGGCTCCGCCATTGACATTTGGCAGATATCAATCACGTCGCAATCTAAAACCAAATCGTTTGTCTTGAGCAATTCTGATTTAATTTTTCGAATAGTTTGAGAAGGGATAAACGATTGGGTATTGCCCTTTTCAAATAATTTGATATTTGTTTCAGCAGCCAAATCTCAACCAATATTATGGCATGAAGTACTTTCTAAACGTTTTTTAAACGTTTCACGTTTTACTCCTCTTACTTGTGTAAACATTTTTTTGTCATAATGAGCAACGCAAGCCTCACCATTAACAAATATTTCTAATTAAGAGTTTTCTTTTAATTGGAATTTGTATTTTTTTTCAGGGACCAGTTTGCAGTGTCCATAAACTGTAAAGCCTTTTCCTTTTTTTACCAATTTACGAATTGCTTCAAAAGATATGACACACGGATTGCCAATTTCTACTAAACAATCATCGATTTTATTGCGAATTTCTTCACGACTTAGATTGTATAGCTGGTCCAATAGTCCGTGAATTTTACACTGCCAATAAGTTTAAAACTGCATATTTCAGAATTTTTCAAAGTTGGTAATTTTTTTAAGTTATTCGATGGATGTTTAAATACAAATAGATTTTAAATCGCGTGCATCATTCGTTTTAATGTAATCTGCGATGACTTCTTTTGAAATAATGTTGCTTTGAATTTAAACATCATTATTACAGTAATGAGACAAGTCAGATTTAATTTCGCTAATTGAATTTTTAATGTGTGCACTCATATCACGATCTTTATGTGATACTATAACATCGGTAATATCTTCAATTTTCTCTAGATTCGATTCAAGAGTATCCAGAGATTTAATAATTGATAGTTTATTTTTCTGAATTAAATTTACTATTTGTTGGTTCAAATGTGGTCGCTTGTTGGTTCAAATGTGATCCAACAAAATTAGTTTTGAATTTTGCCACAAACCTCATGAATCGAATATACGGTGATGAAACTATACTTGAGTTTCCAAGGTTGATGAAGCAGATCATTGCAATGAAACTGCTTTGAATGTTTAATCAGATTCAGAATTAAAACTATCATTAACCGAAGAATTAAATTCTTATATTTCAAATGCGACCACCATAAACAGGTAACAACATCGAATTTTCCGAGCTGTTTAAGACAAGAATTTGGTAAGAAAACTAGTAAGAGAACCCCAAATCTTGATTTATTATTCAAGGCATTAAAAACTGCAAAACCAACATCGACAGATTCAGAAGAACCTTTTCGGTTTCAGGTAATTTTTGCACGTGATACTCTGTAGTAAGACTTACATATAATGAAAAATAAAAAATTATTTAACTTTACCTACTTTTGTTTATTTTTTACAGTTATCCGATATCCGTCAGATACTTCATAAACTTCAATTCCATATTCGCGGTTATAGAAAATCCGGATACTTGGAAACCCTAATTTCCACGTAAGTTTTGAATTCAATAGTAATCTTAAAATGTTAACCACTGGAATCTTAGTTCAAAAAGAGCTTATAATGTAGGTGCAATACTGTGAAAACAATTTCTAGTGTGTAAGAAAGCTTTACTTTTATAGTGGAAATGGAAAGTGAATTATTTTTAGAATAAATGATCATAAGATCTGCATTAAGTTGCATAAAGATCTCCACCAGTTTTAACAAGTCACCACTAATATACAGTTGCAAAAAATCATCAGCATTTTACATTTTAAATCGCAAATAAATATAAATTTTATTATTTGTTACAAATTACATACCTTATCTTTCAACAAACAATTGGCTGGCGGTATTTGAAATAAATTTTTCGTAAGGCAGATTAGACAAGATTGTAGTTTTTACGAACAAAAAAAAAATATCATAGTATGCTTATCTGTGGCGGATCTAATTTTACGAAATTGAAAAAAAAAAAAAACATCATAGGCCCCCTGTTTGTACTGCGTTATTCAATTTTTCATACAGGTTGCTCATCATTTCTAAATTCATATTTTCGGGGGTGATAACCAAAATTTATGCCCGACAAACCGCTGCGCTTAACCACTTTGGAGAAACGCGCCTTATCTAAAAATTATCGTCATTAGTCTACTATCTAAATTTTTCACGCTTACGTAAAATTTCTGTATATACTCGTATCAGATTACGTTGTCGTTTATAGTAAACGTTGTCGTTGATTTTTATGGGCACGTTACGATAGCATGATACAGATATTTTCAGGCGAGCCATAGTTTAGTTTAACTAATTAAGCGCATAATTTAATGAACGGCGTTACAGTTATTATTATTATATTTTTTTAATATGAAATCTGTCCTTATCATTTAATGATGCTCATCGGTTGGAGCGCACTGTAAAAATGTAATAACGCGGTGTTACAATTTTTAACTACATAAACCATTATTTAAAAATCTTACTTCAGTTTTTTAAAACAGTTGTACCGTGCGCGCACACGTATTGAGGAATTTTTTAAGGTAAGAAAAAAATGCTAAAAATATATTGCTTTATAAATCAAAAAGTGCAAAGCAAATTGTGAAAGTGAGTTGTAACAAGGTTTAGTAAATATGGTAATATAGTTTCGCTTATCGAATATTAATTTACACATTAAATTCGATGATCGATGGAAAATTTTCTCTCATTTGAGGTCTCTTCGGACTTCCGTAAAGTGTTATCTACATATATTTTATAGCATGATTTGTGATAAACTAGTGTATTAGGAAATGAAATAAATAATTTTTTATTATATTGTGTTCCACGTGGACGATATCGTCATCGAGTGCCAAAAATATAACCATTCTATGTATATAAATAATAAATAAAGTAAGCCAGATTTAAATAGAAATATGTACCATACAAAAATGTAATGCATCTTAATGGTGAATTCAGCGAGAAAAATTTGCAAGCACGTGATCATTAATTGTAGAAATTTTCCTCGAGTTAATTTTTCAGTTATGTTGTGCGGGTTTTTTAAAAGTTATTTTATAAGTTCAGTTATAATTTTTGATTTTTAAAGATTCAATAAAATTTTTTATGTTACTCGCTTGAATGATCAACCACTTCTAAAAATTCTTAAGTTATAATCTTAATTTTATTTCTATAATTTTGAAATGAAATTTAATAGCAAGAAAAAAATGCAATTCTGACTTCTTACATTAATATTTGAATTTTTTTTCTACAGTTCTAGAAATTGAAATGTAATAACAAGAAAAAAAAAAAATGCGATAACTTCGAATTACTTGTAATCTTAATACATATGAGACTGATAACAATTTTATGTAGTTGTTGTTGTTGTTGGTGGTAGTTGAAATCGTATATGGTGATCTCGAAGTTTCTGCCAAATATGGTATTTGTGTATAGAACACTCATAACAATGTTGTGTAGTTGTTGTTGTTGTTGTTGGTGGTAGTTGAAATCGCATGATGTAGAATAGGTTGTTGAAATCGTATGATGATCTCGAAGTTTCTGCCAAATATGGAATTTTTGGTAGAACGGTACTGGGATTGATGTTTCGGTAGTTGATGTATTTTCCTTTTTCCCCCTTTATAATCATTTAACGTTAGAAAATCACACATCCAGTTTAAACAATTTAGAAATATTACATGTACAACCAAAAAGCAGACGTTTAGACAACTTAGAATCTTACGAAATCCGAAAAGCTATATATTTCTTAACCAAAATATCCTCAACGAACAGAGAGAAATCCGTTTCTCACCAATTACCGACCCCGCACTGTTTTATTCCAATACTCATATGTCATATCATCCCATAAAATGACTAATACGTCGAGTTATAATAAAATAAATAAAAAAAATTAAAAAAAAACAACAACAATATCTGGAATTTTGTTATTCGGCCGTTGACTAATCAATAATCATATACCTGTGTTTAACTCACCCTCTTTTAATTTTTAATGTTTATTGCTCTCACCATTTTTATTGTTTACCACTCCCACATTTTTTATTTGTATATTTTTGTTTCATTTTTTTTTCGCTTTTTCCAACTACATATATATATAAATAACTACATTTTTATTTTTACAGTTTAGTAGATTCTCCGGATGATGGCCTAACAGCCGAAATCGATCGAGTGATTTTTTAAACCTTTTGTAATTTTGCGAAATATTTAACAAGTGTTTTTAAAAAAATTTAAAAATGCTTCTAAAGAATTTGAAGATTAAAATTAAAAATATTGTTATTGAAAATATAATTTTATGTTGATGGTGTGTATTGTTTTGTAATTGTAATAGTTTAATTCGATCGACATTTTTTAGCGTAAAATTGTTTGTGTCTATTTTGTATTTAAATTTAATGTCTGTTATATTTAGTTCTCCGGACGGTTCGATGTATTCAATTTCTTGGTTGTAGATTATGAATGTATTATCGAAATTGTTGTTATTGACAGAAATACTGTAATTTTTATAGTTGATTAAGGGGAGGTTCTCATGAAACTCGATCCGAAAATTCGATTTTTAGTTTGTTTCATTTTTTGACAGCCATTATGTGTAGAATATATTCCCCAAACCGTTTGATTGAAATAAATTTCATAGAAAAGTTAGGCCATAATAATTCGACCCACTTTTCTACTTTTCAATTCAAAAAATTGGTTAACAAAATCTTTAAATGCATTTCCTGAAAAACCATGTTTTTTATATCTGTCTCCACGATAACTCAAAAACTACTCAATGGATCACAATTTTTTTATTTTATTTTGAAGTCCATTTAATTTATTGGAGGATATAAACTTAAATTCAGATAATATTTGACGTTTTTTTAATTTTTTATACCACTTTAAAGAGCGAAAAAGACTTGAAGAAAAGGTATAGCAAAATTGCACGTCCGCCATTTTTTTATTTGATCTGATTTCATTTTATCATTTTATACTTCGATCAATAAATAATTTTATCCCCATGATATGGGTCTGATGGGGCTCTTGGTCTCTTGATATTGCCATTGCCTAACTGGCCATATAAAATCCTTATAAGATTTATCTCTAGTATTGGTTCGAGCATTCAATTTAAGAATTTACAAAATTTAAATTTATTCAGAAAAATTCAAATAAATTATTTTATAATAAACTTTATTTTCTAAGTAATTTTGAAAAACGTTTTCTTTTATTTTAGATTTTTTTCTAATCGCTTACGTTTTAAAAAAATTATTTCTCTTCGGAATAGTGCTACATTTTAAGATATACACTTTTTCTGGATAGCTACACAGTCAAGACACAAACCTAAACAATTCGGGTTCGGGCTAACTTCACTGACTTTTCAATATGAAGTTTCGTAATAATTTTTTAACGGATAATGAGTGATTAATTCATTGATCCTACATTAACCAGCCCTGCTTTTTTCATCACCTGCCGGGAATCGAACCCGGGACTTCCAGAGCTTAAAGCAAGCATGCTAACCACTGTGCCACCGAGTTTTTTTATTTTTTTAATTTAATTTTTTTTTTTATATTTATATTTTTAATTTTGTTTTAATTTTTTTATGTTTTGGAACTTGCATTTTTTTTGTTTTTGTTAATTTTTAATTTTTTTTTTATTTTCAACAATTATTTGTTTATAATTTATATTATTAATTTTTTTTTATTTAATTTTTTAATTTTGGTAAAGCCTGAATTCCATAGTGAATAATAGTTTGTCAGTCAAAATAAAGTGAGATAAAAATATATAATCGGTAGTTGTGTGAATGAAACACAAACCGAAGTCAGTCAAAATTGTATCTACAAAAAATGTGTGTCTGTATTAGTGGATCGCCATAATTATGGTTGAAAAGTATCAAATCGAGATCATTTCAACTAACACATCTGCATAAATATTGTGTACGATGAAAAATATTTCTCGTACACACTAATAATTTTAATAGCATGGCGATTTTTTTTTTTAATTTGTTGTTTTATGACGGAAAATCTTCGAAAAAAACAATTCTGATATGAGTATTAATAATAATTAATTTTTTAGATTATTTTGAAACGTAAAATTAATCAAATTAACACTAATACCTAATTTTGTTTAAAAATTTTTGGTTATGTTTTTGTTTGCTGTCAAAATGTGTCCATCAAATTTTGCTATAATAAAAACAATAACAAAACACTTTGTCTTTGTCACTCTGATGGATTATTTTTTTTTGTCTTTTTCCAACTTGAAGTCAGCTCAGTCAATTATTCACTGTGAAATTCAGGCTTAATGCCTCAATTCCATTGTGAAAAATTGACTGAGCTGACTTCAGTTGGAAAAAGACAAAAAAAAATAATCCAGCAGAGTGACAAAGACAAAGTATGTTGTTATTGTTTTTTTTATAGCAAAATTTATTTGACACATTTTGACAGCAAGCAAAAACATAACCAAAAATTATTTAACAAAATTAGGTATTAGTGTAAATTCTATTATTTTCACGTTTCAAAATAATCTAAAAAATTAATTATCATTATTACCCACATCAAAATTATTTTTTTCGAAGATTATCCGTCATAAAATACAAAATTAAAAAAATCTTTCCCGTAACAATGCCACACTATTGTTTATTAGTATTTTGACAGCAAACAAACACATAACCTACAATTAATTAACAAATTAAGTATTATGTGTTAATTCAATTATTTTAAGTTTCAAAATTATCTAAAAAATTAATTATTATTATTACTCATATCAGAATTATTTGTTTCGAACATTATCCATCATAAAATACAAAATTAAAAAAATCTTTCCCATAACAATGCCACACTATTATTTTATATGTTTTGACAGCAAACAACAACATAACCTAGAATTAATTAACAAATTAAGTATTATGTGTTAATTCAATTATTTCTAGTCTCAAAATTATCTAAAAAATTAATTATTATTATTGCTCATATCAGAATTATTATTTTCGAATATTTTCTGTCTTAAAATACAAAATTAAAAAAAATCATTCCCATAAAGGTGCCATACTATTAAAATTAATAATGTGTGCGAGAAATATTTCTCATCGGTACACAATATTTATGTCCTTGTATTAGTTGGACTGCCATAAATAGTTCTCGATTTGAACTTTTTTTAAATTTTGATATCAGTCCACTAACACAGACACATCTTTTTTGTAAGTAAAATTTTGACTGACTCCGTTGGGCATCTCGTTCACGCAACCATCGATTTTATATTTTTATCTCAAGTTATTTTGACTGACAAACTTTGTTTCACAATGGAATTGAGGCTTAACTGGTATTTTTTTATAATTTTAATTTATTTATTTTATGTAACTTTAATTTTTTATTTATTTTAATTTGTTATTGATTTTTTTTTTATTTATGTTTTTTTTTTATTTTTAATTTTTTTATTTTATGTAATTTTAATTTTTTTTTTTAATTAATTTTTTTTTTATATATTTTTAATTTTTTTATTTTTATTTGGGGCATTTCGCGTCAACTGGGCCACCCCACTTGCAAAAAAATTAGTTAAACTTAAAAATATCTTTTTGGGCTTAGAATAATGGCTGACATGTCTACTTTTAAATTCTTTATGGCGTTTTTGGAAATTCAAGATGGCGGCTGAGGTATGTCAGTTAGAATACATGAACATTGAAAAAAATGTCTTACATCGTTATATAAACGTTCTTGATAATTTTTTAAAAATCTGAAATAATTCATGTATATTCTCTGTCTAAATATAAACACGATAGTACACGTCAGACAAATTAAAACACCATTTAAAGTGGAAAAAACTTAAAAAAATATGTAAATTTTCACATGTTTTCCATTATGTCCAATTTAAGGGGTGAATGTAACTTTCGAAAAACGTGATGTTTTTTTAACAAAATACTGCAGACACAGCGAGAAAAATAAGTCTACAATAATTAATTTGGGTGCTGCAGAACCAAAGATCTGATTTTTTTTTTAAATTGAAAAAAAACCGTATGATGATTTACAGTATTATCAAACGATGCTTTATTAATAAAAAATTATTCGAATGCTAAGGATTCAATCAAATTTATTCACAAAAATTAATTTAATTTAAATACCAACACCACTTATTCGCGATACGCGCGATTATTGTTTTTAAAACTATTATAGTATTCGTTCACTGTTTGTATTAGATTTATTTAAATTATTTTATTTTATTATTTAATTTAGCGAAAACTAAATTGACCGTAATGTCGATACTGACGTGTACACAATTTTTATATAGATGAGTCGGTAAAAGTTGTTGCCTTGTTGGCATGACAAGCGAGAGTGTATATTTTTTCTGTGTGTGTCTATATTTTTGGGGCGTTAAATTAAAACCAAGTATAGACTGAAATTTATGTCTAAGCAAAATTATATTTGTTGAATGTGTTGGTTGTGAATGACGACAATAGATGGTGGGAATAACTTACTTTTTGAAAAGTATCACCCAACGAAACAGAGGTTATGTCATCCGTCATATAGTCGAATTTGTGAAATCAGTTAGATCGTTAGTGTAACTAGTCTAACTGAGTTATACGATTGAGTTGTATAACTAGTTTTAGCGTTTATGGGCCGCACCAGATTGTGAGAATTTTAATAAATCGTCAATAAGCGGGTTTGCGGTGGCAGCCCTCAATATAAAACGAATTCAAACAAGCTTCACAAATTTGTTTTATTTACAAAACTTGTTTCCCATGATTTTTTTATTTTTATGAGATTTTTTTGGGGAAACGATACCATCCCGTCATAAAACGTAATAATTATTTGGTTTCATGTATTAGTAACGGGTTGGTATCGTTGAAAAAAATGAATCTTTTTAAATTTAACAAATTTTTGAAATATTATTTTAATTCGTTTTATATCTTAAGAGAATGGGGGCTATCGCCCACGGAATTACACATACTTAAATAGAGAACTCCACAAAGCCGCTTAGCGTTGGTCTTTTCTGCGCAAGGTTGACATGAAATTATGTAGCTCCTTTTTGTTTTCATATTGTAGTTGACCAAAATTTAATGTGGCCTTCCTTAATTAATGGGGCACAAAATCGTCAAAGCGGAGGTTTGGGGGCGACAGCCCCCATCTTCTAAGGTATAAGACAAATTAAAATAATATTTCATAAATTTGTTAGATTTAAAAAACTTGATTTTTTGTCTATGTCTATTCAGAAAATGGAGGTGTGGCCAACACACGACTTTCTTTTACGAACAGCGAATTTTGAAAAACTTTTATAATTCAAATTTCCCGCAAACTTAATTAAGATTGTTTTTATTATTTCATGTTTTCTGTAAATTGTATATTTTTGAAATATTTGCAAAATAAATTTTCTGTTTTACGGAATCTGGGAGCTGGGAGCTGGAACCCCAAAATTTATGTAAAAAGTTTAAACATGAAGTTGCAGTTTGATTGCTTAAACCATTTGGACTACAAATTGATAGTCATATGTATATACCAACAGACACCACTTCAAAACTCAATTTTTTGAACTCATTAGTACACACGTAAAAGAAATAAAAGGTGATATTTATGAATTTAAATTTTTTCTTTTAATTGTTTGGAATTTGTATTAGTGATTTTTTGTAAATCTTATACTTTTTAAAATATGTGCAAAACACATTTTCGGGCCGAGAGTGGCCACTTCCGGTTGACCGATTTGGCAATTTAACATACATGTAGGCTAAATATTTTTATAACATACAGTACGTCACTGAAGTGTGCAAATTAATTATAATTAGCATAATTGGGCTATATATACACATATATTTATGTGTTGGCAAAACAATATTTAATTTTTTTTTTATAAAAGTTTTAAATTTTTTTTAAATTTTTTTTTTTAATTTTTAATTTTAATTTTTTTTAATTTTTAATTTGTTTATTTTTATTTTTTTTTGATTTTTGGAAACATTTTGTATTAGTAATTTTTTGTAAACCTTATACTTTTTAAGATATTTGCAAAACAAATTTTCTGGCCCAAGGGAGTGGCCACTTCCGGTGGACCGATTTGAAGTAAAATTCACTGGGACCTCCCAATTTATCCAAAAAGCTTAAATCTGAAGTTTCAGTTCGATTGGTTAAGCCATCTGGGCTGTAGAGTGGACACAGACTGACAGACAGACAGACGGACAGACAGACGGACAGACAGACGGACTGACAGACAGACATCATTTCGAAACCCACTTTTTCGGACTCAGGGGACCTCAAAACAGATAAATCTTCAATAATCTCAAGGTCGAAAATTTTCATGATTACTATACTTTATTTTACTTACGTAAAAGAAAGTAAAAAAGATAAAATTCGTTGTTATGTATTACTTCGGTCTAAAAAGACCAAAGTATTGAAATCCTGTCAAAAATGATGTAAAATTTGGTTGGTCCAAAACCACTTTTCTCGACGTTTTGAAAGTCCCTGAGTCCGAAAAAGCAAAAAAAAAAATGTCCATCCGTCTGTCTGGATGTCTGGATGTCTGTACCAGTGGTATCTCGAGAACGGCTTGTCCGATTTGGAATTTTTTTTTCGCCAATCTGTTTCTATGGTCAAGGCGGAGATTTGAAAAGCTTTTGGAGACTGTACGTCAAGTGGGTGGGGTACCTGCCATACGAATTGACCCAAAATACCTGGTTTTATAAATATTTACGATTTTTTTATATAAGATGCTGGTTTGATTATTGAATTGGGCATTGAATTGGGAATTGATTTGAAGGTTAAGTTAGGGGTCAATTTGCGGGTTGAGTTGAAGTTGAGTTGGGGTTGCATTAGGATGTAGTGATTAGTTAACCAATTTTTTATATGATGGAACTTGTCTATTTCTCAACCGATTATTATAAAATTTGACATGTGTGTCGGAAATGGGAATCTAAATTGATTTTTGGATGAAGTTCTGGAATATGGCCAAGTATGATGGAACTTGGCTATTTCTCAACCGATTAGTATGAAATTTGATATGTGTGTTAGAAATGGGATTCTAAAATTGGTTTTGGATGAAGTTCTGTAATATGGCCAAGTATGATGGAACTTGCCCATTTCTCAACCGATAATGATGAAATTCGACATGTGTGTTGGAAATGGGAGTCTAAAATGAGTTTTGGGTGAAGTTCGGGAATATGGCCAGGTAGGATGGAACTTGCCTATTTCATAACCGATTATGATGAAATTTGATATGTGAGTTGGAAATGGGATTCTAAAATGATTTTTGGATGGAACTTGGTTATTCCTTCCCCGATTATTATGAAATTTGACATTTGCGTTGTAAATGGGGTTCTAAAATGATTTTTAAATAAAGTTCTGGAATATGGTCAGTTACACGGTTAGAAATATCAGTATAATTTGGTATACTACCTTCTGTATAAAGTTCTAGAATACGATGTTTTGTCTTAAATTGGATGCCTGTACTCATGTTACTGAAGCTTTTGAGCTATTTGGTTGTTGTTGTATAAGTAAATATATGTTGATTAAAATAGAAATCAATACTGTAAAAATTGTCACACCAACTTTATGACACAGGTGAATGCTACCTCCATTGAAGATACCAAAACCGAAGTTCTGATCACCTCGTGAGGTTTCAGCCCTTTATATTTGTCATCTTGAAAAGAAAAATTTGAAAAGTCGATTTTATTTGATTGTAGCCAAATTATTTTTAGACAAATAAATTTTAGATAACCTGTTTTATAAAAAAAAAAATCATTTCCCATTTAGACCATGAGCTTTACGTTTATCAAAAAATTCACGTTACACATTTGCATGCATCACTTGTTATGTTACAAATTTATTTGCATATTTTTTAGTTACAACATACTAGTAATAATATTGTATAAATTTAAACTTCACAGTTAAAAATAAAAATTAAATTGAGCTGACATAACTGGAAAGAACACAATGTTTTTGTAAATATGATTTTAAATTAAATATATTTCTGTACCGTTTTTTAACGAATTTTTTTACTTACAGTTCCCAAAAGATATTGATAACATTTATTGTTATCCTTATATTGAACGTTAATCTGCAAAATGCAGATTACGTTTTTGTTTGTAACAATAAAGATGACATTTACTTAAAATGTCAAATAAAATATTACACAAATTTTGATTCGGAATTCCACCTTCCATATAAATTTAAAGAATATGCGAGGAATATAACCGATGTAACCTTCAACAACTGCAACATGGACTCAATCCCAACGGAAATATTTGTATCTTTTCCCAATTTACAGTATTTAAAAGCATCAGATTGTCAGCTGAAATTCATCAAATTGAAGAAAGCATCGCGGTTGATTCACTTCGATGTATCAAATAACCTTATAGAAGAGTTACAAGAGGATACGGGACTTACTGATCAAATCAGTTTAACCGAACTCGATTTATCCCACAATAGGATTAAAAGCATTCATCTAAATGCTTTCCGTCGTTTAAAATTGAAAAAATTAAATTTATCAGACAATCAATTGGATTGTGTAGATTTAACTAGAATTCTAGAAAAAATGGATAATTTTGTATTATTAGACTGGAATATATGCGCAAATAATAAGACGCGGGCAGAAATTAAGCAAGATAAGCTCAAAGAAGACGATTCACATTCTTTTATTAGCTATACGATTTATGGCATCATAATAATTTTGTTCTTTATATTAGGATATTGGATTAAAAGTTGTAAAATAATTAGACGAATTCTCTTACAACAAAATAAACATCCTACAAATGAGGACACACCATTGTAAGTTTAGAACGCAATTCAATATTTAATTGAATGATTTTGATTTAATTTTGTATTTCTTTTTTTATTTTTATTCCAGCGTCGCCATCTAGTATTAAAACAACACACGGTAAAATTGTCCACATTTATTTGAAAGTTTTAATTTCAATCATGACGAATGCCACATAAATTAAAATTATAAAATCTGTTTTGAATAGTTAATACACAATTTCGAATATATTATAATTGACAATTTATTTAGCAAACCCATATTTCCTAATAAAAATTACAGAAATGTGTTCACTCGCGTGAACTTTCCAATATGGAAACGGTTTAAACATTTTTTGCAGTTTATATTAGAAAATTTGCGTTTGCTAAACAAATTATCTAACTATTTTTTAAGTGACTTATATTTTACTATGTAATTAAGAGAAATGAATGAATTATTATAGGCCATTACTATAAAAATCTTTCTTGAATTTTTTGTTTTTGTTTATATGTACAAATGTGTGCTCAATCCTGTTGATGTTGTGCAAAGTAATTACAATATAACGTACTAATTTGTTATGCAGTACTAATCTCATTGATTTATTTGAGTATACACACAGTACCCAGGAAAAATAAATTTAATCGCTATTGGCAGCTTGTTCAACTATAAGTGTTTTATTTTTGTTCAACCCATTGTTCTTATTTCAAATAAATTTTATTTAAAAGATCTACGACCCACAAAAAAAAAAAAAAATTGGGACCGTAGTAGAGTGGTGATCAGAAGTAGGATTTACAGTTTAATTTACTTTCAAATTTTCACCTGCATGCATTTTTCAACCTGGGATCCACTGTGTTTACCCGGCGTGATAACGGAACGGTTATTTATGAAAATTAAAATTAGTTCACAGCAACTGAAGCTATAACGCTATCAGAAGAATCCGTTAGCAGACACGAATTCAGAGGTCCGGTGCGGTATTATCAGAGGACTAGGCTCAGGATTAGGCGTAGGGCATCTCAGTACATAAATTCGTGATTGTATAAGCAAAAAAAAAAGGAAAAATCGATAATTATAAACTGGATGTGACCGTTCGGGATGAACCACACCACCACGTACCAGCTCCACATAGCATGCGGAGGAAAACCCGACGACGAGAACAGCCGCCAGTATCGGGCCAAAAATATAATAATAAAATATAAAGGGCTGAAACCTCACTAGGTGATCAGAACTAAGGTCTTTGGTGTTTTCAATGGGGATAGCATTCACCTGTGTCATAAAGTTGGTGTGACAGTTCTGAAAGTACTGATTTCTATTTTAACCAACATATATTTACTTATACAACAACAGCCAAACAGGTCAAAAGCTAAAAGCTTCAGTAACAGGGGTACAGGTATCCAATATAACACCGCCTTGACCATAGAAACAGAATGGCGAGAAAAAATTCCAAATCGGACCAGCCGTTCTCAAGATACCATGGGTACAGACATCCAGACGTCCAGACATCCAGACAGACGGACGGACATAAATTTTTTTTTGTTTTTCTTTTTCAGACTCAGAGACTTTCAAAACGTCGAGAAAGTGGTTTTGGACCAACCAAATTTATCGTTATTTTTGACAGGATTTCAATACTTTGGTCTTTTTAGACCGAAGTAATAATAATAACTAAAATAGCATATGCTCCCCCGTTGGCCTCACGGCTACTTTCTAGCACACACCTCGGTGGAAACAGCGGATGCCACAATCTTGATACTCAGAGTACGAGGAACAACAAAGAGCAACATTAACGCAAAATTAAACGAACGCTGGATCCGGCAAGGGACGGACGCTCCCCCTTGAAGTAGCCGGGCCAAAAGCTCGACTCAGGACAGGGAGGGATGAAATTCAACACAAACTAACATCACATAACGGAAATGGAGTAACCCATACACTCGATGCCCTGGGAAGAGCGGTTCCACATCCACATTGGGGCGTAATCAAACTGCTTCAAGCCAGTAACAAAATCGAAAGACGGCTCGAAAGATTAGAAATCCCTTTGATTCCCGTAACAATAACAACATGATAACAGCTCCAATTAATCAAATTTCATACAACAACTCACCAAAATCCCCGAACAAACTACGGGACAACGGTTTGGTGTTGTGTATTGGCAGAAAATCATCGGATGGCATAATAGGAGACGACACATCGAAGGAACTGGGGGCAATAATTGACAGGAAAAACAACACGAGAAACACAATGACTTCAGATGAACAACATGGAACTCCGCGATTGCTATCTTTCATCAGAAACAAATAAGCAACTCCAAACAATAGTACCAAAATTTAAAATGTTATTCGGATCTGTAAACAATATAGAAACAATCGATTCTGGGGTAAGATCCGAAATGAAAACAACTACAGGGGAACCATGGAGAAACAAATAACGCATCCTATAACTGGATGCCTCACAAACAAAAATATATAGGATGGTCATAGACTGCAAAAGGCTGAACGTTATCACAATATCAGATTCATATCCGATTCGAGATATATCCGGTACATTGGAAAATCTCGAAGACTATAGTTTTTAAAACCATAGAACTAACATCGGGATTCCACCAGATAAAAATGAAAAATTAGATATACAAAAACCTCGTTTTTTTTACGAATTTCGACGATTTCCTTTTGGCTTAAAGGAGGAGGATGATTGACGACGTATTAAAAGAATTCATCGGCGAAATATGTATGTTACATTTACATTGCTTTTGGGGAAAAACTGAAGAGGAATATTTATTGAACATCGAGAAAATCTTCCCAAAACTGGAGAAAGCCAACCCAAGAATCAATTTGGGCAAGACAGTGTTCTTGAAAAAAAAAAACAGAATTCTTGGGTTACCTCATCACTAACAAGGGTATTAAACTTGATCCTAAAATAGTTGCAGCCGTTAAAAACATCAAAAGGCCCCAAAATCTAAAAGATCTAGAGTAATTTCTTAGATTAGCGTTCTGTAATAGGCGTTTTATACAAGGCTTCCGTAATAGTTTCCCTTGTTCACAGTACATATTTTGGAAAATTGTATGCCTTGATACCGTTAACAGATCTCCCGGTGATATGTGTGATGGAGCAGCATTTTTCCGGCTAGGTTGCAATCGATACGAGTGGGGATCTTACCATCAATCACCGAGAGCTTGATAAGCTGCTTTCTACTTTTTATTTAGAAATATATATGAACACATAACATAACACACATTAATAACCCCTAAACTTTATTAAGACAATTCAATCCTGCATTGCTTCATATACACCGCTAAGGCTGTGACCTTCGATGTTAGGCCACTTGTTCTTATACCCCAACCTCCTAATTTTATCGGGCTTTATACTTATAAAGCTTCCCCCTTAATGGATTAATTTTGCATTTTGGAAAGAAAGGAGTTAATCTAACCTGGGAGCAGATTGGGTCAAAATGGAAAGCTATGATCAAGCAATATAAACAAATAAAGGACCATAATGCCACCACGGGTAGGAATAGGAAAGAATGGCAATATTTAAGCGAGCTGGATGAAATTTGAAAAACAATCCGGTCATCCAGCCTTTATCTACAGTTTCAAATCTGGACAGTTATCTTAGCTGTATTAGAGAATTAAGCGTTGTAGAAGAGCTGGATGTGCTAACTTATATAAGTACTCCATTTGTAGAGCGGGATAAAAGAAAACATCACCAGTTTAATGTTGATGAGTATAGGAAGAAAACAATTAAATTACTAGAAGAAACCATTCCATACAAATAAAACCGAAACACCAGCAGCAGGCGAGTAATAAAACACAACGGACTATTGAAATTTTAAATGTTTTTATTAGATTATTTTTAATAATTTTTTGTTAAATGTATACGAATTAAAAAATCAATAAAAAAAAACTGAATTAATAAACAAAAATTAAATTATTAAAAAAGAAAATTTGTGATTTGATCACGCTTTGTTTGCGCCAGAGTTCTACCAATCCCTTCATACATTTGATCTTCATCATCATTATCATCAGCTATTTCAATTTTATCGTGATGCTCATTATTGGGCGTGTTTTTTTTAATGTCGGAGAAATAAGAGAGGACAGATACATAGATACTACATTATATCGTAGACATCCGATAAATATTTTCTCTGATGTATCCGATAAAAGATAATGACAGTTTATTTAGTGTCGTAGAAGTGTCGTTTTATTTAATAAATTTTTTTCATATTTTACCTAAATGCACAACATTCATCATGTTTGAATTTAACAAAAAATACACTGCTGTCGAACAACAATCCGATGTTTTTTTTCGGAGAAAAAAGATTCAAAAAATATTCGATATTCGAATATTATCCGAGTGTAAAAAAACGCACACATTCACTTTTTTTTGAGTAGAGCAGTTTTGAAAATTTCATAAAAACCAATATTCGATTGCCTGCCAATGGTCGCCAAACGCATACATTCACCTTCAAAATTTCATAAAACCATTCAAAGCGGCGCGTAAATATTTTTTTTTATGCAAACCATCTCTACAGTCACATGCACTATGATGGCGTCTGCGTTACCATTTACCAAAATGGTTTTAGTTTTATAATTTTTTTCTATTCGGCTTTTGTTAGGTTTTACATTTACTAACACTAACGCGTTTTTATATTTGGTCAACATTTTTTGTCATAAACTTCACACTAGTTGCTATGATGCAGATTTCAGTTCCATCTATTGCCCCGGTAATTCCTACATCTATATGTTAGAATAAAATCCCAAAATCAAAAATGTAATATTAAAGCTCGGTAAGCTGCTCGAGCTAAGATAAATTTCCTATACAAAATACATGTAAAATTTAGCTAGCTAAATGCAAACTAAAAAATTTCGCTCACGATTTCGCTGATCGGTATGCTGCTCTACGTGAAAAAAAATCAAACTGATAGTTTGCGTATTGTAATTTAGTTGGCTCTGCTAAAAATGTCTACACAAATTTTGCAGCAAATTAAATGCACGGCTCAAAACATGAAGTTATGTTAAACAATATCGACAGTTTGCTGCAGAAGCTGCCAGAAGAAAAGGTTGATGAATTAAATTTAAAATTCCAACAGCAAATTATGGATGAAATTAGAAAAATAAAAAATTAAATTTTAATTTTGTGTTTTTATTAAAAATAAATTTTAGTTTTATTCCAAAAAAACCGATCTTCACAACCATTCTAATGCTCCTTCTTCAGAATTAACATAATTTTTAATAACTTCTCTTATGGCTTTGCCGACATTATTTGGTCTTCCAGCATTCATTGAAAATTGGGAAGTGAACATTGAGTCTTCTGTGATGGTATTTCTCCATGCTCCTTCGACAAGCTTTCCATTGTCGAAATAATCAGCGTAGTTGTTTGGCACACAATTTTTAAACCACACAGCGAAGTATAAACTCAAAATGTCAGAAGAATTGTCAAAATTTATCTCTACACGAAGCTCTACATACATTTTTTAGCTCCAAATTTATCTGTACGTTTGTGTAGGCCGCGTCAAAATTTAGTTTAGCTCGAGCAGCATACCGAGCTTAAGCATTAAAACAATGTTTTACAAAATAATGTAATTTGGTGGCAGCCTTTCCATCGCTTATCGGCCATTTTACTATTCCCTTTTTGATATTAATTCTTAATATTTTTCTAGAGATATTATTTATTAAGTGCCACATCGTTGATTTTGCTCATCCGAATCTCATTTTCATGTTTCAACATTTACCCTGAAATCCTGTTGAAATTGCTTATTTGGATAAGTGGGTATACAATCTCCACAGCAAAATTTAAATATTTTGCGCTATTTTATCGCAGTCATCAGCTTCATCGCTGGAATCTTCATAGAAGTGTCGAAATAAGACTCCGACCATATTTACAAATAACTGTTCGGCCATTTTTGAAATTTATTTTAAAAATAATTTTGTATAGTTATCATTAAATATTCACACATTTATTTTAAATAAAACAACATGAATTTTTTTTCACAATAAACTGACGTTTAAATTTTACACACTAAAAAAAACTGTCATTTATTTTTTCTCGATGCTGATATATCAGAGAAAATATTTATCGGATTTCTCCGAAATATTATTTATCTGTTCTGTCATATTTCTCCGACATTAGAAAAAAACACGCCCATTCTAAAAGTTAAATCATTTATTTCACAAAGAACTAAAAATACAACAAAAATTGTTACACTGCACGCTAGATGCTAATAAAATGTTACGATTAACATTGTTGCGCAGTTTAACATTGTTGTATGCGAAACTCTATTCCTCCGTTCAAATAAAATTGCTTAAAAGAGACAGGCTAGGGCATCCAATTAATCAACTTTTTCATTAACCGATTAATCGACTAACTTTTTTTTAAATTAACCGGATAACCATGTAAATCGGTTAATTAAGATATGTAGTTGTTTGTTGTTTCTGAATAATGACATAGCATAAAAACAATATAAAATGTATACATATTTTGTCATTTAGACTTAGTTTT
Source organism: Tipula helvola (assembly GCA_963556165.1). Lineage (NCBI taxonomy): Eukaryota > Metazoa > Arthropoda > Insecta > Diptera > Tipulidae > Tipula > Tipula helvola. The sequence goes on from OY744481.1 coordinate 366,271,882, forward strand.
TTAATTTTTTATTCATCAAATAAACTAAACAATCACATTTTTAATTAATATTTCAAGTAAATAAGTTTTTTTTAATTATTTAATAATTTCATATTTTATATTAATAAAGCATCAAATCAGCTTTATTTATTTTGTAAAAAAATATTTTGTATTTTTTTTGTATTTTTTTATTCTGTACGATGATTTCTTGTTTGGCGGCTTGTTAGGTTTTATAATCATTATCACCTCTGCCACTTTCCACTGGTATGGAACGTATTTTAATCTGAAGGCTGCATTGATTACTTGCAGTAATTTTCGTACTCCTTTTTCTGGGAGAGTTTTAACTATAAGTCCAGTGATTAAATCATAACCAGGGGATTTTTTTGAACTTAAGTTGTTTTTAATTTCATCTTTTAGCTCTTGTAGTGTTACAGGTTTTATGTTTAGGTTATCCACTTTATTTACTGAAATTATATTTTCTTCAGCTGTTTGCCTTGGGAGGGGTTGAAATGTGTTTTCAAGATAGTCTGCAAACAATGCAGCTTTTTCTTTGGCACTTCTAGCCCAAGTTCCATCGTCATTCTTGATAGGAGCTATTTGTACTTTAGGCCTTTTAAGACCTTTAGTTGCTTTCCAAAGGGAGTAATTAGTGTCTTTGTTGCCAGAAAGGCCAGCCAGGTATTCATTAAAAGATTTGTTCTTGACTTCTTTGATAAGCATTTTTAATTTGTTGCTTAAATAATTAAGTCGTGATTTGCTTTGTGGTGCTCGATTCCTCTGCCAGATTTTTCGAGCTTTCCGCTTTTCTCTAACCAGATCTCTCACTTCTACTGGGTAGTTGATGTAACTTTCCGTTTGATTACAAGTAGGAGGAGTACTCTGCCATGCTGCTTGCAGAATACTGTTGTTCAGCAGCTCCAATTGAACCTCAAGTTCTGCCGGAGTTTTAATTGGTACTTGTAGTTCCGTATTGTCTTCGACTATTTTCCGGAAGAGGTCCCAGTTTGTTTTATTATTTGTTAACCTAGGTAAATTTTCTTTTTTGATAATGGTATCACTGAGTGTCATAATGACAGGTGTGTGGTCAGATGAAATTCCTTCACTGTTTTCGAGTAATACGTAGTTTACAGATATCCCTTTTGTTACAAAGAAATCTATCAAATCTGGTATCTTATTTGTATCCGCTGGCCAATATGTTGGTTTACCTCCAGACAGGAACTCGCAGTTTAGTGCCCGACCAGCTGCAAATAGCTCCATACCCTTATGGGTTGTTAGCCTTGATCCCCAATATGTATTTTTAGCATTAAAATCGCCTCCGATTATGAAGTTAAAACCGAGCGATTTGAGTAACGTAACATAGTTTTCTTTAGTCAGATTATAACGTGGAGGGCAATATATTGAAGATATGTTGATTACCTTTTGACTATTTATTCGAACATTAATGGTGGCTACTTGCATAATTTCTTCTTCAATTTTTACTCCTTCGTAATGTTTGATGTTTTCCTTCACAAATATGGTTGAACCTCCTCTCGCTTTTCCTGACGGGTGGATGGCGTGATAGCACTGGTATCCTCGAATTCTAACGAATGAATCTTTTGTCAAATGAGATTCTGAAATTAGGCATATATCTATCTTTTCTATATTTAGGAAAATTTCTAACTCTGGAATTTGTTGCAACAGCCCATTTGCATTCCAATTGGCGATTCTGAATGTGTTATTCATCTTCATAGATTAGTACATCATAGAAGTGATTTCATTCACTGTTTCTTGCTTATTTAACCGCTTATTTAAAGCGTCCAGGCTTCTTTCTTGTTTTAGTAGCCTTAAGTTTAATGCTTCTATATTCTTTAAATTTTTTTCAAGAATTAGGCTTTGACCGTCTTCGTTGTTACTTACTACTTCCCGCTGTTGTACAATCTGGGAGTATGTTTTTCGGCCTGCTATTGCACTTGTTAGTGGTAGTTCTACCACTGGATTTTTAGATATTGTCTTATTATTGAACATCCCACGGTTTAGCGGGCCTTGTTGTTTTTTATTTCTCAGATTTTGAAGTTCCCTGGCTACTTCACATCCTCTATAATTAGCGGGATGCTCTCCATTACAGTTTACACATTTTGGAGACGTAGCTTTTGTGAACCTACAATCTTGGGCGAGATGTTTTCCCGAACATTTCACGCATCTAGGCTCTCGTTTGCAATATTTCTGCGTCTGATTATATCCTTGGCATTTCTTACACTGAGGTATCAAGCCTGTGGATTTTCTTAACGCTTCTATTCGAACTCTCATGTTAAGGACTGCCCTAATATTGAAAATTTTTTCCACTTTTTCCGTGCTATTAAAAGTAAGCATAAACAATGGGAGCCCCCTTTTATTCATTTTAATCCCTTGATCAGTTACAGTTTTTTCTTTCTTTAGGATATTTACCGCATCCTCTATTTTGAAGCCTTGGTGTTTAAGGTCTTCCATTATATCCTGCTTTGCACAGGTTGGATGAAGACCTCTGGCCATCACTTTAATCGGACGATCATTTTTGTCCTCATATGTGTACCATTCCTTGCCGTCATCTGTCAGCTTTGAAGCCAAGGCTCTATAACTTTCAATATCTGTTGTATTGATTTTCCAAATATTGTTGTTCAGTGCTACAACTCTGTAATCTTTTGTAGTCACCGATTTCATTAACGATTGGATAGTACTATATTCAGTTACGCCAATAATGTTGATTGGTGGTGGAGCCTTTTCCTTAATTTTGGCAGTTTGGTTTTCCTGAGCTGGTACATTTTGCTGATTTTGATTTAATACAGCAGTTATTGAAGTGCGGCTTGAAGCTACAATCTCTGGAGAAGATTCTGCCTTCCGTTTTTTCGCAGGTCTTTTCTTCCTGTTCTTTTTTAAGATCCAGTCAGTTTCTTCTCTTAATTCTTCTTCGTCAGTGTGGTACTCTGTAGCACACTGTTCTTCTGGCTTCTTGGGTTTGTTATAGAGAATGTTATAAATTTCTCTATTTTCCTAAAACTAAATTATTAACTTGATTGCTATTTGATGTTATGTAGAATTATAGATGGCGGGTGGTTTCTAATGTTATTTGTAGAAACCGACCCACAAGAGAATTATTGTGTTATTTGACTATAGAACAACCATAGGAAGGCAGGTTGGTGAGATACGTAGAGTAGTTAATACCCCCAATATCTCATCCCTCTATGTAGAGTTAGCCTGTAACTTATTATGGTTGTGTGACCGAGTGTTAGTTGCTGGTATGTTAGTTATACTCACCAATATTGTATATTCTGCTACCTCAAGTTTTGTTGATTATTCTCAGGGTGTTTCAATAGAAACAGTTGTGATAATTTATCTTGTAATTAAATTATTCTTTATTGAATTTCAATTATAGTTTTTTTATTAAGAGATCACTATTGATTTATACTGGTATATTACGAATGACTTTTGTTTGAATGTTAAAATATGAATTAGCTTGGACTTATGAATTACGAATGACTTTTCTTTAAATTATAAATTACGACTGAGATTTGAATTACGAATGAGATATTTTTAGTTACTATTTTGTTCTTATATACTAAATATTGTGTGTTTTCCAACAACAACACATATACAAATATAATTGCTGATTTTCAATATTCTAAAAATCATTTCCCCATATCCATATTTTAATTATTTTGTTAAACATAAAATTCTGTTTTGTTCCGCATATTTTCATTTTAATTTCTTTTCCTCATATTTTATTTATTTTAGGTCATTATATATTATATTTTATTACTTTACTTTGGGTTACATCATATATTGTTTTTTATTTAATATTGATGTCCCACATTTTATTACTACCAGACGTTTATATTTTAATTTTGACGATTTTATATTTCCTTATATTTCATTATCACCAGACTTTATTATTTTATTTTACGCATACAATATTTCATAATTTATTATTTACTTTAGATCGCTTTTCTGTGTGATCTTTTATGTTATCCTTTTTACGGTTCATTATCCTATGTTACATATTTTATTTCTCTACGTTTTCTTAAAACTTACAATTGGTAAACAACCTAAATAATTGATACATACAGTTTCCTATGTTATCATTTACATTTTGTTTTTATGTCATATGTTTCACAACAGGTTGCAAAGCATTTTTCTCATGGAAAACTGAAGCATCCTGTTCCTCAGGTTCCTTTGATTGTAAAGAATTTTTCAGTTTCTCATTTTCTAACTTAAGAGATTTTACTTCGTTCATTAAATCCGACGTAATTTTTTCAATGTTACATAGTTGTCTGCGTAGTTCTGCATTTTCTATCTCAACTGTTCTAGCTAATGATGTTGGTGATCTTTGCACTATGGAACTTCTTCCAAATGGGTCAGAGTTCATCAGCTCTGAAGTATTGCGGTCATTGGATATCGACGACTGGGAGCCCGCTTGCTCACCCCTCAAAGTCGCCGGCACTGGGTATCCGATTCCCTGCGCCGTAAGGTTATCTCGTTTCGAGTCCCCCATATTGGTTATTATTTTCAGGGAACCACCCTTAGCTAGTTTTGGTCCGCGAATGGTATTTTATTTCCCATTTACCCGCCCGACAAATCAGTAAGAGTTTTCCCCTATCCGCCATCTGGGGACGCGCCCGATGGGAGTCTAGCAACTCCGCACGAGATCCTACATGATGGAGACTCAACGCTTTCGAGTTTTATAGAACAAAACGTCATAACAAGTTAGCGCGACATCAGGGGAACTCACGATTACCATTGTTTCGTTTCCATTGGTAACAACCACATCGCAGCGCATCGATTTTCGAATAGTGTTTATGATTTTACATTACAATAACTTGCAAATAAATTAACTTTGTTGAATTAAACTGTATACATAAGAAGAAAAACATGAATTTCTTAGTTATATGAGATATTCTAACCTAAAAGTACAAAAACACTGTTTTTTGACATATTTGAGGTTATCTAGCACCGCGATTTTTTTTTTCTTCAAAAATCTATGTATGGGATCTTATAGTACAAGTCTTCTTCTTTCAAATGCCGTTGAGTTTGCTCAAATATCTTTTTTTTCGCCGAGATATCGCATTTTCGAATTCGCATGTTCGTGAATTTTTCGGTATATGAAAATTTTATACCGTAGGCATAGATCAGAATAGACAGATGTGGATCTTGTATGGGTCATATTTACATTCTAAATTTCAATACAATAATTCCAATCCAATTCTTTTAGAGCAGGACGTACATTTCTGTCTCTTTTTATCCTTTTTTACGTATGGCTATTTTGATTATATCAAAGCAAACATAAACCAACTTCAAACAACATTTTATTTTATAATATATACGTCCTGCTCTAAATGAATTGGAATGGAATTTGGTATTGAAATTTGGAATGTAAATATGGCCCATACCAGATCCACATCTGTCTATTCTTATCTGTGCCGTAGGTATAAAAGGTAGTGTTACTATACCGTATACCGAGAAATTCATGAATGTTCAAATTTGAAAATGCGAAAAACAAAATATTTGAGCAAACTCAACGGCATTTGAAAGAAGAAGACTTGTACTATAAGATCCCATACATAGATTTTTGAAGAAAAAAAGAATCGCGGTGCTAGATAACCTCAAATATGTCAAAGAACAGTGTTTTTGAACTTTTAGGTTAGAATATCTCATAAGCCTGACAAGTTAGAGCAATTCTGAGCCCATATTCGGATTCAGCGTGAAAAACTACTTCGGAAACAACTATTCATTGTCCAGCGGCAAAATTTTGCGGGTATAGGTTATTAATTCCAAACTAAGAAATTCCTGTTTTTCTTCTTATGTATACAGTTTTATTCAATAAAGTTAATTTATTTACAAGTTATTGTAATGTAAAATCATAAAAACTATCAGAATTCGAAAATCGACGCGCTGCGATTACAATGGTAATCGTGAGTTCCCCTGATGTTGCGCTAACTTATTATGACGTAAACACTCGAACGCGTTGAGTCTCCATCATGTAAGATGGCTTGTTTGAAAGGCATCTTTAAGTGTTTTACGACAAAAATAAAAAAATTAAAATAAAACGGGGCCTATATAGTTTGATTTTTCAGCAAAAGACTATTTGAAACTGAATTTCAATGGTTATATTGTACATTAACACCAAAGTTTAATATGCTTATTTAGAAGTATGCAAAATTATCTTTCTAACGAGCTATTACACGTGGAAATGTGACAATAAATACTTAAGGAACACGTATTTGAAAGATGGCAACGTTCGAGTTTTGATAAAAAGAATTATAACGGTACTCCGTGAATATTGATCCCAGAGAGTTTTTACTCAAATTATATTTTTTTTATCCAGATTAACGATCTCCCCCAATTTCAAAATAATTGTACACCTTGCCCCCGTATGGATGTCTGATTTCGCGTGGAATGGCTGTATAGATAAATAAATCAAAAATAGGGGTTATAATTCTTTACTCTCAAGTTAAAGTGACTTAAATCGATTTAAGTCAAAACTGATTTTAGTCCACAATTGGCACTTTATTTCAATTATTTAAATATTACCTCGACTCTGATGTGTCAATCTTTAATAAAAAACTGTGCAAGGTAGATGAAATTATTAAGAGATATCTCTTGTAACTTTTATCCCATCGTTAAAAGAATATTAAACTAATCTCCTAAAAAATTAGCAAAAAAAGTCACTTTTCCTTGAGAGTAAAGCATTAAAAAAAAATGACCTTGACCTCCAAATTATCTTGAAGATGAAGGAGAAATTCACAACCAAGCTTAAAATGAAATTCCTTGTTAAAAATTACCTAAAAATAAACCTTGCTCAATTTTTTTGGACCGAACTCCGCGAGATTTTTAGGGGTTTCCATACTTTTTCCTCACCCTGTACATACTTAGAAAACGTGGGTTCTCTATTAGGGGATTTCTGGCGTGATTTACACGTGTTAATTTGTTTTGAATAAACAAAACCAAAAATAAAAAAAAACTGATAAGACCATAATAGAATGATAAGAATGCACGCTAGTTATTTGTTATTGTCATCGTTATGGTTTGATAAGAAAAAAATGTCCCATGTACACACAGGTACTGCTGTTGTATTGTAAAACACACCTTTCATATCAGGTTACATCTTTAAATTCATTGTTGGAGATAAGATAAGTAATTTTTATTGTTCTAGTCATAATTTCTAAATTGAAACGAATACGATTTTACTTTATGCATAAAAATGGGCGTAGTTATTAAAAAATTGTATAACTTATAATTGAATGTACGTAAATAATTTCTACCAATATACGATAAATATTCAATTTATATAGAGCACCGACCACAATCCGGTACAATGTTCAGATTCAATTTTAGTTGTAAACAATTCTTACAATAATTTAAAACGTGAGAAAGCTTATTTTCGGTGTTGATTAGATTAGAAAAAAAATATTTTATTAAGTGCACTTATTAGTCGTGGAATAAATCAAAAAGCGGGCAAATGAATGAAAAACTGGTTGAAAGGTGGCAAGCATAGTCATATGATTCTTTTTATCATATGATTTTAAAAATTATTTAAGTACAGATAATGCCACATCGTGTCAGGTTATTTCCCTAGAAGAACGCCTTAGAGCAAGTAATCTAATGTCGATTTCGATCCGTCTTCTACACCTCTGTAAAAAAACACTCTATATTTCTGTTCGAATCGAACAATACAATCGAATTGCCCGTTGTTGTATATTTGGCCCATGTGTTTGACGTCTATAAAAAATATGTTTTTCAAAATAGAATTTTCCATACTTATAATGACACTATGACACTATGACAGTACTGATTTTTGGTATCAGTAAAACAGGTGTTAATCTGCCAACAAATCGTGATTTGTAATCGAGCAAAAATTTTGCTCGGCCGATTGCTTTTTCTAGACGAATCGATCGACTTGACAGCACGAAAATCGCTCTTTTGATAACCGATTGCTTTTTTTAAGTGAATCGAAAACGAAATTAATGTCGTATTCGATTCACCAAACAAAACTGATCTCGAGCAAAAAAAAAACTGAACTGGTCAATTTTTGACTATGAGGAGTTCAGTATTTTTTGCTCGAGATCAGTTATTTTTGGTGTATCGAAAACGACATAAGTTTCTTGCAAGTGGCTGATATACCAATTGTTTACGATATCCAGTTGTCAATTTTATCAATAAATCGGGATCTTTTTGTCGTTAAGTGTGTATTGTATTCGCAAATGTTGTATTGAAAATAGTTTTGTTCTGTGATTGTTATGATCAGAGTGATAATTTTATCAATTTTTTCTCTCACTTTTAATATTTTTTTAAAAAGTCGATAACACTGTTTAATTTTGAAAAAATATGTCCAGTTTCAATGACAGCGGTTGCACCTGATTTTTCATTTGTAGCTGTTGTTCTTTCCGCCTTTTTTTTCGAAAACATACACGCATCCAAAAAATTAAAGGAACACTAATTTTTTTCAATTTTTTTAGTGTTTTTTGAAGAGCTGTATCTTTGGAAAATAAGTTCGTACAGAGATGAAAAGAAAAGCATTTTAAAGCTTCAAATCTCTAGTTTTGAGACTTTTGAGCAGAACATTTTTGTGAGATACCATTATCGCGCAATCATAAGAAAGAGCGCGAAAAAAAAATTAGATTATTTTTTTTTTGTAAGGATCCATGGGCTCGGGAAATTTTTTTTAAGTTAAACCAATTAACGTCGGTTAGCCTGTTAATTACGCGTAAATTTAATTTCATTCTGGTCTCTCTATGTCAACTTTTTGCTGAGATATCTGACTTTGAATCAAAAAAGATCCTTTTGTCTTTGATCATCGATATCTCAGCAACCAATGATTTCACAGTAAATTTTAGGGCAACATTAAAACTTGAGTAAATTTCCTACAAGAACCTTTAATGATTAGTTGAGAACAAATTTTTTTTTCACCCTCAATACTGATTTGAAAAAGTACAAAAAACGGCTTTTTAGGTTGTCTTAGTAAATCTACCGTTACTTTACAAATATTGACGAAAAGACACATGTTGCTAGGTCATTTTACAGTTTAATATACTACTAATAGCCCTGTATTATTTTCAAATTGATCCATCCAACCGGTTTTCCGGACAGATTGATCAAAGTTTTACAAAATAATTAAAGGAACAAGTGATCTTCAAAATAAAAAGACGACCTTTTTCACATTTTGCGTTAATTTCTTGTTAACCCTTAACGATCGTACGATTTTTTTTGTAATACTCATAAGAGACAACAGAAAATTGAATAAAGTTCTACAATATGACCAATTATTATGGAAGTTTGCCATTTCTTATCCGATTGACCCTTAGTACAGTATGTGTATATCGATGTGTTATAAAATTCCAATCTAAAACATAATAAGAGGACATTACATTTTTATTGAAGAATCATCTAGGGTAAACATCTCTTAATTTTTTTGTAAGATTTAGCATAGGGAGAATAATTTTTAAGAATGGTAGAAATGATTGTTATTATTTTACGATAGTAGGAAGCATCAGCTGAATTAATATCTAAAAATATAACAAAAAATAATTCAAAGGCAGGTAATCTTGATTTGTAGCCAATGAGACAAAATGGTTAATGCGCCATATACTCGCAGATGAAATGAGTTGTCATAGGTAATAGTATTTGTGCAAGCTATACTATCCTCGAACCAGTACTAATCTCGAAGACCTTGAATATGACTATGTAATTTATCCCTGAAGACAGATATACGCCTGTCTTCCTTTAATTTTTGCGTTAATTTATTGTAAAGATTAAGCCCATAAAATAATATTTTGTTGAGCTAACGTAATGCGACAATATTCAATATATAAATTAGCTTTTTGGCGAGTGTTGTATAGCTATGAACATCATTGACAGCGCGAGTCAAGAAATTATTCCTGATTAGATCATGCTTGATTTTGAGGATGAATAGGATGGTTTCAAAGTCAATTAATTCTTAAAATGTTAGCAGGTTTGAATCAGATTTGAGATGAGTTAGAATTGGCAACCCTTTTATTGTCTTAAGACATTTGTTAATGCCGAAGTAAAAAAAATTAATTAAAAAATATTTTATAATGTCACTTCAAAATAAAACAATAATAAAAATTTTCCGTTCATGCAAAGGAAAAAATTATTTGGAAGTTGAAAGAGATTGTCATTTTTGATTTAACAATATCGAAAAATTATATTATAATTAATTGTTTTGAATCAAATTATTGTAATTATTTTGAAGGTAATTACAATCCGATTGTTTATTGATACTATTAAGGTATCCATCTTTATGTCTATCATCTCTAAAACTCGTCCAGTGGTATGGTTCGCTTCTTTTTCCAGAATTTTAACATTTTCCAAATAAATTTCGTGGTTAGTTTCATATAAATGTGTAGATAAAGCACTCGTAAGATCAGAACTCACTTTATTTAGATTCAATCTTTTATGTTGACAAAACCTGGTGTTTAAAAGTTATTTTATTTGTCCAATATACGTCTTATTACACTTACACATAACTTTATATACAACATTCTTGTTGTTTCCTAAAGATATAGGGTCTTTAAGAGGCGAGAAAAGTGAAATACCAAAACTACTACATGCCTTTCCAACTGTTTTGGAATTATATTTACTCAAACAGAACTTTATTTTTTCAAAAAGTGATTTCACGTACGGAATCGATACATATCTGGGACGATTTTCTTCTAATAGTTGAATAATCTCTAAGGATTGGCTATTTTCTGTGGAATTTTTATGAATCGTTGAATTTATGATAGGCCGGATGAACGAATTTGGGTAGCCATTATTAATGAGAGTACTTTTGAGGAGCCGAAAATTAATTTTGTGAAATATTGGGTCAGAGAGTTCAAAAATTTTATTCGATAATAAGCTTCAAAGTATTTCTTTTATATGCTAATAGAAGATGAGAATGGAAATTTAGATATCTGCCTGACCAAGTTGTTTTATGAAACCAATCCGTCGACAATGAACCATTATCGTTGCGTACAATAACCAGATCTAAAAAAAGCAAACTCTGCAATTCAAAGAATGCTGCAAATAAAATATCTATTTTATCTGTAGGAATGGCTGTGATGATATCATCAACGTAACGGTAATAAAAAACTGGTTTAAAGTTGAGAGAATTCAGAACACTTTTTTCAACAAACTCCATAACCAACTCCGCAACGGCTGGACTAGTCGGTATGAGCCCATGGGGGAACCAAATAGTTATTTATATGTCTTATTATTGAATGTAAATTCACTGTTTTTGGAAAATTAACTCCATTGCTTCAATATATACTGGACTCTTTTCAACTTAGTCTTGGAATTCTTTTTAATTTCGGACCATCTCTCATCAATTAATGATATTGCTAGTTTACTTTGTATATTGGTAAAAAGAGATACAACATCCAAGAGGTACAACAATATTTTTAATTTTGTCCTTAAAGTCAACCGAATTTTTGACAGCGGCGAAAAGATTTTCCAACCTAGTGCAATTCAAAATTTGTGACACAAAGGCAGAGAGATGGTACAATGGAGTTCCGAACGAACTTACTATGGGTCGGTACGGAGCATTCACTTTATGAATTTTTGGTAACCCATAAAGTCTTGCTACAACACCATGAAGACTTTTTAATAGTTTTGTTTCCGAATACGGTATTCTACCTTCATTATGCCAAGTGGTTACAATGGAATTTAATTTCCTCTGTATGGACGCTGTATTATCCTTACCTATTAATTTGTAGACATCGCTATCTTACAAAATGGACTGTATTTTGTTGACATAGTCACAACGATTTACAACCACAGCAGTGTTGCCCTTGTCAGCTCTGGTGACCAAAATTTCAGAATGGTCACGTACAAATTTTTTGGAATATGTAACATCTTTTATGAACCTTATGTCATCTGCCGTTAAAATCTGTCTAAGTCCACTACAATTTTTAAAATTATGTAGTTAAAATATTCACTAATTCATTACGTAAAACTGGCTTATCTAATTGTTCATCACTATTGTTTATTAGCGAGCCTTCAACATTTGCAATAATCTGGACGTATGGTACATACTTTGCACAAATTGGAGGACAAAACTTCTCTCCCAACTTGAGAATGTTTAACTAACCATTCATTGTCAATGTTAAAATTAAATATTGGAAATTGAATTATTGTTACCTGCGTTTCTGCAACATCTTCAGTTTCCTGTTGACTAGATGGGTGTGTAGTTTTTCGCATTTTTTTTCCCAGATATACGTATACAAATCCTATTAGAATAAACAAAATTTTATTGGGTTCTCATTGAATTTCGCATGTACTGGTGCGTATTGTACACTGTTAAGAATTCAAAATTTTTCTATAAATGTAATATTATTAAATTAAATTTCAATTAAAATCAATGTACTAAACGGACATAATTTTAATTCAAACTTATGTATATAAAAAAATTTATAAAATGTGAACCAGAAAGCTCATTTATTTTGAAAAATCATGATTCAGTTCATAAATGAATACATAACGTAACATAATGTTAATTTGTGATATAACCGTGGATTATTTTACTAAATTACTCAAACCTCACGGCAGAATAAAATAATAAAACAAACACATTTAGCGTTTTTTTAAAACAAAACAATTTTTTGTATAGCTTAGTCCGAATATTAAGTAAGTTTAATTAAGCTTATTAAATTAATTTTACTTTGTTGGTACCTATCGAGCTACATATATAAGTGTACTAAATTTAAAACCAAAGGTCCGAACCATTAAATAAACGTCAAACTGTTTTAGTATAGGGTGTGTGAATTAATTCTTAGACTCGACATTTAGATGTCGCTACGTGAGATTGCGTATAGTTTGACAAGCAATGGGGCATGCTTATAGTAACAATATTCGCCGCTGTTTTAGAATGCAGCACCCTCGGTAAAGGTTAGCATGGCAAATGTTATTTGTGTTTTGTATCGAAAGTGTATGGTGAATTTAATAACAGAAAAGAATTTGAATATTTTAAAATGTTTATAAGTCGTTTATCGATGCGTTCGTACTTCGTAGCCATAAAATTAAACGTCAAACTTTATTGTAACCTTTATCACGACGGTAATGGCATCTGATGTGCGGAAACAAAAACAAACTCAACACAATTGTCACAATTGTCAATCTAATTCAGAGCAGAAAGTGTTATTATTCATATTACGTCATTTTTTTGTAATCAATTTAAAATGGATCGTGATAAGTTGTTTTTTCGAGGGGTTCTTCTTTTCTTTTTTTGATTCCAAGAAAACTGCCGCTGAAGCTCACCGTTTGCTTTCTGATACTTATGGTAATCAAGCTCCATCGAGAGCAAGCTGTTTCAATTGGTTTCATCGATTAAAGTGGTAATTTTGACTTACGAGACAAAGAACGGCCAGGTCAGCCAAAAAATTTGAAGATGCCGAATTACAAACATTATTGGATGTAAATGCATGTCAAACGCAAAAAGAACTTGCAATGCAGTTAAACATTGACCGATCAACCATTTATCATCGTTTGCACGCAATGGGAAAGATTCGAAAGCTAGGAAGATGGGTCCCACTGTCCCACATCAGCAGTCCGAAAATCAATTGAGAGCACGAATTGAAGCATACAAAAAAAATCTTGCTGAGTACAAAAAACATAGTTTTTTGCATCGAATTGTTACTGGCGATGAATAGTGGGTCTATTACGACAATATAACCCCAAACGTAAAGCAGCTTACGTCGATCCAGGTTATGCTGAGTATTTGGTGGGTCCAGAAAGGTGTGGTGTATTATTAGCTGTTAAATCCAAATGAAACGGTTACAGGTGATCGCTACCGACGCCAACTGGACAATTTGGTACGTGCATTAGACGAAAAACGGCCAGCAATAGCGAACAAAAGCTATAAAGTTTTGTTTCATGATGACAATGCCAGACCACATCGTGCAAAAACCGCTCAAAACAAGATAGAGCAACTCGGTTGGGATCGGCTTGAACAACCTGCGCAGTCTCCAGACTTTGCATCTTCCGACTACCATTTGTTTCGATCAATGCAAATAGGCCTGGCTGATGTACGCTTCCGAAACGCCGGAGAAGTGCGAAATTGGATCGATGGCTGGATAACTGGGAAAGTTGAAGGCTTCTTCAAACGAGGAATCCGCAAACTTCCCAGGAGATGGCAGGAAGTCATAGCTAACGATGGCGAATATATTGGATAAAATATACTGTATCGTTATCTTTTAATAAACATTTCTTTTTTATAAAAAAAGTCTAAAAATTAATTCACACACCCAATATAAATTATAAATTTGTTCCAATAAGAATTCTATTTCCAATACAATTATTACAATAGAAAAAATAAATTACACCAAAAAAAATGTTAAGCAAACAATTAGTTTATAAAATACTTTTCCGTGAATAAACGTCGAATTTGTTCAGGTATTCCGTGCAATATCAGAAACTAAGTTCAAATTTGTCGCCAAAATGCCGTTATTGGCCCTTAATCAAATTCGGCAATTTGAAGTTTAAAATTAAAAGCACATTATTTCTCTGGTTAGGGAATACTTTCATAGTTTAATGGATGGGGAATTTAATCAGCTATTTCGTGAACTATCACAACTTGAGTCCAAATCTCTGTGAAACTAACAAAACAGTGTGAAACTAACACATATAAAAAATGGGATTTTTGGGAAAAACTTCACACCGATGTTGAATAGGGGTACGATGACTATATTATTGTATTTTGTAATGTGAATTTTCTTGATGTGATCATAAATATTTTTGAAATAAATTTTTGATTTAATTTTGAATTTTCTAAAATAATAAGGAGAAACATTAAACATATAAATAATATAAATAAACAGGTAATAAAAGTTTATAAACGGCGTTTATAAATAAAATGAACGGTTTTTTGTCAGTGTAACGATGATGCCTTTAATAATTCACTGATAAGCGGTTTCTTGCGTTTCATCACCAAAATTAAACGAATTTATTTTTATTTTTATAAAATTTAGTATATTTAGAATCTTTATCTTTTTATCGAATATAATTTTTCTATAATATTAATGTACATATAAAGTTAAAATTAGTATCAATACACACTACATTTAAATGCTAAATTTTAACTCAAAATACCCTACAAATACGCTGCTCCACGCTAAAAAATTAATAATCTCAAAATAGTAATTTAAAAATATCTGTGATTATATAACTTAAATTCTAACGTCACGTCTTAATTCTAATAATATAGGAAAGATTTTCATTCATTAGGGACTGGCTTATAACCGTACCGAACTACAAACCATACACTTGCATTGGATAATATTACGAGTACTATTATTACAATAAACCACCAAATAGAATTGTTTTCGCAAATTGTTGGCAATGTGTCATTTTGAGAGATCTTATTATCACTTGTAGTCTCGCAAATTACCGCAGACGGTTGAGGTGCGACTGTCACAGGTTCATGTGAAAAATTCTCTTCACATCCAATACCTCTAATGTTGATTTGATTTGATTTTATTTTCATTGTCTTTTTAACCACATGCTGAATATTTAATTGCCGGAATAACGATAACGCTTCTTTTAAATTCGTACAATGCCAGTCATTTTCTGATATATCGATTAATCTCAAATGGGGAAATAAATATTTAAATTCAATGAAAGTCATTTCACCCAGTTTGTTATCATTAATAAAAAGTTGTTCTAAATTATCGAGCACTGATAATGCATTAAAATTCAGCTTTAACATGTTATTTGACCCAATATCTAATATTTCTACGCTTCTCGGCAATACGTCTAACAACATTTGATCTATTTGATATAAATTCACAGAATTTAAAATTAAAATTTTAAGATTTATTAATTTTGAAAAAATATCCGAATCCGTGTCGCGATCAAACCGTAACGGATTTGATGACAAATCTAGATACGCTAAATTGGTCATGTTGCGAATAAAATCGAATCGAGTTAATGAATTATTTTTTAACGACACTTGTATAAAATGTTCCGTATACCCCGCCGCCACATTATCACTTTGCAAAGCATTATTATTTGCCGATAAACTACTACCAAGATTAGAATTCAAACGCAATTTTTCAATATCATTGTTATTCAAGCTAATGCTACCATTTTGTTTAAAATTTATTGTGTCACTATTTGCGATTTGATTATAATCTAAATTTACATAATTTAAGTCCGATATAAAAAATAAGTCGTTGCCCACTTTCGAGATTTTATTGTTCGATAAATTTATTTCTAATAATTGGTTTAACTTATTAAATGGTTGGCCAGTAATCGTGTCGATTTTGTTGGCCGATAAATCGATACGCACTAAATTTTTTGCACCAATAAAATGTGAATCGTATAGTTGTGTTAATAAATTATTCGATAAATTTAAAACAATCAAATTCTTTGCCCATTTAAGTGATTTGGGCGGAATCTCCTGTACACGGCATCCACTTAAATCTAATGTTCGTACGATTGGAAAATACTCAAATAATTGAGATGGTATGATTTTAAGTGTTGAATCAACAAATTTCACCGTCGTAATTTGTTCCGGATGATAATCGGAATGTAACTCAACATTTATATCACTATGATAATTCCTTAAGGTGCATGTTGTGCTTGTGGCAGTTTCATCGCACTTAAATTGTAGACACTTCACGATACACACGAAAATTAAAATTAAAAGAAGTAATAATGTAGAACTGTAATGATAAAAACCCAAATAATTTATTAAATCATTATTAATTTAAAATTGTATTATGTATTACGTACTTGTTCATTTTTTGTTCAATTTTTTTCAGTGCTGAGTGTATTTTTAGGTCGAAAAATTTGTATTGACTAAACATATATTAATTTGATATCCAAAGACAAAGAACTTTTGTTTAATAAATAATGTGATAGTAGACAATAAGATTAGATAAGAAGGGTTGCATTAGCGATTGTATCGATTTATTCGGTTTACCGTAAAATCGAAGAACAATTCTGTAATTTCGAAGAACAATTATGTCAGATCGCGTGCTATTTATCAATTGTTTATGTTCTGTTTTATTTCATAAGAGAGACGACTGAGATAATTTTACCTAGCTAGCTTGAATACGAGTGTCAGCTTGAACGCTTTAATATACTTTTTGATCCAATCGTTTGTTTTACTAAATATTTTGACATTTACCGTTGAATAAAACAAAATCAAGTAACGGTTATTTGCTCAATATTTTAAAAAAAGTTAGTTACACTTTTTAACGCAGAAAAAAAAATTTTTTAGTATCAAGTTTAAAGCGTTGGTTTTTTGTCTAATCTTTTTGATTTCTTTTACTCGTATTATCACTATGCAGGCATTTTATCAACTTGTTTTTTATTAATATCAAATTAACTAAAATACAGACATTATTTGGGTGGTATAGAATTAATGGAAATGTTTTCCACTTTTACCGAATTGAAGGTATGGAGAAAAATACGTGGTACAAACCTTTATATGGGTACCGGAAGTCATGTTTGAGTTTTATGGTATTTATTTTTTTAATGCGATTGTGTAGCACTGAGTAAAACAAACAATTTATGCAACATATTTCTTTTTCTTGTTGTTTTTTTTAAGATACAGGGTGTCAAATATTTAAAAATTTAAAGCAAGTGGCGTTGTATTTATTGCTATAGAAAAAAAAAATAATTATCGGAAAATTGGGCTCATTTTAAAGATAATCTGATAATCTGAAGATTCATTTTTTTATGTTTTTCCTCATAGTTCTATTAGACATACTAAAAAATCAGCGCAACACCTTGTTTTGTTTTCTTGCCTAATACATTTAAATATGACAATCTACAAATTTTTTATATCTCAAAATAAAATTTAAAACAAAATTTATTGATAAAAAATATTTTATTACAAAATAAAAACAAATATTTGAAATTGACAATCACAATTTAAATTTTACGTAATCTTCACTCTTTCTATACTTACTAAAATTTAAGTAGCCTTCTTATGATGGAACGGCTGCGGGAAAATCGCTAGTTCCATTTTTCGATTTTAACTTCTCGAACGTTGGTTTTTTAATAAGTTGGATGGATTGGATTTATAAACAGCACCTGAACAATATTCAAAAACCATGTTAGTCTTCAAGGTTTTTGCCCATTTGAATAATTCTGCATGGTTTTGATATCATAGACATGTAAATTATTTAAACATATGTATATACAGGGTGAGGAAAAAGTATGGAAACCCTTAAAAATCTCGCGGAGTTCAGTCCAAAATAAAAATGAGCTAGGTTTATTCTTAGGTCATTTTCAACAAGGAATTTAATGGTGAGCTTGGTTGTGACCTTGAACTTCATGTTCAAGGTCATTTGGAGGTCAAGGTAATTTTTTATAGGGAAATCCCAGTTTTTAACATCGGTTTCGAAAAGAGCGATCAATTGTACGTCCGAATATATAGTTTCCATGACCTCCCAAGGTCACCTGAAAGAATATATGTATTTTAATTGTAAAGCTTATGATTTGCTATGAAAATTTAAAAATAAAAAATTGATTTGTTTAATTTTTATTTTTTTTTAATGTTCGTAGCAAATCATAAGCATTATATTCCTTCAGGTGACCTTAGGAGGTCATTGAAAATACATATTCGGACGTACAATTGATCGCTCTTTTCGAATCCTATGTCAAAAATAGAAGTTTCCCTATAAACAAATGACCTTGACCTCAATATGACCTTGAAAATGAAGGTGAAGGTCACAAACAAGCTCACCGTTAAATTCCTTGTTGAAAATTACCTAAGATAAACCTTGGTTATTTTTTTTTTCGACATACTCCGCGAAATTTCTAGGTGTTTTCATACTTTCACCTCGCAATGTAAATTGCTTCAGATGATCTTGGGAGGTCATGGAAAATACATACTCGGACGTAAAATTGATCGCTCTTTTCGATTCTGTTATCAAAAATAGGGGTTCTAATTTAAAAAAATGACTTTGACCTCCAAATGACCTTGAAAATGAAAGTCAAGGTCACAACCAAGCTCACCATTAAATTCCTTGTTGAAAATGATTTAAGAATAAACACACACATTTTTAAATTTTTTTCGGCAGAAAGTGTAAGAAGTAAGAATAAACCTTGCTCATTTTTTTTCAACTCTGCGAGATTTTTAAGGGTTTCCATACTTTTTCCTCACCCTGTATATGTTATGTTGTACATAATAAATACAGAATATGTACGATCATTTGGTATTTGTACACAACTCATTTGGTATGCAAACCTTATCTACTGGGTTAAGTTAATTAAAAGGCAATCTATAGGCGTGTTTTAGTATTCGTTTCTGGTCTAGATCGCGATAGTAATTATTCCAATTTAGTTAAATTACAATTAAATGTTGTCAAATTTTTGAATTAAATCAGGTAGATTCAAATCATTGCTATATTCAACAACAAAAAAAAAAAAAAAAAATACACGAAAAATATTAGTTAGCTATCTTGGTATCCTCTTGTTATGGATAAACTCTCCAATTGGAAAAATTATACAGAACTATATCATACTGCATAAAGACTGTTTTTGCCTTTATCACGCAATGATGAGGTAGATGATAATTCTTTTCGTCGGTATTTTCTACAGTCTCCATGTGATCCAATTGCTCGTATTCTTCCATAAATGAAGCATATTAATTTGCGATATTCGGATTTTGAGTGAGCTTACGATCAAGAGTCATTAGCCTTTTTAGTGCAGCTTGGAAAGTTGATCCCAATTGATGCACTGTTGTTTTAAATGGAAGTCTGACCACATATCGACCATCTGCATTTCGTTTGGTACGTTGTATGTAGTGAACTTCACAATATTGTCCTTCCTCCGTAAATTTTGGCTTTAATGATGGAACTTCTTCCATTTGCCAGAATCATTGGAGCATATTTAGGTCGGCAACATTATTTGTCGCAGTGATGTGGTGCAAATTGTGTGATGGCTTTGTTTCAGAATTAAGACAGCTACCAAGTATCCAACCAAATTGCGCGTTGATTGAGCAAATAAATGTTCCTCGATCTTGATTTTTTGCTGAAGTAGTACTTCCAGAAATGCATCATTCCTAGAATGATGTCGATTGCTGCTGGACGATTATAAGCTGGATCGGCTAGGTCTAAAGATTAAATAACAGGCTACTGCTGGTTATCAAATTGGAGTGATGGTAATAGTGGTGTTAATTTCTTTAGGATTACAGCATTGATTGATAAGCGGTAATTTTGATTGTATCGTGAGGTGATTGTACACCATCCAGGAATAGTAAGTAATAACCGTGTTACATTGGGGTTAGTAAACTACTCATAAGTACTTGTATCTACTTGCAACTACTCATGCTCAAATGATGGTGTAGTTGAGAAGTACTTACGCATAAAATTAAGGGTAGAGCGATTTTAGTTCAAAAAATTCCAATAGATGGCTCTGTACTAGTTTTGGTTGTGTGGAATGTAATTTTTTAACCCTAATCTAACCAACGTGTGCCTTTTTGGCTCATTTGGTAAATGCAACGATTTTCAAAATAATGTTAATTTAATTATAAATTTGTGTGTATTTTATTTTAGAACATTTCCATACATTCCATACAACGTACTTGGCATTCTTTAGAAAAATTTAGTAAATTATTTGATTAGAATTTGAATTTACTGACATAACAAAAATATATTGGTTGTATTAGGGTTAAAAAAAATTTGTTTTTTATGTTTGTGATGCGACACGGCAATTTTTAAATCGCAAAAATATTTTAATTATTTTGTTATTTAATGTGTTATTACTTAAGGAACTGCCCCATGCAAGACGGAAAACCGGCATTTAAAACCGTCAAACCCAATTTCTGGCTAAATTGCTTCACTTTGCAATATGAAAATTATTTAGAAATAGTTCAAATCTATAAGTTCCACCTTATTCTAAGAAAATTTTATTAAAATTGATTTAATTTCATTCAAAAAGCCCCAATTTTATGTTTTGCCGGCCGTCAAGTAAAAATCCGTCCGTAAAGATATAAAATTGGAGTTTTTTGAATAAAATTAAATCAATTTTAATAAAATTTTCTACAAATAAGGCGGAACTTATAGATTCGAACTATTTTATAATAATTTTGATATTGAAAATCAAATAATTTGGTCAAAAATTGAATTTGACGTTTTGAAATGCCGGTTTGCTGTTTGTGCATGGGGCAATGCCTTTACTATTATTAATTATTATTAATGGAACAACGTATTTTTTGTCAAAATCTAGTAGTTTTATTTAAATTGAAGTTATGTTTTACTACTGTAACGAAAATTTGTGTTCCATTGAACATCTACTCATAAGTACTTAGCAGTAGCAAATTGTTTCCAATGGAACACAGTGAATAACACATTAAACAACAAAATAATTAAAATATTTTTGCGATTTAAAAATTGCCGTGTCGCATCACAAACATAAAAAACAATCTTTTTTTAACCCTAATACAACCAATATATTTTTGTTATGTCAGTAAATTCAAATTCTAATCAAATAATTTACTAAATTTTTCTAAAGAATGCCAAGTACGTTGTATGGAATGTATGGAAATGTTCTAAAATAAAATACACACAAATTTATAATTAAATTAACATTATTTTGAAAATCGTTGCATTTACCAAATGAGCCAAAAAGGCACACGTTGGTTGGATTAGGGTTAACAAATTACATTCCACACAACCAAAACTGGTATAGAGTCATCTATTGAAATTTTTTGAACTAAAATTGCTCTACCGATAATTTTATGCGTAACTACTTCTCAACTACACCATCATTTGAGCATGAGTAGTTGCGAGTGGATCATACAAGTACTTATGAGTAGTTTACTAACGCCAATGGAACACGCTTATTGTTTAAATAGAAAGAGTTAAACGTAATTCAATTACAACAATAATATGTGTATTTTTTCATTATTTTTATTTTTTAGTTCGACATATAGAAAGAGAGACGCTGTGTTTTTCGGTTGCTAATTAGGCTTTCATTTTCCATATTCTTTTGTGCATTCAAATTGTTGAGAAGTCAATTAAAAAAACAATTAAAAAAACGATTTGTGAGTTGTGTTCGGGAGTGGGTGAGTTTATATTCAATTGTGATCAATTGTTTTTCTTCTGTATGGCAGTAAAATTTTTAAAATTTAAAAATGCCTCGCCTTGCTACTATAAGGGATTGTTCACACCAAGCGCGAGTAGCGAATTGCGAGCAACCATTTTTCAGAAAATTTTGACATAAAATACACCTAAATACAATGGATTTTTCGATTTAGAATATTATTACGATCACTCTATTCAAAATAAACTAAATTGAACCCTAAAAATGCTTTAAAATAAGTAAAATTACTAAATTCGTGCAAAGACGAAGTATTCGCCCATTCGCTAAAAAATACGTTCTACACGCTGTCCTTCCACAATTTGTAAACGTTGTTCTCGCGTAAGTCTATTCGTCTATTCATGGTGAAATGTCAATGAATGCTGAACACAAATGTCATATGAACAAGACAGTTGTCACACATGAATCCCAATGAGAATCCCAATTGGAGTACCTCCTATTGGATCACCCATTATAAATTTTAAATGATTTACTTACCACAGTGGTTTGAATTAGTTCCTCTGATTTGTTCAGCTTTAGCTAATTTTATCATCCGCAATGACCTAAATGCTATTTCGGATTCGAAAACTTTTGTTATTTCAAATTTAATTATTTAATGATGAAATATATTAATTTTACACTCAATTTCCAATAGCTCTTTAGTATTTCTAACTAAAGTATTTACTTAAAATCAATTAAAATTATAAAGGACAGATAACACTAAAAACCACATAAGCAGTGTTTAAACTCAAATTTCGTTCCTTTATTTACACTCTTTTTGCGAAAGGAGAGAAAAAATATTTTGTTTTGTTTCTTTCCTCCGGAATGAAATCCAACAAAATGAAATATCTCTCCTCTCCTATCATTTGTGTTTTATATGAGGAGAGATATTTTACTTTCTTCGATTTCGCTCCCGGGGAAAGAAACAAACAAAAAAATTTTTTGGTTCCTTTCACAAAGAGAGAAAAAAAGATAGAAGAAGTGAACGAAAAAATGAATTTAAACACTGCACATAAATATTTTTTTACAACTATGTTATCTTTGAAAATATAACTTATATGATATATAGGAGTTAACTTTTTTATACATTCATTTCTAAAAAGCCACTTATACATATATTGTTGTGTACCGTTCAATAAAAAAAATATTTAATTCAGAAATATCACGTTTTACACGAGGTAAATTGTTTGAAAATGCAAAAATCACTTATCTGCTTTTAGGCCATATTTCCACTTTAGAAATTTTATATATTTTTTTTTTCACAAAACTAAAATATCGCTTATATAACTTTGGTATATCAACTTTTTAAAATTCATTTCAAAATCATAATTCTAATACATACTCATAAGCGATTTCGTTATCTTTGGTGCATTCCGCGTTTCTCAACAAATTTTTGTACAAACTTGACAGTGTAATGTAGACATAAAATTGTATTAAATGAGCTAAAAATAATAAAATAACTTAAGTGCTCTTGTGTGGTTTTCGCTTTTGGACACAGGTTTAATGCTGTCATCTTTATGCTTTAGGCTAAATGTTGATTACTCGTTGTACATAATTTTTATTATTTTTTATATTTATTGTTTATACAATAAATTTTTTTTTTTTTTCAATTCGATATACCTACCGCAATCAAATGCCGCTAAAAAATAAAAATAAAAAATAAATAAATAATGCAAAACGCCCTTGGTGAGAATCGACAAGAAAGTTTATTTTAAATACATTAATGAATATCGAATGAAATAATTTGTACCAGCCTAAATGTTGATTAGCAGTTCTACAAATTTTATTTTTACATATCAATGTTTTACAATGTTTACAATACAAAATTTTATGTTTTTCAATTGGTATTGAAACGAAACAATGAAATGCCGTTATAAAATAGAAATGATATTATGAACTTTGGTGAACATCGAGAACACGAAACATTATTTTTTCCAGGTTTGTTATTAACATGTCAACCTACATCACTTAGGCTATTGAGTTAAACAACTTTGACATATAAATTGGAAATATAAAATATGCAAAAACTTTATTTACTCCAATAGTGCAAAGCACATTTACATAATTCAGAAACACAAAACTGTATTTGACCAAACATAGTACATATAGCAAAATAATTTTTTAGTTTTTTCCTCGATTTAAATGTTATACAATAATATGTAATAACCGGGTCCCATTTGAAACGCGATATGATACAAAACGCGATATTTCAAAACGCGGTAATTTTTTAATTTTTTTTTGACAATTTCTGAATTGGTCACAACCCACTTCTCTAGAATTCTAAACTCTAACCGATGATTCATGGCTTCGGCGCCTTAGAATTATCCCCCTTTGCTATCCTAGAGGGAGCCCCCCCCAGCCACCTTGTTCAAGGTATACTTCCCTTCGTCGAGTTGTTCGGCTTTTGGATTCCCACTAGTACCGGAGAAAGGAAGGTTCACCTGCGCAGCGATTCGTACATGCAGGTAAGGATAATTACAAATGGAGGTCGCCTGGTATCCAGAGGGGTTTGTTCACGGCTGGGCTTCGTTAGATGTGAACTTAGCTTGGTAGATTATCGCTTCGATCGACGGATCGCTTTACACCTTAATCCGGCCCATTTGCGATCCTTTTTCATTACTTAAGTCACTTTTTATCACCCGCTCAATGAGCGTTGGCCCGAAGGCGATGACAGTTAAAAGGCTACTATACAGCCAAAGTAAAAAAAAAATTGTAAAAAAGAAAACTAAAAACAAGTATGGTTAATTATTAATTTTAGATTTCACATATCATTAGAAATTAAAAAGAGTAGCAAGTAGGAATAACAAAAAAATAAAGTTCAGATTCTTCAGTATCTACACACAAAAAAATAAAAGGTCACCACAACACCGAATCGGTGTTACATAGTGTCCCACCGATCGGATATTTATAATTTGAATCCAATCGGATATTATAATAAAAATGGCATAAAATACATTTGGATAAAAATTTTTACACCGCATAAAAACCAAACAGGAACATTCATCTTTAGGAAAACACCTAGAGGTGCATTTTATTCAATTCAAAAGGAATTTTTATAAAAACTTATGTTTTCGGATAGATAAAAATATTTATCCGTTTATGCGTATTTAATTTTATAAAACTATATTCAGTTGGAGAAAAATAAAATACTTTTTCGGATAAAAAACCAATTAACACCGCACATTTTTTGAGTGTATTGTTTTTATCCCATTGGTATTTTATTTTAATGCATAATACCTATGCATATTAAAATCATATTATGATTTTAATATGTTCCGAAGGGTTGTAAGAGAATTGAATCTTCTCATCAGGCCGCTGCGACTAGACTGATTGTATCACAATTTAAATTCTATTATACAGAAAGAATATGCAGGTTGCTTTAGCGAATTTAACTAATACAGCCAAATTCTCTTACAATTTTACTTTTTCACGAAAACTCCAAACGGTGTAAATATTTACTCCGATAGAACGAAAATAATCTCTGGAAAGTACCTTTTAAAAAAATCCGCTGTTGACAACTTTTGCGTTTACTCCAAACGGTGCAAAAGTATACTGTTCGATCCTTTTGGATATTTTAAAATTTGTACCCGATCTTGCGGAGTTAATATGGTACTATTGGATAAAAAATAAAGCTTTTTTATGGGTGTGAAGTTTTTCCCATTTTTTTTCCCAGATATACGTATACAAATCCTATTGGAATAAACAAAATTCTATTGGATTCTCATTGAATTTCGCATGTGTTGGTGCTTATTGTACACTGTTAAGAATTCAAAATGTTTCTTCATATGTATTATTATTAAATTAAATTTCGATTAAAATCCATGTACTAAACGGACATAATTTTAATTCAAACTTATATAAGAAAATTTGAAAAATGTGAACCACAAAGCTAATTTATTTTGAAATATCATTATTCAGTTCATAAATGAATACCTACATAACGTAACATAATGTTAATTTGTGCTGTAAAACCGTGTATTATTTTAGAATAAAATAATAAAACAAACACATTTAGCATTTTTTTAAAACAAAACAATTTTTAGTATAGCTTAGACCGAACATTAAATTAGTTTAATTAAATTTATTAAATTAATTTTGCTTGTTAGTACCTATCGAGCTATTTCGATCAAATATAAGTGTACTAAATTTAAAAGCAAAGTTCCGAACCATTAAATAAACGTCAAATTGTTTTAGTACAAATTATACATTTGTTCCAATAAGAATTCTATTTCCAATACAATTATTACAATAGAAAAAAATAAATTACACCATACAAAAAATGTTAACAAAGAATTAGTTTATAAAATACTTTTCTGTGAATAAACGTCAAAAGGTTGCGAATTTGTTCAGGTATTCCGTGTAATATCAGAAACTATGTTCAAATTTGTCGCCAAAATGCCATTATTGGCCCTAATCAAATTCGGCAATTTGAACTTTAAAATTCGTAGCACATTTATTTCTCTGGTTAGAGAATACCTTCTTAGCTCTATGGATGGAGAATTTTATCAGCTATTTCGTGAAGTATCACAACTTGAGTCCAAATCTCTGGCAATGGCCATTTAATGGCCCTTAGTCCAATTCCTGCAAAACCGCAATTTGAAGTTTAAAATTCGTAGCACATTTATTTCTCTGGTTAGGGAAAACCTTCTTAGCTCTATGGATGGGCAATTTTATCAGCTATTTCGTGAAGTATCACAACTTGAGTCCAAATCTCTGGCAATGGCCATTTAATGGCCCTTAGTCCAATTCCTGCAAAACCGCAATTTGAAGTTTAAAATTCGTAGCACATTTATTTCTCTGGTTAGGGAATACCTTCTTAGCTCTATGGATGGGGAATTTTATCAGCTATTTCGTGAAGTATCACAACTTTTTTTTTCATCATTTTCCGATTTTTTTGGCCAACTCTCATAGTAAATCTTATAATAAGTCGGACATTATTGGTGAAAAAAGTCGGTGATGAATTCAGTTTTGTTATACTTGGGTTGTTATGCAAGATTTTGTATTGCAATATTTTATAATTGCAATATTTTGAATATTTTGTAATGCAAGGATACATACCCAACCCCTTTTTATACTTACACCGAATTTTTTCAGCAATAATGTCCGACTTATTATAATATTTACTATGAAAGTTGGACAAGCAAATTGGAAAATAAAGTTGGAAATCAAATTTCATTATTTTCCGATTTTCTTGACCAACATTCGGAAAAAAAACATGTTTTCAGCTAAATGTCAGAAATATGCAAAAATTTTCGAATACAAATATACTTGGGTATTGTTTCAAATGGAGCACAGTAAATACTTCTCATTTTTTTCCTACTGCAATAATAGTAGATACGAAATATTTAGTGAGGGGTTTTTAAAACATCGAAATATAATAGTACAATAATAGATGACGCTTTTTACTTAGTTAATAGTAAATTCCTTGTGTACTAAAGCCTTTATGAGGTTTATGTATGTGATACGATTTTTAATCTAATAAGAAAATAAAATCAATTATGAAAATTTATTATTAGAAATAATTCTCTATGTAAATACACGAAAAACAGGAAATCACGGCATTTGTTAATGATCTTGACTCTAATCGTAACGTGAAAGTTATAGTGTATTCCAATCAAGCTGATAAGGTCACCCATATCCCCAGGAACAAATGTGCTTCGAATTTTAAACTTCAAATTGCGGTTTAGCAGGAATTTAACTAAGGGCTATTAATGGCCATTGCCAGAGATTTGGACTCAAGTTGTGATACTTCACGAAATAGCTGATAAAATTCTCCATCCATAGAGCTAAGAAGGTATTCCCTAACCAGAGAAATAAATGTGCTACGAATTTTAAACTTCAAATTGCGGTTTACCAGGAATTTGATTAAGGGCCATTAATGGCCATTGCCAGAGATTTGGACTCAAGTTGTGATACTTTACGAAATAGTTGATAAAATTCCTCATCCATAGAGCTAAGAAGGTACTCCCTAACCAGAGAAATAAATGTGCTACGAATTTTAAAGTTCAAATTGCAGTTTAGCAGGAATTTGATTAAGGGCCATTAATGGCCATTGCCAGAGATTTGGACTCAAGTTGTGATACTTCACGAAATAGCTGATAAAATTCTCCATCCATAGAGCTAAGAAGGTATCACCTAACCAGAGAAATAAATGTGCTACGAATTTTAAACTTCAAATTGCGGTTTAGCAGGAATTTGATTAAGGGCCATTAATGGCCATTGCCAGAGATTTGGACTCAAGTTGTGATACTTTACGAAATAGTTGATAACATTCCTCATCCATAGAGCTAAGAAGGTACTCCCTAACCAGAGAAATAAATGTGCTACGAATTTTAAAGTTCAAATTGCAGTTTAGCAGGAATTTGATTAAGGGCCATTAATGGCCATTGCCATAGATTTGGACTCAAGTTGTGATACTTCACGAAATAGCTGATAAAATTCTCCATCCATAGAGCTAAGAAGGTGTTCCCTAGCCAGAGAAATAAATGTGCTACGAATTTTAAACTTCAAATTGCAGTTTAGCAGGAATTTGATTTAGGGCCATTAATGGCCATTGCCAGAGATTTGGACTCAAGTTGTGATACTTCACGAAATAGCTGATAAAATTATCCATCCATAGAGCTAAGAAGGTATTCCCTAACCAGAGAAATAAATGTGCTACGAATTTTAAAGTTCAAATTGCGGTTTAGCAGGAATTGGACTAAGGGCCATTAATGGCCATTGCCAGAGATTTGGACTCAAGTTGTGATACTTCACGAAATAGCTGATAAAATTCTCCATCCATAGAGCTAAGAAGGTATTCCCTAACCAGAGAAATAAATGTGCTACGAATTTTAAACTTCAAATTGCGGTTTAGCAGGAATTTGATTAAGGGCCATTAATGGCCATTGCCAGAGATTTGGACTCAAGTTGTGATACTTTACGAAATAGTTGATAAAATTCCTCATCCATAGAGCTAAGAAGGTACTCCCTAACCAGAGAAATAAATGTGCTACGAATTTTAAAGTTCAAATTGCAGTTTAGCAGGAATTTGATTAAGGGCCATTAATGGCCATTGCCAGAGATTTGGACTCAAGTTGTGATACTTCACGAAATAGCTGATAAAATTCTCCATCCATAGAGCTAAGAAGGTATTCCCTAACCAGAGAAATAAATGTGCTACGAATTTTAAAGTTCAAATTGCGGTTTAGCAGGAATTGGACTAAGGGCCATTAATGGCCATTGCCAGAGATTTGGACTCAAGTTGTGATACTTCACGAAATAGCTGATAAAATTATCCATCCATAGAGCTAAGAAGGTATTCCCTAACCAGAGAAATAAATGTGCTACGAATTTTAAACTTCAAATTGCGGTTTAGCAGGAATTTGATTAAGGGCCATTAATGGCCATTGCCAGAGATTTGGACTCAAGTTGTGATACTTTACGAAATAGTTGATAAAATTCCTCATCCATAGAGCTAAGAAGGTACTCCCTAACCAGAGAAATAAATGTGCTACGAATTTTAAAGTTCAAATTGCGGTTTAGCAGGAATTGGACTAAGGGCCATTAATGGCCATTGCCAGAGATTTGGACTCAAGTTGTGATAC
The DNA here is from genome assembly GCA_963556165.1 of Tipula helvola. Taxonomy (NCBI): domain Eukaryota; kingdom Metazoa; phylum Arthropoda; class Insecta; order Diptera; family Tipulidae; genus Tipula; species Tipula helvola. The sequence continues at coordinate 366,301,482 of OY744481.1, forward strand.
TTCACGAAATAGCTGATAAAATTATCCATCCATAGAGCTAAGAAGGTATTCCCTAACCAGAGAAATAAATGTGCTACGAATTTTAAACTTCAAATTGCGGTTTAGCAGGAATTTGATTAAGGGCCATTAATGGCCATTGCCAGAGATTTGGACTCAAGTTGTGATACTTTACGAAATAGTTGATAAAATTCCTCATCCATAGAGCTAAGAAGGTACTCCCTAACCAGAGAAATAAATGTGCTACGAATTTTAAAGTTCAAATTGCAGTTTAGCAGGAATTTGATTAAGGGCCATTAATGGCCATTGCCAGAGATTTGGACTCAAGTTGTGATACTTCACGAAATAGCTGATAAAATTCTCCATCCATAGAGCTAAGAAGGTGTTCCCTAACCAGAGAAATAAATGTGCTACGAATTTTAAAGTTCAAATTGCAGTTTAGCAGGAATTTGATTAAGGGCCATTAATGGCCATTGCCAGAGATTTGGACTCAAGTTGTGATACTTCACGAAATAGCTGATAAAATTCTCCATCCATAGAGCTAAGAAGGTGTTCCCTAGCCAGAGAAATAAATGTGCTACGAATTTTAAACTTCAAATTGCGGTTTAGCAGGAATTTGATTAAGGGCCATTAATGGCCATTGCCAGAGATTTGGACTCAAGTTGTGATACTTCACGAAATAGCTGATAAAATTCTCCATCCATAGAGCTAAGAAGGTATTCCCTAACCAGAGAAATAAATGTGCTACGAATTTTAAAGTTCAAATTGCGGTTTAGCAGGAATTGGACTAAGGGCCATTAATGGCCATTGCCAGAGATTTGGACTCAAGTTGTGATACTTCACGAAATAGCTGATAAAATTCTCCATCCATAGAGCTAAGAAGGTATTCCCTAACCAGAGAAATAAATGTGCTACGAATTTTAAAGTTCAAATTGCGGTTTAGCAGGAATTGGACTAAGGGCCATTAATGGCCATTGCCAGAGATTTGGACTCAAGTTGTGATACTTCACGAAATAGCTGATAAAATTATCCATCCATAGAGCTAAGAAGGTATTCCCTAACCAGAGAAATAAATGTGCTACGAATTTTAAACTTCAAATTGCGGTTTAGCAGGAATTTGATTAAGGGCCATTAATGGCCATTGCCAGAGATTTGGACTCAAGTTGTGATACTTTACGAAATAGTTGATAAAATTCCTCATCCATAGAGCTAAGAAGGTACTCCCTAACCAGAGAAATAAATGTGCTACGAATTTTAAAGTTCAAATTGCAGTTTAGCAGGAATTTGATTAAGGGCCATTAATGGCCATTGCCAGAGATTTGGACTCAAGTTGTGATACTTCACGAAATAGCTGATAAAATTCTCCATCCATAGAGCTAAGAAGGTATTCCCTAACCAGAGAAATAAATGTGCTACGAATTTTAAAGTTCAAATTGCGGTTTAGCAGGAATTGGACTAAGGGCCATTAATGGCCATTGCCAGAGATTTGGACTCAAGTTGTGATACTTCACGAAATAGCTGATAAAATTATCCATCCATAGAGCTAAGAAGGTATTCCCTAACCAGAGAAATAAATGTGCTACGAATTTTAAACTTCAAATTGCGGTTTAGCAGGAATTTGATTAAGGGCCATTAATGGCCATTGCCAGAGATTTGGACTCAAGTTGTGATACTTTACGAAATAGTTGATAAAATTCCTCATCCATAGAGCTAAGAAGGTACTCCCTAACCAGAGAAATAAATGTGCTACGAATTTTAAAGTTCAAATTGCAGTTTAGCAGGAATTTGATTAAGGGCCATTAATGGCCATTGCCAGAGATTTGGACTCAAGTTGTGATACTTCACGAAATAGCTGATAAAATTCTCCATCCATAGAGCTAAGAAGGTGTTCCCTAACCAGAGAAATAAATGTGCTACGAATTTTAAAGTTCAAATTGCAGTTTAGCAGGAATTTGATTAAGGGCCATTAATGGCCATTGCCAGAGATTTGGACTCAAGTTGTGATACTTCACGAAATAGCTGATAAAATTCTCCATCCATAGAGCTAAGAAGGTGTTCCCTAGCCAGAGAAATAAATGTGCTACGAATTTTAAACTTCAAATTGCGGTTTAGCAGGAATTTGATTAAGGGCCATTAATGGCCATTGCCAGAGATTTGGACTCAAGTTGTGATACTTCACGAAATAGCTGATAAAATTCTTCATCCATAGAGCTAAGAAGGTGTTCCCTAACCAGAGAAATAAATGTGCTACGAATTTTAAAGTTCAAATTGCGGTTTAGCAGGAATTGTACTAAGGGCCATTAATGGCCATTGCCAGAGATTTGGACTCAAGTTGTGATACTTAGCTGATAAAATTCTCCATCCATAGAGCTAAGAAGGTATTCCCTAACTAGAGAAATAAATGTGCTACGAATTTTAAACTTCAAATTGCGGTTTAGCAGGAATTTGATTAAGGGCCATTAATGGCCATTGCCAGAGATTTGGACTCAAGTTGTGATACTTCACGAAATAGCTGATAAAATTATCCATCCATAGAGCTAAGAAGGTATTCCCTAACCAGAGAAATAAATGTGCTACGAATTTTAAACTTCAAATTGCGGTTTAGCAGGAATTTGATTAAGGGCCATTAATGGCCATTGCCAGAGATTTGGACTCAAGTTGTGATACTTCACGAAATAGCTGATAAAATTGCCCATCCATAGAGCTAAGAAGGTTTTCCCTAACCAGAGAAATAAATGTGCTACGAATTTTAAAGTTCAAATTGCGGTTTCGCTATCCCCCGAAATAAATTTCTTATATATTTTAATCTTCTAATCACAATTTTAGCAGTAATACTAAAGGATCATTTATTTAGTTAATTAATTATCTGACTAAATTTTTTGCACGACGACCCTAAATAATATTATTCCCTTCCAGAAATAATTTTTATTCGAATGAACTTTTCGATTTTGTAATAAAATTACATTTTTAGTACTAAATTTTTCAATAGGAATCCAGATTTTTTCCAATTTGAATTCAATTTAACAGTGTGAAACTAATACATATAAAAAATGGGATTTTTGGGAAAAACTTCACACCCATAGCTTTTTTCGGATAAAATACCATTCACACCGCAATATTTTTTTGTGTGTATGTATAAGTACATACTGCAATTTTTAGTTTTTGTTTAGAGGAATTCTACTCCCATACCCAGTATCCAGGTACTAAAACATCCGAGTATACCCTTAATTTGTGGTAACATTGAAACGTAAATCTCCTTCTGTGTAATAATAAACACAAATAAAAAGAAAGCAATGAAATTCATATGATTACGATTACATGACCTAATTGATTTAGATAAGTATGTACTTATACTGATAGTGATAAGTAACTAAACATTTATTAGCTTTAATTTTAAGAAAATCGAATTTCTAAAAATAACAAGTCTTAAAGATAACCAAAATTTAAAAATGAGGTACTTTACAGTCGTTATTCGGCTTCCAATTCAAAATAGGTTAATATGAAAGTTTAATGTTGGTAACCGAATCGATCAATATCCAGCAAGATTTGCGCGTGAAGTTTGTGAATCTATTAAAAATATTATTTATAGAATTTACAGAAACCACTATTGTAACATCAAAACTAGATTCAATTACGATTTCTTTTAAGTATACGTCATAATATGGTTAAAAAAATTTGCAAAAAACATTAAATTGGTTTAATTCGAATGAAAAACCGAGCTGTGGCGAAACACTTAATGAACGGAGAGAAATAATTTAGCGGAGAATGTTAAAACGATGCCTTAAACGATACAAATTCGCAAATTTTTGTTTTTTATCTTTTTACTTATACTCAAGACGCTTGATATAAGGTATCAATGGCAAGTTATTGGTAGGAGAATAAAGGCATTTTTCAATATAAAATAATTACCTTGAACATTTCATAATATGAGGTAATGTATATAATTAATATTTTTCAAATTTGTGAACGTGGTTTTATTTATTAAATAAAATGTTTATGTGCGATATTGTTAAATGCGAGATAATCGTTTGCAACTCATAAATAAATTGTGTGTGTTATGTGTGTGTGCGAGTGTGTGTGAGTGCGCGCAGCCATTGCACTGGCATTGAGTACCGAAACCGTGGACAATTTTTTTTATTTTTTTACGTTTTTTGTTTAAATTAACAGGTTTTCATAGACACATTTATTAATTATGTATATGTAAATATTATTTATTATGTCCAAATATTTCGACTTGTCATCTTCAGTGGACTTTTTATTATTAAAAAAAAAAAAAACTAAAAACAATTACAAAACAATTTATAACTTCATATTCAACCTAACTTTCTAATTAGTTTGCGATATAGCTCACCAATAATTCTGTGGCAATAAGTTGAAGTAGCTTATCACGAAGTACAGAATTTTTCATGTTTGCTTAAGTTAAAGGAACTTATCTACAAATAAGCTATTCTACAAAATATGCTTATATACAAAGCAAACAATTAGAGTAGCTTATGTACATTTAATGACGGGAGAAATAGTGATTATAATTTTTTATAGTAGCTTATGTATGCATAGGCCTATTTATCTTACAGCTTCATATATGTTAAAGCAGATTAAATGTACATAAGTGTTTATATAATTCAGCAACTATTTTGTTAAAGTAGCTTAACGATTTTTTTAATCAAACTAGTCATGAATGATCCTCTTAATGTTTTAAAAATATAGATATTCAGATGCAGCGTAAAACATTTACCATCTCTGAAAAAATGTATGGCTTAATTTGAAGTGGATCATTGAAAAATTTCCAAAACAAACTTGTTTTTGCTCTCCTGAAAAATTACTAAAAGTGACATAAGCTATACTTTAACTTATTGCCACATAATTAAAACAAAAAGTTGTACGTATAGTTAAAATAAGTACATAATGCCCCGTATTCCGGCATCATAAAATCCATGTTATGTTATTTTTTTCCCCCGCTCCCTATATGAATTTGTATTGAAAAAGCAAAAATAACATAAAATAACATAAAATTGTAAATCCCAGAATACGGCCTAATGTCTCGCTGAAAATTTAATTCTTTCAACTCTTACTTCTTTGAGTTTTTTGTATTCTTGCTTTTTTAAATGATTATTAGTTTACACTTGTTTGGAGTTGCTGGATCATGATTTGCTATAAATTCGAATATGGAGATTTCGAATTTGAAATAATGGGTGTTTTCCTTTATTCATTCGGAATATTCCGGACATTCCGAAAGTGACATATATCGTTCTTTTATTTATTCCATTCCTTCTATTTCTTTTTGAGGCCATTCTTTTATATATTCGGAATATTCAGAATGCATTCGTTTTGTACTAAGGTGGAATAAAAAGAATATTTCGTTTGACGTTTTGTAATTATGTGCGATGCTCACAATTTAAATGATTAAATTGAATTAGACCGTATAAATTATGAAAAGTGAAATTATTAGTTATGATATAATTGGCTCCACGAATTAAAAAAAGTAACAGGTGTTCTACATATGACACATGCGCTTTATTATTATGGTAACTTAAAAAAAATAAGTTTAACGTATAATTATGGTAATGGTCCTATATCCATTTTTGCTTCAAAAAATTTCCCTTACTTCAGTTTTATAACTATGTAGTGGAATTTATATCACTGGAGCATGGAAAGTAATGACAAGGCTTTTTATAAAAATAAAGAACAATTTAAAATTATCTTGAGAAGGTAACCGAATTTTTGCTAGTAGAGGTTCAATTGTATGCCTAGTTAGCACAAGAATCGGGTCATGAGTTAAGTTGTCTTGGCTATACAAAGGAAATATAATTAAATACAATAAATTATTATGAACGAAACAGATTTGAATTGACAATTCTTATAATTATCTTTCTGTATTTTTGTTTATTTTTATTATATAAATTTTAATTGTATACGTACGTTATATAAAGAATTAATTGTAAGTGTATGTTATAAATTGTCTGTCACAGCCTTTTAGACTATTTAGACAAAAATCAACAAAAAAACCTTAAAACATAATACCAAAATTTTGTCCGCAATGCGCATGTACAAAATTTTTACGATCATCATTGATTGATCAATGAAATTGTTTTTATGTTTGCCACATTATAAATGAATGAGAATGCATTATATTTTTTTAGTTTATTGTTTATTCTATTTCTTTCATTGTGGAATTAAAATGAGCAAAGGGAACGCAATAAAACATTTTGGATACGATTTAATTTTTTTGTTACAGTATAGGATACTAATACCAAAAGATCGTATATAAATGTTGTACCGGAAATAAAATGAGATTTACAATTTTCCCACATCTATAGCGGAGGTACCCTATAAATTGAATTTCGGGAACCCTACTTTTATTTTTATTTTTGTACTGAATCAATTATCTCTAATATGAGATCATCTTTGTGAAATTTCACTAAAATCGGTTAGGGAATAGCCAAGTTCCATCCTACGTGGCCATATTCCAGAATTTCATCCAAAACTTATTTTAGAATCCCATTTCGATCACGCGTGTCAAATTTCACTAAAATCGGTTAAGCAATAGCCAAATTCCGTCATACTTAGCCATATTCCAGAACTTTATCCAAAAATCGTTTTATAATCCCATTTCCATTACGCATGCCAAACTTTACTAAAATCGGTTAAAAAATAGCCAAGTTCCATCGTACTTGGCCATATTACAGAACTTTATCCAAAATTCATTTTATACTCCCATTTTCATCCCGGATGTCAAATTTCATTGAAATCGGTTAAGGACTAGCCAAGTTCCATCCTAGTTGGTCAAATTCCAAAACTTCATCCAGAAATCATTTTATAATCCCATTTCCATGTCGCATGCCCAATTACATTAAAATCGGTTGAGGAATACCCAAGTTTCATCCTAGTTGGCCGAATTCCAGAACTTTATCCAGAAATCATTTTAGAATTCCATTTCCTTCACGCATACCAAATTTCACTAAAATCGGTTAAAAAATAGCCAAGTTCCATCCTAGTTGGCCTTATTCCAGAACATTACCCAAAAATCATTTTACAATTCCATTTCCATCGCGCATGCCAAATTTCGCTAGAATCGGTTAGGGAATAGTCAAGTTCCACCCTAGTTGTCCATATTCCAGATCTTTGTCCAAAAATCAATTAAAAATCCCATTTCCATCGCGCATATCAAGTTTCACTAAAATCGGTTAAAAAATAACCCATAATAACTGGCCATATTTTAGAATCCCCATTTTCAATCGGTTAAGGAAAAGTTCCATCCTACTTCGCCATATTCTAAAACTTTACACAAAACTCATTTTAGAATCCCATTTTCAACGCACATGTTAAATTTCTTCGTAATCAGTTGGGGAATTGCTAAGTTCCATCCAAATTGGCTATATCCTAAAAATTCACTTAAAAATCTGTACGATTTAATCCAAATAATTAATTTGATTTTCCGAAGTATTTAACTAGTTTTTGTATGTATATTGAGAGTAACTTTCGAAGAATAAAAAAAAACTAGTTTACGAAGATTAATTTTATAATTTTTATTTTATTTTATTTTAGACTGTATGTTCGAAGAATGTTTTAACTCACTCCTTTTGTTTTTTTTTTGACAACTCTAAAAACAGTACTTTTTTCTTCATACAAATTGAGCTAACCAACAAGCAAATAAAATCAGTACTTTTTAACAAAATTAAAAATAGCAAATAAACATTCATATTTAATTAGTACTTTCCAAACATTAAAAAATGAACATACCGACGCCCTTGAAATAACTTATTTCAATAAAAATGTATAATAAATTCAAATTATTTTGTCTTAACAGAAATATGAATAATAAACTTCTTATTCTAAATTGATTAAACAATTTCAATATAAGTATCATTTTATATAATGCAAAATTTAAATAAAATTAAAAATTAATAATAATGTAATTTTCATTAAATTAAATAAATGAAATTTAATTATTTAATATCTGATCATCGTCATCATAAAGCGGTAACACCGATATTTTTTGGATGGCTCGCTTAAACTCAGATTCTCGAGTTTTAACTTTGACTACACGAACTAAACCATCAGTTCCGTAGAAGACTTCGTTGATCCTTCCTAATACCCACATTTGAGGAGGGATATTGTCTTCTCGCAGTAATACTAATTGACCCTCTTTCACATTATTTGATTTTGTTCGCCATTTGTATCTCTGTTGTAAACTTAGTAAATAATCGCCTGACCAACATTTCCAAAATTGTTGTTGTATAAACTGAACTCGTTGAAACCTTTTCAATTTATTGAAATTTAAATGTTCCAATGATGCATTAGGAAGAGCGGTTAGCACATCTCCAATTATAAAATGCGCTGGACTTAAGTAATTCAAGTCATTAGGATCATCAGACATAGGCACCAATGGTCTTGAATTTAACAATGCCTCAATCTGACAAAATAAAGTGTGATACTCATCATGCGTGAATGTTGCCTTCCCAATGATTCGTCTCATATGAAATTTTGCTTTTTTAATTGACGCCTCCCAGAGACCTCCGAAATGTGGCGATCTTGGTGGAATCGTATGCCACTGTATGCGATGATTTGAACAATAATTTATTATTTTATTTCTTGAAGTTTCATTGAAAAACACGTCTTGTAATTCTTTTAGTTCCGACTTTGCTCCAATAAAATTAGTGGCATTGTCTGAATAAATGTGAGTACAGAATCCTCGACGTGAAACAAAACGAATTAATGCTGCTATAAATGAATCAGTGGTTAAGTCCTCCACTAGTTCAATATGCACTGCTTTAGTGCTGAAGCATATGAATATAGCAATATAAAATTTGGTTACGATTTGCTTTCTCAACTTAGTTTTCAATAGAAAAGGACCGGCAAAATCTACTCCAACTGCATAAAATATTTTTGGTGGCTTATTAACTCGTAAGGCAGGTAGGCTTCCCATTAATTGGTTTGTTAATTCTGGTTTCGCCTTGAAGCAAGTAACACACTTAAAAATAATCTGTTTACACAGACTTCGACCACCAACTATCCAAAATCTCTGCCTCAAACTAAAAAGCAGCGCCTGCACTCCCGCATGCAGCAATCTTTCATGCTCTGATTTTACAATTAACTTTGTCATGTTGTGCGACTTCGATAGCACAATTGGATGTTGGACATTATATGACAAATTAGCATTCTCAAGTCGCCCGCCCAATCTAATGATACCGCACTTATCAACAAATGGATTTAACGCGTAGATTTTACTGGACTTTAATACAGGCTTATTAATCCTAAGGCACCTCAATTCATCAGGAAAACTAGTTGACTGACTATTTTGAATAATTCGAGTTTCACTTCTTTCTAGTTCTTCTGGCGTTGCTTTGCCATAATTTCGAATTTCTGATTTTGCATGGAACCAATTAAATAGACGCAAACAGATTGCAATGGCTCCAACTAAGCGATTGTAGTCTGAAAATCTGGAAAACACATCCCAATTCTCCTTGTTCATAGTAAAATATACATTAATACTATCCTTCTTTGATTCGACATCTATTTCAGTTTGATTCTTCCAATTTTGATTAGGCCAATAGACTGAATCTAGTTTCAAATAACTTGGGCCATTCCACCAAATGGATGACGATAATAACTTATTAGGCATAATGCCTCTTGAAATAATATCTGCGGGATTGTACTCTGATGGAACAAACATCCATTGATCCTTTTTTGTTAATTCCAATATTTGAGTAATACGGTTAGCAACAAACTGTTTAAATCTCGATGGATCGGAATTTATTCGTTGTAAGGTGACCTGTGAATCAGACCATAAAACAACTCGGTTTACGCAAAGATCCATTGCTTTTATAATGGTATCAATTAATGTTGCTAATAATAGTGCTGCGCATAGCTCTAGTCGTGGGGTCGTCAATTTGCTTAATGGCGCTACTCTAGATTTAGCACATAATAGCCTTATCGAACAATTCCTATGTTTATCGACTGTCCTGATATAAATGACTGCACCGTAGCCCTTATCAGATGCATCACTATATCCATGTAGTTCAACATTTTCTGAATCCGGAAGAACAACACAACGGGGTATAGTAACCTTTAGTTCTTTAATCTGATCCCTAAAACACTTCCAATGATTTTCTAAATTTGAAGGCAATGTATCATCCCACGATAATTCAGCATGTGTCCATAATAATTGCATAAAATGTTTGGCCATAAATATAACTGGAGCGCAAATTCCCATAGGATCAAATAGCTGCGCTATCTCAGAAAGCACTGACCTTTTAGTTAACTTCGGCTGAACTTTGATGTGGTTAAATTCAAAATAAAACGTATCTTCGCTAGTATTCCAATTTAATCCTAAAATTGTAATTGCCTTGCTTGATTGTGTGTCTTCATTGCTGGTTGGAACAACTTCTTCACGATTAGAGGCCCATTTCTGAAGCTCAAATCCTCCTTTAGATAAAAGACTTGTAATTCCTTTTTTAATTTGATTTGCTTTTTCGATGGATGGAGCTCCTGTTAGTAAATCGTCTACATAAAAGTCCGATTTAACAATTTGTGACTCAACGGGATAATCTGCTTCTTCATCACATGCTAATTGTAGCAACGTACGAGTTGCTAAATACGGAGCACTTGTGGTACCGTATGTTACAGTAGATAATCTATAGCATTCTATCTTTTCGTCACATGAGTCACGCCAAAATATTCGCAATAAATCTCTTTGGTCGTCTTCAATTTGTATCTGACGATACATCTTTGTAATGTCAGATGTCAAAGCAACTTTATGCTTACGAAAACGAAGAAGTATTTTAATTAGCTCTTGTTGAATGATCGGACCAGGAAACATTGCATCATTTAGTGAAATATTTGAATCGGTTTTCGATGACGCATTAAATACTACACGTAACCTTGTTGTTGTAGAGTTTTCTCGTATTACATGATGATGTGGTAAGTAATAAGCTTTACCAACTGACGATGCAACTTTCGAAGGCTGAGTCACGATTTCCATGTGCCCAAGATTCTTATATTCCTTTATGAAATCGGCATATTGCTGCTTTAGCTCTGGATTTTTATTAAGTCTAGCTTCTAACCATAAATACTTCCGAAGAGTTGATTGGTAAGAATTACCCAATTCAAATATTTTAATATTTAAAGGCATTTTCACGGAATAACGCCCTGATGTTTTACGAGAGACATATTTACTATAATGTTGCTCTACTTCCATTTCTTGTTGCGAATAATTATGTTTTACATTAACTTCCTCTAATGACCAAAACTTTTGTAATTGTGATGAAATATCATCGTTAGAAACAGTATTTATTTCTCTTGAAACTGTGTATGCATTTGAATTTTGATTTGAATTTTCGTTTACTTTGCCTGAAATTATATATCCGAATACGGTATTTTGTAAGGTCGGTAATTCCTTTACGATTACTTTTTCACTTAGTAACACTTCAAAAAAGATTTCGGCACCAATCAACATATCTATTTTATTTGGCATATAAAATGCAGGATCTGCTAATTCGAATTTAGATACATCCTGTATTGATGTAATATTTATTGGCTTTGAAGGAAGATTTTCGGTAATTTTTGGAAGAACGAGGCATTTAATAGATTTTTTGAAATTCGAATTTCTTGATTTAATTTCAACTTCTGTTTCAAACTTTACTGAATTAGATTTTCCACCAATTCCATTGATTGACATATTAACCGTTCTTGATCTTATTTTCAATAAATTATATAAACTTTTGGTTATAAAATTTGAGTCGGAGCCACTATCCAATAAGACTCGGCAAGGTACTTGACGATGATCTGATGATATGGCATAAACTACAGCTGTTGCTAATAAATTCTGACTATGATGAGAAACTATTTTTGACGCGCATGATATTTTATGTATAACACCATCCTCTTTTACCAAATTATTATTGTGATGAAGCGAAGGTTTTAGTTCATGCAATTTACTGTTGTATGATAAATTATGATGAGAAATTTCAGCAATATTTAAAAGTTTATCATTATTTACAGGGTTTGTTTCGGATTCCTCTTTCGGTACAACTTTTTGAACTCGATTAAAATGCAATAAAATATTATGCTTTAAGGAACATAGCGAACACGGTCTTGAGTTGCATTCAAATACTCTATGTCTAGCAGATAAACAATTTGTACACAGCTTGTTACTTTTAACAAACTCTAATCGTTCTAATGCTGTCATTTTTGCATCCGAAAATTTAGGACAATTATATAATAAATGATGTTGCTTACAGTAATAACATTCAATCTTGGATGTATTTTCCGATCGGCTTACATTTGAAATCCCGTATGATTTACCAGGTGACGATGAATAATTGCTTCTATTGGTTTTTTTATTTTTAGAAAACATTGTCGATGAATTAGTATTTTTTAAACTGCCAATTGATTCTAATATTCGGACGCGCTCCTTCAACACTTTAATTACATTAGCAAATTCTGGAAGTCGATTAGCTGTTGTATTTTCAATTAAAAATACTTTTGATTGACTATCCAATTTTTCACAAATATGATGAAAGAAAAATAAGTCCCAACTTTCTACATTTATCTTTAGAAGGCTTAACGCTGTCCGATTTTTAATTAATTCATCAATAAATTTTTGCAATGACTCAGATGAATTTGGTATTGGACTGAATATATCGTATATTAATTTCATATGATTTCGTTGAATTTCCACGTTATTATCGTAATGTTCACATATTGCACGCCAAGCTTCATTATAATTTTCTGAACTCAATGGAATGGACTCAATCAATCGATATGCTTTTCCATCTCTTACTGCTCCGGTTAGATAATAGAACTTTGTAATTTCATCAATCGATTTCTTATGAATAAATTCTTGATACAAATTTCGAAATTTTAACCAATCTGTTACTGCTCCACTAAACTGCGGCAATTTTATTTCAGGTAGCTTGATGGACAACGACGGCTTTGATGATTTACTTTTATCATCATCAGATAATTCTTGCGACCTTGCTTTAAATTCAATTTCACTTTCGACTTCTAATGTATGAACATCATTCAATAAAGCAGCTTCCAATTCACCAAACAATTTTTCAAATTTAAAACGTTCGTCGTAAATATTTTCATCTTCGCTGTTTTCCTCTATTATTGACTGCACTGAATCGAATTTTTTATAAAGCTCACTGATTCTGCTTAATGTTGATTTTAGTTCACCAATATTTTTAATTTCATTTTTTTTATATAAATTAGAAAAATATGTGAAACGCGACTTTATACCACCACGTTGCTTAACCAATAATCCAAGGTTAATTGTTTCTACTTCATTATCGCTATCCCCCATTGTTAATAATCAAATGTTATACCCTACAAATTAGTACACTTTCAAAATAGGTTTAATGTTAATCACTACACAATTACGAATGTTATTTTATTGTTGATTTAATTATACTCAAACGAAGACATAGGTAATTTTTTGTATATTTCACAAAAATATTATTTTCACAAAATGGCTTCCATAATAGTTAAAACGAAAAACAAAGACTCTCATGTACCGTTCCATCTATTATTTTACAAGAACCACATGTTAACGAATATCACGGTTTGAAGGACCAAAATGTACGATTTAATCCAAATAATTAATTTGATTTTCCGAAGTATTTAACTAGTTTTTGTATGTATATTGAGAGTAACTTTCGAAGAATAAAAAAAAACTAGTTTACGAAGATTAATTTTATAATTTTTATTTTATTTTATTTTAGACTGTATGTTCGAAGAATGTTTTAACTCACTCCTTTTGTTTTTTTTTTGACAACTCTAAAAACAGTACTTTTTTCTTCATACAAATTGAGCTAACCAACAAGCAAATAAAATCAGTACTTTTTAACAAAATTAAAAATAGCAAATAAACATTCATATTTAATTAGTACTTTCCAAACATTAAAAAATGAACAAAATCATTTCAGGACCACTTTTCCTAACCGCATGTCAAATTTCATGTCCGATTTATTCGGAAACAGGTTTACTACACTTTTAATCCTAGGCGTAAAACTACTTTTGTCCACAACTAACGTATAATATACTCATTTATATTTGTTTCTTATAATGATATCCATTATTAACTGCTAGCAGTGATTAATCACTAATCACTGTTTTTCAGTTTTGAGATATTGGTGTCGATTCAATGTAAATCTTCTATTTTTCTTTTTTCTTTTTTTCTGTTAGATTCGATTTTCGAACAGTCCATAAATTAGTATCGATTTTTTTTTAAAATCCATCGAGTTTTCTTAGAAATAATAGGAGAATAGAAGAAAAGAAAAATAGAAGAATTACATTGAATCGACACCAATATGCTACTTAGTAGTCTCTTCTTTCGTTATTCACTACTACCAAGTAAATAATTCATTTAAGATTCATTAATGAAATTTTATCTGTAGTAGTCACTTGCCATTTTCAAAATAATTAAATTGTGACGTCAAAATGTCGACGAAAATTAATTTAGGATTCTTTAAAGGATTTGTTTATAAAATGGAATATTATTTGTATTACTCGCAAATAATGACTCTTATTCACTCAGACGATTTACGACACTCGCCTGTCGTTTAACAGGTATCATTATATGCTCGGCTCGCTGAATAATATACTACTAATACTGTTTTCAATAATTAAACTAATTGACACGTCATAATTTGTAACAAATACACAACCGAAAAAAATGCAAGGCCTCCTTAGCCATACAAAATATTTCAATAAAATTTTCAATCTTAAAAATTTAAATGCATGTAATTTGTACTTGTAATTAGTATACGCAATGAATTTTCTTCAGTGGCACAATTAATGACACAATCTATTATTTGTACACAAAATTTGTTGACCAAGTAAACCATATACGATTTTAAAATTTTAGAAATTCGAAATACGACTATATTAATGGTTAACTGGATCAAGAGTTTTACCGGTATGTGGTGATTACTAAATTATATGAACCATCATCAATATTTCATGGAATACTCAACCGTACATGTATAGCGCATCGATCGACACAATCGGCAAAATAGGAGTAGTTTTTTTAACAGACTATTTCTTTATTCAAAATGCTTTTTTATATAGCAAATTATCGTAAAATGTCACAACCCGGGGAAAACCCTAATGGTGTGGAAATGTCAAAGATTAATTTTTGCCGATCTTAAAAATTTCCACCAGTAATGTTTTTAAAATTTGAGGATTTTGTGTAAGCCCACAATCTTTTTATTATCTTTGTTTATTTATTTACCAATAAAGCATTGTTTTTTGATTTAATTGTTTAATTAATAAAATTTTATTTATCGGAATAGAATTGTTATTGTTAATGCATAGGTTCAAGTTTTGAAAATTTTCCCAATCCATTTAAAGATAAGATAAGAAAAGATAAGATACGTATCATACTTAGTGTTAGTTATTCAAACCGCACTTGATTGTATTAAAATTTAACTATGATACTTTTGCTGTTGTAACCCTAACGAAAATGATGTTAACGCTGTTTAAGATAATATTGTCTCTTATTTTTATGTTTAACCTTGTACTTGCCCATTATTATTATTAATTCCGATTAACCTTTCGAGTTATTATATTTGCAAGCATATTTGATACCCAACATCATCTCTTTACTTATCGGAAAAATTGAAATGAAATTAGCATTCCATTTTCACTGCGCCTATATACTGTTTTGGTCCCTGCATCTTTCCGAAGTCGATACCTATTTTATACTAAAGCTGGAGTCCAATTCCCGATTTATTTTGTGGAGACTACTGACTTTCTTGATTTATTTAGGAGAGTTTTCCCAAAAATAACAGCGACATACTAAAATTATTTTCTGATTTAAATTACGTTGCTGCTGTTATTTTAATAAATTTTGCAACCAATAAATCGATAATAGGTTGAGGTATTTATAGAGCGGCAACGTAATTTAAACAAGGAAATAAAATAAAAAGTATTAAACTTCGCTTTATCATTATTATATTTCTGTTAAATAGAAACCTAATAAAAACACCTAACCTTGATATTTTTCATTATAATATTTATTTTGGCTCACAAACTTCCTATCAAATGTATTGTTAACTTGAAATAAGTCTCGGTTTGAATTAGACCACTAAATGACTTTTTCCAAGCCGCTATATTGAATCATTCAAATAAGTCGACTTATCCGAAATAAGTCGCGAATTGAATGTCAGCCTTGTTTTCGACTGTTCTTGTGTCAGACTATTTTCGGAACAAGTGTGGAAAGTGGAACCTAACTTATTCAAATATCTACTTATTCCCTATCGAAGTGACTTATTTTCTTTACGAAGCAACTAAATAATCTAATTTAATATAATATATTGCACTGATAGTAACAGACAGTGGTAGTATCAATTTGGTCTCTCCCTAAAACTATGCTTCAAATCTTCTGTGTATACCGCAGACGTATTTTTAAATTGTATTCGACTTAAGGGTATATCGATACTTTTATTACGATTTTAGTAATGAGTATTAATATTTTACAATTGACGTGAAGTAAGGTCCTTCATAAGCCCTGCACCAAATTGAGTCCTTTTGATAGCTACACAAAATTTACTATTACACCTATTTAGTAATCATCTTCGGTGTCTAAAATTATGTTGGTTCATCTCTTTGACAACTGAATTGGTTAATAATCTGCACATCAATATTTCCAACAATTCTAACATCAGTTTTAATTCTAATTCTCATTTAGTTCAATCATATTGATTCCTATACGGCGAACTTCCACAGCACCTACACGTAGTTATTCTGTAGTTATTACCGCGAGACAGACCTGTGGTAAGTCGTTTGACACGTGAAAAGTGATCCAGGGTCACAAACTATCCTTGTACCATTTCCAAAGGTCTTTTTTTGTGCATTCAGTTTGATCAATCCCTTCTTTTGTTGTCGTTATTTTGGTCGAATTAATCCAAATAAAATTTATTTTATTGAAGACGTGTACAAACATCTTATTAGAACCACTTAAATAAATTACGACAAAGAAAAAACCGGATTAAAACTCTTTTTAAATTTTTAATGTTTTCGACTAATTACTATTTCATCAAATAAATTTGGCAACTAAAGAAAGAAATTATGATTTGATGTTATAATTGTATGATGGTGAGATGGTTTGATGGTATGATGGTATAAAGGTATGATGGTGTGATGCTTTTTATGGTTTGATGGTATAAAGGTATGATGGTGTGATGCTTTTTATGGTTTGATGGTATAAAGGTATGATTGTATGATGATATGAAGGTACCATGGTAACATGGTACAATTGTGTGATGGCATGATGGTAAGCTGGTATGATATTATTATGGTATGGTGGTGTGATGATATGGTGGTGTAATGGTATACCGTTAAGACCGTATAATGGCTTGATGGCACGATGGTGTAACTGTATTATGATATGGTGGTATGATGGTATGATAGTATAATGGTGTTGTGGTATAATGGTATAATGATATTATGGTATGATTGTATGATAGTACGATAGTATGATGTTATATTTGTATGAATATTATTTATAACGATATCATCCGCAAAATCTGTCTTTGGAGGCATACCAATCAAATTTCAATGACAACACGCGAGTTCATCTGTAAATCTACGTCTCATCGAGGAAGTTTTTATACAATCTTCTTCGATTATGTAAAGCAAGAATGAAAGCACATTCATTGTTAGATCTTCATGATCTTGAGGGAAACATTTTTATTTAGCAATTAACACTGACAACATGGCACCGCAGGCAGATCTCTAGCCAACAGATTGGCAGAACTCGATCTTTCTCATTGGGTACAGAGAACGCACCTTTATTCTGAGAGTAGGAACTTAAAAAAATGTGTGTGTTTTAGCTCCGGTAGCAAAATCAAAAAATGTAGTTTACAAGCAAGCATTACGGTGAATGCAACAAATTATTTTTGCCTTGATTTTATTCAATTCACATGAGAAATTGTATTCAAATACGCCTTGCTGTATTTCTAATTATAGTTAAAATAAAAACACCTGTTGAAGTACACCAATTGAATTTTAACCCTTCTTTTAATCTGCTGAATTTATAAGCATTTCGCATTACTTATATGAAAAAGTTCTTCTATATTATGGGTACCGGATGTCAATGTACGATGAGTTGTAGATTTGTTGTGACTTTAAAATCATCACACATTTTAAGCGCTCTACTTTGCTTCATCGCTATTATGATTGGTCCAGCAAATTGAGTAGCGTGCATATTTATGTTGTCTTGATTGCATAAAAAATATCGTACACTCCCCTGTTAGGGGAAACTGGGGGAATTCCTTGCATCTGGGTAACCCTGTACATCAAAATATTAACATTTCTAGTTATCTTATCCAACCCTAAGCTACACCAAACTGTTCTTTTTGATGAGTTCTTTTAGTAAATTTTACCACCAGTCGAAACAATAGAGTTGATGAAAATACATGTGAATAAAAGTTTTTTTTCGATATTTTATTATAATATTACCATGCCACTAAATTAATGGTAATTTATAAAAGATTTAGTTGCATATTGACAAACCTACAGGGTGAGGAAAAAGTATGGAAACCCCAAAAAACCTCGCGGATTTCGGTCAAAAAAAATGAGCAAGAGTTATTCTTAGGTAATTTTCAACAAGGAATTTAATGGTGATCTTGGTTGTAACCTTGACCTTCATCTTCAAGGTCATTTGTAGGTCAAGACCATTTGTTTAAATAAGAACCCCTATATTTGATGACAGAATCGAAAAAAGCGATCAATTGTAGGTCCGAATATGTATTTTCCATGACCCTCAAGGTCATCTGAAGAAATTTACATAGCGAGGAAAAAGTATGGAAACTCCTAAAAATCTCGTGGAGTATGTCAAAAAGAAAAATGAGCAAGGTTTATTCTTTAGTAATTTTCAACAAGCAATTTAATGGTGAGCTTGACCGTCATCTTCAAGGTCATTTTGAGGTCAATATAATTTTTTTATAAGGAAACACCTATATTTAACATCAGATTCGAAAAGAGCAATCAATTGTACGGCCGAATATGTATTTTCCAAGACCTCCTAATGTCACCTGAAGATATAATAATTTGCTATGAAAATTTAAAATAAAATTTAAAAAAATCATTAATACTGAACATTGTAATAATGCTTGTGTTGCTATGAAAATTATAAAAAAAAAAAAAAAATTAAATTTTAAAATGAAGAATTAATTTTTTTAATTTTTATTTTTTTAAAATTTTCATAGCAAATCATTATTCCTTCAGGTGACCTTGGTAGGTCATGGAAAATACATATTCGGACGTACAATTGATTGCTATTTTCGAATCCGATGTCAAAAACAGGTGTTTCTCTATAAAAAAATGTCATAACCTCAAAATGACCTTTAATATGCAGGTCAACGTCACAACCAAGCTCACCATTAAATTGCTTGTTGAAAATTACCTAAGACTAAACCTTGCACATTTTTCTTTTTGACATACTCCGTGAGATTTTTAGGAGTTTCCATACTTTTTCCTCGCAATGTAAATTCCTTCAGAGGCCATGGAAGAAAATACATATTCGGACTTACAATTGATCGTTCTTTTCGATTCTATCATCAAAAATAGCGGTTCTAATTTAAAAAAATGGCCATGATCTACAAATAACCTTGAAGATGAAGGTCAAGGTCACAACCAAGATCACCATTAAATTCCTTGTTGAAAATTACCTAAGAATAACCCTTGCTCATTTTTTTTTGACCGAAATCCGCGAGATTTTTAAGGGTTTCCATACTTTTTCCTCACCCTGTATAACTGGTTATAAAATAAACCTAAAATCTGTTTCCAAATGGCATATTAAACTTATATTCTATTGATTTTCGCTTAAGGGCACGCAATTCCCCCACTTTCCCCTAAGGCATTTTAGGTTTTCCATAGTAAAATGACATTTTCCGGATTCGATACGGAAAACGAAGGGCCTATTATAAATTAGTCAATGATTGGTGAGCGTAGCGAGTCGCTGTAAATGTAAAATAATGATTCAATTATATTTGTTTATAACACCCTTATACCATTGACACACTGCGATTTAATTAATCGAATTTACTGAATCTTTCGAGTTTAGCCATAATGTGTCAACCCTAATTTTTGCTAATTGCGTTTTGTTTGAATCTTTTAGAGTATTGCACAAAATCCTAAAATTAAATTATTGAACAACGAACTGCTTTTGCTTCTTTTTGTTTTTTATAACTCTCGTTAATAAATTATCAATTTTTAAATCCTAATTTTAAATTTTACGGTTATATCTTCTTGATAATAAAATGTTTATTTTTTATTATCATCTATAAATAAAAATTAGAAACAAAGCAATCTTTATCCTTCCCTGATCTTGATTGCTTTTTTTTAAATGGCTTTATTTTTGAAAGTGAAGTTAGAGATTATAATTAATAACAAAAAATACACTGTTTAATTGTTATTTTTCCAATTAGAATTTAGATTATTTGAAAAGTAGATTTTTTTTTTGCAATTTTAAACTTTTTGTATTCACGAACCTTAACCCTTAAAACACTGACTCTAGGTTTTTCTTATAATCAAACATATAAGTAAAACTACTAAATATTGTGTCAGAAATGTGCGCACATTAGGGCTCGTAAAATACCTACCCGAAAATTAAGTACCCGAGTAACGGGTAGTTATTTAGCCAAATACCCGGGTTACCCGAAAAAAAATAAAAAAATTGGCAAACATGTTTTAACACTTCTTTTATTGAAAACAGGTAAAATGAGTATAATTCAAAGTACTGCTTCCAACTTTTTTTTGCGAGTGCTAAATTATGTGTTTAGCTCTTTACGCTTCTAATTATTTGTTTCTACGCAGCTGAGATCACGAATTTTTAACTGCGTCTTGTTGAACCTGACTACCAGGCAAATTTAACGACAGTGTTAAATAGACCTGGTGTGACCATTTAACAAGTGTTTTTATTGGTTACGTTTCAAAGCTTTCTGAGGCTTTACAAATACATATGTCTATATTAGTATCTCTCGTGGAAAGCTTGGCCGATTTAATCCATCTCTTTGCTGTTGAAATATATATAAATGTTGGTAGTGCTTCACTACGAAGTTCCACTTCTGACACCAAATTATTACGATTTGTAAGTTTTTCTCGAATCGACCAAAGGATTTTGCAAATAAAATACTATTTTATTAGTAACAATTCCATAGTTTAGTTGATTTGTAAGTGTTAATATTGACTCGTAGAATATTTGATGCTTTGTTGAATTAAATTCTGGATTGGGATGGTTTAAGGAAGCAGCTTCATGAAAATTAGCCTCCAAAGTAACCATTTGTTCTGTTGAGTTCTTAATAAATAATTTCACATAATTTATTTAAATAAACCACATTTTTATTGTGATAAATCAAATAATGTAAGATATCTTTTTGTAATTTTTAGCATCAGATGGATTATATCACCGCTTGTCATAATTACGGTGTCAATTATGCCGTCTGTCCATGCCTCAAGATGCGATGAAAGTTTATTTACAATTCAAAATGTATGTACAATTAATGGATACACCCAAACGGATTCTACAGTATCTGTATTCAAGTTGTTGGACCTAAACTATAATTTAGATGGTATAACGCAATTAAAATTCATCCACTCCAACGTAACAGTAACACCAGACGAAATATTCATAAATTTACAAAAACTTGAAAGGTTAGATTTTAGTGGAAGTCAAGTAACTAAACTAACCAAATCAGCATTTAAATTTGCATTCTATTTAGAAATATTAAATTTAACGCGAAACTATATAACCGAGCTTCCCAATTCAGTATTCGATGGCGCCGATCGTTTAGTTGAAATCGATTTATCCCATAATCGTATCACGAAGATTGGTGAAAATATATTTAAATACCTGGACATGCTAAAACAAATTGATTTGTCGTACAATTACATAAAAATTGTATCACCGAATAATTTACCCGCACGCTTAACCGTACTAAATTTAGATTTTAATAAAATCGATAATTTTACAATCAACGATCCAACAAACATTGAGAAAATATCATTGAACAACAATAAACTGGTGTCTTTAAAAATAAATACGTATATTAAATCATTGTGGGCCGACAATAATTTTTTAGGATTTAATATTTTATTTTTTAATAACAGCAACCTACTCACGTTATCATTAAAAAATAATACATTCAGTAATTTTAATATATTTACAAATATGTACAATTTAACGTACCTCGATTTATCCTACAATCCACTCAAAAATATGCGAAACGATAATGATACTTTTATGAAGTTGAAACAATTGAAAACTTTAATGTTAAAGCAGGTCAACTTAAATCTATTCGATTTCGAAATATTTTCCGAGCTGCACAATCTTGAAACGTTTGACGTTTCATCGAATAATTTAAGTTATATCGATTTCATTGCAATATCACAATTAAAAAAATTAAAATATTTGAACTTAAGCCATAATAATTTGCATTCACAAACATTTAACGAATTCGATTATTTATTTCCTGAGCTAAATGCGATCGATATTTCGGAAAATAATTGGATATGCACTGATTTAATTAGCATTCTTTCTAAACTGAAACAGTCACAAATTAAAATCATGATAACTGAAACGAATTTAAATAAAACGATGACAAATATTCGTGGTATCCATTGTACAAATATTACGAGCACCACCGCAATCAATTCTAAACAAGAACCTAATTTAAAAACGACCAACACATCGGAACTAAACGAAATACTGAACGATTTTAAAAGGGGCAGCGAAATGTTAAAAATTAAATTAAGTGAAATTTTAGATAAATTGGATGAGAACGTCGCAGAACCGTCTGTAACAAAAGTTGTTGATGTAAACGATCTGACGGTGACGGTTGATAACTTAAAACGTGAATATCGGGTTGAGATTTTAAACACAAATACTAGCAGTAAAGAGAATTTGATAAAATCAAGTCATTTGGATGATATGCAAATGTTTATCTTTAATAAAATTGATAACAGTTTTATTAAATTGTATGAAATAAAAGTGTACGTAATGGTCGCAGCCCAATTACTAGTAAATATGTTTATTTTTGGTGTACTA
Source organism: Tipula helvola (assembly GCA_963556165.1). NCBI lineage: Eukaryota > Metazoa > Arthropoda > Insecta > Diptera > Tipulidae > Tipula > Tipula helvola. The sequence goes on from OY744481.1 coordinate 366,324,532, forward strand.
TTTTTTGTGGTTCGGAAGTGGTGTAGTAGAAAAAATCAAGACCGTTATAATAATTATCAGTTTCCCACCATAATGTGCTCCACAGCATCAGCGCCATGACTAGTTTAAAATGAGATAGAAAGATTGCAAATAAATGGTCAGAACATATGTATTTATACTCACAACTATACTGGAAATGAAAGAATTGTATGAAAAATGAAAAGTGTACAAAATTATTTTTATATAGAAAATGGAGGTCTACTATTGTTTTGCTACGAATAGTAAATAATTATTTACTTTCTTTTACGAACTATGATCATTTTCGAACTTGAGGTTTTTTTTTGGAGATTTATCTGTTTTGAGGGTTCAAAGTGGCGTCTGTCTGTCGGTAAGTTCATATTTAATGCTTTTTTCATTGGGCAGTCCCAGTGAATTTTATTGAAAATTGGACAACCGAAAGTGGCTAACTCCTGTGGGCCCAAACAATTTATCTCAAAAAGTAAAATTTCAAAAAAAAAAAAAAACGTAAAAATGTAGTAGGCTAAAGTAATTTTAGGCTCTCCTCGTACACATACCTTGAATTACTATGGAAGTGAAAACAAAACCTTATTTGCTCGGTTAAAATGGTTTTATATTATAAACGTTATCACGCAATATACCTATGGCCATGTAGACGTCACAGCCCACCCCAATTTTTTTATTATTATTTACAGTATTTACAGTTTAAATTATGTTGTAATTTAAAAAAATCGTTTTAACTGAGAAAATATTTTATTATTGAAACAAACAAATAATTATTCCCACCAACGACGCTATAACACCTTAGAAAAGAAATATTTTTTTACCGTATTTGAATTAAACCATATTATTACAAATAGAGAAGGTAATCCGTGTGGTGTTGGATATCACCACCAACGTAACATTTTTTGTAATTTTTTACTGACACGAATTTTGTGAAACACAATTAATAAATGAAGCAGTTTTTTAGTGTATAAATGTAGGTAGGAAGTGTCATGGATAACTACTTTTTATTAAAATTTAAAAGTGATCAGATCTCAGAGTCAAAGATTCCTTTACAAACTTTTTATCTAAAAAAAATTGTTTCGAAAATTTAAAAATACAATTTTAATGGTTTTTTAATTTAAAAAAAAAAAAAAATGTCGTAGTAACGCTCAAAAAACGTAGGGTATCTATAATAAACTGAGATTAAAGTTAGGTAGTTAATTTGAAAATTTGTAGAATTTGTTATCTTAGATTTATTTTTAATAGAGTACATTGATTTAACAAAATATTTCGAAGGTTATTCTGGAATCCCGCCGCTTTGAAATTAGAGTAACAACTTCTGGAACGTTATACCTGAAACTGAGATAACAATTTGTATACATAGTATGTATATATGTTTCCAAAGTTTTAAATTTAAATTTTAATAGAAAGTATTGACAATTGAGGTAACCAGTGCACTAATTTTCAGGCTTCTAAAAATTGGGTTGTAAATAAAATTTTAAAAATAAATGTCACTAGATTCGATCACCAAAAGTGATATTATAGGCCCCGATTCCCATAGTCGTATCGCTTATCACGCCAAATAATGGTCAAGTTTTCATAGTCCTTCTATAAACTCTGTATAGCTGCTATGAAAAACATCATATTGCACTGACTTTTTACGACAATAGTCATTTGAAGTGACTACTAGCACAGCTACTCATCACTTGAAAATATATCATGACAAGGAAAGGCATTTGAAATGACTATTGTCGTAAAAAGTCAGTGCAATATGATGTTTTTCATAGCATATACAGAGTTTATAGAAGGACTATGAAAATACTTCTTACACTTTCTGCCGTAGGCACTTGGCGAAACACACTTAATACACACATTTTTAAAAATTTTTAAAAACACTTGTTAAATATTTCGCAAAATTACAAAAGGTTTAAAAAATCACTCGATCGATTTCGGCTTATTAGGCCATCATCAGGAGTATCTACTAAACTGTAAAAACTGATGGCCTAATGGCCTAATAAGCCGAAATCGATCGAGTGATTTTTTAAACCTTTTGTAATTTTGCGAAATATTTAACAAGTGTTTTTAAAAATTTTTAAAAATGTGTGTATTTTTTTTTTTTTTTTTTTTTAAAAATGTGTGGACTATGAAAACTTGACTATTATTTGGCGTGATAAGCGATACGACTGTGAGAATCGGGGCCATAATATATAACCCCAGTTCGGTTCCTTTGCTAACTATGGATTCTACTCGATACCAAGATGGATGAATTCCCAAAATTCGGATTAAAAATATTTCTATCAAAATTCATTGACTTTTCATTTCCATAGTATTTCAAAATACACGTCATTCAAGCCGCATACTACAAAAATAATTCAGTAACTTTTATGGTAATTTCGCAACAGAAGAGCGGCGAATTTTTTTTTTAGTAATTTTTGAAAAAAGATGAGGAAAAATAAATTCCGTCAAGTTCTTTTGTTGTCAAATTACCATAAAAGTTATTGACGACAGTTTTTGAGGTTGCGGCATCAGTTCTTGTGAGTATAAATTCTAAAAGTATTCTGAGTTTATTACATTTTACATAATGTTCACACATATTGCGTTTGTCGATGTAATAAAAAATTTTGTGTTGCCTATGTCGACTTCGATAAACATTTGATGATCGAATCGATCGCCAAATATTATATATTATATTTATCAAAGTTGACATACCTACACATATTTTTGTTACATCGATGAATCGACGTCGCGTCGGTGCGACAAACGCAATACGGGTGATTTGTAATCTATCTATCGTTATTTTCTTTTTAATTAGTTTCTAAGCTTAATTTTATAGCGAGTAGAATACGATACTTTGTCCACGACCGACAAATATCATCATGTTTTATAATCAAATCCTTTAAATACTCTTCAAATAATTTTTGTCGACATTTTGACGTCACAGTTTAATAATAATGAAAATGGCAAGAGACTACTAGATAAAATTTCAAAAATCAAATAATTTACATGGAAATATTGAATAATGAAAGAAGAGACTACTAGATAAACTAGCAGTGAATAATGGATATCATTATAATTGATGAAACAAACGTATAATGCACAGTACACATATATAAGGTAATATGTATATTGCGCAGGATGTCAAAAAATTACAACAGCAACAATGGCGGAGATCGTGACTGAAATGTTTATGAACTATTTAAACAATGATACATTGTTAATTATTTTGAATTAAAGTCAGTATAATTTTTCACACAATTTTAATTATATTCACTCAACACTCACAATTATTACGGAAAATTCACAAACACGATTTGTTTGGTCACGATGTCCGCCATATTAAAATATTTTTAACATAGATGCGCAAAAAAGAACGAAAATGAAACATCGGAGTATATTACCTTTATTATGTGTACTGTGCGTATAATGAGCATATTATACGTTAGTCGTGGACAATAGTTATTTACGTTACAAGGGCGGTAAATGAGTTGTTACAGTACGTGTTCGACGTTTATGAATTTTGAGCGAGTACTGTAACGATCATTTAACGTACGTGTAACGTACAACGTTTTATTTCATACTACATGATACCTTAATTCGATTTTTTCATTTAAAATTAAATTTTAAAGTAAAAAGATGAAGATACCCTAGTTATTATTATTTTTTTTTTGGTTTTATATTTTTCTGTACTGTAATAGCTCGTTTTCCGGACACTTTTGTCTTGTACCGTAATAATTCATTTCCCGGACAGATATCAATCACGTAAACATTGATTTTCGGTATAGTATGAAATAAAATATTTTGCACAATGATATAATGGGACTCAACCAAATTAAAGTAGTATAATGCCTCAATTCCATGGGAAAAATTGACTGACAGTCAAAAAAATCGAAAAGAGAAAAATAATCTGATACTCCATATAAGAAACAAAGACAACGCTTTTTTTTGTTTTTTATTTTATAGAAAAGCAATTTTGCTATAAAATAATAAACACGTTGGCTTTGTCTCTTATATGGGGCACCAAATTATTTTTCTCTTTTCGATTTTTTGACTGTCAGTCAATTTTTTCCATGGAATTGAGGCATAAAGCGAAATAATTTGACAATCTAACCATACAATCAGATAATATATTTGTTAAGATTTTATTTTACTTATAGAATAATTTACTCTTTTATGTAAATATTACAAAATATTTTTAGTTTATGTTTTTTAAATAAATTTATTAAAATGATTTATTTGTTTTTTAACTTATTTTTATTTTCTAGATCCTGTTACGCCTCTCGGTGGTAAGGACGGATTAACGCCTAGGCACAATATGCACATGCCGATGCATTTTGGGGGTCCTTAAATTTTGTGCTATATTAGACGGTAGCTTTTGTTTTTTAAAAATGTTCTTCCAGATGGAATATTTTGATATGATAAAAAAGCTCGTCTGTATTCCAAGATTATATATTATTTAATACTTGGTCGATTTCACCCCATAATTTATTCCGATTGGGTTAAAGTCAGGGGTTCGCACTCGAAACATCAATTTTTGCATCCATAAATCAACACCACTAACTTTACAATTTGTTTAGGAGCATTATCCTGTTGGAAAATAATAGAAACTGCGCTTTATGGTCTTACTAGTATATCTGGAATGTAGTTTTCTATTTTTCGCACACGCCAATTATTTGTGGAGTTGTTGTTTTGGCGAAATTGATGAATTATTTATTAATTAATATTTGCGAAATAATTCATTTTACGATAGTTATGTCGAACTTGATATGTAGTAAATATTCGTGGTAAGCGACGACTAAGAAACCTAAAAATTTAGTAGAACATTGACTGTACAAAATTTACGTAACAAATAAATTGCATGTAACGCAGAATCAATATGACGCTTGAATGAATAGCACTCAGTTTTGGTGTGTTTTGCAAATTAACAGTATTCTATTAATTAATAAGTTACTTTTACTTGCTACAAAACAAAAATAAATAAAACAGGAATAATATACGTGCAAATAAAATAATTCATTGATAATCCAACCAACAAAGACATTATAAGTGCCATAGCAGCTCTACACATCAATTTAAACAGTAAAAGTTAAATTATAAAGTTGAAGAAACCAAAAAAAAAAATTAAAATCGAATAACTGTGTTAGAGGGGCAAAATACGAAATGTTCGGCACTGCATAATCAACATCTCGCTGACCAAAAAACATACAACGCATTTTAAAGGTAGAAACAGATTCTGATAAATTTAAATCCACGCTGAGCTAGCGAGTCAATCTTACTACATTGAGCAAAGGGAATTGCAAAATGTCGACATAATATTGGGGTTTCCAGTTTGTGATTATTTTGATAATATAAATGCCGATCGGATCGTTCAAATCGTCTTTATTGCAGTCAATATTACAAAGCCTTTTTTTTCATTCATATACGTTTCACAAAAAACTCGACTAAAGAATAAGAGAAAAGAAAAATCTTTGTACAAGTGTGACCTGAACTTAATTAGAATAAAATTGATAGAAAGAAAATATACGTGAAAGAGTGCTTAACCAGCCATTATTGTTCATCTACTTCAGAAAGGAATGAATAATAGCCGCATTTCTTGACGCATGGTGAGCCGGATCAGATCAAAGTTTAAACTTTGATCTGATTCGGATCACCATACGTCAAGAAATGCGGCTAATATCAACAAAGAAGAAATAGATCTTTTTCATCGCAAACGTGCCCACCAATTTATTATCGGATTCGCTTCCGCTTGGACCGAAGAACTAGAAACTTGTCATCCACCATGGTAGTCTTCCGATTTTTTCCAGAACTTTTGCACCGCTAAGTAAACCCAGTCAACTTAAATTTTTTTATGATAGCCGTCACAAAAGATTTGCTACGTCCTATCTTTCCACTAATAATACGTATACGGATATCCCAGCTTTTCATAGGGCGATAACAACATTTTATTTCACTTAGCTGAGACATATTTTTCACTTTTTAGAAGTTTATCCTCATTTTTCATTTACCAACCATATTACTATACTAATCACATTGCGTTAGCGAATTATATAAATCCAAGATAAAATTTTACTATCATATTATAATTAATTAAATTTGAATTATATACACGTATATTGTGTCTTTGTAGATTTCATTGCACGGCACTGTATGTATATACGCCATACCTAGAACTTATCTCTAGTATTATAAAGTAATGCGTCAGTCATTCTGTCGGCCTGTCGATTCACTCTTAACTCACAAACTATTTCACCGATTCTTTTTTTAATTTTCGCCATTGTACAGGGTATTTTCTGCTGGTAGTTTTAGGCTATAGTTTATAAAAATCAGGTGCGTATTTCTAGAGTTTTATGTCGTTTTCGATTGATCAAAAAAAAACTAAACTCAGTGCAAAAAAAACTAAACTCGCCATAGTAAAAAATGTTCGAGTTAAGGTTTTTTTTGCACTGAGTTTAGTTTTTTTGGTCAATCGAAAACGACATTAGTGAAGTTTGTGCGTACAGATCGTTTTTTTAACTTTACTCCTAGTGTTCAGCCGGACAAAAGTGATAAAAATTATCATGATATTTTTTATCATGTTTGCCATGAAACGCACTCATTTATCACGAAAAAAAAACAAGATTTTTTTTGGTTTTAGCTGTCATAATAAATACAAATTTCAAACCAAAACATTTCGGCTGTGATAAATTTATGTATATCTGCGAAAAAGTATCTCAAATGTTTGATGGAGTTGGTGCGGCAATTAATAATGTTGCAAATGCAATAACGGCAATAATAATATTTTTTTTTTAAAGTTTTAGTGCGTTAATATTAAATTAAAATACAAATTTAGTTTTATTATTCCTCAAACACTTTGTTCGTGTCACTGCAATGCGTCTGTAATGAAAACCAATAACTATTTGAGGTGTTCTTCTTGAACATCCAAAATGTCGCCGAAATTGTTCATTAGTGTACTTTTCGAAGCTACAATCAAAATTTGAAATTTTCTTGTGATTTTCGTTGTACAGCTTTAAAATCACTTCGTCTTCCAATTCACTCTTACTCGAATCAAACAGGACTGCTTTGAAACTAACCCCCTTTATTCCCAGAACTGTAATAAACTAAGCTAAAACCAAATTTCACTTCGTGAAAAATTGTGTTTGACATTTAAAACCAATTTATCATTTTTTTTTAATTTTGGTTGTTCAGTCGGGCATGACATAAAATACAACGGAGTGAAGTTAGGGTAATAAATAATATCATGATATTTTTTATCACTTTTGCCCGACTGAACACGTCCACTATCGACTAAAATAAAATGCTAAAAATTTGAAAATTAAGTAACCTGCTTTTATTTATATTTTTACGAACATAATGCTTTTGTCCGTGTATGAAATTACTGCCTGGCATACTACAAAAAAAAAATCAATAACTTTTTTGATAATTTCACAACAGAAGAACTTGACGGACATAAACTTTTCTCAACTTATCGGTAATTTTTTCCCCTCCATACCAACTTAAAAAAAACATAATTCTTTTTTTCATATGAGAAAAAAAATTATGTATTTTAAGTTGGTATGGAGGGGAAAAAAAATTACAAATTATATGAGAAAATTTTATGTCCGTCAAGTTCTTCTGTTGCGAAATTACCATAAAAGTTACTGAATTTTTTTTGTAGCAATGGTAGTGGGAATAGAGAAATTTTCAATTTTTTTTTACTTATATAGTTTTTCCTATACACACATTTTTTAAAAATTTTTAGTGTGTTTTGCCAAGTGCCTACGGCAGAAAGTGTAAGAAGTAATAGTTTTCCTATTGATCTACTCACGTTGTTTTTTAATACTGAGAGAGAATTTCTGATGGATTTGAATTTTAAACCAATGGGGCATGCTTATAGTAACAATATTCGCCGCTGTTTTTAAATGCAGCACCCTCGGTAAAGGTTAGAATGTCAAATGGTGTTAGTGTTTTGTATCAAAACTATATTGTGAATTTAATAACACAAAAGAATTTTTATAATTTAAAAAGTTTATAAGTCGTTTAGCTACTCGTTCGAACTTCGTAGCCATAAAATTAAACGTTAAACATTATTGTAACCTTTATCACGACGGTAATGACATCAGATGTGCGGAAACAAAACCAAACTCTTTTTGCATGCTTCATAATACACTAATATATTGATTTATACAACAGATTTTTTTTGTTTTTATTCGAACATATTCTGAATTTTCATTCTGTATTTAAAATATGTAATTAAATGTTTTGTTATTAAATCATAATTATTGTTCTAGTAATTGATTAGTATAAAGAAAATAAAGTAATTTGATCTTTTTTCTGCTTTGTTGATTTAATTAGGTATGTTAACCAAATTGATCTTATATATTCTGTCAAAAAAGTACCGGGAATTGTTAATTTAAAATGCCCTCGCTAAAGGAATTTAAAAAATGATTTTTTCCCTAGATTGATATGACTGTCTTTCATTATGATGCCAACTTTGAGCGTAATCAGTCAACCAGTCAGTAGACCTTATCAGAGCACGCCGATTTTTACGATTAATGAAATTATTGAACAAAGAACTTGCCTTAAATTTTGTGTTGCAAACGAAATTTCTGGTGCTGACGCGAAAAAAGCAACCGGAATTATGGGAAAACAACTCGTGGATTTTACAACAACCATAACGCGCCATCGCACCGAGCTACGATTTTAAACGAATTAAAGGCCAACAACTCATTACATACCATTAAACCTAATTCGCCGTGCGAATTGAAGGCTCCCGGGAAGTGCCTATACAAAATGTTTCGATGATTGGAAAAATCGCTGCTATATATATGTGTATGCCTCGAATGGAGAATACTTTGAGGGCGACAAAATAAATTTTTATGATTGAACTTAAAATTTGTGTTTTATTTAACGATGCCCGGCACTTGTATGTGTATCTGAACGTATTTTATGTAGAAGATTTGTATAAATTGTTTATATAACTTTTCGGTGTCATATTCCAGATTAGCGGTTGCATTTCATCCTTTTTATGAAACGAAACATCTGGTATTTTTTTTTAATTTTGTATGTTTTAGGAGTCGCTTTTCATCAAAAATTTACATGTAGGTATATAGAAAAATAACAATGCCGAGAAGGAAATTTTCTTTAGGCCGTCGAACGCCAGTAGGTAAGAGAGTACGTTTGTCAAACCAAAACGAAACTAATAAACAAACAGAAATTCGTTTGTCTATAGTAACGCATCTCGAAGGGGACTCCAAAGATCATGTATCAAGAACCGCAATCGGAGCACAATTGCAGATTTTCGATTTTTTTCGCTCATAATTTGCTGATTGGTGAAAGCTTATTTCCAAAAAATGAAATTTCCTGTGAAATGTATGGAAATAATCAAGCAATCTAAATGCGAGTAGGCACAACAATTGCAGGCCCCGAAACCTAACCTGAACCTATCCCGAAACCTCTCCGTTAGTCATATACCACAGCTCCCTCTTGTAACGCGCAAACTTATAATCCAAGACCGATAAGTTGAAAAAAATAATAAGGATCGGAAAGGCACTAAATAAAGAAAAACGACCCACTAAATAATCGGCTTATAGCCAGGCACATGAAAATTTATTTGTTATTTTTCTTTACAGTTGCAAAAAACCGAAATATATATAGTTTGTCTGTGCTTTGCTCTACGTCCCTCCAACCGTTGACCCGCGACTTTTATCCGCCACGTGTCTAAAATCTTCCCAATAGGGCCGCCTAAAATGAGTCAGGCAGAGAATAGAACGGTTAGTAAGCCGCGTAATATTCTACCTCGCATGCAGCGCGACGATCCCCTCTAGACAGGCAATGTAAAATTTAAACAAAAATATTGCGCGCCACCCTAAACTTCCAGGGAGCCTGTTTGCGTGTTCACGGATGCCCGTACTTGCTCAGTAAAGCATCCCACCCTGGCCCAGGTGTAAGAGGAGAAGTGATGAAGTGATCAGATCACGGTACAAATGAAGGTAAAAATAGGTAAATATATATATATATATATATATATATATATAAAGGGTTTTCCAATAAGGACTTGACAACTTTTTTTTTAAATTAATCGTAAACCATTAGAGATATTTGATAAACTTTATTATCGGTTTGAAGTACAATCAAAACATTTATGAATTGAACTCTACTTCGTTCATATGACCACCGCGGGCACGTTTGCAGCGGTCGATTCGTTGCGCCCAATTTTCGATGACTCGGTCACACATTTCGGCCGAAACGGCCGCTATTTCGCGTTCAATGTTGGCTCTGAGCTGTTCCAACGTCGTCGGCTTGTTGGCATAGACCAATGACTTGACACACACATTTTTTTTTTTATTTTTTAAAGTGTAAGAAGCAATGACTTGACGTAGCCCCAAAGAAAATAGTCAAGAGGCGTTAAATCGCACGAATGAGGCGGCCAATTGACTGGCCCGTTTCTTGAGATAAGACCCTCATCAAACTTGCTTTTCAGTAAATCGATTGTAACATATGCTGTGTGGCTTGTGGCACCGTCCTGTTGAAACCACATATCGTCCAACTCCATATCTTCCAATGTGGGCCAAAAATAATCGGTAATTATGGCGCGATAACGATGGCCATTCAAAGTAACGTGACGATCGTTATCGTCGACGAAAAAATATGCCCCAATGACGCCGCCGGCATGCAAGCCTCACCAAACAGTTATTTTTTGTGGATGAAGTGTTGATTCATGAAGCACATGTGGATTTTCACCCGACCAATAACGCATATTTTGCTTATTGACGAACCCATTGAGCCAAAAATGAGCTTGGTCACTGAAGATGATTTTGCGATGAAATTCATCATCTTGGCGCATCTTATCCAGAGCCCAATCGGAGAACGTACGTCGCTTCAAATGGTCCCTCGGCTTCAATTCTTGAGTCAGCTTGATCTTGTATGGGTGTAAACCAAGATCCTTATGCAAAATTCGCCATAAAGTGGTCTGGGCGATGTCCAATTCTTGAGAACGCCGTGGAATTGACTGTTTTGGATCGTTTGCTACGGACGCCTGAACGGCAGCGATATTTTCGATACTTCGACCAACCCGTTGTCTGACTGGCACGGCAACATCACACAACGAATATGTAGACTCAAATGTTTGCACTAAACTTGTTATTGCCTGTCTACTAGGGCGAGAATTACGACCGAAAATTGGAGTTAACGCTCTAAAAGTTGCGGTCACCGACTCCGAATTTCGGTAGTAAATTTTTATAATTTGCAGATATTGTACGTTCGTGTACTTTACCATGATGAAAATGTTGAGTTTACTGAATAAATTGACAGTGCCAGTTCAATGATTAGTCAAAGGGTGCGTTCACAAATTAAATTCAAAATTGTCAAGTCCCCATTGGAAAACCCTATATATATATATATATATATATATATATATGTATATATATTGGAAATTGTGACGGACTTACCAACTGTTACTGGAATCTCGAGGCCTCCATGACTTCTTCACATATACGGTTATATATATATATACATATATATATATATATATATATATATATATATATATATATATATATATATATATATATATATATATGAGCTTATCCATTACTTTTTTAAAAAACCGGGCGCACGCATTTCATAACATTCACCGATTGCGCTGTAATTTTTTTCAGGAATAGTAGTCGATGAAAAATGTTGTTTCCCAAAATGTTACCCCTTCATGGCCCCCTCTTTTCGAGTTATGATTTTTTTAAGTTAAAAATTTAGTGATTTTAGGCTCTTTTCGATAGGTAACCGTTCTACTTAGGTTGTTTTGTTTTCAATGTTATGGGCCTCACTCTTCGTATTTTATTGAAAAGCAGTTTTAGAGCTAAATATTTAATATTGGCCAAATGCGACACAAAAAAGTGTAATTATTTTTTCTTAGAAAACAGCATGTTTTAAGATGGTCGCCAAATTTATGGATTTCAACTAAAATCGTTCTACATAGGCTCATTTTTTTTATCTTTTCATGATCTTTCCAAATTATTTAGCCACATTTAATTTAGTCAGAAACTTCTAAAGTTACATGGCGTCAGAATACATCCAATTTTTCGAAAAACGTCATATTCACACATCTGTAACTTTTGTCGTTTTACTCCAAAAGCCACCAATTTTTGGAAGACAATTTTTTATTTTCTCACCGCTACACCCCATGAAATACTTTTTTGGATATTTAGATTCTAACTGCGGTATATTTTTTTCTAAAACATCTTATAACCCGTTAAAAAAAAAGAAACTCAGGAGTAGTAACGTACGATTTTTTCAGTATTTCACAAATATCTCGACTTCAGGTAACCGCATTAAAAAAAACAAGTACTTATACATATACCACTTTATTCATTAAGAGTTTGCCTTTTAGTCTAGATATGTCTAACAGAATTGGAATTTTAGAAAAAATTATCCTGCTGCTGGGATCTAAATATCCAAAAAAGTATTTCATGGGGTGTAGTGGTGAGAAAATAAGGAATTTTCTTCCAAAAATTGGTGGCTTTTGGAGTAAAACTACAAAAGTTACAGATGTGTGAATATAACGTTTTTCGAAAAATTGGATGTATTCCGACGCCATGTAACTTTAGAAGTTTCTGACTAAATTAAATGTGGCTAAAAAATTTGGAAAGATCATGAAAAGATAAAAAAAATGAGCCTATGTAGAACGATTTTAGATGAAATCCATAAATTTGGCGACCATCTTAAAACATGCTGTTTTCTAAGAAAAAATAATTACAGTTTTTTGTGTCGCATTTGGCCAATATTAAATATTTAGCTCTAAAACTGCTTTTAAATAAAAGTTCAATAAAATACGAAGAGAATGAGGCCCATAACATTGAAAACAAAGCAACCTAAGTAGAACGGTTACCTATCGAAAAGAGCCTAAAATCACTAAATTTTTAACTTTAAAAAATCATAACTCGAAAAGGGGGGCCATGAAGGGGTAACATTTTGGGAAACAACATTTTTCATCGACTACTATTCCTGAAAAAAATTACAGCGCAATCGGTGAATGTTATGAAATGCATGCGCCCGGTTTTTTAAAAAAGTAATGGATAAGCTCATATATATATATATATATATATATATATATATATATATATATATATATATATATATATATATATATATGTATATATATATATATATATATATATATATATATATATATATATATATATATATATATATATATATATATATATATATATATATATCGCCAACTGATGAGAATTGCAACCGTTGCGTCTCGCGTCTTGGCTGGTGTGCCACGCTGCGTGACCTTCACGACCAAGCGTAATGCTGAACTTAGCTAACGCTAATAAAAACCACTCAGTTTTCCCGCATAGGGTATGCGGCACCACACCAATTGCAGTACACACTGTACTCACAGTGGCTTGTGATTAACCCGTTACGCACTCGATAAAATATCTCGCATACTAAATGTTTACACATAAACGACCTTTATACAGGTTCAAGGACAATCACCAAATAGCTGATCACACACTGCTTACGCTCACTATGATGTATTATTAATCTTAATAACTTTTGGTTTTTTCGTGATTATGAATTTTTTTCACTTAACTTTATTTAATTTGAGTTAACACTATCAAAGTATAGTTTAAATTTCACTCAAAAAAAACACACTCAACAATCAGCCACATTGTACGTATACGTGTGCATATCCAATGTCCGTGATTTTAAAATGTAAACAAATAAATAAATAATCTTGGTTATTCCGTTATTAGAAATTGATTGACCAAGTTCATCAAACAAGAATGTTCACTCAGAAAACAAAACACTTATACCGATATTTTTTTTACTTTTAAAATCTGGAAAAGCGCTTAAGCAACCATATTAATCGCATCTTATTTTTATTGCTTGCGAAGCCGTTCATGCACCACACTTCCTTATTTTAACAAAAATCCAAAACAAACTAACTCCCGAGTCAAGCGGTCGTTCACCAAGTCTGTGTCCGAGATCGACCGTTACCCGATTCCGCGAATCGAAGAACTTTTTCATAAATTACAAGGCGGAAGATTTTTTACAAAATGTTTACACCTATATATCCCAAGTTGCTTTAAAACCATTAATCAAACAACTAAATAAAAGCTTTACTGTCAATTTACAAAATTATCCCAGATCCATAACGCAAACTCCACGTCAGGGGCTTGAAGTTTGTTTAAGAACATATTTCGCAAATTTAAAAAAATTAATATTGATCTCATTAAATACTAATATTGACGGTTTGCCTATTTTCAGAAGTTCTTAAGCTGAATTTTGCCCCATATTATTCAATATTTTTGAAAAACCAGAATTTCAACCGATGGTAATTGAGGTATATTTAATGGACCTAGTAAATAAAAAAAAACAGAAGAGTTTAAAACCATTTGTCGATGAAATAATTCTAATTCTGGACAACGGAATAGAAATAATTTATAGCTAAATTATCAGTGAAAATGAGACGTTTTATATGTGACACACCGGCGCGGTATTTTATAAAAGGAACAGCGTATTTTAATACTAAACATATGGATGTGTAAAATGCACCAAAGTATGAGAGTTTTCACATGCCTCAAATACAACAGTGTTTCACAATCAAAACGCTCCTTCTAGAACAGACGAAGGCTTTCGATCAAGAATGTATGACTTATACCCCAATAACTAAAAAGCAAAATTACCTGATGGTTCAATTTTCTGAACAAAAATGAAACCAATTACATCGCCGTTAGTGCGAATTAGGTCACTAGAAGTGATTAAAGATATAATGTTAGGAGATCCATTACACATTTTATATTTGTGTGGGATTCAAAAACTCTACAACTTATTAATGAGAAGTTGTTAAAAATTAAATTCCCCGAAGAGATTCATCGCGGTGTTAGAGGTACAGACAGATGTTCTATGGGTTTTTGGAAAGGAAGTGAATTTGCTTATTTCTTAATTATTTAGGCATATACGTTTTAAAAGAACATTTACTTGTGAATGATTACTACAATTTTGTGATGTTGTTCTGTGCAACTATACAATTTTCTCCTCCAATTATTATGAAAATTATTGGCCAATGGGTAGGTCGTTATCGGAGCATTTTGTTGACAACTAAACTATACGTGCTGTATCCCGATCGCTTAACATCAAACCACAATTTGTGTCATGTTGCAGATGAGGTTGAAAAATTAAGTATATCCGATTATTATTGGTTCAGTTAGCAAATAGGCTATCAGAAATAACTACTTATCGTGCCGCCGTTCATGAAATTTCAACGAAAAATTACCCAATTTTTAAATTTCCTTTAAAAATTGATGAAGTAAATACCAAAAAAATTGTATGTATAGAATTAAAGGATAATTTCATTATATAAGAAATAATTTTGAGGATGAATGGTTTCTGAATATAAATAAAGAAAATGGGAAACCTTTTATTAATTGGCATAAGAAATACAACTCCCAAATGATATACCCCAAGGAATTCTTCAAAGTGTGAGTAACTCGATTTTATAATAGGAACCACTTGAAGAATCGGCTTAATAACTCAAATTTAAAATTTTACTAAAATTCATTAGCAAGCTTGTGTGTTCCATATGTTTCTGGAAATGTAGTAAATGCCTGGATTGGTTACGTTTGTAAAAAAAAAAACAATTTGCCTTTGGCAAATCTAATATTTTGATTTATACTTTCTATTTATCGACTAATGTATGATTCTTTTCATTTTATTTAAAAAACTTCATCCCAGCCCCGAATTAGTCGCAGCACATTTAAACGATGAATCTGGGGAATGAATCTGGAATTCGCAAATCTGGATTTTAACCAGTAGATTGTTGATGCTCCCATACCAATTTTATGTAGCATTTTTTGAAAATCAAACAAATTCATATGGTCATATTGAAATTGAATAACTACCCAGGTTTTTAAGCCGAAATGTTCTCAACAATTTTTCATACGTTTTAACATTTATGAACCCTCAGAACGAATTATACAATATTCGAGCAATGTTGGTTTCTATTTAAGACAGTTTTACTTAACGTTGGTATCTTTAGACCATTTTTGTTTTGTAAATTGGAGATCGAATATACACTATTTAAATTTGGAAGTAAACTTGTAGATAAGTTTTGAAACTGAATTTCGGCATATTCTCTGTTTTAGCACTTGACATTATTGCTTCATCTTCCCCGTGGCTAAAGAAGCAGAACAAAATTGTATGCAAGGTTTACATAAATGGTATAAAGATGGGATGGCCATGGCCCCAATTACATTGAAAATAATTTTTTTAATTAAAGGTATTTTATTATACATATTACGGATTCATACAAAGATAAATATAAAATTTGAGTCCATCAACAATTTGATAAGCTTATCTTAGATAGTGTCCGAATTAGGTGATAAATATTTTTTCTGTAATAAACATGACGTTATTTAATTGAATAATTTTCGAATATATAAAATATGACCCAATTATCGAAACATAATTTCAAAATGGTTATTTGGTTTGGGTAGTATGAACAAATTTTTTTAAAGATAAACCTTTCATTCAAATCGACCGATGCAAACAACTAACAAATATATTTGAGTGCACAATAGACGATTTAATGATAAAATTGACAACTGAATATTTTAAACAATTGTAATATCATTATTAGCCACTTGCGAGAAACCTTAGATTACTTACTCAGCGTTCTTCTGGTAAAATAGCCTGACACATAATGTGGTATCATCTGTACGTAAAAAGTTTTTAAAATAATTTGGAACATCAAATTGAAGTATTTCAAAAGAATCATAAATTATTTATGTTCGCCACTTTTTTAACCAGTTTTTCATCCAGTAAGAATTTTTAACATATCTGAACATTGTCACGGATTGTCAGTCGGTTCTCTATAGTTTATATATTGTATATATCGAAGGCGGATACTTGTAGAAATTATTTACGTACATTTAGTTTTAAGTTATACAATTTTTGAGAAAATTATTTTTCCCATTTATTTTGTCGATTAGGTACCGATCATTATTACTTATATAATGACCATACCATATTTTTACATAATCAATTTCATAACTTGAGTCGCATTTTCTTTCATTTGAAAATAGAATAGAATGCAATGGCATAAATGTTGCTTATCTACCTACATCCATCTCTTAAAATTGATGCACTCGGAATAACAGCTTGCAAATGACTGAAAGTTATGTCATAAAAACAGCAATGACTAAGCTACAATACACATGAATCCAAAATGGCGGGTGATTTGGATGCACAAGTATGTTTATAATGCAACCAACTTCAGAGCCATTTTTCTACACGTTAGCACAACAATTACATTACCCGAAACCTATCTTTAGAGGTATCAAGGACCGTAGCCGACAGGCCAATTTGGATAAGAAATTGTAGTGAAAAATGAGTTAACACTCATCTCATTATAGAATTTGTCTCATGCTCTCAGCTCACCGCAGCGATTATTCCTGCTAGCATGCAGTGGGGAATTTGGTCGTGGGGGATGGTGAGTGAGCATTTGAGACCTAGTTACGCTGCTAGGTTGTTTTTTTTTCTTTGTGATTGGGACGGTGATTCATCCTGAGATGAACCAATAAAAAAAATCGAAGAAACTATAAAAATCAAAAAGCGTGCCACTTCTGGATCCATCGGTTTATGCTCTTTATTTGAATTTAATTAAAAAACTTCTACAAATATTCTTTTTCGAAATATGTACTTTTGTGTAATCACTACATGACTAATTTGAGTATATCCAAGCAGAAGTTTAGTTTGACATTTGAACTCATATTGAGTTTTATATTCGCGCCAGTGTTTGTAATGTTTGCGAATAGATCCGAGGTGCTGAGTCTGAAAAAGAAAAAAAAAAAAATGTGTGTTCGTCTGTCTGGATGTCTAGATGTCTGTACCCATGGTATCTCAAGAAGGGCTTGTCCGATTTGGATTTTTTTTCGCCAATCTGTTTCTATGGTCGAGGCGGAGAATTGAAAAGCCTGGGACTGTATGTCAAGAGGGTGGGCCATACGAATTGACCCAAAATACCTGGTTTTATAAATATTTACGATTTTTTTATATATGCTGGTTTGATTATTGAATTGGACATTGCATTTGGAATTAATTTAAAGATTAAGTTAGGAGTCAATTTGCGGATTGAAGTTGAGTTGGGGTTGGATTAGGATGTAGTGAGTAGTTACCAAATTTTTATATGATGGAACTTGCCTATTTACCAACCGATTAATATGAAATTCGACATGTGTGTTATTGGAAATGGGATTCTAAAATGAGTTATGGATAAAGCACTGGTATATGACCAAGTTAGGATGGAACTTGGTTATTCCTTACCCGATTCTGATAAAATTCGACATGTGCGTTGTAAATGGGATTTTAAAATGATTTTTGGATAAAGTTCTGGAATATGGTCAGTAACACGGTTAGAAATATCAGTTCAATTTTATATACTATTTTCGGTATAAAATAAATATATGTTGGTTAAAATATAAATCATTACTGTCAAAACTGTCACACCAACTTTATGACACAGTTGAATGCTATCCCCATTGAAGATACCAAAGACCGAAGTTCTGATCACCTCGTGAGATTTCAGCGCTTATATTTGAAATTTTATATTTGTGATTTTATGTGGCTGCAAATTCCGGCTGGAGTATAATTTGTGCTGGCAACACTTTAAAGTATTTGATATTTCAGAAATATTAATTCCCTTCATTTTTATGATGAAATTGGACATGTGCGATGGAAATGGGTTTCTAAAATGAGTATTTGATCACATTAAGACCTTAATATCATTACTCGTGTGATTGGTTTTTATGAACATGCCCACCAAATTATATAGGATTGAGAATAAAACGATCTGCCGAGAAGCAATACACAAGAATTATTATTATTTCTAAAACATTTATTTACTAAAATTAACTGTGTATACATACTTATATCGAATTGTTTTATTATTCGGATTACTAAAACGCAATCAGAATAATTATTAAATCCTAAATTAAAACTAATTACTAAGAGCTATGGAACGTTCATCAGTAGTTGATCTTTCGATTTCGAACACTCAATAGGTGGAAAATTGTATTGGTTATAATGATCTTTACTTTGGCCTTTACATTTTTTATAAATTATAAAGAGTAGGCCACTGGTCAACAGCATTGCCAGTATTTGAATGCCAGCCATAAAATACACTTTTATGTCGTACAACTTAACAAAATTTGATTCAATTTTAGCTATAACGGCCGACTGTACATTTTGCATTTCTTTTTCAATGAACTCGTCTTCATAATCAGTTTTCGTCACATTAACGACAATTACCTTTTCACTCATCACGCTATCATTTAATTTTGTCAAAATATCATTTAATTTTGTTTTTAACAAAACATTATCAATTTTAAATCCATTTAGTATTTCATTTAATTCTGTATTATTGTGCATCATATTCAAATCAGGTTCAGATTTTAGCATGATCTTTGTAATATTGATGCATTGAATACCGCGTATATTTGGGCCCACATTATATAAATTGGCCGCATCACTGACGATATTAATTTTTAATTTTTGTAATTTAGTTAGTACCGTAATTAAATCCGAACATATCCAATTATTTTTCGATATATCGATCGCATTTAATTCAGGAAATAAATAATCGAATTCATTAAATGTTAATTTATATAAATTGTTGTTATGCACATTTAAATATTTTAAATTTTCTAATCGCGATATTAGTGTGAAATCGATATAATTTAAATTATTTGACGATATGTCGAGCGTTTCTAAATTACGTAATTCGGAAAAAAATCCGATATCGGATTCGGATAGGTTGGTTGATTTTAAAATCAAAGTTTTTAAATTGGTTAATGTGTTAAAAACATTGAAACTAAGGTTTTTTTTATTGTGCGACAAATCGAGATAAGATAGCGTTGACATGGTATTGATAAAATTAAAATCAGCTAATAAATTATTCTTTAAAGATAACGAATTTAGATTACTGTTGTTAAAATATAAATTTCTCGACTCTAAACGATTATTGTCCGCTTGTAAAGATTTTAGATATGAATTTATTTTTAGAAACACGAGCTCATTACTATTTAACGTTACTTGCTCAATATTTGTTAAACCGATAATTGAAAATTTGGTGATTTTATTAAAATCTAAATTTAAAACCGTTAAATCTGCAGGGAAAATGTTTGACGATTGTATTTTGATAATGTTGTTCGATAAATCAAGCTTTTTTAAGTTGTTACAATTTTTAAATACTTTGTCATTAATAGTTTGAATTTGATTGTGGGACAAATCGATTTCCTCTAAATAATCGGCCGAATCAAATACCGAATCGTTTAGTTTGGTTAAATTATTATGCGATAAATTTAGTTCGCGTAAATTAAAAGCGAAACTGAATGTTTCTTGTGACATATTAGTCACTTGACTGTAACTTAAATCTAGTTTTTCCAAATTTTCGAGATTTGTAAATATCCCATTCGGAATATGCATCACTTTTGAATTGCTAAACGCTAATTTGATGATTTTTGCCGATTCGTAGATGGCGTCCAGTGCAAAATCATCGGCAGTTTCCAATTTTGATGTATATCCCTCGATTGTACAGGCATTTTTCAAATCAAAATTAGGCTCGCGACATCTAAAGGTGTTGCACACAACATTTGTTATTAATATTAATAAGACACCAAAAAATAGCACTGTACTGAAATGATTAAATTTTAATTAAGATTTTTATTTCGTTATTTTTATTTATTAAAAAGTTACTTTTTCATTTTAAGTCGACACTGGTATGAACTTTATTTCTCACTTAAACTTGCTTAATAATTACAAAAATCTAGGTTCACCTTACTTTATATATACTTTATATAGATAATTTTTTTTTTTGCTGTGTTGTAAAAAGATAACGGCCAAAAGTGTATATAAAAGAGTAAAACAAACACATTAAAATTAAACACTTAATGGTTAAACATTTGTTTGCATTTGATTGATTATAGACGAAACAAAGTTGTTTATTTATAGCTTGATTATTTCAACATTTTTCCGTACTTGTCATTTTTATTTTCTATTTCATAACCTATTAAGATAATGCGTACATTTTTTTGATCCTTTGTTCTTGATGGAATTCACCTGTTTATGTGGGAACCTTTCATTTCTCAAATCCAAACCCAATTACTTTAAGTGACGCCTTCCTTTTATTAATGTAAATTGTAAATTGAAATAAAAATATACTCGCGAGGTCCACATTTCTTAAAAGCATGATGAAATTTTCCAGTTCATTTTTTGGAAGATTTAGGCAGAGAATTATGATATCGGCAAATGCAACGCAACAAAAATACCTACAAATCGGTGTGCTAGAAACATTTTTGTTGCGGTATCAATAAAAAAATGTTTCTAGCACACCTACAAATCGGGAAGATGCCTATGAATAATGCCACTGTTATAATACATGTACCGATGTTCGCTTGTGAATCTCTTCAATATTCTGTTTGCTATCAGGATGATACAATCACTGTATAATTCAAAACAAATATATTTAATGTCGAATTCTTTCGCAATTTCTTTTGAATAAAAAAATCAAAAACTTAAACTTGTGACTGGAAATTTAAAATTTAAAATTTAAAATGTAAAATGTAAAATGTAAAATGTAAAATGTAAAATGTAAAATGTAAAATGTAAAATGTAAAATGTAAAATGTAAAATGTAAAATGTAAAATGTAAAATGTAAAATGTAAAATGTAAAATGTAAAATGTAAAATGTAAAATGTAAAATGTAAAATGTAAAATGTAAAATGTAAAATGTAAAATGTAAAATGTAAAATGTAAAATGTAAAATGTAAAATGTAAAATGTAAAATGTAAAATGTAAAATGTAAAATGTAAAATGTAAAATGTAAAATGTAAAATGTAAAATGTAAAATGTAAAATGTAAAATGTAAAATGTAAAATGTAAAATGTAAAATGTAAAATGTAAAATGTAAAATGTAAAATGTAAAATGTAAAATGTAAAATGTAAAATGTAAAATGTAAAATGTAAAATGTAAAATGTAAAATGTAAAATGTAAAATGTAAAATGTAAAATGTAAAATGTAAAATGTAAAATGTAAAATGTAAAATGTAAAATGTAAAATGTAAAATGTAAAATGTAAAATGTAAAATGTAAAATGTAAAATGTAAAATGTAAAATGTAAAATGTAAAATGTAAAATGTAAAATGTAAAATGTAAAATGTAAAATGTAAAATGCCATGAAAATCCGATGTAAATAATATTATGTCTGAATCTAACTGTGACAAATCAACAAACGAAGAAGGAAGTTCCTGCTTCTACGGCTACAGTAGTTTTAATACTCATAATATTGGAAATATGGAACTGACCCTTCTGGGAGACAGAAATAATTTGTGAATTTTGTTCTTACTTGAAACGCTTCATTAGTGCTTCTTATATTAGATGAGGCCAAATTTACAAGTTGATGATCCGGATCGTGTAAATCAGTTGAATCAAACTCGCTTATTTGTTGTTCTAGTGTCTTTTGATGCCTTAAATAATTATGAAGGGCACAAGTTGCTTTAATAATTTTATCAACTTTTCGTAGACTGCATTCGAAGGGTTTTTTGTACATGTCGTACAGAATAATTTAATGTTTGAATATATAAACTATTAAATACACGTTACCAGAACAACAATTTATTGCTATTTGACAATAGGAATATATTCAATTCTCTACAAATGTAAATAAATCATGCTTTAGATACGCGAAAATTATTTAGAAGCATTTGAAATTCATTTTACGTAATTCAATAGTTCACTTTGTTTAAGTCTCTTAATTGCTGATTTGATCACCTGACGAATTGCCATTGTCATTTAGAGCATGAAATACAAATCTTTAATTTTTTTTTAGATTTATCGAAGATGTAAGGGAATTTTTTAATGATGTAAGAATTTCTCCCCAATTCGAGAATGTGCGATATACAATACTTCAACATTTTTATTCTTAGATAGTAAAAGATAAGTGCTTGGGTGGAAAATTTTATAAATTCAATTTTAATAATCTCTAGAAATATTTCACCGCTCAATACCAACGCATTCAAAAATGCTAAATTCCAGCAGTTTTGAAATTGCGTCAATATTATTTTCAGCCAGCAGTCAATAACAAAGAATAATCTGATAAGAAAGGACAATCTGGTTTCAAACATTTTTTATCAATCTCTTTATTTAATTTTTTATCAGTTTTGTAAAAAATAACAATTTTCCAATCATAAAAAAATTTCGTTAACAAATTATCAAATATAATATATCAATAAATATACGGTTATGTTTTGATTGTTTTGGTACTATTTTAGTATTTGAGTATGGGTTTGATTGGCCAAAAAAATCTTGATTAGGCAATTCTAATAATTTGGTATTCTATAGTTGAAGGTTTATTGTTTGTGTTGGCACACAATACAAAACCAGGCAATATTCCTTATAATAAGAACGCAGTTTACTTAATTATCAAAATTTAGGCATACGGAACAGTTAATAATCACTTGAAAGCTTTTTAAAATTCTGTAATGATAGATCCGAATTCTTGAATCCCTCCATCTTCATTACTGTACTAGGTGGCCTATTACCGAACTCATAATTGTCACATTCGACGTCCGCACAAAAGTTGAAATGCTACATAAGAAAAACTACAAAGACAAAAAGAGAAAAAATAATCATCTGCTTAAAAGGCAATTGAAACCCGAGAAACAACCCAAAAATCGTCGTCTGCTCTTTTTGCTGATGTCGAGTATCTTTTTTTTTTCTGTAAAATCGTCGATACGTGAATAAATAACTATCAGAATGTTACAGAAACAAGAAAACCAATCATTTGTATTGTTTTATGTCATTTTAGGTTTAAATTAATTGTTTATGTTTAAAGAAAAAGAATTTTTAATTTGACACCTGCTTCTGCGAAAACCTTTGAATGTAAATCAGTGTTTATACCAATTTGAAAAAAATCGTACACAATCCTAGTGTTCAATCGGGCCAAAATGATAAAAAAAACATGACATTTTTTTACCACTTTTGGCATTAAACACACTTATTTACCACACCAAAAAACCAATTTTTTGGATTTCTTTATGACATTTTCGATGCTTAAATTAAATTAAATTTGTTTTTTTAAGATATGTAGTTATATGGTATCTACACAGTCACCTATTTATATAAATATAAATGATAATTTATATTTCGAATTTTTGTCTGAGTGCACAAATTCAACGAAACTCTTAAACTTATTTCAAAAGAATAAAATATCAAATCAAAATAAAATGTCAAATCACTAAGGGTTAGAGGTTATTACATTAGAAAATATGCATGTCGCTGATTTTTTAAATGTGCGTTTGTACTCAAATTACGTTCCAAATATCGTAATAAGTATTGCAAAGTTAGATGGATCTGAGATCGATAAAGAGAATTTCATCAAAAATCCATTTTTGAAAAAAACCTGTGGGGTAGCGTTTATTGAAGATAAGCTATCGATATAATATAATATAATTCACATAGTGTGTAGCGTAACGCTATGTATTTTCTTATATTTCCAATTTAGATGCTTAAACTTTGTAACTGAGTAGTTTGAGTGATTAGTAGGTGTTGCCCTGTTAACAAGAAAGTTCGAATAGAAAATGTTTCGGGTTAGATAGATGCTCATTGCTCACCAAAGTACTTATTAATTTTAATATTATTTTTCCCATAACGAATTGAATTGAAACACATAAAATATTGTATTGTAAAACAATGATTATAATTGAAGACATGAGTGGATGAAGGTGATAAGTAACATTTTCAAAATTTTACAGAAACCAGCTCCAAAGTTTCTACGATTCTTTTTAAAATACTTGTTCTTAGTTTAGTTTAGTCTTCATCCGTTTTAAATTTCTCTAGATTACCTAGTTTTGCGAAGATTTATTGGGACAGAATGCATATACGTAACAACTTCATTAAAATAAAAAGAAACAAAATTAAAGAAAATGTTACATATCACCTTCATCCACTCATGTCTTCAATTATGTAATATTATTTTAGCAAAGATGTCACCAAAATCTCATTTTTTTATTAAATTAACTTATAGCGTTTTTTCAGTGTCTCTTCGAAAGATGGTAAACCATATTTTAACTCCCCACCATTTATTTAAACACAGTCGTGCATTTTTTTTTAAATTTAAATTTTAGAAAAATTATTGGAGGCATCTAGACCCTTTCGAAAATACTACGAAAATCTGCTAATTTTTGTGTGAAATCACTATACGCAAAGTTTATATCTGGTGTGATGAATGGCATGGAAATGTGTCAATGCCATCTTGGATATATAGGCCTATGACTACAAACAGTGACGACACACTAAGTCTCCGCCGCTACATATGTGGCAGTGTAGTAAAGTAAAGATTTTTTTTTGTTTTGTTTATTGTTTTGTTTGATCTTTCATGTTAAAAATTCATTTTTTGTTTCTTTCTTTAATCTCTCTCTGCGGAAGGAAACATTTTTTTATTTATTTATTTTCCCGGGAGAACGAAATTCAAAATAATAAATATTCTCTCTTCGTATAAAAAATAAAGGAAAGGAAAGGGATAGTGATAGGGATTAGGGAAGGGAATGAAATAGCGAGATTTATTTATTTTCTAAAGAGAGGAAACAAAAATTTATTTATATTCAGTATTCAAGAAACAAATAAACAAAGGAGAGAAGCGGAAAATAAACAAAAACTCGAAATTATAAATTTTAAACTTGTTCGCTGAGTTTTTATTTATATTTTATTTAGTCAGTGCATTATATTACAGGAAAGGGAGATGTTACGCGTTTGTTTTACGCTTTGATTTGTTTTTCAAATCGAGTACATAAATTAATTTTTATTTGATTTAATTTATTTTCAGTAATATTTCCAATATTTTATTATTAAAGCACATAATACACTAGATTTACCTAAAAAAATTAAATTTACATGAATAAATAAAATTCACATGGTATTCCTCTTTGATCAGAAAGTGCGTGTCTTTCTTCTTTGAAGCATTGCTGCACTAAAAAGACTAAATGAATAATAAAATGTTTTTGGACAAAACAAAAACAAAAAAATATCTTTTCTTTATTATACTGCCGCGTAGCGGGGAGACTTAAACTTAATGTGTTTCAATTTGTAAAAATTGCTTGTAGTCATAGGCTTGTATATCTAGTAGGCATTGAAACGTGTAAAGAGCTTACACACATACATACAGATTTTCAGTTTTATTAGTATAGCCAGACAAATAATTTGTATATCCCTCCCCTATTGCAATAATGTAATATTTGCAAAATTTGCTTTACATGATTTGACATAAAGACGCACAGTTTGCGTGCCCTAGTATAACGCGGTTCAAAAACTTAATTCTATCTATTGCATTGGTGCAAACTTTGAAAATAAAAAAAATTAACAGTTAATAATTTGAATTTCAATTAATACATATGTTTATATTTGATATGTATTTCGGTTTAAGGACAAAAGTCCAAACAAAATATTTTAAGTCTCGAACCATTAATTTTTCACAAATACATTGCCTTAAAAACGGAATTGAAAGATGAACGCTACTCAATTTGCTGCACCAATCATAATAGCGACGAAGCAAAATGGAGCGCTTAAAATTTGTTTATTTATTTATTTATTTAATTATACTGAGAAAAGTCTACAAATATGACTTGAATTTATAACATACTGAACATGGTAGAATAAAAATAAAATTAAACAAAAAAAGAATAAAAATTGACATAAAAATATTTTTAGGTTGGAGCAAAATGTTGCTTCAACCTACGTTTAAAGCTGTTTTTACTTAAGTAAAAGTCGAACAGATGGTCGATTTTATTAAAACTCTTCGACATCATGTTTACAGGTTCATTGTCACCATAGTTTGTTCTGTGTTTATTTAGATGAAGGAACTCATGATCTCTTAAATTCCTACTCGGTGCCTTTATTTTAATTGATTCCAGTATGGATGGTGCATCGATTTGATCAAGTAAAATATTTCCAATGAACGAACACTTTAAAAGCTCTCGTCTATTTGCCAATGTTGTCATTTGATAGGTTTTGCATCCAGTAACATATGATGGTAATCGCTTCAGGTTAACGTGGAGCGGTAAGTCATGGTCATAATCCATGACTAATTCCAAATTTCTGATAGGTTCGTCGTAAAAAGGACACCAGATGTTGACAGCATATTCAAGTTGAGATCTCACGTAGGCATAATACAGGATCTTGATTGTCTCTAGGTCATGAATATCCCCAGTCCAACGCTTAATAAAACCAAGCATGGAATTGGCTCTAGCAACGCATTGTTCAATATGCTTAGTAAAGCACATGTTTTCAACGAAAGTAACCCCTAGGTCTTTAATCTCGAATACTTTTTGTAAAAGTACGCCATTTATTTGATATTGTTGTGTAACAGGGTTAACTTTTCGATGGAACGATAAACTCTTACACTTGTTGATGTTGAGACTGAGGAGGTTAGACTCACACCATTTCGCTAGATTGTCGATGTCTTCTTGTAGCTTATGGGTATCGCCGATGTTTTCTACTGTTTTAAAGATTTTGAGATCATCTGCAAACATTAATACCTTAGAATGTTGTATTACTTCAGTAACGTCATTGATGAAAATTATGAAGATCCAAGGACCAACATGAGAGCCTTGTGGTACTCCTGAAGTAGCTTGAATTGATTCTGATCTTCTATTACTAAGCTCAATATACTGAATGCGATTACTCAAATATGATTTAAACCACGCAACAAACTGTTTAGAAAAACCGAATCTGTATAACTGTTCCAACGTTTTACAATGACTGATGGAGTCAAAGGCTTTGGCAAAGTCAGTATACACCACATCAACTTGCTTATGCATTTCAATTTCTTTAATGGTGTTGCTGGTAAATTCAATAAGATTTAATGATGTTGATCTTTTGGGTATAAAACCATGCTGACACTGTGAGATGAATCGAGGAACCAAAGATCTGAATGAGAGATCTGAAAGATTTGTGATGATTTTAAAGTCACAACTAATCTGCAAATCATCGTGCATTGACATCCGGTACCCGTAAGATAGAAGAGCGAGATGCTTAAATTTCACAGATTAAATGCAGCGTTAAAATTCAATTGGTGTACTTCAACAGATGTTTTTACTTTAAATACAGCAAGGCACATTTGAATACAGTTTCTCAAGTAAATTGATTAAAATCAAGACAAAACTAATTTGTTGGATTCACCGTAATTTTTGTTTGAACAATACATTTTTTGATTTTGCTTCCGGAGATAAACACAAATTTTTTGAAGTTCCTACCCAATATGGGAGAGATCGAGTTCTGTCAATCTGCTGGCTAGAGATCTGCCTGCGGTGTCATGTTGTCACTGTTAATTTTTAATTATTTATAGGAGGTTGGCGTAAAATCTCAGATGAGCTCGCGTGTTATCATTGAAATATGCATGACATGCCTCCAAAGACAGATTTTGCGAATGATACCGTTATCATTAATAATCATACAATTATAACATCATACTATCGTACTATCATACAACCATACCATATTATCATCATACCATTATACCACAACACCATCATACTATCATACAATCATACCATCATACTATCATACCATCATAACACCATATCATGCTCCATCCACCATCATACCATCATTCCATCATACCATCACCCTATTGTATCATGTTGATATCACACCTTCATATAATCATACCATCCTACCTGCATACCATTATACCATCACCATCACTGTTAAAAAAATAATGGAACACGAGTCGATTTATTTTTAATTTTGCACTAAATATCCAAAACTCAGCTAAATCGGTGAAGTTTTAAAAATACCCCTTGTAAATGGCGCCTTACAGGGGTGAATAAGGAAGAGGTAAACATTTTTGTAAACTAACCCCCCTATCTTTTTTCTCGACTGCTAAAATGTATTCGTGCAAAATTTGGATTCAATCGCTGCAGTGGACCAAGAGCTTTTGTGGAACATACTAAATACTTTTCATATATTATGTGTACCGAATGAAATTTGTGATTCCCCAATTTATATTATCTCATAGGTTACTACGCAAAAGAAAAAAACTGGTACCGTTATTTTGTAGAAAAACCATTTAAAAAAACGAATAAACGTCAAATTGGGCATTTGTTTTATTTATTTCGAAATGGTGCATCAGAACGAGAAAAACGTGATTTAATAATTAGATTGTGCAATGAACATCCGGAGTATACCAATAAAAAAATTGCTAAATTGGCCGGTGTTTCCAATAATATGGTAACAAATGTCAAAAAAAAAAAATCAAATCAACCTTTCTGTATTACGCAAGCCCGGATCCGGAGCAAAATAAGGTGCTCGAAATAAAATGTTGGATCAGAAAATTGTAAGAGTCATTACCAAACATCCCTCGATGTTTGTGCGGGATTTGGCCAGAAAAACCAAAGCAACCAAATCGATGGTGGAATGTGTTAAAACCAGAAATAATCTACGGACATACAAGAAGTCAAAAATCCCCAAAAGAAGTGTTGAACAATTTAATAGAGGGATCGATCGGGCAAAGAACCTTAACAAATGGTTGAACGAAAGAAAATATTCTTGTATCGTAATGGACGACGAGACCTATGTCAAAATGGATTTCTTGACACTTCCAGGTCCCCAATATTACATCAAAAAGAAAGGTGAAGAACTAGATGGAGCAATTACTACCATAGCTGTTGAAAAATTTGGCAAACAAACGTATGGTTTGGCAAGCAATTTGCCAATGCGGCTTAAGTCACGTCCATACATAATAAATGGCATTATGAAAAAGTGAATGTTCGCCGTAAAATGAACACAAAGTTTGAATGAATACTATTATTTAAAAACTGTACAATATGTGCAATAGAACACTTAAAGAAAAATATTGATTATATATTGCCATTTAGTATTAATTCTTCATTTACAAATCACAAATTTCATTCGGTACACATAATATACATACTAATTGCTTTATTAATCTGAGTTTTAAAGATAGGAAAGAATGAATATTCAAGATCATGTCTTCTCGCATCAAGTTCTGTCATTTAAATCCAAGTGCCCCGACGCTGGAGTGATCCACATCAATAACTCGGCTTCTGTTGATTTTTTGCTCAACGCTCTGTCTTTTTGACAACAAGAAACTAAGTCAGTTCCGTATCTACTTTTCCGACTAGGACACCTCCACGTGGTGAAGGCGGCTATTTACCCCAGTATCGGCGGCTGGTCAGGGTGAGAAAGCAGGCCCGCAGGCGTCGTCATCATGCCACTGCAGCTCTGGAGTAGTGGATAACTTGACTACTTTAGGATTTAATGCTTCAAGAAGATGATGCAAGTCCAACTGTAGTTCTGAGTCGATGTGACTTAAAACTTCATGAAGCTTCTGAAGGCGTAAGATGGAACGATGAAATGGACCTAATCATCGAACATTGTACGGACACCCCAGAATGTTCTACTCATAGATGCAACAAGAGTAGTTCCATGTTTTGCTGCATGTGTGCATAGTATAAAGACTTTTAGTACTACCACCATAGCTTCACCGGTGAAGTGTTAGATGGCGGTACCGGTATCGTTTTTAATTTTTCAACAAATTTTTATTTTTAAATTCGCCTAGCTTATAGTCATAATCGCCTAAATGTCATCTATTATTTCAAATTTTCGATTGAATAGTTACGTCGAAATTTTCTATTTTGGTTCAACCAAAGCAAAACCAATATTTCTTTCCTTTTTTCGCGGATTTAAAAAAAAACAAAACGAATAAAACCGTAATATTTTTATCAATGGATAGTAAAACAAAACAAATATGTACATCCATAATGTATGAATGAAAAACTAAAAATGTGTTCATAGCTATTATTCTGTTGTAAAAAAACCGGTTTTAATAATATTTTTGGTTAAACATTTTTGTTCATATTCGATTTTTGTGTTTCGTTTTGTTAACAGAATGAATACCATTTATTCATTTGGCACGTTATATTAAAACTGCTTTTGGCGTCTATTGGAAGGAGCTCCGTAACCTTCCAGTAGGCGCAAGTGTACGTACTGCCTCCTCGTGGCAACCACCGCCGCACCGGTAACTGTAACCATTAGGCTGAATGTAGACTTTTGTGACAGGCTAAAGTACGGCGCTAAAGGAGAAAACCTTGACAAAAAATCCCTACTCTAAGGTGGAACAGCATATGCCGATGGATGAATGGCTGATAGGTTAATCAGTCTATATATGCGGACTCTGGATACCAGGCACCCTTCAGTTTTATTTAGCCTTCCTGTAGTAATCCTGGGTGACCTACAGGTGACTTTTTTATTCCCAGCAACTCGCAAGAGTCTAATCAAAACGGTAGACGAGGCACGGGAAGGAATACACGGGAGTGGGTCTGCCTTCTCAAAGTCCTTGAGTCCCAATGCTACCGCTTTTCTAGCAGAAGTAAATGTTATTACATCTAGGAGGGAGAGCAATGAGCCCAGATAGTATGTATCTCGTACCGTTAGGCAGTATTATCAGGTTCTTTAAGAGCCTGAATATTGACTGGACGGATAATTAAGTAGGGCTTGATGCACAAAAGATCTTTAAGGTCGCAGTGCGGGTTGGCTTGAGCCCCCACATTGCCCTCAAGTAATAATAATAATAATTATTAAAATTGCTTTTAAATGATTGCTATTAATATGTTAGAAGAAACTTTTGGAAGAAGCAAAACAAATTGGTTTATCGAAATACATACATATGGATAACTGGAGCAGATTTAGTTTTTGCATTTTTTTTTTAATAATCTTTCGTGCTATTTTAATTTTTTTTATCATGAACGTTATATGTACTTAAAAATATGCTATAGTATTTCCGGATTCATTTTATATATTTCCACTTTGAAATCATACTTTCTGAACCAAAATTATACTTTCAAAATTTAAATTAAATTATTCAATTTTAGTTTATGAAAATTCATATTTTTCAATTTGCAGTAGACATTTCAAAGTTCACTTTAAAATTTTCAAAATTTTATACAAGGCCAAGACAATTGTTGTAAAATTTGTTTTATACTATATATTTATATAATTTAAGACCGACACTCCGCCTAACGCAACTAATTAGTTCCCAGGAAATTATCCAAATGTTGAATATCCACAAATCGCATTCCAAAAAATGCATAAATAACGTTGGACCATATTTATTTATTTTATATATATACGGAAGTCGCCATTCGATGGATATTCGACAACCAGACAATTTCCTGGGAATTAGTCAATTGCATTTTTTCCAATTTTGTTGACCTTGCATACAATTTCCGAAATTTTAAAATGAACTTTGAAATGTATAAACTGCAAATTGAAAAATATGAATTTACATTGATAAATATAAATTACAAATAGAAAAATATACATAATTATAAAATTGACTTTTATGTAACTAAAATTGAAAAATAGAAAATAAAAATTGAAAAATTTAATTTAGAATTTGAAAAGTATAATTTTGGTCCAGAAAAGTATAATTTCAAAGTGGAAATGTATGAAATGAACCCGAAAATGCTATATTACGTTATTTTTAAAATTATTTGAAAATACAAAAGAATAATATACCATTTGGAAGTAGACATATCACCAATTTAAATATACGTCGGTAAAATAAATTTATATATTTGAATTTCACAATTTATCTAAAATAAGTCAAGTAACGTTCATGACAAAAAAACTTTTTTTTTTAAATAAAAGTCCAAAATAATTTACATAAATACATTTTCATTAATTTCTGTATTGTGATCAAGAGTTTATGAGTTAAGTAAATTTATACTCTTTAAAAATTATCTGTAATATTAGACAAAAATCAAATTAATTAAAAAAATGGAGGTGTGGCCAACACACGACTTTCTTTTACGAACAGCGAATTTTGAGAAACTTTTATAATTCAAATTTCCCGCAAACTTAATTAAGATTGTTTTTATTATTTCATGTTTTCTGTAAATTGTATATTTTTGAAATATTTGCAAAATAAATTTTCTGTTTTACGGAATCTGGGAGCTGGGACCCCAAAATTTATGTAAAAAGTTTAAACATGAAGTTGCAGTTTGATTGGTTAAACCATTTGGACTACAAATTGACAGACATACAGTCAGAAACATTCAGATGTATACGGCAAATTAAAATCAACGAAACACTTTTTTTTTTCTTACTTTTTTTATTTTAAAAATACATAAATATGAAGTAAATATGTATGTATATGTGATAACATTATTGATAAAAAATAAAATTTTAAATATGATATCTTCTGTTTGGTTTTTAACTTTATCTTTAAATTTCCCTCTAAATATGAGCCGTATACATCTGAATGTTTCTGACTGTATATACCAACAGACACCACTTCAAAACTCAATTTTTTGAACTCATTAGTGCACACGTAAAAGAAATAAAAGGTGATATTTATGAATTTAAATTTTTTCTTTTAATTTTTTGGAATTTGTATTAGTGATTTTTTGTAAATCTTATACTTTTTAAAATATGTGCAAAACACATTTTCGGGCCCAAGAGAGTGGCCACTTCCGGTTGACCGATTTGGCAATTTAACATACATGTAGGCTAAATATTTTTATAACATACAGTACGTCACTAAAGTGTGCAAATTCATTATAATTAGCATAATTGGGCTAATACACACAATAATTAAAATGACAAATGCAAGAACTGCTGTAACTACCTGTAAAAAAGTGTGGGGGGGGGGCAATTATAAAACGATATATATACTTAAGTATTACAAACCCTAATAAGTCGTTAAAAAAGTTAAGAAACATGAAAAAATGATCCACATTCAATTATGTAATATTTGCATTAAAAACCGGAAGTATGTCACTGTAGTGTGCAAATTAATTATAATTAGCATAATTAGGCTATATATACACATATATTTATGTGTTGGCAAAACAATATTTAATTTTTTTTTTATAAAATTTTTAAATTTTTTTTAAATTTTTTTTTAAATTTTTAATTTTAATTTTTTTTAATTTTTAATTTGTTTATTTTTATTTTTTTTTGATTTTTGGAAACATTTTGTATTAGTAATTTTTTGTAAACCTTATACTTTTTAAGATATTTGCAAAACAAATTTTCTGGCCCAAGGGAGTGGCCACTTCCGCTGTTCCGATTTGAAGTAAAATTCACTGGGACCTCCCAAATTATCCAAAAAGCTTAAATCTGAAGTTTCAGTTCGATTGGTTAAGCCATCTGGGCTGAAGAGAGGACACAGACTGACAGACGGACAGACAGACGGACAGACAGACTGATAGACAGACATCATTTCGAAACCCACTTTTTCGGACTCAGGAGACCTCAAAACAGATAAATCTTCAATAATCTCAAAGTCGAAAATTTTCATGATTACCATACTTTATTTTACTTACGTAAAAGAAAGTAAAAATGCTTGGGGACAAAAAAATGTGAGATTTAATGGAAATTACCGTTAAACTTTCATTTGAACGGGATATTTTTCTACAAGGAAATTTATTTTCGTGGCGTTGATCAAATGCATTGTTTTATTATTCTTGTATTTCGCATTATAACGTACATCAAATAGTTACATATTTGAATCAAAGTTACTTTGAATTAATTTTGTATAAATATATCTTATTTACATTTTTTGAATTAATTGTTATTAAAATGGAAGCAAAAGTTTGTTGCAGAAGGTTTCAAATATTAAACATGTAATATAAAAAAGTACTAGGTCTTGGTGTAATTACAGATAATGAACATTAATTTTTCTGTTGCATCCCTAAATATAAAAAAAAAAAAAAAGTTCGAAATTCAAATTATTTATAAAAATCCAAAAGCGAAAACCGAATAGGACAATCCAAATGGGTCAGTATCCTGCGTATTTGACATTGTATTTTTTGTATTACAACTGACACTTTTTCGGTTCCTTGAATTTATTTCACGTGAATTAATTCCGCCAAAAAAAATTAATCAACATCTTCGCCGCGCAGGTAGGTAAATCAATTTCAATTATGAATTAATTCCGTACATCAAATTTATTAAACTATTTAGTAGAAATTTATTCATTTTTAACTAGAATGTTGCCTAACGTCGATGTTTTTGACTAAATTTTCGACATTTCATTTCAAAACAACATTACACTATGCACCAACAGGCGGCCAACGAAAAGTCTTCTTTGATTGATAATTAAATAATATTGTACAAATTACAGAAACAGCCTCGTGTTTCAAAACGTTTCTAAAATATGTATCTCCAATCTGTCTTCATCTGGCCAAGTGTAATCGATTCGTAATTGTAAGCGTAAAGTAGTTTTTTACTCGATGTATCAAGCACCAATTGAGTTGAAGGTCCATACCAAATTTATTTTTATTTATTCCAAATCGATGCGGGAATTAATAATATCACACACGAACAGCGCGGAAGCTACGTCCCGGCGAAAGTCTAGACCAGTGTTTCTCAACCTTATTTTGCCGAAGGCCCACGTTCAATTATCATTTTCCTCTGTGGTCCACCTCGCCATAAAATAATAAATTACGCACAAAGGAACGCGTAAGTAATTACAAAACAAAAATTCATTTTTTATTTCATTTATTTGTTTATTTCATGGGGGCCGTATGGCCCCCGTCGGGAAACACTGGTCTAGACGTTGCAGTTTCAGAAGATTACATCGATCTTGATAAGGTGGAAGGACACAATCCACAGCACGCATGGACGGCAAACAACGGAGCGCAAAAAGAACAAATTGTTTTTTAACACTCTCAATCCTCCCGGAATGACAGTGGTAGGATGGCGCCCAAACTGGAGATGCATACTCCAAAATAGAACGAACAAACGAGACATAGAGTGATGTCAAAGTTATCGGGTCTCTAAAATCCCTACAGTTTCGTTTAATAAAGGCCAACATAATATACGACTTTGAAATAATTGTGTTAACATGTCTAGTAAATGTAGCGTCGGATGCAAAAATCACACCAAGATCGGAAATGAACTCAACTCGGTCAACGTCCACATTGTACAGCTGATATTGGTGAAAAATGGGTGAGCGGATACGATTAAAGGAAAGAGTCTTACATTTGCTCACGTTCAGAGCCAATCTATTGTTAATTGACCAACTGCAAAATCTATTTAAGTCCTCTGATTGCAACTTTACGCAATCAGATATACTATAGCAAATTTTCATGTCGTCTGCGAAGAGGAGACAGTTAGCAAACTCAAAGCATTGAACAACATCGTTGATAAACAATGAAAACAACAAT
The DNA here is from genome assembly GCA_963556165.1 of Tipula helvola. Lineage (NCBI taxonomy): Eukaryota > Metazoa > Arthropoda > Insecta > Diptera > Tipulidae > Tipula > Tipula helvola. The sequence goes on from OY744481.1 coordinate 366,360,744, forward strand.
GGGCCAATGTGACTACCTTGAGGAACGCCAGATGTTACACGATACAATTGCGAGTAAGAACCCAAGAATCTAACGGAATGCCAACGATCAGAAAGATAGGAACGCAACCATTTAATAGGAATGAGCTGGCAATTTAGACTCTCTAACTTACTAATAAGAATAGAGTGGTCAATCATATCAAAAGCCTTGGCAAAATCTGTATAAACAACGTCAAGCTTCTGTCTGGAATTTAAACTATCAAATAAATCACTGCAAAATGAGACCAAGTTAGTTACTGTGGACCTACCGGGATAAAATCCATGCTGTGCCGGAGAAATGAAATTCTTAGTATGGAATTGCAAGATTTTATGAACCATAGACTCAAACAGCTTGGGTAATACGGAGAGAATGGCGATCCCACGGTAATTACTCACATCACTTCTTCTACCCGTCTTGAAAATTGGATGAATTCAAGAAATCTTCCAAGGATCGGGGAAAAACCCGCGACGAAGGCTTTTATTAAATATGAAGGTAATCGGGAGGACCAAACTCAGCACAACAGCTAAACAGAATCGGAGGAAAACCATCATAACCCGTTCCCTTTCCAACCTCGAGCTGGAGCAAACAATCCAGAACTTCTTTCTCGGTAAATTTGAAGTCTGTAAATTGACCGAAGCTGGGGAAAGCTGGAGCCACGATAGTGTGCGAAGGAACTGGTTTGTAAATCGACGCAAAAAAACTAGCGAACAGATTGCAGATGTCCGAGGGCTGATTAGCGACGGAGCTCTTATACGGAATGGTAGACGCGGAAAGCCAGCCACTTTTTTCTTACTATTAATGAAATTCTTAAATTTATACAGACACTACTGGGAGTAACGAATATTCGGCTAGGTAGGTCACAACTTCAACTTTAAATACAGGAATCCCCCCTATAACACGGTACTCTTATAACGTGTTTTCATATTACGCGATTTCATGTCCCTCGTATAACACGTGTTTTGGGGTACCGAATTAAAAAAGGCTGAATTAAAAAAGGTCTTTAAAAATGAATTAAAAATGTTGATTTTTGTATGAAACACCTGCACCTTTTTTAATTCATTTTTTTTAACAAATTTTCTGAATTAAAAAATGCGAATTTGACGAAAAACGTAAAAACGAAAAAAACGTAAAATGAATTAAGAAAGGCTTATGTTATTTCATTTTATTAACACATATCTTAATTCATTTTCAAAATGAATTAAAAAAGACATATAATTTCATTTTTTAAACACAAGTCGTAATTTTTTTTTTTTTTTAAAATCAAAAATGCGTGTTTGGAAGAAAATGTACTAAATTCACCTTGTTACAAAATTAATACTAACATAATTTAAATGCGTCTTTAACTCTCTAGTAAAAAATTGTTTTATATTTACGTTTCATTGGTTTTCTTTTTTCTATTGTTTTTTGTGAAATATTCGAAATCATAGAAGATTCTGGGTACACGAATTAAAACGGCTGTCTGAGAAAAGATATTTTTCTGAATTAGAAAAGGGCCTTTTTCAATTCATTTTACAAAATGAATTAAAAATGCGTTAAAAAAAATTTAAATAAAATAGTTAACTTAATTAGGTTTTTATGTTTTCATTAATGAAAGTAAACACTGATCATGAGCGATTTTAATTCGTTTTTGAAATATGTAAAAAATTAATTAATTTGTTAACTAATTAAAAGTTAATTAATTTTTAATTTTTTGCTTAACTTTTTACATATTTTGGAAACGAACTAAAATCGCTCGTGATCAGTGTTTATTTTCATTAATGAAAATATGAAAACCCAGTAATTTTTTACATATTTTAAAAATGAATTAAAATCGCTCATGATCAGTGCTTATTTTCATTAAGGAATAATGAAACGTAAACGTCATTACAATCGTTTAAGCTTCGTGTCAACAAGAGAATAAAACCACTTTTAGCAACACGTTCAACCCCTGTACAGCGATTTTGGTCGCAAAATGAGGATTCATTTGAGGATTACCGGAAGGCAATAGTATTGGTAAATTGTATTGGTGTTGAATGTGGATTTTTTCTTTCAATTTTTCGTTTAATATGATGCAAATAAGAGAGATAAAATGACGCGAGTAATGGGGATAACATGATACAAATAAGAGGAATAAGCTCAAAAGAGAACGATTGATGTATTAAATATTGAGGGGACTGAGATAGAACAACAAATTTCGAAATAAAAAAAAAATTAAAAGTATTTACGACTACGAAGTACGAAGCGAGACTCAAAATAAAAAATATTAACCAAAAAAAAAAAAAACAAAAAAGTTAGAAAACAAAATGATTTTGCTTATTTGGTTTAGTATTGTGTTGCAACTCATGATGGTCGGTTGCTATGCTATACGATGTTATGTCCGAGGATGGAGAAATTTTATTGTAGCATATACACAGCAAATAAAAAAGCGAGATGTAATGTAAATTCAATAAGAAGAATTTATAAATTAAAAATCATTTATATTACTGTTAACCGAAATTGAGGACCGAAAATTTTTATGTGGCGTAATTAATTACTTTTCAATAATAATTAAATATTTCACAATTAATTCTTAAAAATTGGCGTCTATTGGAAGGGGCTCCGTAACCTTCCAGTAGGCGCAAGTGTACGTACTGCCTCCTCGTGGCAACCACCGGTAACTGTAACCATTAGGCTGAATATAGACTTTTGTGACAGGCTAAAGTACGGCGCTAAAGGAGAAAACCTTGACAAAAAATCCCTAATCTAAGGTGGAACAGCATATGCCGATGGATGAATGGCTGATAGGTTAATCAGTCTATATATGCGGACTCTGGATACCAGGCACCCTCCAGTTTTATTTAGCCTTCCTGTAGTAAACCTGGGTGACCTACAGGCGACTTTTTTATTCCCAGCAACTCGCAAGAGTCAAATCAAAACGGTAGATGAGGCACGGGAAGGAATACACGGGAGTGGGTCTGCCCTCTCAAAGTCCTTGAGTCCTAATGCTACCGCTTTTCTAGCAGAAGTAAATGTTATTACATCTAGGAGGGAGAGCAATGAGCCCAGATAGTATGTAACGCGTGTAGAAGTATTTCCTACAGTAGACATCTAGGAGGGAGAGCAGTTAGCCCAGATAGTATGTATCACGTGTAGAAGTACTTCCAACAGTAAACATCTAGGAGGGAGAGCAATGAGCCCAGATAGTATGTCCCAGCAACTCTCAAGAGTAAAATCAAAGCGGTAGACGAGGCACGGATAGGAATATACGGGAGTGGGTCTGCCCTCTCGAAGTCCTTGAGTCCCAATGCTACCGCTCTTCTAGCAGAAGTAAATGTTATTACATCTAGGAGGGAGAGCAATGAGCCCAGATAGCATGTATCACGTACCGGTCGGCAGTATTATCAGGTTCATTAAGAGCCTGAATATTGGCTGGACGGATAATTAAAACATCTAGGAGGAGAGCAATGAGCCCAGATAGCATGTATCACGTACCGGTCGGCAGTATTATCAGGTTCATTAAGAGCCTGAATATTGACTGGACGGATAATTAAGAAGGGCTTATGCACAAAAGATCTTTTAGGTCGCAGTGTGGGGTGGCTTGAGCCCCCACATGGCCCTCAAGTAATAATAATAATAATAATAATTCTTAAAAATGAATTAATTCATAATTAAAATTTTAATTAATTAATTGATTTAAAAAAAATTGATGTAGCAAAATTAATCCTTTATTAAAAATTAATTAATTTCACGGTACAAATTTTGCGAAATTAATTAATTTTTGTCGTTAGAATTAATTGTTGGTAACTTAATGTAAGGGGCCAATTTAATTAAATTATACCTAAATTCTTATTAGTTATAATTTTTTTTTTATGAAAATTAATAAATAATTAATGAAAAGAAAAATTATAAATTATATTATATCACAATTATCACAATCTGCTTGAACAATAAACAACAATAGACACAAAAATATTTATGAATTCCCCATGTCAGAAGAAAGGGAAAAATAACTCAAGGCGAGCGTAAGCACCAAAAATTTGAACCGATTCACCCGATTGGTTTATTTTTGATACTTACCACGAGGAAACGCATGAGAAAATACACTAATACAATAAACAAAATTTTACGGCACACAATAGCAAAATGTATATTATACGTTGTGTACATATACAAAATTCTCAATCCTCAATCCTCATTTTGCGACCAAAATCGCTGCACTGGTGTGTATGAATTTAATCAAGAGTTTCTCATCAAATACTGATAAACATTAAATATAGAAACGATACGATAATGAAAATTTCATTTAACTTTATTAGAAAAAAAAACTTCATTCAGTTACAAAAACTCAAATACACACCCAGGTGTGTCGTGTTGACAGGAAGGTTAATAATTGATTTATTTTATTTCCTGATACTTGGTTATTCGCGTTTATAATATTATATGACTGTTATTCCCATTTTCCTTCTTTTTATTATCATCAGAGAATAAACCATATCTCCGTTAGACATTTTACCCGAAAAAATCTATATACATAATAACATAAATATAATAGATATTAGTACATTTTCACTTTTTGCTTCATTTTATAATTTACATCTTAATTCATTTCCAAAATGAATTAAAAAAGGCTTATATTATTTCATTTTATGGGCACATATTAAAACATTATAAAAGTGAAATAAGAAATGCCTTTTTTAATTCATTTTGAGAACCTTATTTTATTTCATTTTTAGTATAGATTTTAATTCATTTTTAAAATGAATTAAAATCACTTATTTAAATTCAGAAAAATCTCCTTTTTTAATTCAGCCTTTTTTAATTCATGTAGCCCGTGTTTTCCCCCATATAACGCGGGGATTTCCCACATTGATTTTAATAAAACGCACATATTTCGTTCATAACATAGTTTTTCCTTAATATTCGATTTAATCCCCCTTTAACGAGAAAAGTTAAACTTGAATCATTTGTACATACCGCGTTATACAGGGTTGTGGCGGTTCATGCATTTTATCAGGCGCCTAGAGGTATGCATTCGCCACCACAAAATTGGTTCTGTCGCGAACAGTTTGGAACAGGGCAGGATACACCCAATACAGACAGGCGACAACCGAACTATAGGCTCTTCCATGCAGAGAGACAAAACAAAATAGTGGGATCGGTAATTAGTAATTAGTCTCATCTCGGATTTGGTGGCATCCACACGCGCGCTTGTCGCGGTGGATAAATTAATATAACAAAACGGTGATAAGTGTTGTATAAGAAATTGTAAAAAAATTAAATAAATAAATAAAAATTATAAAATAAATTATAAACCTACACACACAAATATGTAATTTATAACAACAATATATTTTTATAAATAAATATTATTTAATTAATAAAATTTGTAAACGCATAACATCATAAAGCGTTATAGGGTCATACGAGCGCGTTGTACGAGCATTCTGGTACAACGCGTTTTCCTATAACGCGGTACGAATTTACCGTGTTATAGGGGGGATTACTGTAATGGTAATTATACAAATTTTGTGTTTAATAGGTTATTCTTTATAATGAAAATTAATTTCGTTTAGATGTGCTCCATAAGTCACTCTTTCACATAAATTTCGCTGTACAATATTTCACCAATAATATGTTTAACCACTCATTTTGATAGTTTTTCTTATAATTTGAATAATTGTATAACAAAATAAACAGATAAATATTTATCATAAAATTTATTGAATGACACGTGAAGCACCTACAAATTCTGCGTATTGAGTCAGCAGCACATAAAGAATTTTATAACGGACCATACCCGAACTGTGTGAGTGACGTTACTTTAAGGTTAGTTTTGGTTCGAGTGTATTTTTGTTTATTATTTTTTTAACTATATTTGGAATCAAAATGTTTCATTTTTAATCGATTCATTTTTGGACACTCAAGAAAATTAAAATACGGTTCAGGTAGCAATCGAACAACAATTTTAAGGGACAAATCCGATTCTCTCAGTTTATGTTCAGTTCGGTAAGGCAATTACTACTAGTAACTATAAGAAACGACAAACAATCGAAACAATGTTCGTCTTTAATTTGCTGGCGGTAATTTTCTGACTATCGCATAAATGGTAGAAAGGTATCGCATTTTTGAAATCGCATAAAATTTGTTTTGCGACAGAAATTATGATAAGGGCCAAAACCAAAGAAGTTTCTTCTTCCATAACCGTATTCTCTACTTTTGCAGGTTCAACTTTTTTTTTTTTTCATTTTACAACCACTTTGATTATTTAACCTTTAATTATTTAAGGGTTATTTTAATCTACAAAAGTAAATCCGATAGGACACGGCCTTCGCAAAATACGCAAGGAAACTTTATTAAGAACTAAGAGAAACCCGAATCTAGAAGGCGTAATAAAATATAGAATTGAAACAGTCACAGCATCAGATTGGGCCAATTTCATCTTAGACACGAAGATGACACTCCCTGCTGTTACAAGATAACCAGTACGTTTGTTTTATTTAACTACTGTTATATTTTATAAATTTTAGTGATACAATTTTTGCTTTTCAATTTATTTAATTTGGTTTCATTTAATTTGGAAAAAATTTCATTCCTCTCGAAATTAGTTTCATTCTTTCCGTAAAACGGTTTATTCAATTCGGAATAATTTTCGTTCATTTTAGAAATAGTTCACTTAAATTGGAGAATTCGTTTAATCCGAAATTTTTCAAAAACTATCAAAATTAATCAAATTATTCAAGAAAATTGAAATTGTTGTCATCTTTAATTAAAGTTTATATATTTTTGTACATAAGATTTTAATTTCAACTTTCTGTTAGGAATTATATGGTAAGTCAGATCATCTGTAGGCAACACGGATTGGAGAAACTTTTGAGAGATATCTTCTTTAGTTTCCCAGCGCTAAAATATTCTATCCGGTTCTTTTCGAACTCATTAACGACTTTGCAAGTCTTTAGATGTTCTTATAGCTCAAATAAATTTATTTAATATTTTGTAGATAAATTTGTGTACGAAATATTGAGAAATTTCATAATATGGTCTATACACATGAATCGCGATTTTTCTCGTACGAGTAAAAATGATTCACCGATTTCTCTTCAATTACATGGTAAAATATTTACTAGTCACTTGAAAAATAGTAAGTAAATAATTCCGAATGTAATATCATTGACAATTTTTTTAGCAAACGCACATTTCCTAATAAAAGCTGCAAAAAATGTTTAAATCGCCGCCATATTGGAAAGTTCGCGCGAGAAAACATTCTTTTGCAATTATTATTAGGAAATGTGCGTTTGCTAAAAAAAGTGTCAATGATATTACATTCGAAATCGTTTACTTACTATTTTTCAAGTGACTAGTACATATTTTTACTCGTACGAGAAAAATCGCGATTCATGTGAAAAGGACATAACATGGTAAATCAACTTGCGCGTGAACCAAACTGAAAAGGAACGAACATTCAAGCAGTATTCCTAGTTATTTCCATCAAATAGTAATAATAATTCGTTTGACGTTCCAGAAGTCGGAATTTAGAATAATGAAAAGTCAGTCACAGATTGTCTTATTGACACTTATGCCATCTATGAAAGCCTGGTACGAACTAGTCGACAATTTAGAAAAGTTAACAATTTAGTCAAAAAAATGGACGTTAGGTACACAGCATAAAAAAGAGGTGACGTAATTTGTTCCTATAGGTCCGATAAACCGTTGCGCTTAACCACATTTTAAAAACGCGCTTAATTTAAAAATTGTCTTCATTAGGCTACTAAAACATGTTTAAATTTTTCACGTTGACGTTATAAGGGTTTTGTTTAAATGATTAATCATGGTACATATAATGAACGGCGTTACGCTTAGTTTTTTTTATGATACAGCGCTGCTCCACTGAATAAGGCATCATTCAAGTGCTTACAGAAATAAAGCAGATTCTTCCTGCACAATCAGCAAACTTTATCACTTTCATACAAAGTTTGTTGATGTTTGATGCACCGTATACAGCCTAGTGCGATATTTCTCTATATTTTCCTTAATAAATTTTAACATTATTATTTTGGTTTAAAGAAATTTTCAAAAATGTGTGCAATCTTCATTCAACGCAAATGAATATTTTAATTGGTTGGACAGCACTGTAAATAAATGATAAGAGGTTTATATAAATGAATTTAAACAATTGTTTATAACAAAATTCTATATTATTTACTCAAAACAATTGAACTGTGCGCACGAACAATTTTTAAGGTAAGAAAAAACTGCTAAGAATTAAGTGTTTTGTAAACCAAGAAAATGCAAAGTGAGGCTTTTATTGAAAGTTGTGACAAAAATATGTGTGTTTGTTTTTTATTACAATCAAAAATTGGTACACAATCGGTATTTGAAGCTATCTAATGTGAATTTAAATTAAATCAATTTTACACTAAAAAAGTTTAGAAAGTATGGCAAATGGTTTTTAAAGTGAAATGTTGTATCGGAGTGTTTATCCATTCCACGTTAAATGATTCATTCATAACCAAACTTTGGATTATGAATCATTTTTTTTTTATTGTTAATGACATTTTATTAGACGTAAATCAATATACCTGATCAATATGCGATGATTTTTACTCATTTTTACGGGGGATACGGATATTTATAAAACTGAAGAATTTCACAATTAATATCGCTTATCGAATATTTTAATTTGCAAAATTTACTTTCATTTAAGGTCAGTTGATAGCACAAGCGTTAAGATCGAAATTTATCACACATGCACAAGGTGTTATCTATTTTATATCATGATTTATGGTAAGGGAATCGTATCGTCATGACATTTATTCAAATTATGTTGTAAAAAGCACGAATTGAATGATTCTATAAAAAATAAGCGCAGTAGGCCTGATTTAAATAAAAACGCCATTCAAAAATGTATATGATTTTGCCATACGTACGATAGCATTTGCAAAAAAACGTCTAATTTTGTAAAGCAATTAACGGATAAAAAAATGCATTAAGGTGGATTTATATTATCCGTTCCTATCCGTCCCGACACAGACAAATATTGTTAAAAAAATGGATGACTGACGGAAAGTATAAATTATAAAAAGGAACGGATAATATAAATCCACTTTAAAGCGGCAAAAGTGAAATATGTAATAAGATATAACAAATATTTGTATATGCAGTTATGGAAAAAGTGTCTATTTAATTTAAATTGTTATTTGTTAAAATTGTAATGATTAATAAACTTAATTAATCCAATATGTAACTAATAAAGAGTGATTTTTTTAAACTTGATTCATATTGAAAAAATTAATAATATTAAAAGCCAGAAATTTGTCCTTAAAAATTACAGAAATTTGATATTAGCCAATGGTACTAAAAACGTAAATGTTTTAAAAATATTAAATTTTCTCAACAATCCCAAAAATGTTTAAAAACCCACATTTACAGTGATTATATTTACAGTGATGTTTAACATTAAATTTCTGGTATTTAAAATTATAAAACTATTCTAAATGAATCAAGTATACTGTATATACAAAAATCACCCTTTAAACTTCATATTGGATTAATTAAATTTTTCAATCATTATAATTTTAACAACTCAAAATTTGAATTAAATATTCACTATTTCCATAAAAAAATTTACATTTTACCTGATTTTGGCAACGTACCCCAGTAAGTAAATTAACGCCTCGTTTTGTATTTGTACATACATTGTCGTCATCGAGCGACAAAAACAATAAACGTAACAGGCCAGATTTAAAAAACACGCCATTTAAAATATGAGATTGTCACTGGGCGATGACTAATTTATTTGTTAGTCTTTGAGTAAAAAAAAAAAAATGTAGATAAAAAAATTTAAAAAATTGAATTAGCCTTATTGATATCGTAGAAGTATTTTTATTGCATATAATATATTAAAACCACAGTGAGAGAAATTATATCACGCAGAGTTATATTTTCATACGATATAATAGCAACATAAAGATATGATCAATTGCTTCTCAAAAATGGTTTTGTTTTGCACATTTCGTCATCCAGTGACAACTTCATAATATTTTAATAAGGTGTTTCTATTTGAACATGGTCTACTGCGTTATTATTTATACAGAGATTGATTATGTTTTTGTCACTCGATGACGACAACGCGCGCGTGATCATATCTTATTAATTTCCTATATCGTGATATTTTCATGAGTTTTCATGGGATGAGGACGAAGGGCCGAATTTCAAAGGGCCGAATGTCGAAGGGCCGAATGTCGAAGGGCCGAATGGGTCGAAGGGCCGAATGGGTCAAAGGGCCGAATGTCGAAGGGCCGAATGTCGAAGAGCCGAATGGGTCGAAGGGCCGAATGGGTCGAAGGGCCGAATGCCAAAGGGCCGAATGGGTCGAAGGGCCGAATGGGTCAAAGGGCCGAATTTTTTTGTTTATTTTTTTTTTGTTTTTAGAAAAATAATTTTTTTAATTTTTTGTTTTAAGGAATATGTATTTTGTAAATTTTTTTATCAAATATAAATTAATTTCTTTTGAGACATATTTTATTATGTTTAATCTTTGGATATTTTATCGGCAAAAATATTGCATTAATTTTGTTGTTTATATTTTGTGTTCTTTTTGTAATTATCAAGTGGAAAAATATTTGTTCACCAAAAGCAAAAAAATATTTTGTCATAAAATATCATAAAAATTAAACCATTTTTTATTCGTTAGGGTGAAGGAAAATTCTATTTGCACGAATAAAATAATTTTTCAGTGATTTAGTGATGTGAACATAGTGAATATACTCCTAACAATTTACTACATAATTATAAAAACAAATTACAGTTTAAGGCAACATTTCCAATATGTCTACTTAAATTAAACGAAACTGTTTATTTTAAAGTAAATTGTTGTCTCATGTGTTGTTTTGAATATTGTTTCAACCTGAAATGTATTACCTATTTTGATATGAGTCATTTTGACAAACAACATTTCAACCTCGCATTGACACCTGGAAAATTAATATTGTTTTTTATAAATAAATAAAAATTATAGTTCTTAATATCAAATTCGGTATACATTTACAAAATATTCAATAAAACAAGAAATTTAAAAAATTATATTTCTACAAACCAAAAAAATAAACAAAAAAATTCGGCCCTTCGACCCATTCGGCCCTTCGACCCATTCGGCCCTTTGAAATTCGGCCCTTCGACATTCGGCCCTTTGACATTCGGCCCTTTGATATCATTCCAGTTTTCATTATATTTACAGTGCTGGGGATAAAAAATTGGTTAAACATATTTTAATACAAATTGGAGTCTTTTTTGCTAAAATTAAAAAACTTTTGAAAAGCAATTGGCTTATTGTTTCATTTTAAATACATTTATGACCTAATTTTTTGAAAAAAAAATGTATCTGCAATTTAGGGGGAAAACCAAAAAAAAATGCCAAAATATTCAAAATATGTTGATTGAAGCTAAAATAATGGAATAAAGTACCTAAATATTTATTTTATAATTTTTTTTTGTTTTCTATTAGTTTATAGAAATTCTATCTTTAATATTAATATTTGGTTTACCCGGTTTTTGGTTTTATTACGGCGGTACACCTCCGATTCATTGAGTTTGATACATTTTTTTAAGTCGCGGAAGGTATGGATTCCTAGTTGTTCATTAATAAACTTTTTAAAGCTTGAATTGATTATGGATGATTTCTGGGCAGGCCTGGGCTATACGGGGCCAGTCCAACACATCGATATTTGTTTGTGCTTATTGTACGTATAAGTGAAGAGATAAGAAAAAAAAAATAGGATTTTAATAAATTATTATTGTTTATCTGAAAGTCAATTTTATTATCTACAATTCAAAATTAATATATGGTGGAAAATACGTCAAATCACATATTTTTGGAAGTCATGTTTTAATTTTTAGATTTTTAGATTTCGAATGTGTAGCACTGAGCAAAACAAACAATTTATGGGCCTATCCACACCAGTATTTTTAACAACCGTATTCTCCCTCGTTTCTTTACCTCTCTGCCTACAAATCTAAATTTGTGGTGGGGATTTGTAATGCACTTTTGCATTATGAAATTTCTAGTATTCTCGTGTTGTTACACACTAATACAAATATAAAATTAAATAAAAATAAAATAATTGAATGTGCATTGGCACGTGTTTTCAATTGTTTACCTTACCGCACAAAATGAAATAATTGTTTTTCGTACCTCGAACAAAGCAATCCAAAAATGAAGTAAATTCACACATACATGAAGATGAATAACAACAGTGTGAATACAGAATGCTGTTGTTACGGTATTGTTAAAAATATTCGTGTGGATAGGCCCTATGAACACGATGTTTTTGGTTGTTGTTTTGTAAGATATAGGGTGTCAAATATTTAAAAATTGCATGCACTTGGTATTGTATTTATTGCTATTGGGCTCATTTTACAGACAAATAGATAAGGATTATAAAATTATTATAAAAATGGGTACCATCTTACATTTCATATTTTTCAAAGTGGCCACCGAAACATAATTTTTCAATTTTCTCGAAATTGCATCTTTTTTTAATTTTTTAATCTTTTTCTCAACATCTCGTTTCGTTTTCTTGCTAAATATGTTTGAGCAAAGAGTATGAAAGTAGAAGAGGACCGAAACAGAACAATAATTTTTATCAAACAAATATGAAGTTATGCAATTCAAATGGGTTAAGCGCTCACACCACCTTATTTCGCTATCTGTGATTATACATTTCTAGATACAAAACAGGTTTTGACACAAAACCAAAACTTAGTCGTTCTATACTTTATGTGTGTTGCTCTAAATTGTATATGTGTGTTGTGAGTGAAGAAAAATTAAAATTGTATTAGTAAAAAAAAAAAATATATCTTTCAACTGATCTTGTTTTTCTTGTGAATATGAACGAGAAACATAATACGACATTAGAACATTAAAAAACCAAAATTTTCTCGTTTCGTTGTTTATACTACATATTTTCTTCCTGATATTTTGAACCATTTAAGTATTTATGTATAGGAATTGTTCGCATAATCTTACAAATTAATGCAAATTTGAGAACCTTGAAATTATATTTTTTTATGGTATTTACGTATCATGATTTCTATACAATTTTTTTAGTTAATTCGATGCGCCATGCACAAACGGCAAACCGGTATTTCATACCGTCAGATTTAATTTTTGACAAAATTGTTTCATATTTTGTACGATAAAAAAGAAAACGAAAATGAAACTATTAAAAAAAATGGAATGATATCAAAGCGCCGAATGTCGAAGGGCCGAATTTAAAAGGGCCGAATGGGTCGAAGGGCCGAATTTCAAAGGGCCGAATGGGTCGAAGCGCCGAATGGGTCGAAGAGCCGAATGTCGAAGGGCCGAATGTCGAAGGGCCGAATGGGTCGAATGGGTCGAAGAGCCGAATGTCGAAGGGCCGAATGTCGAAGGGCGGAATGGGTCGAAGGGCCGAATGGGTCGAAGGGCCGAATGGGTCGAAGGGCCGAATGGGTCGAAGGGCCGAATTTTTTTGTTTATTTTTGTGTTTAGAAATATAATTTTTTTAAATTTCTTGTTTTAAGGAATATTTTGTAAATGTACTGAATTTGATATTAAGAACTATAAATTTTATTTATTTATGAAAAACAATATTAATTTTCCAGATATCAATGCCAGGTTGAAATATTGTTTGTCTAAATGACCCATATCAAAATAGGTAATACATTTCAGGTTGAAACAATATTCAAAACAACACATGAGACAATAATATACCTTAAAATAAACCGTTTCGTTGAATTTAAGTAGACATTTTGGAAATTTTGCCTTAAACTGCAATTTGTCTTTAGAATTATGTAGTAAATTGTTAAGAGTATATTCACTATATTCACATCACTAAGTCACTGAGAAATTATTTTATTCGTCCAAATAGAATTTTCCTTCATCCTAACGAATAAAAAATGGTCTGATTTTTATGACATTTTATGACAAAATTCTTTTTTGGTTTTGGTGAAATACCTATTATGTACAAATATTTTTCCACTTGATAATTACAAAATGAACATTATAAACAACAAAATTAATGCAATATTTTTGCCCATAGAATATCCAAAGATTAAACATAAAAAAATATGTATAAACTCAAAAGAAATGAATTTATTTTTGATAAAAAAAAAATGTGTGTGTACTTATGTACGCGCGTTAGAATTTATATTCTTTGGCGATAATTAAAAGTCTAGAGCATGATTATAGATACGGTTGGTAAAGTCTAAATTCAATCAAATAATTTAAATTTCAAAAGTTAATATTTATTTTCTCATACGGATGATACAAATAAATTTTATTTTGTTATCTTAGACTACAATAATTATCATTTAATAATTAAAAAATTGATATATGTACTTAAACATCTAATAAATATTTCTATAAAATATATTTTATATATATAATTGATCAATTATTAATTTAAAAAATAGAACAAATACATTTAATTCCTAAGTTACCTCGGCTTATGGTAACTAAAATAAGATGTGAAGGGTTTTGTTCTGAAGGCGTCTAGGTATCGCGTAAATACCGCATCAATGCTGGTACCATGTCGTGTTGTTGAAATCTTAGGATCATTACTGATAGTAAAATTCCCATGTTTTTGGAGAAAGTCAATACCAGAATCTTCTCGGGAAAAATTGACGTTGAAGCCTCCACTTAGAACCATTGGTAACTTGTCTTCTCCTTTGCCAAGAAATTCTCCTCCGCGGCTGTTGTGTATGACCATATACTAACCGTTTCAAAAAATAAATAATATCGTCCATTATTTGATCTGGAGTTATGTAAATTACTATTAAAACAATTTTTTGTCATCTTCCATTTTGCAATCCGCAACACAAAAGTCACCAACTGATAACACTGCGGATCTTGTAAATTTAGACTGTCTCACAGTCATCGATATTTGGAGTAATGATATTGGTAGTTTCGTTTGCATTTTGATATATGGCAACCCAACGCCTCCAGCTCGAACGTTTGATCGCTTATGCTGAACTATACAATTGTAATTTTCATTTAAAAGTAAAACATTTGATTGTTGGATAATGAAATCCGTGAGATCAATGGAGTGAGCACGAAGACTTTGACAATTAAAACTATATCCTATCAATTCTTTTCTGTGGCGAATAAAATCTAACATATCTCTGTTGATAGCCTGTAAGCGATTAAGGGAAAGTTTACGAAATTCATCTTGAAGACTAGTTATAGCTGTGGACACTCTTCGATCATGATAGAAAGTTTTGTCATTGTTGTAATATATAAACCTTGAATACTAGTCACCCGCGTCAAAGCACCATACACTATTGGCAATTGATGTTTCTTCCCTGAGATTTATGAATCGTAGTTGCACAAGCACAAACTAAAGGTAGTAGATGCGATCGCTTAACATTCATCATTTTGTTGTTATTAAGTGGAATAGTTGCTTCCTTTCCTTTTTTCTTTATTTTTTGGCCAATCTTTGAAGAGTCTATAAAATCAAGTCATACAACGTTCACTTCTCCTTCATAATTACGTTCAATATGAACTAATTTCCCAACAGCGCCATTTGCTAAGCCATCTTACACTTCGATGTTTGTTGTAATCATATAAAAAACATCAGGCACAAATACTTCTTCCATAGGAAAAATGTAGTTGTTGTTTTTTGTTTTTGAAGTTTGTATCTATCCGATCCGATACAGATTCAGTTTGATAGTTTATGTGTTTGCAGTTTTGCACTTTTGTAGATTTTAACACTTTTTGTTACTAACATTTTTTTATTTTTCGAAATTTGTATTTTATTTCACTTAATTGAGAATTGTTCAATTTTTTAATTTATTAAAATTTTTTGTATATCTAAAAATGAAAAACTTTCAGATTGTTTGATTTGTATTCACTGATCATTTATATTTTGTCAATAATTGTTATGTTGGGATTCCTGTTGGAATCATACGTTTTTTTAATTTCTACATATAATATGGCGGTTGTCAAAAGTTTGATTTTGAAAACTTTTTATCCGAATTTATTTTCAATTTTGTTGTATATTATATAATTTTTTGGATTGGCTACAAAATCTCGGTTTTTATAAATTTTGGAAAATGGGGATTTTAATCTCGAAACGAAAATAACCAAAACTTATAAATTCTGGAAAATGGGAAATTTAATTTTAAAATTAAAATAAATAAAAACCGAGATTAAAACCGAAATTTTTTAAAACCGAGATTTTAAAACGCTCCCTAATTTTCAAAATTATATTTTTATTTTATTTTTCCACCCTCCAATTTTTATTTATTTTGGTTTTATTGCACTTTTATTTTATTTTTACTTTTCCCACTACTATAACGAAGTTATATTGGGTAAGTATTGTAATCGCGAAAAAAATTTTGTTCCTGATTTTCACATTTCTCGAAGAATTAGGTTACCAGGATCCCGAATATTTCGATCAGAAAAATATCGTGTTTATCCTTCTGTTCTTCCATACTTCCGTCCTTCCAGTCGCACATTTTTATTATTTTTGTTTTGCCTCCCATTCACACAAATATTGATAGTTTTGGTCGAAATTTTGTAAAATGATAGATTTTAGTAATAAGCAGTTTGTGTTAACTTTTAGATCCATTTGAGTATAGAATAGAGGTGTTGCAGTGGAAGAGAAATCTGACAAACTGATTTTCTCAAAAACGGGACCGACGATTTTTTTGTTATGTTGATGATAAATTTGATAATTCAACATCTACT
This sequence comes from Tipula helvola, assembly GCA_963556165.1. NCBI lineage: Eukaryota > Metazoa > Arthropoda > Insecta > Diptera > Tipulidae > Tipula > Tipula helvola. The sequence goes on from OY744481.1 coordinate 366,377,443, forward strand.
TGTTTACAAAATTTGAAATCGATTGAAGCATTGCGTGAGGGTCATTTTGACAAAAACGAGAAATATAAATTTGTTTATCTGTTTACCGAGGTAATGTCAAACTTTCCGAAGAAATATCTTTCTACAGTTAATGCACCTTGCAAATTCCAACAATTGTTCCCTATGTGTCTTCAAGATAAAATGAATAGATTACCGTGTAATATGGAATTTAAATTTCTAAATATACCTAAAATACTTTGCAAATAATATCGTCAACATTTAAAAATAATTATATCTAGTGAGCTTTTAAATATAGCAAATTCCCGTTTCTTTGACATTGACATTTCTGTGACGTTTTATTGACATTTTATAACATTTTAATGATTGAAATTTCAACGATATGTTGATCGATACAGTATTTGTGAATTGCTTAGCGAGCAACTTCATCCTGTTAAATTTTGTTGCATCGTAAAAATTCACTCTCATCAGGTTTTCAACCCGCGCCTAAAGAAGTATAACTTCAAAAATTACAAAATATTCCTTAAAACAAGAAATTAAAAAAATTATATTTCTAAAACAAAAAAAAAATAAACAAAAATATTCGGCCCTTCGACCCATTCGGCCCTTTGACCCATTCGGCGCTTCGACCCATTCGGCCCTTCGCCATTCGGCCCTTCGACCCATTCGGCCCTTCGACCCTTTCGGCCCTTCGACATTCGGCCCTTCGACATTCGGCCCTTCGACCCATTCGGCCCTTCGATCCATTCGGCCCTTCGACATTCGGCCCTTCGACATTCGGCCCTTTGAAATTCGGCCCTTCGTCCTCATTCCAAAAACATAGGTTAAATCTATAAGTACCACTTTATTCTTAGAAAATTGAATTATTCAAATTCATTAAAACAAAATCAATTTATATTTTGACGACCGAATTTTAGCTTGGCGCCGTAAAATATAAAATTAAGGGTTTTCGAATGAAACTTTAAAAAATTTTATGTAAATTTTATAAGAATACGGTGGTATTTACAGATTTAAACTATTTTTTAATAATTTTGATAGTGCAAATGAAACAATTATGCCAAAAATTAGACTTGGCGGTTTGAAATGCTGCGGTTTGCCGTTTTGCAAATGAGCAATGCCTCTACTCCTGCCCTGCCGCTAAAGATGTTTTCACGCCAAAAAACAAGGTTTTTTTGACATTCAAATTACTACCTTAACTTTTCTGAATTGAATAAATGGAAACATATTGAGTAATAAAGCCGCAGTTAGAGCTATGAGTAAAGTTAACGAATAGTGGCAAATTTAAATTTGTTTTGTGCATATATGAACACGATTTCTTATTATTTAATGAAACCACCATTTTTGAGAATTGTTTGACTGCGGCTTTAATAATTATGAGGGATCGCGGCAATCAAAAATGAAAAAATCCAAAAATTGGGTAATCAATAAATTCGAGTTTGTTGCAAGTGGATTTGACCTCAAATATAATTTATATTATTTGGCAATGGCAAATTAATGCCCTGTTATGGTTCTCGTATGAAAAACACTGTGAAAAAAGTAGTTATATTTTTTAATTTACCACCAAATTTAAGTTAATTCTAAATTTATGTATGTAAAGAGGAATTCAAATTCATATTTATATAATAAAAAAATTATCGGCTAGTATATTTCATGATGTAGAATTAAAAATTAAAAATTACCAAAACTTTCAAGAAAATATAATAATTATCGCGGAAAAAGCATTGGTATTAACAAAGAATTTGCAAGCGTGGATGGATCCTTTTAGGTCGACTGCTAGGTGTCATATTTGTTGATTTTTCTTCCTCGTTCGTTTTATTGATGTTTAAAATTTACACTTTATAGCCCATTTACAGTGCTTTCTAATTAAGACAAGGATCATAAAATTCAATAAAATGTTGCGATGATTGTAGCATTTGGAATTGTCTTGAAACCACCAATTATATTCCAAATGTTGGTTTGTCCATGCAATATACTGATCCACTATAAATTGTTTAATATTTTTAAGGTGAGGTGGCTTGTCAAACACTTGTCGAAATATTTTAATGGGATTTTTGCTTATATTAGCAAAAACTTCAGTTGGAGGGTGTAGATACCCAAAATCTGAATCTTTCGTAGAGTTTATATAAAAAATGAAGGACTCGTTTTGCAGATTAATTTTCTTGTCAGCTTTTATTAATATATTTTCATAAAGCTTGCAGTTAATTTTTGTTTTTAGGCAGTACACCAGGTATCCAGCAAAATATTTTTCTGAGCATTCATCTAGTTATCAGCCTCGCAGTTAGATTTCTCAGTGGATTGTAAAATATTCATTGACATGATTTGGTCAATGATATAATTAAAATGATGGACTGTTAGATTTCTCGAATATCCTTCTCTTTGTCTTATTGTGGCAAACAAATTTTCACAAGGATCCTGATTAAAACGGGATGTGATTATATACGAAATTTGTTGACTCTTATTCTTTTCTAAAAATTCGTCTGCTAGGCTTAATATTCCATTAATGGTTTGAAAGAGCCCGGGAAAACAACAAGGCTTAGTTTTCGAGCACGTCTTAATATCACTTACGAACACTCATAAAGATTGTAATGTTTTATAATGTTCGTTGTCAATTTTTATTGCACTAAGGTTAGCATTCGCCTCAAACTGTTTTCTGCTATTTAAGACATCAAACAACATGTCCATTTTCTCGCATAAATGCATGGTTGCTTAAGCTTTATTTGGGTCATTGAATTTATCAAAATGAAGAGCAGATTTAATTCCAGCTGAAACAGTCCTGTTAAACACCTGAGTATAGCATAAGAAACTATCATTTGTTCAAAAGTATTGGTGGACGTTATATTTAACAACAATAATTTGGTGTACATTTTCGTGTTAGACATTGATTCCATTTCGTACAGCTGTTACAGCACCGACCAACTTGCGGTTCCATCCGCGGGGTTAATAAATCTGTTGCCATTAAATTATTTCTCACACTTTTTATTAAATGAGGGGTATCGTAAAGTGCGTAATATTTTTTGTCTTTAAAATTAAAAAATGGAGTTTCTGAAGTTACCCCTAAAGTTGGACCCTTGATCACAAACTAGTTCCGTAATTTTAAATCAGCAACGCTCGGCTAAGGATTTACTTGTAAAAAATTGTACGGAGAGAATAAAATTAGGATCATAACCCAAAATATTTTTATTTATTTTCTTCTTATAAAATAGGTTCGTTTAATAAATAAATAACCAAATGATCCCAATCGCTTTCTATATTTTATTTAAGGTCCTTGATCCGTATTTTACGGATGTATCTTACTATCACAGAATAAATTATATATATATATATATATATATATATATATATATATATATATATATATAATTTATTCTGTGTTACTATGTTGAAAAAACTCCCACAAAGCAATAAAAAAATAATTTCAAAATTCAAAGTTGTTTCACGCGAATAATGTCGATCAAGTCATAAACAAATGGAGTAAAAATAAAAATATCAGGAAGTTGAAAATTATGTATACAATTAAATGAGAAAATTTTTATTTTTTAATGTTCTAAGGTCGTATTATGTTTCTCGTTCATATTTACAAGAAAAACAAGATCAGTTGAAAGATATATTTTTTTTTTTTTACTAATACAATTTTAATTTTTCTTCACTCACAACACACACATACAATTTAGAGCAACACACACAAAGTATAGAACGAGTAAGTTTTGGTTTTGTATCAAAACCTGTTTTGTATCTAGAAAAATATAATCACAGATAGCGAAATAAAGTGGTGTGAGCGCTTAATCCATAATATTTGTTATTTTAGTTGCATGCAATGTTGCATAACCTCTTCTACTTTCATACTCTTTGGTTTAAGTATATAAAAAATGTGTAGATTGTCTTACAGAGCATTCACAATGAAACAACTTTTTACTTTTGTCTTACAGGTTTGTATGAATTTCCAACATAAATAGCAAACATTTTTGTTCGTCAAGTTGAAAATTCATACAAACCTGTAAGTAAAAAGTAAAAAGTTTTTGCATTGTGAATGCTCTGTTACTTAAATGTATTTTGTAAGAAAACGAAATGAGATGTTACGCTGATTTTTAGTATGTTTAATAGAACTAAATAAGGAAAAAGATAACAAAAAAAATAAAAAAAGATGCAATTTTGAGAAAATTGAAAAAAAATGTTTCGGCGACCATTTTGAAAAATAACAACAATTTGAAAAATTATAATCCCTATTCATTTATCTTTGAAATGAGCCCAATTTTATAATTTTCGGATAATTATTATTTTTTCTATAGCAATAAATACAATACTAAGCGCAAGAAATTTTTCAGTATTTGACACCCTGTATCTTAAAAAACAACAACAAACAAATTATTTTACATAAATGTTTTGTTTAAGGGCCCAATACACGAAAAATGCAAAAAATGCTTGAAGAAAGTGTACCTTTTCTAGAGAATTACTGATCGTATCAGCGTAAACCATATATTAAAATATTCTTTGAGGTTTTATTTAGTTAATCACGGTGGCTTTTCCGAATTTTCCGCTTAGTTTTCCTGCTATTTGATTTTAATTATGACCAGTTTTGGCCAAATTTGGCATCGAAAATGTACCTTTTCTCAAACACCAGCCGATGAAACTAAGATTTTTTTATATCAAAATGCGCAGGAGATAAAACTGAATTTATTCACGGTGGCTTTTTTCGAGTTTTTAATTATTAATCGAGAAAATTGCAAAAAATTAATAAAATCGTTTATTTTGATTATTAATGTCAATTGCGTCTAAGATAAAATTTTACCTCATCTCTTTTTGTTTAGTTCTGTAAACTGTTATTAGATGGCAGTTTATTTTGTATATGTAGTAAAAACGAAGTTTGCTAAACCATTTTTTCGTCTATCCAATATAATTTTTGTTTTACTCTTCTTGCGCACTTCAATTACATACTATTATTTTACTCTTCTAACTCACAGTTTTTATATTTATTAATTTTATTGTATTTACAACAACACAAATGTACATATATATATTTTTTTTTGTTTTGAAACAAAAATAAATAAATCATTATTCATACATAGCTATCTACATTTTTCGTAAAACATTCGAGCCATACAAAAAAAATTAGATCGTTTATGAAAAATTTTTGGAAAGGAAAAATTATATGTATTGTGTTTCGATGTTTTATTGTGTTTTATAATTTTTGTGCAATTTGAGATCGTTCGATCAAGAGATCGGTTGACTGGACTTCGGTTGTTCTGCTATAGGGCATTGAAGGTGGAACTGATTTTCCATTTTAATTTTTTTAGTTTTAGTGGTCACGCGCTATGGATCTGGTTTCTGTTCTAAAACCGATATTTTTTCAGCTAACACTCTTTTAGAAGGGCCTTAAAAATACTAAATTAATCAATTAGGAGTTTTATCTAAGTAAATGGAATCACTCGATTTCATATATTTCTTAAATATATGTAGGTACCACCATTTGGAAGGGGCTTCAAACTTGCCAGTGAATATACCTTTGTGGATGTTTACGGCCTAGTTCGGCCAGCATGTTTGGTTGAATCAAAAAACTGTAATTGTTGTCGAGAAAATATATGACAGAAATGTCGAAAGGAAATTAAATTTGAAATTAAAATTTTCTTGGTAAAACCGGTCTAGTTATTATATTTTTCGACTTGCGAATTGCGATTTGCTAAATTCATTCTAGATTATTATAAGTAAAATTAGCAATGCAAATTTCTAATACCCTGAATTAAACTAAGTGAAATTATGTTATGTTCTGTATTTCATACATACATAATGTATTATATTGAAATAGTTTGCAACATCGTTTTTAATAAATTTTGTGCATTTAACCTACTATACCGATCTCTAAGAATTATGTTGCAAACTATTTTACTATATACGCAAGATTTTATATTGGAAGATTTTGTCTTGCTAGATTTTGTAAATGCGACATTTTATAATGCGAGACATTGCTTGCGATTTTTTTTTTTTTAAACAAGATTATGTAATGCAATATTTTGTAATGCGAGATTTAGTAGGGATTTTCATTTGTTGTCCGTGACTACTAGAACTAAAAAAAATTGAAATGCAAAACCTTCAATGCCGCATAATAAGACAACTGAAGCTTAAAACGCTTAAAATATATGTGTCCGATTTCGTTGCATAAGGAACACGATAAAAATTAAAAATGAATACGCCAATTATATTTTCTGAAAATTCCAAAAACACATAAACCATCATACTTTTGACTTATTACAGTGGGTGTTTTGCTAACAAACTAATTGAATTTAAAACGCAACATATCAGGGAACTGGACGAAAATCAGAGTATGCTTGTTTTATCTGATCAAAATAAAAAGGAATGCCATGATTTATCAGATGCAAATTCAACATTTGCCCTTTTTCCTGAACAAAAACCTGATTTGAATGGTAGAAATTTCATTATTGAATTTGAAACAGCTGAAAAAAATGCTCAAGAGGAAAACGTACATATGTATATTAAATGGCAAACGCATATTAGGTATGCAATATTTTTTCAACGAACTAATAAAAGTTAGCAATCACAATATGGCTTTCGGATGCTTCCTACTGAATTTAAAGTTTATAAGCGAGCGCAGAATCGGATTAAATTCAAAATATTTCGTCTGAAGATCCCAACGAAAAGATACTACATCAAAACTCAATAAATTATCAAAGTGTTTTAGCTGGCATTTCAATCGGTATTATAGAAGAATTTTTTGGTGTCATTGACATACTATATTTGGCACCAAATACATTCAATAAATTACAAAAACAAGTTCAACGTGACATTCAAAAAGGTTGCGACCGAGAAATGTTTAAAGCTGCGATGGAAAAGCAAAACAAATAGCAATTGAAGAAAAAAGCGTAGATTTCGATGGTACACGGACACAATAGTAATTATACCTCACTTAGTGTCGGAACAATTATTGCTCAATCTACAAAGAAGGTCGGTTATAAGGAGTTGTCTTCGTAATAAATATTGCATTCTTTGTCGCAGAGCAGAATTGTAAAAAGCTAAACCTGAACATCATGAATGCAATTCGAACTATGCTGGCCCATCAACTGGAACGGAACGGAATGCTTTAGTAGAAGGTTTTAGAAAAAGAGAAGAACTGTATCTGTATGGTATGCGCTACAACAAAATAATTGCAGATGGCGATGCCAGCGTATACGTAAAAATTTTAGAGGCTAAACCAAACGCAAATACACACATAGAGACAATTTAATGCCGCAATCATTTACTTCGTAATTTTCGGAAACACGCAAAGGAACTATGTACTAATCGCACTAATCTATAATTCAACGAAAACTATTACGAAATCAAATTAATCGATGTTCCAAAGACATAATCTGCGCAATTAAAAAAAGGAAACTTTCTAAAAATTCTCTTCCATAGAAAAAATTGAGGAACTTGCGCTTGACATTGGAAATATCCCATTCCACGTTTTTCAAGACCACAGGAAATGTGCCTCATATTTCTGAAACCGTCAGCGTTACGAAATACCTGAAATATATCAAAGATTTATGGAAAATGAATTATTCAAAGCATTTAGTGGATTATTTAAGCGATTAAAATACCACGCTAAAAGCCTTGTATACGATGTCGACTCAAATGCCGTAGAATTTTTGAATGCAATTGTCGCAAAATCTGTTGGTGGCAAAAGAATTAATTTTTCCCGTGGGCAATCATACACATCACGAGCCAAGTTCGCTGTATTACAACACAACAGTCAAAGGGGACACTATAATCTAGCAGAGTATTCATCAAATTACAGCTGAAAATCGAGAATAGCAGAACTTGAAAAACGACGATTTCTACTAAATAAAAGAGCCACCACAAATCAACCAAAACGACAAAAAGAAAATTAAAGTTTTTTGGAGAAGACTCTGAATATGGAAATCAAACCTGTCAAAATTTGGATAAATCACCTGAAGAGTATACCGAACTTAGAAATGATTTTTTGAAAAAATTGAAAACGGAAGCTGCTGAACGTGACAGAATTGAAAGGTCAACTATAAACCAGTTCAATGAAGCGAAATGGTTTCAAGTGCGTATGAGTCGTTTAACTTCTACAAAATTTGGAGAAATAAGCCGCAATAAAAGCATAAAATTTCTGAAAAGTAAGGTTTCAAATATCTTATATACTTACTACTGTTATTTATTCTAAGTCAACAATATACGGGATGGAAAATGAAAAAAATGCGATAGAGCAATTTTCGAACGAAAATAATACAGAAGTATCGAAATGCGGTGTATTCATTTATCAAAAATATCCATGTCTTGCCGCGACTCCTGATGGATTGATTGGGCATGATGTAATAATTGAAGTAAAATGTCCATTTAACGCTAAAATCCAGAAACGGATTTTAGCAACGTCTTTAATTAAATATTATGCATTCATACATTTAATTATTGTTATTATTAATTTTAAATTATTTGTTTAGTATATAGAATTTATATAAATTTTATTTCTGTGAGCATAAATGAATAACTGAATTTTTATTTGAACAAAAATAGAATGAGTATATCGTTGCTTTTAGAGCTGTGGGGAAATTTAACAAATTTGAATTTTGTACAAAATGGGATAAGAAATGGCCAGGTTCCTTCCTAATAGGCTATATTCCAGAACTTTATCTAAAAATCATTTTAGAATCCCATGTCCATCGAGCATGCTGAATTTCATCAAAATCGGATAAGAAATGGCCAAAGGAGTGAAACCGGCTTTATTCGACCCTTTCTTTATTCATCTGACATCGGGACTCAACGGATTTTTTCTTTTTCTACGTCAAAAATACGATTAAAAAATCCTTTTGAAATATTTATTTCCTTTATAAACCCTAATTCAACTGGAATATAAAATAAAAAACGAAATCTAAGGGCTAGAAAAAGGGCCTAATATTTAATTTAAATAATTTTTGAATCGCGGTGGTAAATCATTTACTAGTCATCAAATAAAAATAATATTCAAGATTTTTCATTTCCGTATAGTCAATTCCTTTTCTAATTTTCCAAAAACTTCACTAAATACAGTATTAGATGAATGGCTTCATGAATATAAAAATTATAGACATAACCAAAATAGCCCGTAAAAAAACTTAAAATTTATCAGACTTATTTGTATGTATTTATTATTTTTTATACATGCACATTGCACATGTTCGGTAAAATTTTTATTGTCATTGAATATTTCATTCATATTTTCTTCTCTTACATTAATGAAAGTCAAACGAAATAAGCAAATGTGAATTCGACAAAAACACGAAGCATTTACAACTTTGTTTGGGTTTTTTGTTATACATGCATATATACAGTATTCTAAAATAACTAGCCGTAAAAGAGAAAATCGTTTTGCATATTTTTCATAATTTAGTGTATATAACTCCATCTATCGTTAGTAAAAATATTTAATATATGTGTCTTAGGTAAAAATGCTATGACGTGTTTTCGTGTATTTGGCCCTTAACTACTGCTACACATCTAAAATATAAAAATGATAAAATTCAAACATGCGACTTCAGGTCCCATAAAAATAATATGTGATTATTTTTCACCATATGGTATAGTTATTCACCAGTATTGCATGTACCAGTTGAAAAATAAATCTGGAAGTCTCGTCGAAGCCCTAACACATAATGCTCAAATTCATTATGTAGACCTTGCAGATAAACAGCAGTGATTTTGGAACTAAGGTTCTCCAGAAAATACTCCCCAGACCACAACACTTCTAGTTTTCGGTGGATGCCTAAGCCTCTCACGAGATTCTCTTCGGGCGATGATTTTACAGAGGATTATGCAGCTTGAATTTGGATTCATAACAGAAAATTATATTATTCCACATCTCTTGAGTCCAAGAAACGTGCTGCTGGGCTCACAGCAAATTGCTTTTCACTGTTTTCGTTTAATTTATAATGCGAACTCTGGCTTCTGGACTGTTTCAAGTGCTCATAAGGCAGCTCTAACCAGTCTTCTTCTCAAAAATCTTGATGAAATTCGTTTGCCCGTTGCTAGTTGAAGATCTCCTCTTATGTTGTATGCCGTTAGGCGTAGAAGTAAACTAATTGTTTGACCAATGGTTTTGCCCAGTACTTGTGGGCATGTACCACCGTAATAAAAGCAAAATGCGGTCTAACAAAATAATTATATTAAAGATAGAAGTTACATAAACCAATAAAGCATAAAGATTTTTAGAATAATCCAGTTGGATACGCATTCGATTTCTACACGGATTTTCGCCGCAAAATGAGAGTTGAAAGTTTCGATTTTATGTTCGTACTAGATGTAAAACATACATATAACAATTTTTATAGTTGTTTGGTTTTATTTTAATAAAATGTTCGATTGTTCATCTTACGTCTCATTTTACGACCAAAATCCCCGCACTTTAATTTTCTTAAATTTTGATAACTTGAAAAATTCTTTTCATTTTTTGTCATTTGCCAGTTTCATTATAAGGGAATACTAGGGTTTATTGGGGTAGATTGATAGCAAAACCTAATATAGAAAAATAGAAAAAACTTTAATTAAAGTGGACAATTTTGACATTTTATTATAAGGTTTCACCGCCTTTGGCGCCTAAACTTGTCACCAGTTGTGAAATATTTTTCGTTTTTTAACGAGTTATGAAAAATATGCCGTTTCGTAACCTACGGGTGCTACGATTTAGAAAGGGGAACTTTTAGGCATCTCAACTCAAGCCAAGCGCTAGAGCGAGAGAGATGCCTTATATCCACGCTATTGATATCTGTAACAACCATTAATTCGAAAAGTACTTATCCAATTTTCATGAAACAAAAACAGACTTATAAACCTTGATCTCAGATAAGAAAAAAGTGGTATGGTTAAGATCTTTAGGTGGTCGGATTCCAAAATTGTAGAAGCGTAAAAATTTTCTTTGCAATACATTCACGTACATAAGAGAATACTGTTGAAAAAATTTTTTTGCCTTTGAATGAATGAAAATAATTTTGTTTGATTATGTATTTCAAACTATTATCTGTTACGATACATTTTTTTTTCGAATATTTATGACAACATTCTAATATTATTTTAATTCTTTCAATTTTTATATTACAGCTTCTAAGAATAATTGAATTAAGGAAATATGGAGAGGAATTTAATAAATTTGTAAGTATATGATGTTAAATAAAATATATTTTTACCATTTTCAACGATTTTATTTCCATAGTGCCTGTGTGCTAGCAGGAATTCTTGGCTGCATTCATCCTAATAATGCATATATTGTTAGTAATTGTGCTGAGAATGGTATAGGTTCGATACATTGCTATTGTAACAGCAGCAGTGGTATGGATTGCCCAATGCAAGTTCCAGCTTATATTGAAAAAGACGCGGTAAAAAAAATTTCTTTAAGCGGCCAATTTGATAAAATCCAGTCAATAATTTTTATAAAGTATCGGAATTTACATAGTTTAAACGCATCAAATTCTAGAATCAGAAATGTTGACTTCACGAATCAAAGCCGTTTGAATCAAGTAGATTTATCTTTTAACGTAATAAAAGAATTACTAGCTAAAGCATTTATTGGATTACGGAAGTTAAAAGAACTAGATTTATCCCACAATGGCATCGAAATAATTAATAGAAATGCGTTCGATGGTGTCAATAAATTGGAAATATTAAATTTAGGACACAATAAAATAAAACGCTTCGAAATAAACAATATGAATCGCCTTACAGTATTATTCTTAAATAATAACCTTTTGGAACACTATAATACAATTGAAAATATATCAAGTCTAAAACAACTTGATTACTCCAACAATCCAATAAAATATGCGAACATGGATAATGTGCCATTTGCTAATTTAACAAATTTAAGAACAATTATCTTAAAATCTACAAACTTAAACGATGCGAACGACGAAATTTTTGAAACTTTATCAAATAAACCGAATTTAGAATATATTGACATTTCGGAAAATGATTGGGAATGTACACATTTACATAGGATTTTAGAAAAATTTGGCAATTTAAATGTCTCAGAAACAATAATATGTACAAATAAAACGATATTAATAAAAATTGAGCAAGGAGCATCGAACATAGTACAAAACGCATCAATCATCAGCAATACACCTAGAAGTGTCATCATTGAAACGACGTTAGCAAAAGTTGAGCGAAAGGAGCCGAAAGTCGAACAAATATCATCTAGTTCAATGAATAGTAATATGAACGTTTGGCCCATAATTGGTTTGTTGACCGTAGGTCTGTTGATCTTAGTTGGCTGCAGATATGCAATTTTAAGATTTCGAAAAGGACCCTCAAGCCAATACCAGCAAGCACCTAACGAATGACAACTATCGTTTTAGGTTTGGAACCCAATACAATGTGTTGAGTAATTTTAATGATAAAGGGTGAGCCACATCATATTCAGATAAATAAAAAATTATTGAATCAATAACTAATTATGTGTGAAAGATTATATCGGTCAAATGTTCACCACAGTATCGGCGGCACAAATCATTCCGTTTTACCAAATTTAGGATATCCCAAGTAGCAATTTTTAGTTTCAAGGTTTTGGAATCGATCCGAAACTATGGGTTCAAAACCAAAAAGTTTCAAAAACTGTTTCAGATACAGTTCTGACACATTACAAAACTGTTGCAGACCCCAGTTTTGGCCGCGTTTTTTGAAACTTTAAGGTTTTATTTATAATACCTATGAACTTATTTTAGTTAGTTTCCAAAAATCCAAAATTTTTGTTACAGTTTAAAAACTGTGTATGTTTTGTTGTAAAAATACCAATCAGTTCTTTTGAAACTGTGCAAGAGCTATAGTTTATTTTAGTTTCAATAACACGGAAACTAAAAAACCGAAAAATAACTTATTTTTAAGCGGTTTTGCAAAAAACTAAAAAGTACCAAAAATACTGAATAAATTCGTTTTTAACCGGTTTGAAGAAAATTTAAAAGAACCAGAAATACAATAAAACTCTATTTCTAATTGGTGTGAAAAAAACTTGGAAGTACCAAAAATGCAAGTTTCCTATTCAGATCGACCACCACAAATATCATTACCCCTTTACTTTACCGCAGAGTCTCTACAAATGTATCGCGTCTCGAAAATGAGAACCCTTCTTGAGTTCTCTATGTGGTAGTTTGATTTCGTACTGAAAAGTTCGTTCTACTACGCACTGACTTAGCGAATTATATTCACTAAAAATTTCCTTTCCTCTTTTTTTTTTTGTAATTTTTGTAATAATAATGGTTTTCAGGAACCTTCTCGGACTCGTTTTAGATGCATTTCACAAAAACTAATTAGTTAATATTTGGTTACATAAAAACGTTTAGAATACGTTTCAAATAATCCAAATTAAAATCATAAAGAACAAAGAATCCGTTTCTCACTGGTTTTAGATATCCTTTTCAAAATCTAATTAGTTATAGTTGGGATACAAAAAAACCTCTATAATTCATTTCGAATAATCCAAATTTAAAACATTTAGATACCGTGTTAAAATAACTAGTTACAATAAAACCAATATGAACCCAATTTTATCGTTTTTTTAGAACTATGGTATCAGATTGCTATAATTGCTCATTTTTATGGTGCGAATTGAATGATATGGATGTGGGCGATAAGTGGTAATGCAACAATGGCTTTATTGCACGAGAAGTTTCAGGAGCGCATTATCTCGCGAAACAACGAGGTCAATTGGCCTCCAAGATTGTGCGATATCACACCCTTGAACTCTTTTATTTACGCTTATCTCAAATGTAAGGTCTATGCCAATAAACCAGCAACAAGTCAAGAGCTAGAGAACGAGATAATGAGGGACATATTGGGGGAATAAAGGAGTAATATTGCCAGGATGTCATTCAAAATATGAACAAACGGATTGTTTGATAATATGCCGCCAAAGCCGTGGTGAATTTTCGGCCGACATTATCTTTCACACATAATTGTTATCAACGCATTAATTTTTCATTTACAATTCACATCGTAAAACTCTTACTGGCCCACCCTTTAATTTGTTTTCTTCTTCTAGTGTTATTAATTTAGACTTCCTGTGAAGTTTTCCACAAAAATTTTAACAGATACAAACGTAAAATGTCCGGATTTTTGCAATTCACTTTTTCGTATCTTTTCATCACCGACTGTAGCTTTAACTTAAATCCAAAATTTCTAACTTATATTCCATAATTAGTTAAGCACTTTATTTGCGAGCTTAAAAGTATGACTTTAAATTACAAAATTCTTGTTTGTTTTAATTTTTATTACAAATTGCTTAATCCGTTTTTTAAAGACTATAATTTGAAAAAAAAAAAAAAAACATAATTTCTGAGATACTAAATTAACTTTTAAAATTAAATTTCCCAATTTTTAAATATACTCAAAAGTTCTCTTAAAATCGATTTAAATATACCTAATTGCTAAATTCTTCATTTTTACTTCCTCCAGCATTCCTAATTGTAGAAATTTGCACGTGTCATAAATTCCCTAACATTAAAATTTTAATAATTCGAAACACCAATTATTACTGTAAAATAAAAAATTTCAAACATTTTAAATTTTCAGCTCCATTGCAAAAATCATTGATCGGATTCACAAATACTGCGAATCTCCCAAATACTTAAAAACTATAAAAAATTTCCATAAAGGTATTTTGTTGTGAAAAAAGTTTTATCGATAATTTTATTTGCTTAAACTTAAATACAAATTGATATCTTGTTTATTTTACTGATTAGTAATAACCTAATCAGTTTTCAATAAACTTAATTCCAATGTTCACTAAGAAGCAGCCGATAAAAATCAGGTTCATGTAGATGGCCATCTACATGAATAGTTTGATTTTGGCTATGCAAACAAGCTTTAGTGAAAAGTGAACACACACACACACACACACTAACACTTACAAATTTATTAAATTTAAATTCCATTACTCACTAATTAAAATTAAAATAAAACAAAATCTTTAATATGGTAATACAATAATAATCATGCCAGCCAAGACATGTTTTGTCCATACGATTCACTTCCGCACTAATCTTATACAAGTTCAGCGCAGTATTTAGATTAAAAAAACAAAAGTTATTTGTGGTTCAAAGTGGGACCAATAATAATATTTAAAATCCGATCCAGAAGGCGGGGCTTTACACAAAAAACATGAATTTTCATTTCCTTTGTTCTTGTTCATTGTGATACGCGCCTACTAGATAGAATATTGAATAATATTTGTTTACTAAATGGCGCACGTTTTTGAAGTATATGCGCAATTAGCGTCATATATTTTGTAGAATTAATACAGTGAGTGGTGTACCAAATTATTAGGGATTTATGTTGAAATATTTTTATTTATTTACACATAATATACAATTTTTTATTTTTTTTTTATAAACTCATACAAAAAATATAGTTAAGAAGATTGGATAATTTTTGTCAATAAGACAGTTTCGATTCACCCCAGTGTAACCACAGTAGATTAAAAAAGAAAAATTAAATTATATAAAACAAAACTTATTTACCAAATATGTACTAAATACGTACTAAACATTTTTAAAGCGAACCGACAAAACTATCTTGTTCTAAATATTGTATCTCTTCATTACTATTCAGGGCCAGATAATTGATAATGACCTGTATAGAAACTGTTTATTATATTCGGGATCGAACGTGTCCTGACAAGATTCAACGTGTCCTTAATAATTTGGTAACCCTATATAAAGTACATGACGCATAATTGCGTTTTCAAATTATTCGGTATCTGCGGTTATAAACGTTGGTCTCCGGCTTGTATATTGAAGGTTTTGTTTTTTGTTCCATTTATTATAATTTCACTCTTTAACCTTTATCGTAAAGCTACAAAATGTATCTGTTAATTTATTTCGAAAACTTCACAGCTAACTCTAAATAAAAAAATAACAATTAAATCTAACAACTAAATAGAACAATTATAAAATTTAACAAGTTCTTGAGTTTATGATAAAATAAAAATGATCTCGTTAAGATATTTTATCACTTGACTATATCTGCGTCAAGTATATAGTGTACAGCATCTTGAAAATAATGAAAACAAATATCTATTGTCAGCAATTTAAGTTCGTCACTTCGTCGCCTCAGTATTATCTTGTCGTAAGTGCCATGCAATGGCACTTACGACAAGATAATACTGAGGCGACGACGTACGTATCATGTTACATTTAAACTACTAAATAAACTGATGACGAACTTAAATTGTTGACATTTGTTTTCGTTATTGTCATTGTGCCTGGTAAAAGTGCGAATTATACTCAATGTTTCGATCAAAATAAATAATATCAAAATGAGGTTTGCCCATCATAATAAAAAGAAGAAAAAAACAATATATGTATTTAAAATTATTTATATCTACGGATTTATTGGGTTACCTACTTTACGAGTATTTTAATTAGTTATAAGTATAGATAATAATTTAGTACTAAGTTAATAATATAAGTGACATTTCATTTGACCAAGGAATTGGAATTGGAATTCAATTTTGGTCAAAAGTCAAAACAAATAGCCAACCAATTCTCGTGTTTTATTTTTAAATGTTGGTAGTGTTTGACATTCATAATACTTTCATTGTTTTCTGAAAATCAAACAGACTTGTGCATTAAATAATAATTTTATTTAATAATATTTTGTAGTAAATATTAAGCATTATTTAGCAAATACTATAATTTATAAATACCATCAACTCAGAAGTAATTCCATGAATTACACATTTGAATTCATTATATGGTATTGTTGTTGTAAATTGGCAAGTGAAATGTCACGGTAATATAATGTCAATAGATCAAAGATGTACAGGATACAGGCAGGTTGTTCAAAAAAAAAAAAACATAAAAAAAAAGATTGTGTCGAAGTGGTTTCAATCGGAGAAACCGATGGTAGTTTGATTAAAAATATAAATACAGGAAAAAACATGTTAATAATTTAATTTTAATAAATTAAAATTTATATTATAGACAAAATAAGAAGAAGATAAACATTGGTATTAGCGAAAATATTTATATATTTTGTTATTGAAAGTATTTATTAATTAAAATATTTTCAAATAACTAAAATATAATTTTTCTATGCGTAAATGAGAATGATGGATTGTTCCAAGATGTATTTGAACAGCCATATGTACAGAAACAAAAATAATAATAATAATAATTAATAATTTTAAAATAAATTTGAACAACGAAAAGGAAGACACGCATGGTCTCTGTTTAAATTGAAATAGAATAAAAAATATTGCTTATTCATATATTTTTGTAAAGGAAAATCTACCAACGCTTCCGTACCTTTTAGTCATTTCAATGACGATTCAACGAGAAGCGTTCGGTCGTTCTTCCTATTTCTCTTTTGTACATTCTTTGTTTTAATTTTATATCGAATTAGTTAGTTGTTAAACGTTGTATTGTAAAGTCACAGAAAAGCAAATAAAAATTAAAAACAATAAAAAAACAAAACCTCGTGTATAGTAATTTTTTTCGTTTAAAATACAGTCCACTCTTTCTGGAGGAATTATGCATGCATAAATTTCGTCGAGAATATATAATTATTTCGCAGAAAATTGATATATCGATAGTCCTTTATTGTTCAATAAAAATATAAAATTCACCGACATCTTGTTTCATCATGTTTGCAAAAAAGAGAAATATTTCGTTCTCTTACACCGTCAAGAGAGGCACACATATAGTATAACAAAACGTAAAATACAGTTAATTGCTGTCATTGTAATCCTGTTTCGTGCAAAATAGTAAATCGATTATTTTGTCGAAAATATACAATTGTGTCGCAGTAAATTGGTGTTTCGATAATCGGTTATTTTGCAAAAAATATAAATCATTTGGTGATAAAAATAACATCTGGTTTGATCATATTTTCGAGAAGAGAAATATTTCGTTCTCTTACAACGTGGAGGAAGTCTACACATAATCGGATCGGAAAAGATATTGTTTAGCAATTTGGAAAATTCGAAATTATCATAAAAATTGCAAATTATCATAGAGAGATTGATTTGTAAAGCTGTAATTCATCTCTATTCAGCCGTTGAAACGATTCATGCGCTTTGCCGTAAGCGTTGCCGTTGTTTCATCAGGTATTGGTTTGTAATTTAAGTATAATAATCTATTAGGTTTTGAAATTAGCATTGGCTAATTGAGTAAAAATTTTATATAAGTTTATTTTAAATTTAAGTAAATTGATCTTAACGTAATCACATTAAATTATTGTATTAAAATGAGTCGTACAAAAAAAGATTCAAAAGAAATTGAGAAATTGGAACGCTTATAATATCGTCATACGAAAACAAAGTTTTTTTTTTTTTTTTTTTTTTTTTTTTTTTTTTTTTTTTTTTTTTTCATTTTATTTTATTACGACTGAGACTGCGCTCATCTAGCAATTTTTCTTTCAAATACAAATTTTTATATATCTAGTAAAATTCACGTTTGTTGGGGTGTAACCCACTGGTTAGCCCCATAATCAATTAAACCTATTTACTAATTTTAGTTTGGTAAGTTCACTAGGTCAAGTGGCCTCGTTCTTTGGAGTCTTCTTTCAACGACAGGGTTATCTATCATATGGCGAATATAGGGGTTTCCATGTTCCTGGAGCCTTATTTCGTGTTTTGCGGCATGCATTTTTATTTCCTCTTTGATGTATTCCATCCGTAGGTCCCTGTGAAGGTCTTCATTTCTTGCGTACCACGGAGCATTGACGATGCTACGAAGAACCTTGTTTTGAAACGTCTGTATCATTTTGGCGTTTGTTTGCTTGGTACATCCCCAGAGTTGTATACCGTAGGTCCATATCGGCTTCAAAATTTGCCGATATAGCAGCAGCTTATTGTGAATTGTAAGCTCAGAGCCTCTACCTATGAGCCAATACATTTTTCTGAACTTTATGTTAAGTTCTTCTTTTTTCTTTTTGACATGCTCTCTCCACTTAAGCTTGGCATCGAGGGTCATGCCAAGGTATTTAGCTGTATTTGCATATGGCACGAGTCGCGAGTTAATTTCTATAGGTAGGTGGTAAGCCTTTTGATAAGTAAAGTTAATATGCGTGGATTTTGTCTCATTAAGTTTGATTCGCCAACGCTTTGTCCAGTCACAAACCGCATTGGTCATCCTCTGGAGTTTGCTCGTTGCATCAGCGACATTATTTCCAACTGCCATAATTGCTGTGTCATCTGCAAAGGTGGCTATGGTTCCTTCATTTGTGGTTGGTATGTCCCTTGTATATAGTAAATACAGGATTGGTCCTAAGATACTTCCCTGCGGGACACCGGCAGAGATTTTCTTTAGCTCAGAGTATTCATCCTCATATTTCACTCGAAAGTGTCTATTGGATAAATAAGATCTTAGTATGGCATAGAATTGTCTCGGTAAACAAAGTGAAATATTTTCAATAAAAAGTGCAGGAGTGTTCTACATTGGGTGAAATTCGATCAGCTTTGTCCAGATTGAAATTGACTTATATACAATACGAAACTGCACACAGTAGTCTCGAAGAATTTGACAGTGAATATGTTCCAAATTGCGATGAGTTCGAGGAGTGGTATTCAGCCTGCACAGCAGGTCTCTCTAAAAATTCCTGAAATTCGATTGCCGAAATTTAACGGTCTTGAAGAAAATTGGCTAAAGTTTCGAGGAATCTTTAATGATTTGTTTCATTCTAACATTCAGTTGTCAGATATTCGAGACGGCAAACCTTTAAATTCATACAATCTTACCCAATATCAGCCGATAATTATCAAAAAGCGTATCAGAATTTAGTTGATTTTGATGATAATGTGGTTAAAATATAAAAAAATTCACATGAAGCAATTGTACGACATTAAGAGACCAGCCGAGAATTCCGCTTCAGCACTTCAGACATTTTTAGATAATGTGACCAAATATTATAATTCTCTTAAATCTTTAAACGCTCCAGTTGAACACTGGAGTCATCTTGAAACTAGTTCCTCGTGAGCACATTAGTATTCTCTCGGAACAAAACTTGAGTTGTCCGTTCTGCAACGGACTCACATCGATTGGATTCCTGCCCCAAATTCAAGGATCAAAGTGTAAAACCTCATCATCGATTTAATTTCGTAAATCGTCGGGGTATTTGTGTGTCATGCCTAGGTGACGGTCACAAATCAGTATAGACTGCAAAAGCGTTTGTTCCGTGTGCACTCAAAAACATCATACACTTTGTTACATTTCGGTGATGCAAGACATGAAGAAAAAAACTCGGTTTCGATTAGACAAAACGCGCAAGGTGAACCCAATGTGACTGCAAAGCTCACTTCACGTCCTTCACAAATATACGAACCAATTTATGCGACAAGGTCTAATCAAAGCCAATCTATTTTAGAGAATTTGTCTTCCTCAATCCTTCAAGCTAATTCAAGGTTCGGTCACAGGGCAAATTCGTCACAAATTTTACTGGGTACAGCTGCGTGTTTTGGGTTCGAAATGCAAGTGGCGATCGAATTCCGTGCCGAGCATTACTAGATAGCGGATCCCAGGCAAATTTTGTAACGGAAAAAGTGAGACAAATTTTGGGCCTTAAATTCGAGTCAACAAACGTAAAAATTTCAGGCATCAATAATGACGTAACCACAGTTAATTTATGGTCACTTAGGTTAGATTGGGATGCGGATGTGCCGTCAGATTTACGGGAATACTGGATTTTGTTTAAGCAACAATTATTGTCGATGCATATACACCCCCGTTCAAAAGTTTAAGACCACTGCAAGATATGCCGTTTAATGAATAATGACTTTTCAACAATCTTATTCTAAAATTGAGTTTTATATTGTTGACAAAAACATGCATTTTAATTTATCAACCTATTACAAAAAATAGTTTTTACATTTGTTGTCAGCAAATGCAATGTGCATTGTGCAATGTGGTCTTAAAGTTTTGAACGGGGGTGTACGTTCGCATAAGGTCATTGTAACATTAGATTTCTATGTTCTAAAAACCGAGTAGCTCCACTTAAATCGCAGACTATCCCGCGCCTCGAGTTGTGTGCGTCTCTCTTATTGGCACAACTTGTCCATAAAGTATTGTCAATTATGAGAATCGAGTTTTCATCTGTTCATTTGTGGACGGATTCGGAAATAACCATTAACCGAATTAACATTCGCAACGTTCGTGGCGAACAGGGTTTCGCAAATCCAGGATTATTCAAATCCCGAGAATTGGTATTACGTTCCAATGGATGAAAATCCCGCGGATATGATTTACCGGGGCTTAATGCCCAACGACTTCCTAAAATGTGGAAATTGGTTCCATGGTCCAAGTTTTCTCCAGAATTCAAAGGGGAATTGGCGGAAACAACGTAGAAACATTGGAACTCCGAAAATAAAGTTTTGGTCTCGGAAAAACATGAAGAATGGGACGCAATTTCGGACTGTTCAAGTTATTCCAAGGTGCTAAGGAGATTCGCTATCATTATTCGTTTTGTAAAAAATTTGAAGATTGCCGTTCAATGTAAAAATTAAATCAATTCTGCTAAAAAGCGAGTATCTCTAAATAATTTTCCACATAACAGAATTGAGTTGTCCTCAATTGATATGGATTTGGCTTTGAAATCTATCGTAAAACATATCCAAACAAAGGAATTCCCAGCCAAATTAAGGTTCTTCGAAAAGGTAAAGGTTTACCAAAACATACCAAATTGCTGCCACTTAACCATTTTTAGTTTAAACGACATGCTACGCGTCGGCGGTCGATTGAAAATTGCAAACATCCCATGTGGGTCGAAGCATCCGTGGTTTCTTCCAGCATCGCATTCGTTTTCCAATTTGGTCGTGCGATTAGAACATATCCGGCTTTTGCACGCCGGAGCGCAATCTGTATTATTTAATGTTCGAGAGCGATTTTGGATCATCGGCGGACGAAATTTGTGGAAAAAAGCAATAAAACAGTGCGTTCGATGTGTCCGCACTAGTCCTAGGATACTTTCTGAACTTATTGGGCAACTTCCGAAAGACCGAGTAACACCTTCTCGCCCATTTGACATCGATTTTTGAGGTCCTTTTTTGATCAAAAATAGAATCCGGTCTCGAGTTTTAGAGAAGGCCTACGTCTCAATTTTTATACGTTTCTCGACTAAATCTGTCCATATGGAAGTGGTGACAGACTTATCCACCGAGGCTTTTTTAGCTGCGCATTTCGGAGATTTGTGTCCCGACGTGGAATTTGCTCAAATGTTTACTGGGACACTGCGACGAATTTTGGTGATGCCAGATCTGAACTAATAGACTTGCACTGAGTTTTTATGTCGGAAATTCGGATATGCGGTTGCTTTCCCAATTCTTTTTGCTTTGTGAGTGAAATTTAGTCTGGCTCTTAGTCACTTTTCTGGGCAGCCTTCTTTGCTAACCCCAGCAGAATACAATACTGCAAAATCGATATTAGGGTGCGGGCAGAAAATTGAAAAATTTGCTTAGCCAAGACTTCAAGAGACACAAATGAAAAAATGATGTCTCCCCTTACATAAATTAAATTTCGCCTTGATATATTTATAACTTAACCTACATAAATTTGTTTGCAAAAAAAAGTTATCTTTAATGTCAAAATTGAATCAAACTGATAAAATGCTACTCATAATTATCGAAATAACACATTTTTGATAAAAAATCGAAATTCGTTTATATCAAAATATGTTTACGTAATACTGAAGGTTACTGAATCAAATTACTTTATCAACATTCTCTTGAGTTAATCTAATAACCGTTTTTCATCTAAACTGTTTATTAATTAAAATTAATTACCTATATGCCCGATTTCAAAACAAAAGAACAAACCTCCAGTTAAATTATATTTCCTCTCTTTCTTCTTTCATGAAGTTGCAATTTGTTTCATAATTCAAAATCAATGCTATAGCTGATTCTGTTTCTTTTTAAATGTTTGAATGCTCAATTTCGTTGAAATAAATATTTAACTTTCCGGTGCACGGTTCATCTAAAAAACATTAAATCGGTTTGCTTTGATTTAAGAAACAAATTACAACTTCATAAAAGAAGAAAGAGAGGAAATATTATTTAAGATTTGTTGAATTCCAACTAAAATGGCACCCACTAAAGAGTCACGCCCATCATTACACCATTACCATATTAGACATAATTGCAAATATTTAAATTGGTTTTATTGTAGGTATTCACCGAAAACTGTGTTTTATTTATTTTTAGATGTTGTTATTGTTAGATAAGAAAACAGCACAATGAAAAGAAAAACAAAAGTACAAAACAAATTTTCTTATCTTTTATCTTTGTTTAACTTTTAATTACAGTAACGTTATTTTGTTTTTGTTTTTTGTTGTAGTCCAGCGCTTATCTCTATTAGTCAGCTCTTTCTAACTAAATAATATACAAGCCCAACCTTAAACTATTAACGCTTTGTTTATTAAATTATTCAAAATAGACATATTTCGCCTCTAATACCAAAACGAGATAACACTATTTTGTTATCATTTTATTAAAATATCATAAAAAATTATGTAACAAACCAATAAAAATTTTACAGACATTATTGAGTTTTTTATATTTTATCTCTTTTTTCAACTAAAGGAAAATGAAAAGCAATAAAACGATTTTTGATGTGTCGTTATGAAAAATACAAAAAACAAATGAATAAACGATATTCGCCTTTAAAGCACCACAAGACGTGCCACGATCGCCACTAGCTAAAGGTGAACAGCAACTCAGCGTTTATTTTAAGTGTGTTATTTTTGAATTATTTTGCCGCTGAATAAAGAAATATATCTTGCATGTACAATAAAAGATTGTTTTGAACCGTAATCAACAACAAAATTGTCCAAAAATATATTTTTTGATTGCTGTTCACCTTTAACTCTAGTTTCAATATCGTCTACCAGATGTCAGTCACTTTGCGTTACAAAGCGAATAATATCGAAATACCATTTGTATTTAATAAGCGTATATAACTAATTTTTGATTATGATACCTGCCACCAGGTCATACATATTAAATTGATATTTTATTTCAAAAAGTTGGCTTTTTTCAATTAAATCAGTCGCATTATACTATGTAATTATATTATGTATCTCTTACAGTCAACATCTTTTTTAAATTTTTGTGGTCTCGGGTACTGTGTAATTTACGTATAAGGCCCACAATTTCGTGCAAAGAGCGAGGGTATCACTTTTTTACAACTTAAAAATAGATAGTGGTTCCGGGTAGTGCGTGTTATCGTATCAGGCCCATAATATTCGTGCCGTGCGAAAGTATCACAAATTTGCGACTCAGTGAAATTCAATTTGTATTCGGGACCTCCATGGCTTTTTTCGAGAAGATTCTGGATTAATCGTTATTATATAATAATAATAGAATAGGTCATATACAACTATAAGTGCTAGTCGACCTAAACAAATGAAAATAACAAACAAACAAACAATTAAATAAAATTGGATATTTCCTTGGGGAAAAAATAAACCAAAATAATTCGAATTTAATTTTGGTCAACAAAATACGCTTATTAATACAAATCAGAGCAAACACAAATGTCTATTATTTTCACTGAGATATATACATGGAGACGACATGCAAAATGTTTGTCATAGTAAATAGCAAAAACGAATGGTACAAGTTTTTTTTCTAGTTGTACCGCTCATTTTATATTGCCTCACACTCTAAAAAGCTAATTCCGAAAAAGGGCCGTACTGGATTCGAAAATAATTTTGTTAATATTAAACTTGCGCTTGACTAATTAAACATCCAAAGATTTTAAGACTGACTAACTAATTGAAGCATTATTTTAACTATTCACACATTGCACTACTTATCTTCGGAAAATATTTAAATTATTTCTCGCTATTTTTCCTTGAAATTTTCAATACACACCTGGAAAATAAATAAAAACAAGAAAAAAATTTTGCGAAACGTCAACTTTCGAACATAAACAAACTTGTTTACTAATCATTTGTAAAAACAAAAACGTGAACGAACAATTTAGTGAATTTAAAAAAAAAACAACGCATTTATTGACTCGAAGGTCATAGCCTACTATCACAGATAAGAATATCAGAGGAACCAAGCCCGAATGATTTTGCGGTTTTATGAACTGGAACCCAATATTAAATGTGTCTGTAATATTTTATCTTGGACTCAAAATAATACAAAAATGAGTCACGTAACACCATCTATCGTAAATAAATATAAATATTTTTGAACAAATATTTGCTTTTATTGAACAATTTATTTGTAATATTAAATTGTAAAGTTAAATTATTAAAGCAAAAATTGTAATTGTAATTTTTTACAGCAAAAATGGGCGAAATCATCTAAAAAATAATGAGCTTATTAAAATGTGTCTCTACTAACTGTCTTTCTTCTATTAAAGGCTAGATGGAACCTCAGTATAAATAATTTAAATTGGTTTGAGTTTCAGGTTTTGGGTTCCAGATTGAATTGCCAAAAACTTGTTCTGCTTGAAACATCTGATATTCTTATCTGTGCTACTATGTAATTAGAACGGTACGAAGGTTAGGTTTATATAGGGTGACATGTTGTACCATCATACTTTCGGTTCGTTTTCGATTGTGTTTTGTCTCTTGTAACAAGAACAAAATTGTACGCTATTTTCTTCTGTCATTACAATTTTTCTAATGCGACCTCAGCCTTCTGTATACTTTTCCTATTACTTCACATCGAAAAATATCGCAATCAAAATTTTTTGTGATAAAGAGTGATGAATGAAAATAGAAATAGAATGTTGTTTTATTTGAGCAAGCTGAGAAAGCTTTAGAAATAGCATAATTGAAAAAACGAAATAGAGTGCAACTTTGTTCTTGTTAAGAGACAAAACACTATCGAAAACGAATCGAAAGTGATGGTACAACATGTCACCCCAGATTTCATTTCTGAAAATTCGAAACCAATTCAAGACAAGGAAAATAAATATGTTCTCTGTCACACAGACGCAAGGTTTTTTTCTTCTTCTTCGTTTTTTTTCTTGTACCATGAATTTTTGCCTATGTCGTATCCATGTATAATCTCAGTGATTATTTTACAAAGCCACTTGTCATATTGAGAAATTTGTCATATGGTTTTTGTTCGACTAAAAATTCTAATTGGTATAAAAACTGAGAAATTCCGATTTCGGTTCTATGAGTGGCGATTCAAAAAATCTGTTTTTATATGGCTCTGTCCATTAGATTCAAAAGCGTAGATCGCTTTTCCACCTTTTGAGTTTTAAGATAAACAGATAAAGGAAAAAAACGTTTAATTTCAAATTTATTTTGAAACCCCTAAATTTTTTAAATAGTTCATCAAATTCTGATACTAAACTAAAATTCGATCATGAAAAATAACCGAAAACCGGTTATTTTACAGTTTTCGTTTTTAAAACGAATTTTAATAAACGAATAACAGACATTTTCTATTACTATCATTTGTAAAAGTGAATCCGTACAACAAACAAGCGTGAAAATTGTATTAGTTAGGAATAGGATAAAGAAAAATAAGTAAAAATTCAAATAATTCAAAACATAATTTAAAAATAATTTGTAGTAGTGCTGATAAAATCATTTAAGGTACTTATGTATTACCTATAGTGTATTTTAGTTTTTACTATAACAAATTGGAAAATCTAGAATTTTTCTCAGGTGTGTTTTACGTTTGTTTTTAAGGTTAGTTTTGGTTCTCAATTACACATTAAAAAATGCCCAGTGAATTTGAACCGTATATGGAGATAAGAAAATCCGAGACAAAAATTGTAAAAAATAAATCTTTTATTTTACCAAACATCCTAATGAGTACAATAGAAGAACTTTTAAGTTTCAATATTAAATTAATGAAAAAACAGTATAAGGAACAAATGGTAAGGCAGTTGAATTTTACATAACGACATTTAACTTGAATTTATGATTTCTTTCTTTTAGACTATTTACCTGTTTGCTTTGAAAAGAAACAAAACATGCAAATAAGAGAGATAAAATAACAAGAATAAAAGGGACAACATTAAACAAATAAGTGTCGTCTTACTTTGGTAAAAGTTATTCCTATCCACATAGGAATTAGGAATGAAATTTTGAACAATGTAAAAGCAATTCTTCTTCAGAATAATTTGTTTTTTTTACTTTCAACAGTTGGTACCAAGCTCTAAAATATAATTTATTATTTAGAATTTTAACAAACATTAAATAGTGATAACAAATTATTGAATAAATTATAATTAATTCCAAATGATAATTAACAAAATTTAAAATATTGATTTATCGAAAAATTGATAATTGTTATTTAATACCAACTCATAAAACTAAATATTGGATGTGTGAATTAATTTTTAGACCTTTTTTATAAAAAAGAAATGTTTATTAAAAGATAACGATACAGTATATTTTATCCAATATATTCGCCATCGTTAGCTATGACTTTCTGCTATCTCCTGGCAAGTTTGTGGATTCCTCGTTTGAAGAAGCCTTCTACTGTCCCAGCTATCCAGCCATCGATCCAATTTCGCAATTCTCCGGCGTTTCGGAAGCGTACGCCAGCCAGGCCTATTTGCATTGATCGAAACAAATGGTAGATGGAAGGTGCAAGGTCTGGAGAATACGCAGGTTGTTCAAGCCGATCCCAACCGAGTTGCTCTACCTTGTTTTGAGCGGTTTTTGCAAGATGTGGTCTGGCATTGTCATCATGAAACAAAACTTTATAGCTTTTGTTCGCTATTGCTGGCCGTTTTTCGTCAAATGCACGTGCCAAATTGTCCAGTTGGCGTCGGTAGCGATCACCTATAACCGTTTCATTTGGATTTAATAGCTCATAATACACCACACCTTTCTGGTCCCACCGAATACTCACCGAATAACCTTATCGCAATGAATATCTCGTTTTGGCTGCGATGGTCCTGCTTGGCCTGGATCGACGTAAGCTGCTTTACGTTTGGGGTTGTCGTAATAGACCCACTTTTCATCGCCAGTAACAATTCAATGCAAAAAACTATGTTTTCTGTACTCAGCAAGATTTTTTTTGCATGCTTCAATTCGTGCTCTCAATTGATTTTCGGACAGTTGATGTGGGACACATCTTCCTAGCTTTCGAATCTTTACCATTGCGTGCAAACGATGAGAAATGTTTGATCGGTCAATGTTTAACTGCATTGCAAGTTCTTTTTGCGTTTGACATGCATTTTCATCCAATAATGTTTGTAATTCGGCATCTTCAAACTTTTTTGGCTGACCTGGCCGTTCTATGCCTGTCGATTCAAAATCACCACTTTGGAATCGATGAAACCAATTGAAACAGCTTGCTCTCGATGGAGCGTGATTACCATAAGTATCACAAAGCAATCGGTGAGCTTCAGGGGCAGTTTTCTTGGAATCAAAAAAAAAAGAAGAACCCCTCGAAAAAACAACTTATCACGATCCATTTTAAATTGATTACAAAAAAATGACGTAATATGAAAAATAACACTTCCTGCTCTGAATTAGATTGACAATTGTGACAGCTACAAAATGCAATTGGAATTGTGTCAAATTATACGCAATCTCACGTAGCGACATCTAAATGTCGAGTCTAAGAATAATTCACACACCCAATATATTTGATATATTTACTCTAGTGGCAAACATTGCAACTAGGTGAAGAAGAGAATTTTCTATACCTTCTTCTCAGCGGAATGAAACTCTTCGTTCCGGAATGAAAATACACAGTATTGTTGTTGTATAGCCTACTATCACAGATAAGAATATCAGAGGAACCAAGCCCGAATGATTTTGCGGTTTTATGAACTGGAACCCAATATTAAATGTGTCTGTAATATTTTATCTTGGACTCAAAATAATACAAAAATGAGTCACGTAACACCATCTATCGTAAATAAATATAAATATTTTTGAACAAATATTTGCTTTTATTGAACAATTTATTTGTAATATTAAATTGTAAAGTTAAATTATTAAAGCAAAAATTGTAATTGTAATTTTTTACAGCAAAAATGGGCGAAATCATCTAAAAAATAATGAGCTTATTAAAATGTGTCTCTACTAACTGTCTTTCTTCTATTAAAGGCTAGATGGAACCTCAGTATAAATAATTTAAATTGGTTTGAGTTTCAGGTTTTGGGTTCCAGATTGAATTGCCAAAAACTTGTTCTGCTTGAAACATCTGATATTCTTATCTGTGCTACTATGTAATTAGAACGGTACGAAGGTTAGGTTTATATAGGGTGACATGTTGTACCATCATACTTTCGGTTCGTTTTCGATTGTGTTTTGTCTCTTGTAACAAGAACAAAATTGTACGCTATTTTCTTCTGTCATTACAATTTTTCTAATGCGACCTCAGCCTTCTGTATACTTTTCCTATTACTTCACATCGAAAAATATCGCAATCAAAATTTTTTGTGATAAAGAGTGATGAATGAAAATAGAAATAGAATGTTGTTTTATTTGAGCAAGCTGAGAAAGCTTTAGAAATAGCATAATTGAAAAAACGAAATAGAGTGCAACTTTGTTCTTGTTAAGAGACAAAACACTATCGAAAACGAATCGAAAGTGATGGTACAACATGTCACCCCAGATTTCATTTCTGAAAATTCGAAACCAATTCAAGACAAGGAAAATAAATATGTTCTCTGTCACACAGACGCAAGGTTTTTTTCTTCTTCTTCGTTTTTTTTCTTGTACCATGAATTTTTGCCTATGTCGTATCCATGTATAATCTCAGTGATTATTTTACAAAGCCACTTGTGTTGGTTTTATACAAATCAAAACAACGCAATACATCAGTGATAGTATCCAGCACCAGGATTCCGGTTTAATGAGAAATTTGTCATATGGTTTTTGTTCGACTAAAAATTCTAATTGGTATAAAAACTGAGAAATTCCGATTTCGGTTCTATGAGTGGCGATTCAAAAAATCTGTTTTTATATGGCTCTGTCCATTAGATTCAAAAGCGTAGATCGCTTTTCCACCTTTTGAGTTTTAAGATAAACAGATAAAGGAAAAAAACGTTTAATTTCAAATTTATTTTGAAACCCCTAAATTTTTTAAATAGTTCATCAAATTCTGATACTAAACTAAAATTCGATCATGAAAAATAACCGAAAACCGGTTATTTTACAGTTTTCGTTTTTAAAACGAATTTTAATAAACGAATAACAGACATTTTCTATTACTATCATTTGTAAAAGTGAATCCGTACAACAAACAAGCGTGAAAATTGTATTAGTTAGGAATAGGATAAAGAAAAATAAGTAAAAATTCAAATAATTCAAAACATAATTTAAAAATAATTTGTAGTAGTGCTGATAAAATCATTTAAGGTACTTATGTATTACCTATAGTGTATTTTAGTTTTTACTATAACAAATTGGAAAATCTAGAATTTTTCTCAGGTGTGTTTTACGTTTGTTTTTAAGGTTAGTTTTGGTTCTCAATTACACATTAAAAAATGCCCAGTGAATTTGAACCGTATATGGAGATAAGAAAATCCGAGACAAAAATTGTAAAAAATAAATCTTTTATTTTACCAAACATCCTAATGAGTACAATAGAAGAACTTTTAAGTTTCAATATTAAATTAATGAAAAAACAGTATAAGGAACAAATGGTAAGGCAGTTGAATTTTACATAACGACATTTAACTTGAATTTATGATTTCTTTCTTTTAGACTATTTACCTGTTTGCTTTGAAAAGAAACAAAACATGCAAATAAGAGAGATAAAATAACAAGAATAAAAGGGACAACATTAAACAAATAAGTGTCGTCTTACTTTGGTAAAAGTTATTCCTATCCACATAGGAATTAGGAATGAAATTTTGAACAATGTAAAAGCAATTCTTCTTCAGAATAATTTGTTTTTTTTACTTTCAACAGTTGGTACCAAGCTCTAAAATATAATTTATTATTTAGAATTTTAACAAACATTAAATAGTGATAACAAATTATTGAATAAATTATAATTAATTCCAAATGATAATTAACAAAATTTAAAATATTGATTTATCGAAAAATTGATAATTGTTATTTAATACCAACTCATAAAACTAAATATTGGATGTGTGAATTAATTTTTAGACCTTTTTTATAAAAAAGAAATGTTTATTAAAAGATAACGATACAGTATATTTTATCCAATATATTCGCCATCGTTAGCTATGACTTTCTGCTATCTCCTGGCAAGTTTGTGGATTCCTCGTTTGAAGAAGCCTTCTACTGTCCCAGCTATCCAGCCATCGATCCAATTTCGCAATTCTCCGGCGTTTCGGAAGCGTACGCCAGCCAGGCCTATTTGCATTGATCGAAACAAATGGTAGATGGAAGGTGCAAGGTCTGGAGAATACGCAGGTTGTTCAAGCCGATCCCAACCGAGTTGCTCTACCTTGTTTTGAGCGGTTTTTGCAAGATGTGGTCTGGCATTGTCATCATGAAACAAAACTTTATAGCTTTTGTTCGCTATTGCTGGCCGTTTTTCGTCAAATGCACGTGCCAAATTGTCCAGTTGGCGTCGGTAGCGATCACCTATAACCGTTTCATTTGGATTTAATAGCTCATAATACACCACACCTTTCTGGTCCCACCGAATACTCACCGAATAACCTTATCGCAATGAATATCTCGTTTTGGCTGCGATGGTCCTGCTTGGCCTGGATCGACGTAAGCTGCTTTACGTTTGGGGTTGTCGTAATAGACCCACTTTTCATCGCCAGTAACAATTCAATGCAAAAAACTATGTTTTCTGTACTCAGCAAGATTTTTTTTGCATGCTTCAATTCGTGCTCTCAATTGATTTTCGGACAGTTGATGTGGGACACATCTTCCTAGCTTTCGAATCTTTACCATTGCGTGCAAACGATGAGAAATGTTTGATCGGTCAATGTTTAACTGCATTGCAAGTTCTTTTTGCGTTTGACATGCATTTTCATCCAATAATGTTTGTAATTCGGCATCTTCAAACTTTTTTGGCTGACCTGGCCGTTCTATGCCTGTCGATTCAAAATCACCACTTTGGAATCGATGAAACCAATTGAAACAGCTTGCTCTCGATGGAGCGTGATTACCATAAGTATCACAAAGCAATCGGTGAGCTTCAGGGGCAGTTTTCTTGGAATCAAAAAAAAAAGAAGAACCCCTCGAAAAAACAACTTATCACGATCCATTTTAAATTGATTACAAAAAAATGACGTAATATGAAAAATAACACTTCCTGCTCTGAATTAGATTGACAATTGTGACAGCTACAAAATGCAATTGGAATTGTGTCAAATTATACGCAATCTCACGTAGCGACATCTAAATGTCGAGTCTAAGAATAATT
This sequence comes from Tipula helvola, assembly GCA_963556165.1. Classification (NCBI taxonomy): domain Eukaryota; kingdom Metazoa; phylum Arthropoda; class Insecta; order Diptera; family Tipulidae; genus Tipula; species Tipula helvola. The sequence goes on from OY744481.1 coordinate 366,409,697, forward strand.
CACACACCCAATATATTTGATATATTTACTCTAGTGGCAAACATTGCAACTAGGTGAAGAAGAGAATTTTCTATACCTTCTTCTCAGCGGAATGAAACTCTTCGTTCCGGAATGAAAATACACAGTATTGTTGTTGTAAAATTGCCAAAGTAATACTACAATAATAAAATATTGACTACTCTGTATTATGTTCTACTCTCAAACATAACTTGGAAAGAAACAACAATATTCAAAATGAAAAAAAATTTAAAATTATTACGAATCTGGCCGACGAAGAATGCATAAATTAAAAAATATTTATTTATGTTGCTTTTTGTTTTTTATGTTTGGTAAAACATTTAAGGTACTAGTTTTGGGTTCATGTTACAAGCTGCGTTAGAATGTTATGTTAAATGTTGCGTTAAAATGTTACGTGTTATGTAAAATGTTATATTAAATTAAAAATATTTCGTCTCTTTTTATTTATCACATTAAAATAGAAACAAAAAATACAAAAAACATAGCAAGAGTAGTTTCAGTGTTCACGTTACAAGTAAGCTGTGTTAAAAATGTCATGACACATCTATGAGGCTAAATATTTCTATGCGTCCGGATTTTCCCAATGTTATATAATTGCATACCATAAATTTTCAATGATCATCATTTTCAAAATACAAAAAATAAAAAAACAAAACATGTCATATAGCAAAAATATTGTTACGAACTGGGCTACTGAGTTCGTTCGGATTTTGAAATTAAAAACAGTGTGTACTTTTTATTTCACTCTATTTTTATATACTTTGATATTTGCTTTGACTTTACTATTTAATTCTGTCCGCTTGCTACTGGTGGGGGCTATGACAACAGATTTATTTCTTTATTTAACGATTTTAAAATAAACCAAAAATTTTCTCTGCTTGCCATCGGTCGTGTTTATAACACTTAATCATCTAAGCTATTGCTGTTCATAACGTGAGCTTGTTGTATGATAGCCAAACTCGTCACAATATTTATAAACATTTGCGGTTCAGGTGGAGCTTGAACCCCATTCGTTTTTTTTTTATTTTTATTGACGAGAAATTATTTTGTTTACGTATGTATGTATGTATGTATATGTATTTTGTTTTGGCATTTTATTAACGAAACCAAATGAATGCCTTCCGTTGCAACAGCGATAGAGACAAAATATGAATTCCTCATGTTAGAAGAAAGGGAAAAATGACTCAAGGCGAGCGTAAGCACCAAAAATTTGAACAGTTTCATCCGCTTCGCTTAGTTTTGATACTTACTGTGAGAAAACGTATGAGGAAATACACTAATACAATAAAAATATTTGTCGGCACACAACAGCAAAATGTATATTATACGCCATGTACATATACAAAATTATAAATCCTCAATCCTCATTTTGCGACCAAAATCGCTATCATGTACGTACATTATGTTCGCAAACCGAGACACGACAGTTGAAAATTTTGTATTCGTACACGATGTATAGTAATATAGTATACATTTTTACGATTGTGTTGTAAATGTAATATTTTTGTTTGTTGTATTTGTGCGTTTTTAAGGATAGTTAGTAAGTATCAAAAATAATTGAATCGGCCGAAATCTGTTATTTTTTTTGGTGCTTATGTTCGTTTCTCTTCTCGTATTTTATACTTCTCTCTTGCTTTTGAGTTAAGATTTGTCATCCTACAACCAAAATATTTTTTGAAAGACTAATTTTTATTGACACAGAAAAATCGTTTAATAAAACAATTGTTTTTAATAATGGAGTATCATATTTTTTATTTAGATTCTGTTTTTCTAGTTAAAGGAATAAATTATTGTTCGTAGACATAAGGAAATTAAATAGCGCTTTGAAATAGAAACGTCAATTTCATAAAAAAATAAATAACAGTCACGTGACGATTAATATACAAGCATCTACCACTACTATAAATGTGCGGTTATTCTACTCTCAATTCTCGGTTTGCGAACAAAATTTAAGTACTGGACACAACAGCGATTTTGGTCGCAAAACGAGGATTGCGGATTTAGGATTGAGAATTTTGTATATGTACACGGCCGTATAATTTATATTTTGCTGTTGTGTGCCATCAAATATTTTTATTGTATTAGCATATTTCCTCATGGTAGGTATCAAAAATAAGCGAAGCGGCTGAAATTGGTTCAAATTTTTGGTGCTTACACTTTCCTGAGTCATTTTCCCGTTTTGCTAACAAGGAGGAATTCATGTTTTTGTTTCTATCACTGTTGTAACTGACGACATTCATTTGGTTTCGTTAATAAAAAACCAAAACAAAACAACAAAATTTCTCGTCTATAAAAAAAAAAACAAAAAGCAACATAAATAAATGATTTTTAATTTATACATTCTTTGTCGGCCTCATTCGTAATATTTTTAATTTTATTTATCAATCGCGGTCCTGATCAGGATAATTCATGTTACAATGTTCGAGTTATTTGTGTTGTTTTTTTACGCAATAACGTACAAAGCGATGATCACAGTGAGATATCAGTGCGCTCAGTTGTGCAACAGTAAATTAAAATTTTAATTAATAAGAAACAAAAGATTTTAATCGGCTACTATCGTAATTTTGATTGGTAATTTGACAAAAAAGTTAATTTGAAACAGCAAAACAAATATTAGCGAATGGGCACATGTTCGATTGTTTAGCAAGTATATAGGCAACAATTTTCTTATACAAAAAGAAAAATATTTACGACCCAACTTTTATCGTTAGTATTCTTTGTTTGGTCTGAAATCTTAGTCGGACCCAATACGGACGAACGACCAGACGTTAACCTCACTGCAAAATCACTCATTGAAATGATGATGACACGGCATACTATACAGAAATAAGTGACACAATTTGCCAGTTTGTTCAATTCTTTCTAGTTCAGTAATTGTTTATAAATTTCAAACCAACTAACAAATTAACCTACATATATTACAATTTTCAATTATATGTAAGTATATTAAATTAGTATACACTGGACTTTCAAAAACCAGTTTTGTCAACAACAAACCACAAATTTTGATATCTTATCTATATAGTACACACTTATTATTAAAAACTCAAGTATTTCTTAGAAACCACACTTAATAAATGATAACATCAATGCTTTCACTAATATTAATAAGATAACTAAATAATAAAAATATTATTGAAACACAATATCGATACAATCGAATCGAATATACGCGTTTGTATTACTAAAAGTAACAATCTATACATTTTATAGCAAAATAAGTAATTTACAAAATAGTATGAAGTCTGGTAATTGGCATTTTATTAGGCGAGTTCAGTAAAATTAATTAAAGGAGCAGTCTGTTTACATTGAAAGAACACCTAAAGAACTAAGAAACCAAGGTCGTATGGGTAGGTAACACGTTAAACACATACGAGTAACACACTCTAATCCAAACATGTACTAAACACTAATAAAATATAAGAACATTTTAACGTTTATAAGCGGTGCAAGAAATGGCGCACCATGTATGAGTTTGTTAAAATAAATTTCTTTGAAAAATTGTCCATCGCAATGATGGAATGCCGTTAGGATTCAGGTCAATTTTCAAGATCATTTGATGGTCAAGGTCATTTTTTTAAATGGAAACCCCTATTTTTGTTATAAAGCTTATGATTTGCTATGAAAATTAAAAAAAAAATTGTTATAATTAAAAATGGCATTTCACAACATTTTTATTGATTGAAATTTACACGACAGCTTGAGCTTGATCGATGCATTATTTATGAATTGCAAAAGCGTCTTTAGAGGTATTATTTCTGAGTAATAAATTCTCTTGATATTAAAGGAAAAATTACTATATGGGGAAGCCCTAAAATGATGGAGAAGGTTGTGGAGAGACAGTGAGATTTATTTTACAAACTTGAAAAGTTAATGATATGACAATAATTAATGATTTTTATGATATACGGAAGGGGGATGAGGATGAAGATGTTAAGACATCGGCGTTCCATAGTATCTGGTAAATTGAAGTAAACCATATATATATTTACAGAAGATTTTCACAATTCTCTTTAAGCTAAAATTACACCAGCTCAAAATGTTTGGTTCTTTTAAGTCTGCGTACTAAATTCACGTTGCTTAGGAGCTGAGTTGCCTCAATGTTCACATGTTGCCGGGGCCTTTCTTCAAATTACGGTCCATTAATTCTAATAGTAATATATTATGAGAAACCGTAATAGTTTTAAAAAAACACTACTCAAACAACATAATATTCCATAGACATAGGAATCATCAAAAGTACATGTATTGATTGTCCCAAATATACATCGGACAAACTGGTAGAAGATTCGAGTTCAGATTTACAGAACATATAAAAAAAAAATCAGAAAGCCAAAAAAATAATTATACACTACATGTTTATGGTTCTCGTTTTTTATATAAAAAAGAAGGACAGTAACCACACCCTTTTCTTATATAAATGATGGGGAAAAGATAAAATAGGGGGGAGAGGAGATTCACAAGTCACGTAGGGACAAAAAAATAGGAAATAAGCGCAGTTTTTAATTAGTTTAGTTGCTGTTGTTAGAAATTTGACAAAAGCATAACTTTAAAAACGATCGTAATTTCAATTTTCAAATAACAATAAATATCACAAAAAAAGAGTGAGAAACCAAAAATTATTGTGTTTTATTATATTTATGTATAAAATATAATTAAGTATTTCAATAGGAAACCAGATTTTTTTCCAATTGGACTTAAATTTAACAGGTTAAACTAACACATATACCATCTGATCAAATTTGACCCGGACTGGATCCAAGGGTCCAGAGTTCAAGTCCCTGTCTCGGCGCCAATTTAGTAACGATTGTTGGGTTTTTGAGGGTCCAGGAGGTTAATTTTGTTCGGGTAGCGCTCGTCTTATACCGGGTTCTTTTGTCAAAAACTATTTAATATTAAAAAAAAAATCGTTACCATAGTACACCTGTGGCACTATTCCGGTTTTCCCGAGGAATTGGGAATTGGAATTTTATTATTGTGATTTTTTTGTTGTATTTTGGTATTATATTTTCCAAAGCACACTGTGGCAATTTGTATTTTTTCAAATTTTGGTAGCAAATAACTCAATTTCATAGCAATTTTAAGCGCTATCAAAATTATTTTCTTTTAAGGATCGCCAGAAATTACACCAATTTGTCTCTTTGTGCAAATAATGTTCGAGTAGGTATATCGGATACATTTATCATTCATGCATTGAAAAAATGCATCAAATGCACACGTATTTGTATGAACGGCGAAATCACCTAATAAAATTACATTTTTTTAAATAGTTGTTTATTTTGTCGGTTCAATATACTTAATTAATCTATAGGTTTTGCCATTTGTCTGGTTGATTTAGGAGTGTATTGATATCCCACTAAGTAGATTATTTCCTTTTTTGAGTTTTCTTTTTTAACGTTGATCATTTTTATATTATTTAGTTCAAGATTTGTTGGATATTTTGAATTAATTTTTCTTTTAAAAAATTTTGATAACTGCCCTTTCCAATCATCAACTGCTCTTTCTGTCACATCTAATTCTGCTTTAAAAATTTCCGACGACATTAATATTGAATTTTCAATTTTTATTAGAGAATTAATTTTTTTTGGAATATCAAATTTAATTCTCTTTAAAAGAAACTCGTTCCTTGCCGTAATGGCACTAGCTAACCGTAGACGTAGAGGCTTAGCTGGCAAACTTCCTAATTCTAACGATTTATTGAATCTATTTTTTATTATTGAAAAATATCCTTCTACATATTGCTTAAAGGATTTTCATAAAAAATACATGGCCGTAATGGAAAATAGCTTAAATATTTTTTTAATATAGTATTTAATATTTGGCTATACAATTTATTAACTTGTATTTGCTCTTCTTGTTGAACCAATGCTTCGTCCGAAATATTTTTAAACACATTATAAAATTGGCTTTGGGTATACAAACTCTGGTTGATATTCCTAATTTTTTAAGTGACTATGCCATCTGCATCAGTCGTTAATTTCATCCACATCAGCATTAGATATCTCCACAACTTTATTCAGTTGAAATTCAGCTGTAATTTTAATTATTTGTTTTAATGCATCTCTTACCGTTTGGTCAAAGAATGGACTTTGTAGAATAATGCTAAGCAACTTCCATTAGTACTTTGCGACATCAAAATGTTTTATTAAGTGAAATGCAGCCAACACTTTTTTTAATAATTTTGTTTGCTCATAATTTTTAAAATGTTTATTAACATCTAAAGTCATATTTTTCATCAAATGTGCAACACAACGCCTTAATGCAATTATGTTATCCATTCGTTTCCGTCCAATTGAGTGATGCATATAATTCAAATATTGTATCATATTCATCAGGTTGAATGCATCTAAAGTTGCGTTAAGCCAAACGAAGCCAAATTCCCAAAGTATCGGCGTTGTGACTACCAGTTATAGGATCCGTTAAAGGAAATGGATCAGTTGGCTCATTTTCATCAATACTTTTACAGGTGTAGCAATTGCAAAATATTGAATAAAATTTTGGGAGTTTAATGGATCTCTCGCTAATCCACCTGTACCGTCGAAATATGCAATAAGATCGTTACCTTCAATTTTTTTATTGTGCAATACTTTTAACATCGTTACTTGTGTTTTAATAAACGTTGCATAATGAAATGGTAACATCGAAAATCTTTTTTTTTAATTACTTGCGTAAGATTCTTTGATTAAATCAAGTAAATCATTCGAATGATTGTCTATACTTTGTAGCATTTCAAAACGCTCTTTTTGTAATGAAGTCAGCGACTGGATTGTAGTTGATTTAAATTTTTGTAGCATTTCAACACTTTCCGAAGCTGGTGTAGCATATATTTTAAAGTATTCTAGAGATCACAATCAGGATGGCCACAGTACGTTCGAATGTTTATAGAGTTAACTGTATCATTTTTTGTACCATAGTAGGTAGATTTTATATTTACTTGGCAGCCAGTTTTCTGCGTTAATAGTTTGGTTATAATGGATGGATATACTTTCCCAACAAGTTTGTAATTGTTAAACATTAACAACCATGATTTTGGAGCCACTTCAATATTTCCATAATTATGGTAGTACGGCGAATTTAATGACTTCTTTGTATTTGATTTCTTAAAATCTTCACTTACTGGTATTTTACACTATTTACTCTTTTTACACTATGTTAACCACGATGGCTTAGCAGATTTGCGATTGTCGAATGGACGAGAGTATTCACGAAAAAAGGGGGTATTTTGATTTAAACGAATAAATAAAATACATACTTTAATTAAAACGAAAAGCAGATTACTTTTATTTCACTTGATGATTATTATTAATTGTTATTATTTCTTTTTATTCGATTAAAATGGCCACTGTTTTGATGCACACGTTGTTGTTTTGATGACGATTGATGACGGAGAGAGAGAAAGAAAGTACGTCGTGTAGTTTGACGTTTTTCTCCATTTTTAGTGTTGCCGACGTTAAAAACTTGATTACTTCAAGATGTTCAACACTAGGTTTCGCACCGGTCGTGTATTCAGTGGTGGCGCCAACACACTACATACTTTTTTTTTTCGGTGTGCACACATTTTCCGAATCCAGCTCTAGTTCAGTTGTTTCGATATACTTTATTATTATGTTTGTTTCATCTGATGTTATTAAATTATCGATGCCAGGTAATAAAGTACTTTGAATGCTAGGACAGCTAACCTAAAATCGAGAAGTTTGAATAATATTAGTAGAGCATTACGTACAAACACATTTTCTATTGATCTAGTTTTTACTACCTAGCACTTAGGTAACTAGACTGCAATAATCAAAAAAAAAATTACCACGTTACACTTGCAGCAGGATTATCATCACCTTCTTCTTCTTCAAAACTTCAAACTCGACTCCCGGTACTGTCTTTTATTTTTTGTTTTTATTTTTCGTTTGTGTACCATCCCGCTTAATTATCTTTAACCACTTTGTTTTGCTTTTTTTTTGTTAGGGGAAACTGACCGGTTATCATACCAAACAATCACCATCATATCATTCAGTCATGAAGTAAATCAATTATATTATATCATATTAAGAAGAACTACGTACAGCGATCGTTACAGGTCAGAATCGACGAGAGCATACCAGAAAATCGACGAAACTGAGTTTACTTGATATCTTTTGCATGGATGGTTCCGAACATTTTGCCCAATTCGTCTTTACATTTATCGTTAACGTTGCCAATTTTTTCCACAGGAAACAGGAAAAAGTCACAGGGGGCTGAGCGATGACTTTTGCTTCGTGTTTGGCCAAAAATGCAGTCACAATCAGGCTGGAATGTAAAGGTGCATTATCATGGTGAAAAATCCATGAATTGTTTGCCCACAAATCCGGCCGTTTACGACAAATTGCTTCATGTATAGACGCCTCAAAATGGCCAAGTAGTATGCTTTATTGACCGTTTGACCCTATATGGAACGAATTCATGGTGAACCACACCACGGTAAAAATATGTAATACTCCTATAAGCTGTGTATTAATTAAAATAGAAAGCTTAATAAATCAAAAAAATATCTTAATTCAATTTTTTGTTTATTTTTTCCAAGAAATTTAAAATACTTTGATTAACCTTCAGTAGATTACAGAATGACAAATTAGAATATTTTCATACAATCGTTAATATAGATAACATTAGTAAATATTGTAATTTTTTAATTTAAACTAAATTATGTTGTATTAAAAGATTACTTTACTTGAAAATCGATATATGTATCTCATATATATTTAAATGTATTAAATTTAAAACACAGTTTTAGTTTGTAAGTTACCAAATTAATATAACTAGGCGCAAGAAATTTATAAATAAGTATAAAACAAAATTAAAATACATTGATATTTAATTAAAATACGTTTTATTAACAAATTTCGAATAAAAATTGGAAAAACAACTTCTAATCGATAGCACGCGTAACATAATCTCAAGTTGAGTTTAGTTTTAAGCGAAGATTATTTTTTTAAAAAATTGTTTGCTTAAATCTACCCTTACTTTTCTAGATTCTAGATAAAAAGTTTAATCAGAGCTATTTAAAGAAATAAAATACAGGTAGAATAAAATAAGTTAGAAGCAGAAATCATTCGTTTTGATAAGGCAATAATTTTTCTTGAATATAAGCCATCCTTTCCGCCATACTTCAGTTACTAAACTTCAGTTTATATATTTCTTATCGCAGCATTTGTATAGACGAAATTTATTTGATTGATTTGTACACATTTATTGAAATAAGATTATAGCTCAATATGTACCTCTAAAATTTCAATAATTAAACTCTCAATTATAAATAAACGTTATCTTATCTGAAAGTATAATTACGCAGTAAGCTTGTGGTTGTTTTCTTTTACTACCTAGTAAATATAGTAATATATAGTTTCAAGATGCATTAAAGGGCGAACTCAGATTTAATATACCTTAATTTTTATTCCAACTATACAACAATGGAAAATCCAAACAAAATAGCTAACCTATATGGTTGGTAAACCACACAAAGTGGACGTGCAGTCTATAGTTTATAAGATAAGAGTTTGTTCACAGTTATTTTTATAATGTGTAATTAATTTCCTTATCTTCAAGCGTTATAAATGACAGCGAAAGTTATATTTCCAAGTAGTGCGCAAATTGAAGTTGAAACGAAACAACATAGAGGTGAAAAGTTTAAAATGATAAAGTAATTTTCTTTTTAAATAACAATTAAATAAGATAAAATTTTATAAAAAATAAATTATTTCAGTGTAGTGCTATGGTTTGGTGTCCTATTAATACTAATAATCAATGTGATGTGCAGCAGCCCGTTAACATGTCGCGAGAGCATATTTAATCTGAAAAGTACCTGTACAATCGATGGATACACATCAAAATTGGAGACTGCTGATAAATTTATACTCGATCCTATCTATCAAACGACCAACATCACAACTTTAAAGTTCACCAATTCAAATATGACATATATTCCGAATGAAATATTTACAAATCTTGAAAATTTACATAACATAGATTTAAGTGGCAGTCACGTGGTTAACATGTCGCAGATAACATTTTCATTTGCTTTTGAGTTGCGTAAGTTAATTTTATCGCATAATTTTATAATCGAGCTTAGTGTTTTGGTATTTGATTCGGCCGATTATTTAGAGCTAATTGATTTATCATACAATAAAATCCAAACTATTAATGTCAATGTATTTACAAATTTAAATTGTTTACGAACGCTAGATTTATCGCATAATAATATCAAAATAGAATCGTCGGATATTTTTCCCGCGCACTTATCATTTTTAAATTTAAATTTTAATCAAATCACAAAATTTTCGATTATCGAGACAACAAATATTGAACAAATTACATTAGATAACAATAAACTCACGTTTCTAAAAATAAATTCGTTGATTAAATCATTGCAGGCCAACAATAATACTTTAGAATCGAAACATTTAGTTTTTAATAACAGTAATTTAAATTCATTATCGCTAAAACATAACTTATTAGCTAATTTTAAATTTATCAGTAATATAACAACGCTTTCTTATCTTGATTTATCGAACAATCCAAAAAACGGTGATTCCAACATTTTTAACACATTAACCAATTTAAAAACTTTAATTTTAAAATCATTCAAATTGTCACCATCCGATATCAAATTATTTTCCGAACTTTACAATTTGGAAACGTTAGACATATCGTCAAATAATTTAAGTTATATCGATTTTCATTTAATATCGAGATTGGAAAATTTAAAATATTTAAACTTGCATAACAACAATTTAAGTACACTAACATTTAATGAATTCGACTATTTATTTCCAAATTTGGCGGCAATCGATATATCGGAAAATAATTGGAGATGTTCGGATTTAATTAGGGTGCTTTTCAAATTAAAACGATTACAAATTAATATCACGGTAAATGAAGCAAATTTCTATAATACTGGTTGCAATATACGCGGTATTCAATGTACCAATAGTACGACAACCATGTCAAAATATGATTTGGATAATATACAAAATAATACACAATTAAATCAAATACTAAATAATTTTCAAAAAGATAATGATTTATTAAAAATGAATTTAAATGAAATTTTGCACAAACTAAATGATACCAAACCGTGTGATAAAGTAATCATCGTTAATGTGACGCAAAATGTTTTGGAAGCTGAATTAATCGAAAACAAATTGACTAATGTTGAATTGGCTGTAGTAAATAAAATTGAATCAAGTTTTGTTGAATTGTACGATATAAAAGTGTATATGATGGCAGCCATTCAGGTACTTGCGCTCATATTAGTCGGAGGCCTAATAATTTTAATTTATAAAAAATGTAGAAGAGGTCAAAATAAAGATCGTTACAATAATTATAATTTTCCAACTATTCAGTGTTCGAAAGCAGAGCAGGGTCTAATAAACGTCTGAAAAATGTTTATGGTGGAAAATGATTTTGCAATAAATCAGTTGGTACACACGAGTTGCTTCTGAACGATCGTTCATTAAGAAAAAGGGAGAATGAACGATTAACGGGCACGTAAATACATTTTATTTCCAAAATTTGTTTTCCTAAATATTTTTTTAAAAAAATTGAAGTTTGTACAAAAAGAAATGGTTGGTAAATTGTGATTTACATTTTTTTAAACGATTTATAATAGTCTTAGTTATCATTAAATAGTCATAATTTTTACACTGATAATGATTAATTTAATAATTTCATTATTCATATAGCACCAGAAGAGTTTTAATTGTGAAATGAATAATATTTTATTAACCTTAACCATCAAATTATTAAATTATATAATGTTATAGTTAAACTTACAATTAATTTTCATTATAATAATGCTTTCACTAATTTTTCAAAAACAAAGTTTTTTCATATTGAAAATTTGTATATCATATTGATATTTTATTAAATAATATTACAGGTTACAGAACGCACCATTTCCATTCAAGGTAATTATAAGTAAAAATGAGCGATTTTTAGTACAACGATCTAAAGGTTTTTCGGCTGAAAAAAATAAAAATTATCAACTAAAGCTACTTGTGTTAACATTAAAATGATTGTACAATATAATTCTTATGTATTTTAAAATCGACTAATTTTATAGCAAGGTTTATCATCCTCGCCGGTGGCAAGAAAATATTTGTCATGATTGGCTGTTGTATATTTGAATGCAATGTTACTAGCATTTCCTTCAAATTTATAAAAAAAAAAAAAAAAAAGATTCCCAAGCTTATACAAGAGGAACACTTCATATTTCGTTTGAACTCTGATTAAAAAAAATTATGAGTTAAGTTAGAATATACGAGTACGTAAAAACAAATGAAGTTTTCACAAATACAAACTTTGCCATTTTTTTACCGTAACTCACACATAATAAAATTGCAGAAAAAGGATTTACCGCAGTTAAAAAACTTTAACTCGAGTGGAACTTTAACGAAAAAAAAAATGTCCTACAAAAAAACTTTAACTTACATTAAAGTACTAATTTTTTTCGTCATACCTTGTTAAACTTTTTCAGTGAAAAAGGTAAAAATCAGTATTTTTTAACATATGTTAAGAATTGTAATTTTAATGTTAACACAAGTAGCTTTATTGGTTTAGCTGGAAATTTTTGTTTTTTTCAACCGAAAACCCTTTAAATCGTTGTACTGAAAATCTCTCATTTTTACTTACATATATTGTTACCTTGAATGGATAATGCGATACATAAAATGTAAAACAATTATGTACTAATTTTTAATTAAATTAGGGTTACATAAAAGTCCACACCAAAATAAGATTAATTTTAAAGTTACGTTGAGGTTAAAATAAAAATTTAACCCGACAGTGACTTATCACATAAAAGATGTTTGTTATTAGGATTAAATTTTAATGCATTATAGTTATACGATAATAAGTAAATGTACATTAAAGGTAAATTTCTGGGGTTTTTAATATTTTAAGTAACTAGTTATTAAAAATAAATCTTATGCGAATAAAAAACAAATAAATATTAACTTTGATTTTACTTCATTCGTTATTATTAATATTACTATCTGTAGTAACAGCGCTGCGTGCCGCTGAAGCGCTTTGTGCTCATACGAATTAAACCATACTCCAGAATCACCATAATTATAGATAGTAGCCTATACGTTTGACGGTGAAATCGACCACTAACAAAGTAATAAATCAACGCAATTTTAAAATAACATACAAAATTACTAAATATCATTTATTTGATTCGGGGATTCGGTGCGATTCGTAGTTTCACCTGGTTCGGATTGTGTGAGCATGATAGGGCGACATATAAGTGTCCGTGGGAGAAGACAACAGTTTGAAGATCAATGCATTTTGATTTTACCCTTACGGCAGCAACTGGTAAATTTGCGATCAGAAGGACACTCAGCAATGAAATTGATTGATCTGCAGAACTGACAGATGTCGGTGAAGGGGCCGCAATTATGTATGTTAACCCGAGCTTCGTCGAAATTGGTGACTTTGACGCGAATTGCATGGCTCTCACATTCTCGTGCATTCATCGATGCACTTCCAATTGAACAGGTGCTAATTGAGCAATACGGTGCCGTTGAGATTCAGCATTTCCAGCACACATTGTGGCAAGCGATCCTTGGTTTTGCCTAGCTAACCATGTTTTTTTGCGTTCATTTGCCTTCCGACGCTTTCTTGCAATGGGATCTTCCTCCTCTTCGTTCCTTCGCGGCAAATTTCACTGGATGTTTCACTCAGAAAGTATCTTAAGAGCTACTCATATTATGAGTTAAAGTTGATAGCTAAAAGTTGCACTAAAAAATGTAACCACTCAACTACATATGTGTAGCGGGTACGTGCAATAAATTTTATTTTGTATACAAATTGCAAACAAAACAAATTCAAAGAATTGACACTAATTGATAGAGTATTGGGCCAATAATTATGAACTTGGAATTCTTGGGCAACTATACTATCCATTTTTATATTTTTATAAATTAACGTAGTAATTGTAGCGAAATTATTAAAGTAAATTGTTTCGTCACAACAAGAAAAAAAAACCGACGAGCTTGTATCCGAGACACGACCTATATACGTATAGGACTACGTAAAATTAAGAAAACTTGATTTGTACAGTTTAAGTGAAACCAAAATTTAGAAGTTATAAATTAAAAATAAAACCGTTAATTATCTAATGCTGCCATCTTTATACATTAGGCTGTATTAGCCTAAGAGTACCCATTGTACATATTTTGTCTTAATTTTTATATTTATTGTTTATACAATACTACATTTTATATTTCTCAATTCGTTATATCACAATGAAATGCCGTTCCAAAACAAAAATAAAAAATTGGGGTCTATCTGGCTCCTCGTACAACACTTTTCCCACAAAGCGTCCGTTAAAGATCACCAAACCAACCATTTATATTTTACAACCATTTTCTGTTAGTTTTGCACAGGCATATTCTAAAAATTTGGAGACGTCTTCCCCAATACCACAATTGTTCACGACAATATAAATTTTCTACTCTCATGCCACCAAATCACAGCTTTTGAGTTGCCAAACTCAAAAAATTATAAAAGTTATAGTATTCTCTGAGACCTTAACAAAACCATTTTTCTTATCGGCAACCAAGAGCCCTATTTAGGCGTTAAAACCACCCCTTAACTTGCGAAAAAAGGAATTGCATCAGCTAAAAATTAGAGATGCAACCTTTATAATTTAATTTACTATGAATTTGTTGTACTTTTTATGAGGAATAATTACCAATTTGTTTTATCAAAAAAAGTGGAGTACCTACCGAAAAAAAACACTTTTTGTGGTTAATTAAAAGGTTTCGTTAATGACTCAAAGAGTACAACTTAGAACAGTTTTTATAATTTTTTGAATTTGACAATTTAAAATATTCCCTTGTTAGATTACTTAGAACTGAAAAGTGTTTTCATCTGCGATCTGTAACAATTAGATCCAGTTATACATATCTAGTATACTGTTGAAAATCCAACAATATTATATGAGGAACGTAATAATTGACCGATATGATTATTCACTCAGTGCTTGGCATCACCGTGGATCATTCAAGATTACAAAGTAAAACACAATTAACGTACATTATTTTTTTGGCACCGAATCCCACCTCTCGTCACATACCATTTCATTTTATGTATCTCCCAGCACTTTAAGAGAATTTATTGCTCAGAAATAATACCTTTAAACCCGATTTTAATAAAGCAATTCACAAATAATGTATCGATTAATATATCGTTGAAATTTCAATCATTAAAATGTCACAAAATGTCAATAAAACGTCACAGAAATGTCAATGACACAGAAATTGGAATGACTTATTAAAATATTGACGATTCAAATGACGTATTAAATCCAATTAGTTTCCGGTCACTTGGAAACTTTGAAGTCCCATAACTCAAAAACCTAAACATTTTTCGGTCTGATCTTGGCGACTATACATTTTTCTAGGATTGCATAGGTTATACAGCATATAAATTCAATAAATGTACGCAATATTTAACATAATGAAAATAAAAAAAATTTGAACTTTTTTATTTTTATTTTATAGCTTTAAATCAATATAGCGTGCGGCATGTTTGATCAAGTTCATTACTATAATTAAAATTGAAATTAAAATACATATTATAAATTAGTTGTTTACATTTTTTTTCAATCCAAAAATCTTTATTTAACTTGGTTTGAATTTTACAGTTTTTAAAACATTACATTTATATTTATCCAGAGACATTGCTTTACTCAAATAAATTTCCTAAATACGTGTCATCACATTAAAATTTTGGTTTACCCCCCATATATAATGAAAACAAAGACGTAGTCCTACGTCAAAAAAATAAAACCAAAATTTAAAAAAATGCGCAGCTAAAATTAAAATGCCTTCAACAGCATCGAACCCGAAACCTTAGCGTTTCTTGGCCACTACATTTCCAATGAGGTTCAAACCATATTACAAATCTATTTTGATTTACATTTGTTATATTGTTTCAAGCATAGCATGCTTTTTATTCTATGCATTTGATGATTGATGATTGGAGCATCACGGATTCCACCTAGCGGAATTTTTCAATACTAAAACTATCTATATCCATTGGGGGTATTTACACTTTGTACACACCACAACACACCGCCACAGCTCCGCGCGTTTACACTAAATTTTGTGCATCAGTCGTTTCTTATTACTTTTCTATGTATGTGTACAATAATTTTCATTCCGAATTGAAACTTTGAGGCGAGTGCTAAGCAACTTAATCAGAGAAATTATATTAACATTTTATTGGTGTATAAATAAAATTGAGTTTATTAAAAAAATCGTTTGTGATAAATTATTGGTAATTTGGTGGTTAAATTATTAATTAAATTCAAACATTATTTAAAAACGTAAAAGTTATTTTGCAAAGTCGCTATTTGGTTTTTGATTTGATTGGGAACCAAATAGTCGGAAGAAATATGGATAACTCTTTTCAAACATCAGAAGCTGGTGCCTCTCCTAAGGCATATCT
This sequence comes from Tipula helvola, assembly GCA_963556165.1. Classification (NCBI taxonomy): domain Eukaryota; kingdom Metazoa; phylum Arthropoda; class Insecta; order Diptera; family Tipulidae; genus Tipula; species Tipula helvola. The sequence continues at coordinate 366,426,200 of OY744481.1, forward strand.
GATGGACTCATCATCGTCCGATGATGATGCTATTGCGGTTATGACGTCAGCTGCTGCTGCTTGTTTATTATTAGCGGCTTCAATAGAAGCGAAAAAGGAAAAAGAACAAAACAAAAAAAGGTGCTGGATTAAAGATTACAGGAAAACTCGACAAGAATTTGGCAATACGCAAAGCCTAATGCAGGAACTTAAGCAAACTTCTGCAGATTTTAAAAATTTCATACGAATGGATGAGGATTCGTTTAATTATATATTGTCAGCAATCCGTCAAGACATTAAAAAAGAAGACACAGTTATGAGGAAAGCAATAAATCCGGAGGAAAAACTAGCAGTTGCCTTAAGATTTTTAGCTACAGGAGAAAACTTTATGGAACTGGACTACAATAGCAAATTATCGAAACCTTTCCTCTCCAAAGCAATACTAAATGTTTGTGAGGCTATATTCAAACATTTAAAGGATCAATATTTAAAAGTAAATTAAACATTAAATTAATTGTTAAATTAAGATTCAATTTATTAAAATTCAATAAATTGTTTTGTCGTTTTATAAAAGAAAAATTAACAAAAAATAATATTTTATTTCAGTTTCCGAAAACCGAACAAGAGTGGTCAACAATTGCTGCTGATTACAGCATCAAATCCACTGTTTAATAATTTTAAAGGCTTTCATAGTATAGTACTGCTGGGGCTTGCAGATGCCTATGTAAAATTTATATTTATTGACGTTGGGTGCAATGGTAGGATTAGTGATGGTGGAGTTCTGCAACGCTCAAATTTTAATTACATCCTTCAGCAAACAGAAAGATTTTTACCTCCAATAAAATTAATCGGCAATTCAAGATTATTGCCCCATGTATTTATTGCTGACAACGCCTTTCCCTTAACTAAAAACTTAATGACACCATATTCATTTATCACAAGAGAAAACACGAAAAAAACCTATAATCTCAGATTAAGTCGAGCTCTGCAGAGTATTGAACGTGCTTTCGGAATGTTAACAAACAGGTTTCAAATTTTTCAGAAACCAGTTAATTTACACGAAGACAAAGTGAAAGTAATTGTACATTGTTGTTGTGTATTGCACAATTTTTTAATTACACGGAGCCAATGGTACAGCGAAGAAATTAATGTTTCTGAAAACCGAAATATCACGTCTCATCAGACGGCAGATGCCCATTCAAATAAAAATAAACTCAGAATTAGCGAAACTGACAGAAAGGAATTCACTGATAGTCCAGTCATCTTAGGTCAAATTAGTTGAAAATCTCGGAAATCGAGATACCCAGTATATTATTACGTGAAAACTTGTATTTTGGCATCCTAAAACTATTCTTAAAATTCGAAAATAATTGGATGGCCGCAAGTTTTAAAATCAGGGGTCAAAGATCACAAAAATCGATTTTTTCTACTGTTTTTGCAAATATCTCGGTTTTTATGGGTTTTACGCTAATTGTATTCATTATCAATATTGTAGAGAATTAAATTCTCTAAAACTTTCGTATTTAACATTTTTTCATACCTCGAATTGTTTTCGAGATAGAGGGCGGAGAGCGCGCGGTCAAGGAATCATGTGAGGTCAACTGATAGTCCCGAATCCGATCAAAAACTTGTAATATTAAGGTTATAAATTATTGTTAAATATATAATTATCATTATTTATTAACTTTTTATTAAATTCAATCTTTTTTTCGGTTACTTAGCTATTATTAATTATGTTTCAATTTTTGTAATAGCACTTACCTGGTCATGTAATTAAGAAATTGTTGAGGAATACTTAAATTATATTTTAATTCTAATCTAATTCTAATGATTTTCTAAATAAATAAAGAAGAAAAGAAAGAAATTTTTAATTAATGTTTTTATTAAAAGTGTCATTCGATACATATATTATTGTCAAAACAAGTAAAAAAGTATAAAAATTCTGAGAACAACAAGTTCTAATTTCAATCCTCTTCTTCTTCTTCATCATCTTCTTCTTTTTTTCTTCTTCTTCTTCTTCTTCATCATCGTCGTCATCGTCCCGCTGCTGCAGAATTTCAAGTCCCGCTTCATTATCGTCTTCAACGACATTTGTCTCCAAGTCCTTCATGATTTCTGGGTCAAAGGTTGTATCATCATTAATATCGGACTGATATGGTACAGCATTGAGACAAGCTTGTCCATTACACTGTCCGCAAGCTATAACCCTGCTTTCCTGCATCCACATCTTGAGCCACAGCCACTCTTGCAATTACAGAAAATTATATTGAGTAATTCATCTGGTGCAGGTGGTAAAATAGTCATGATAGGTTCCAGGAATTCGTTATGCATTGTCCAACCCCATCCCCAATAAAAAAGTTAATAAATAATGATAATTATATATTTAACAATAATTTATAACCTTAATATTACAAGTTTTTGATCGGGACTATCAGTTGACCTAACATGGTTCTTTGACCGCGCGCTCTTCGCCCTCTATCTCGAAAATAATTCGAGGTATGAAAAAATGTTAAATACGAAAGTTTTAGAGAATTTAATTCTCTACAATATTGATAATGAATACAATTAGCGTAAAACCCATAAAAACCGAGATATTTGCAAAAACAGTAGAAAAAATCGATTTTTGTGACCTTTGACCCCTGATTTTAAAACTTGCGGCCATCCAATTATTTTCGAATTTTAAGAATAGTTTTAGGATGCCAAAATACAAGTTTTCACGTAACAATATACTGGGTATCTCGATTTCCGAGGTGAACCCCCTATAATGACTGGACTATGAATATTTTAATAATGAAGGAGCAATTTAACAAGCTTTAATAATGATAGAGTTTTACGTTGACCTACTTTTTCAGCGGAATCGATGTCCAATTTGTTTTTAAAAACATCTAGGCTACATTTATTAAAATAAAACAAACATATTAAAGCGAACTACAATTTAAAGTTTTGAAAATAAAATACATTTTAAAGATAATTCATTTTGTTTTATTAATTAAAATAAAAGATTAATTTTGATAAAAAAAATCGCTGTCATCAAATACATTTTTCATAGCCAGCATTACACTGTCTTCTTTTGGTGTAATGTTCGAATGCCTTAACGTTGATGGCGTTGTGGTGGATGGTGCTTCAATTTTGAGTTTGGTTGACATCCAATATTTCAATATTTTTTCGTTTTGAATTCAAGTGTGAATTTTGTCCGTTTGTTAAAGGTAATTGTGTTACATATTTACAGGAGTTTGATGAGTTGGAAGAATAAGATGCACGTTGAAATATGTATGTTGGGATTAATTAATTTAAAACAAGTGTTTTAATGGGCAGAAAATAATTATTTTGCGGAACCTCTTTTTCTTGCACTTTTCTTTGGAATGAGAATGAATCAGGTACAGTGGAACTAGATAAATCGGAGGATTCTGTTGAATATGAATATGGGGATGGGCAGAAAGTAGAAATATATGGATCGCACTCTTGTTGATTTTTTGGAAACTGAAATGTAGGTATATCGTTTGAATAAGTGGACAAATTATTATGTCTTGTGATTTTTGGAAATGTAGGTGTATCTGTTGGAGATGAGATAAAATCTGACATGGTTTGCTACCTTTATGTTTGTCTGTAAATTTAAATTTAAGGGATTATAATGAAGACGGGGATGGAATGGAGGTGGAGGAATAACTGTCTAATATTCCGGTGGGGTCGCAATATTTCGCCCGTTTTCCTCTCTAATTTTTTCTGATACCAGATGTAATACCTGCAACTTAAATTCTTCGAAATTCTCTTCAATTTGAATTTTTTTTAATTCAAAGCTTAGGTATCGACAAAATACATCCTCCTTTGTTAATGTTTTCCGATCGCTGTTCAACTAATTTTTTTGTAAATTTCAAAGCCTCAATTGCATCATTATGCAGCTGTGTTGATTTTTTGCTTCGATATTTCTGAAATTATTAATAAAAATTAATTAATAGTTTCCTTTTATAAAATACATATTTTTTGTAAATTTCAATTGCTCTAAATTATTATTTAAACATACTTTTGGAGTTGGCCGACTTCATATCTACTTCATCTAACCCAATCTGAAAATCATTCACAAAAAAAAAAAAAAACAAATATGTAAACCGTTAAAAGTTCGAATTAGGAAAAAATTCAGTTTATCGATTGATGTAACAGGCCCCTGTAATCCTGACACGTTTAGTGATCCTTCTTGCTGCGTCTACCAGATTTTTAAAGCCTTTCGGACGGCTAAGCGGACCGAGTTTCCATAATATTTATACCGAAACAGTCAGTCAGGTCCTACAATTCAAGTTGTTCAAGCCTTGCCATTTCGAGTGCCGTAACAGATCACTAAACATATCAGGAATATAACACCATTATACAATAATTTATAATCATTAAAATTATTTTTTCTTTATTTTTCACAGATTTACCGGTCTTTATGCATTTACCGTAACACATATAATGGAAATCAAGTTTAAAAACTAAATTTAGGTTAACTTACATCGGATAGTTCTATATTCGAGTAGCTCGGTTGTGAATCATTCGAATGAACCAAAAACGAAAGTTCATTGTAGCACCATAACTTCGGTTCATATATTTCGTCTCTACTGTTTCCGTTTTTTTTGGAATTTGTTATTTTAGATCGTTCTTCGGACAATTGACTATGTAAAGTCCTAATTTTTTTTTTTTATGCTTTCGACCGTAATATTTGCCTTAATATTTTTTAATTCATTTAATATTAAATTTAAATTTTCAATCCGTTTAGTTTTATTCGTAAAATTGTAATCCACCGGACTATATAAACATGGGTATTTTCGGAGTTCGCCAATTAAAAGTAGCGTATGCTCCTTGGTCCATTCGTTATTTATTTTATCACTCTCACTAGACATTAGCCGCATTTCTTGATGCATTACTGATCCGAAAATTAAATTTTTGTTGTTGTTTCCAATGTAAACTTTAATCTGATCCAGATCACTAATGCGTCAAGAAATGCGGCTATTATTATTTAAAGACCAAAACAAAATAACAAAAAATAAAATCATTTTACTAATGACGCGGTACAATCATATTATTCACACTTCGAAAGACAAAATGAAAATAATTTACCAAAAACAAAAAAAAAATTTACCCTGAATAATTTTTTTATTCTCTTTTGTTTGTATTAGTGTAAAATGACACGAGAATTAATAAAAATATTTGTCGAACGTGTGCATCAAAAATGCTTCCACTCAAAAATTAGTTTATGGGTAGAGAGGTAAGAAACGAGGAAAGAATCTGATGCACGAGTCCTCGTGTAAACACCTCCATTGACGTTTAAAATTTTATTTCATTGCTGAAACAACCGCAATTCCTTCTTTCAATTTTTCCTATATTGTTTATCTATGCAAGACAAACTTCAAATGGATGGTTCTTTTAAATAAACAATTTTTCCATGAGAGGCGTTCAGCCTACTTTTACAATCGTCAATAGGAAAAATATATTTCACCGAAAAATTTTCATGGCTTACTACAACTCATAATATAATAATTTGTAAATAATTTGTAGTAGTGTTTGCATACATTTAGGAGATAAACGCTATTTTTTTGTGTAATTGCTCTAGTTATAACTGTAAAAAAAATATTTGGTCATTACATGAATACTAAAAAAACTATAAAAATAAAAAAAATAAATAAAACTGGCTGAGAGTCGAACCGAAGACCTTTGCCGCTGTAGCCCAGCGCGTTACAACTATGCCACAAACAATATGATAAGTCCCGCATTTGAATTACATTGTTAGATTGTTCTATTATTTCAATGCGCTCTACAGTCTCCCTAGCTAAATATATATACAGGGTGTAAAATATGTACCGGGATGGTCGAATTTTTTGAATGGTGCCCACCGCATCGAAAAACAAAATAATACGTCTTTAATATTTTTGAAAAAGCTGTTCAACTACACTAAACGCGACCCCCACCCTCACCCCTATGGATTACCTATTCACACAAGTATTGTAATCATCATATTCTTTGTAGAGGAAAGAAGCGACAAAGAATACGATGAATACAATACGCATATAAACAGGCAGATTCAACACGAAACGAAACAGAAACTTACATATGTCGAATTCGATTGAAGGAAAATTTGCACTCGAAGTGTAAAAAGAGTACTCGATTGGCTGTCAAACTGTCTCATTGAAGAAAAAAAATGCGTTAAGGGTAAAATTTTTTTGTACTAGTTTTGCACTAGTGCAATTTTTGCTACTCTAGCTTTTTTGGTCGAGTAACCCCTCTTTTTACACACACCAACAAATTTGACAAAGACATTTTGTGTAATGACATTTTGATTTATGACGATTTATGACATTTCGATTTGTCGTAATGACATTTTGATTTTAGGCGGCATTTTGATTTATGTCATTTTGTGATTTGTCGTGGACTTTTTGATTTTAGGCGGCATTTTGAATTTGGTTCATAATTGGTTCATTATAAAAGAATAAAAAATTGGTATACATATAATAATTAATTTGTCCAAAATATTCAGTTTTATTAAATTTTTATTATTATTATTATTGTTATGTTTATTTTGACACAACACACGAACACATGCAAACAATAGTGCAAATAATATTTTCATTCGATTGATGGTTAAAAAATAGGGTACTCTGTCGAGTGTACTCGAATGAGGGGAAAAAATCAATCGATTTCGACAATAGTGTTGACCAAGGGGTAAAAAAGATTGGTGTATTTTTTGAGCAAGAAAACGAATGCATTAAAAAGGTCGGTGTATTCCCGATTTTTGAATCTACTTTTACTTGGATTTTTTTACAACCGAAAATTATTTTGAAATGCTTCGATTATAAATAATATGAAATGCTTCGATTTGAACAATGATATTAATAAAAAGTATTAAAATAATGAAATGAAAATATAATGTTGACATTTAAAATACCAAAATTATTTGTCAAGTAAAAAGTTGTTCGCTGATGTCAACAAAAAATCCGGAAATATTATTAATGTGAAATCTGTCAAAAATACCCGGATATTTCCTGTCAAAAAGACATCAGTGAACATACGGAAAATTGACATTTGTTGTTTGTTTGTTTTACACAGTTTGGTGTCATTTCGTGAGACGTGACTTGATCTGAATCAGTTCAAACGTATTCTAGAATATTCTAGAACATTCTGGAACATTCGAGAACTAAACTTTACATAACACAGGAGTAAAGAAATGTTATTTAGCTTAATTTTATCTATTTTTATGAAAACTATTTTTAGCACTCCTTTTTGGTGAAATTTTGCACCTTCAGCAAACATTTAGAGAAAAATTGACGTGAAAATACTAACATAGTCAAGATAATATTACGATTAACTTTTCCTATTTTGTAGAGTTTAGAGTTTGACGTCTAAAACCAAATTATTAATTATTAATTTTCCAAATTTTTGGCTACTCAGTCAGGTCTGTCGTATTATATTTAATGAGGTGACATTAGTAGGAAAGGAGTGAGTTTAATGTAAAATATCATGATGAGTTTATCTAGAAATGGGAAATGCACCGTGGTACGATTTGAATCAAAGGGGCAATTTCGGGCGATTAAAATTCCTGGACCCAGTTAAAAAGAGTGGAATGTTTTCCAAATGAAGAGACAATGGACATTTTCAAGGAAAGGACTGAACAGCAATTTCGGCAGTTGTTTGCTGTTTCTTTTTCTAAATAAAATATCAGCCAACTTTTGAACACTCTATTGTGAATGAGCTACAGCTCAAAATAGAGTGTGCCAAAATTATTGTAGATAAATAAATAAATAAATAAAATTCTCATACAAATTTGAATTTAGACTTGAAGTTTCATCAACCAAAGTACTATACAAACTACTATTTAACACATTAACCTGATATACCGTATTTTACGCCCACAGTTGATTCTTTGATTGTATAACCACAATATGTTATTTAATGTAACGGAATATGATTCTGTGCTGCATGAGATTCACAATATTACAGTTTTATTTGAATATAAACTATACATTAATAAACTGAAAACCCCAGTTCTTTCATCAGTAGAATTTGAATAATAAAAATGAAACAGATACATGTTCTTTGTATCAAAGAATTTTTTATTTAATTTAATGATTTCGTATTTTTTATTTCGTGTTGGTTGTGTGTTTTTGAATTAAAACTTGTCCACGCCCTATGGCCGTAGATTTGTTGTGATCATTTTTCATTTTATGCTAATCTATTTAAATGCGCATAGAAACACCATAGGATAAAAAGAGATATTATAAATGTATACTTTCTTTTCAGTTTATCGCTCTAACCGGTTTAGATAAAGATGCAAAATATAATTTCATGTCATTTTTCTTTCATATACAAATTACTTCTCTATTGTTCTACCTCAATGCCGTAATATCATGCTCGAAATATAATGCTGCCATGCATTGTCGTACTCACATTTCAGTATACTTTGTATGATCGTTCTGGAAGTTTGGCATGGTTCTCCTTCACGTTTTCTGATTTTTTCTAATAAAATCGCAACCGAAGAAAACCGCTAAAATCAAATTTACTTGAATTTGATGAAATGTGATGCATGAGTTGATTTGCCGTGAATTTACGAGATATAATGTCAGCTCGCATGACGAGAAAACAGTACTTTTACGCCTTTAGGCAATTTTAATGAATGGTGGTTCATCGCAATAGTGGATTTTTACTGTTTTCAAAACCTCTTGCATATTTTGAAAGCAAAACTTCTAGTTTTATGCAGTCTCTATATAGTCTTTAAAAATGAAATGAATTTATAAATCAAAAACTAAAACAGCGAAATTTTAAAAAACTAAATAAAATAAAAATACATTTTTAAACAAATATTCGATTTCAATGCAAAACAATTTAGTTCCTTCAACATCCAATCGGCTACTTTAAATCCACTTTTAGGCTATTTTCAAATATTATTTATTACATGTATGTCAGACAGGTCGACAGTTTGCTAGCGAACAGGACCACTGCATTAAAAAGTGATATTAATTTAATTTTTAAATATGTATACAAGATTTTACATTTAAAATCATAAAACAAAAATAATAATTAGATTATTATAACTTAAATTATAATTAATATCACTGTCGCAAGCGGGATTAATAATTAATAATTTATTTAGATTTTTAATATATTTTATTTATGTTACAGTTTATAGTTTTACATATTATCGCTAAGACTTGTTGAGAATGAATGTTGTATAAATTTTGATTTTATGTTATTGACAAAGAGGAAAAAATGTACTAAAAAGTTTATTATAAAATGTTTACATTGAACTTAAATTGTTTAATTACTTACTAATTAGTACTAAGGTTTAACAATCGGTGATAAAAAATGATAAGCAACTAAAATGGTAAGCAATACTTAATATTCTAAATCTAATTAAATTCATATAAATAATTAATTAATAATTTCAGATATTAATTTATGAATATGAGAGCAATATAGTATACAAGATAAGTGATTCATATAAAGTTAAATTAAATATTTTATTTTTATTCCAGATGACCGCGCTCGACAATCACGTTTTATTTAATTCTAATTAACTAGTATTAATTTTAATTTTTTTAACTTATAATTTAATTTTAAATAAATTAAATTAAGCTGTTTTATTCATTTTTTGTATCACAAACATTAATTGTTTTGGTGCCGCTCCATTAACTGTACGCTAGTTTCTTCATCCGACTTTCTCTGTGGTAGAAGTGCTAAAATTTTACGCATCCTATATTCATTATACATAATTGAACCGACCATCAATCCGAATGTCATTATTGTAGTAAACAATAATGCAATAAACCAACCAATTGAATTGCTTTCGCAACTTGTTGTTGCAAATAATGTGTTATTTTCAGATATTTTATTTTCAGTAGGCTTCAAAATGTCCGCAGTCGATTGTGTTGTCACTGTAACAAACGGTGGTGGTGATGATGATGACTTTATCACATCTGGTGTTGATGTCCCGATCACATCGATTGATAAATTTCCAACACAACCAATACCTTTAATATTTAGTTCGTTTGATTTTATTTCCAATTTATTTTTGACCACATGCTTTACACCCAATTGCTTTAATAACGATAATACCTCTTTCAAATTCCAACACTGCCAGTCATTTTGAGAAATATCAATTAATTTTAAATTGGTAAATAAAAATTTTAGTTCACTAAAAGTTTGATTACCCAAATGATTATCATTAACGAATAGCTGCTCTAAATTATCTAGCATTGATAATGTAATAAAATCAAGCTTATCGAAATTATTTGACGAAATATCAAGTGTTTCAATACTTGTCGGTAATAAAGTCATTAAATCGGGGTATAGATTTAAACCGACTGATTTTAAGAATAACTTTTTAAGGTTTATTAAATTTTTAAAAATATGCGAGTCTGTTTCACGAACAAATCGTAACGGATTATACGATAAATCGAGATAGTATAAATTCGACATATTTTGAATAAAATCAAAACTAGTCAATGAATTATTTTTTAATGACAAATATATGAAATGTTCGGTATCACCTGTGGTCACCTTATCTAATCTATTATTGTCGGCATAAAATACTTTCCCTTTAGTATTATCCAAGTGTATAGATTCCATGTAATTGTTATTCAAGTTAATGCTACCATTTTGAGTAAAATTGAATACATCACCATTGGAGATTTGATTAAACTCCAAATTTAATTCATTTATATTTCTTATGGTGAATACATCGTTTTGGATGTTCGAAATTATATTATTTGCTAAATTAATTTTTAATAATTTATTTAAATTTTTAAAAGTGTGACTATCAATATTTTTTATTTCGTTGGCTACCAAATCAATTTCAACCAAATTAAGTGCACCTTCGAACTGTGATTCGTTCAGCTTAGATAACAGATTATTTGATAAATTTAAAATTTTTAAATTTCGTGCTTTATAAAATGTATTGGGTGGTATGTTTTTCACATTGCAACCTCTCAAATCCAATATTATTAAATTGATGAAATAATCAAATATTTGTGATGGAATTACTTCGAGAATGGAGTCAACAAATATTAACGTTGTTTTCTGGTCAGCATGGAAATCAGTGTGTAATTCGAAATTTTGAAACGTTCCATCACCTGTATAATTTCGGATTGTGCACGATGTGCTTGTAGTAGTTTCATCACACCGAAATGGTTCACAAGTTACAGTGTATAGGAAAAAAATTGACACTATATATAGTAGTGCAGAACTGTAAAAACACGGTTATTATTTTATTTATTAATAAACAATTTAAATTTTTAACATTTACCTGTTCATTTTGTTGTCTTATGCGTTACACACTAAAATATTTGAGTGAACATTTTTTTCTTATAATAATTATCTTATCTTATCAACAAAAGTTTTTTTTACTAACTTGAAACAAATAAAATTTATTTAAGTTTCATTTGTATTTTAAATGGTAGGTTTGTTATGATTGCCTGACGAACTTTCTTATACTAAATTATTTAAGTTAAAACAATGAGTATAAATAAAACAATTCAATGGCACACTTGTATTAAGTGCGTGTAAAACGTATACATATGCATATCTAGTTATTGTTGGAGGTGGTCAAATTTATTTACAATACATGCAATTGTATATATACATACATAATTAACGTAAAGTAATTATGAAAATATTGAAATAAATAGAGGTTTGATAACAAAAAGAAAAATTATAAATAAGGCCAGTGATTCATGAAGTATATCTTGGAATAGGAAAATATGACGTATTATATGTTGAAATTAAATACTTTTCGAACCAATATCTAATTTTAGATTTATAGAGTTGTATAGAGTGTCACAAGATATGTTTGCTTACCTTTTGAGCGAACTTTTTGAGCTTATGTGCTTCAGATTTATAAAAATAAATAGCTGCTGTGATTTTGTAACTAAGAAAGCACATTCGACCGGTTTGTTCCCCATAAAAAAACTCGCCAGACCACAACTCTTCCAGTTTTCGGTGGAATTCTTAAAAGACATTCGTTACTAAGCCTTGCTTGAGGGTTTGTTCATGCGAGGAGTCTACAATCTCCAACATGTAGCTGGAATTTGGAATCATCCAAGAAAATCACTTTATTTTACATCTCTTGAGTCCAAGAAACGTGCTGCTATATGCCCACAGCAAATTTTTTTTGGCTGTTTTTGTTTGACTCGTAACGCGAACTCTGGACTGTTTCATATACTTGCAAGTCAGCTTTAACCAGTCTTCTTCTCACTAAGCTGGTTGAAATTCGTTTGCCCGTTGCTCATTCAAGATCCCCGCTTATGTCCTATGACGGTAAGCGTAAATTACACTAATTTTTGAACCCAATGTTAATAAAAGCAAATGGTGGTCCAAAAAATATTAATATTAAAGATAGAAGTTGCTAAATCAATAAAAGCACAAAAAAAAAAACAATTAATAAATAATCAATTAAGTGCCAGCCAGCTCGTCAGAACTTTGCGGTGCGGCATTAGAATTCCAGACATCTATAACAGTAGTTATCATAAAATATACTTATGGGGAGCGTTTTCCTTGAGTTTTGATTTAGTGAATATAATTCGCTAAGTCAGTACGTTCTTCCCTCATACTTAATGTATGAAGTTAGAATTGTATTTGATAGTTTGGTCGTAGCTATCTGATGAGTAGACCGAACTTTTTGTTCGTGCGAGCTTGCCAGTACGAAACCAAACTATCACAGAGAAAACTCAAGGAAAAGTTTCATTTTTTGGAGTCGATTTGGAATTTGGTATTTCTACTTTTATTTATAGATATATTATAAACCATGGTGTCGGAGTGAGTACGATCGGAGGTAATTTTATAACTTTCGCCGCGATTTTACTCCTATTCTCAGTTTATTACCGGCTATGCAAAATTCAGGAAGGACCAGAAAAATAAAAATTACAACAAAATTTAATTCGAACTCCAGCCCAAAAAATTCTTCAGGATGTGGTTTAATATGTTTAAGGTTAGGAACTATGTATATAGAATCGGCTTAACATCTCCTAAATAAAATTTCGGTAAATTACATCGAGAAATGTGTGTGTTCCATTCGGTGCTCGAGGCGAAGAAAATTGTCTGGGTTGGCTGTGTATGGAAAACCAAAATTGGCAAATCTAATTATCGATCATAATACCATTAATACGAGTAATGTTCCAAAATATTTCTTGCCGGCATGTGTTATTTTAAAAATGTTGATCCCAGCCCTATACCTTATGGCAGACAATTTATCAGGCCATGAAATAATAGGTTTTGTAATAGGAACTATTTATAGAATTCACAAAATATTTAAGATTATAAATTTTACTAAAATCCTTTGCCAAATTTGATTGTTCCATTCATTTGATGCTGGAGACTGCGATAATATAGTCTAAATTGGCTAAGTAGCTATATACAAACAAATTTGACCAATATCATTTTTGATTTATAGTTTCAGGCTCTTTTCCAATTATTTACTGATTTTGTGGAACCTAACTTATTTAATATAATTTCTTATGTAATAATTTAGGTTCCACATAATAAGTAAGTAATGTGGAAAGCGCCTCAACCCAAAAATATCCTGAATTTGAGCCATAGCTTAATTAAGAAATCCGACCCTAGATGATACGGCTGAAGGAATTTTCCAGAGCCGGAATAAATATAAATTTTATATTAGGAACTACACATACTTAAAGAATGAACTTAACATCATAAATCTCTGATATAAATTCTATTAAAAACATCCACAAACGTACGACCTAGTTCCATTTGAAGCTGTAGACGTACTACACTGCCTGGATAGGTTGTCAAAAAAAAAAAAAAATTGGTAAAACAATGTTTCTGGTAAATGGCATCAACCTAAATATCATTAGTGGTGTTCCGCAATATTTCTTGAATGTGGCTCTTATTTTATTTAACAAATTCGAGCTCAAATGAAAATCCATTAACAAACGTGCTCCATTTGGTGCTGGAACCTGGAAATGTAGTAGATGGCTGGAGTGGTTATGAAAATAAAAAACAAATGTTTTTATTAATTTTTTAAAATATTTTTCTCTAAATTATCAATTTTACCACTAAAATTTCGTTAAGTGTATATAAATAGTTTTAATTTCTTGGACTCGCCATTGGGCTATGTCAAAAAAGTTACTAGATGACAATTTAAAAAGATTTGTTATAAAAAAAAAAAAAAAAAAAAATCAGTTTTAAATTTTTGAAACCCTCATATCAAAGACAACATCATCAACATTAGTTTGGTATTACAGTTATTATTATTTTTATTATTGTCTGTATTATTTTATAAATATTTTGGATTTAACTATTTTTAGTTATCATATTTAAAAATAAATTCATTTACATCTTTTTTTAATTTGTTTTTTAAGCGAAACCCCCATAAGTGCACTTAAACGATTTTAATATTTTTAGCTTATTTAAGCCAAAATTATGTCTGCATCTTATATTTTGAAAGAAACACTAATCCAGTTTTCTCAAAAACCGATTTAAATTTGTATTTGCTTCTCCTAAAAAGTAGTTCGTTTTCACTTAAGTGGTTTTCGCTTTTGGGCACAGAATAATTATACAAATTTAGTTTAATTTTTATTCTAAAACATTTTAAACATTAAACATTATTGTTATAATCCTATGAACTGGTATAAATCTTAGAAATGTCTTTGCAATACTATATATACATAATATCATTATAATATTAATATAAATATTAAAGATTTAGATATTTATTAGTATTTTAATTTAAAAATAACTTTTAATTTAATAATTATTTAAATAACAATTACAACTTAAATCCATTTTAATTTGAAAAGAAAATTATAAATAATTTATTTTAATTTAATTTATACCGGATAAATAGAAATGAAATAAAATATTTGTATGTACTATTCAAATGAAAATTTAACAGTTTTATTTGGTGTTCACCTAAGGTTCCAAAAATTATCGAGGGCCGGAGGAAATTTTAAATATGATGAAAAATACGTCAAGGGTATATGGGACCGGAAGTTGTGTTTAAATTTTTTATTTCTTATGTTTTCAATTGGTAGTACTAGCATTGAGGAAGAACAATAGAGAAGTAATTTGTATGAAAAAAAAATAACATGAAATAAAATTTTGCATCTTTATCTAATCCGTTCAGAGCGATAAAATGAAAACAAAGTATAAATTTCTAATATCTCTTTTTATCCTATGGTGTTTCTATGCGCATTTAAATAGATTGGCATAAAGTGAAAAATGATCACAACAAATCATCGGCAGTAGGGCGTGGACAAGTTTTAATTCAAAAACACACAACGTACACGAAATAAAAAATACGAATTTAATTAAGGAATAAACGAAATAAAAAATAAAAAAAAATTCTTGTTTTAACATTTTGGCAGTACTACCATATCATAAGAAGGTGGATTTCAATAATATACTTACAAAGTGTGTGTAAGAACTATAAAAATGGTATGTATCCATTTTACTTTTTCCTGTTGCTGTGGCTTATATCACAATGAATTACTTAATAATTCAATGAAAACAAAGATTTTGTTTTTTGTTTTTTGAATTATTATTTTTAAAAATTATTCACAATTGTTTATAAATACTTTTTTTTTTTTTTTTTTCTGTGCCAAGCTTGTTTCATTTGACATCACAAATATGTATACCAATATTCCGATGACACAAACTTTAGAAATCACGCAAAATCTCCCTATTGAAAACCACATAGATGTAATAAAGATCAATGAAGCCATACAATTATTAAGAGCCATAACTTTCCAAAATTATTTTCAACACAATAACAAATTATTCAGCCAAACTGACGGATTGCCAATGGGAAGTCCATTATCAGGAACATTAGCCAATATTTACATAAATTATATTGAGAACACTAACATCATGAGTAACCAAAATAAACACCAAAATAATATAATCTACTGGCACAGGTACGTTGATGACATCTTAATTTTATTCCACGGTTCACTAAGGCAATTAGATAATCTTCACAAACACATAAACAATATATGTACATAAAAACATAAAATTCATGTTGGAAATAGAAGTGGATAAATCTTTAAATTTCCTAGATATAACAATAGTAAATCAAAAACAAAAACACGAATTTAAAATATTTAGAAATAGGTTGATTTACATATCCGCCGATTTTTCGGCGAGGCTAAAAGAGATTTTTTAAGTGAATATATGTACATATATTGTTAAAAGACATATAGCCGAGATTAAAGAAAATGCTTAAATTAACCGGGCAATCTAATTTGGTTAGAATTAAAAAATTGAAGTTGCTATTGTTATGGGTATACATCAAAAAGTTCAAAAAAAGGTCTCATAGATGTTGGGTAAATCAATTATTAAGAGGTAGAGAGCAGCAAGGGCATTATGACAATTTGGTACAAGAGATGCGACTTCATGAAACCCTACAATTTTTTAATGATCACCGGATGGGTGTCGATCTTTTTGACGAACTTGTAACAACCGCTTGTGGTTGTTATGGTGTAATTAATTCAAATCTGTAATTGCGGTTGAAAATTCAAACAACGATGCATGTGTGTCCATTGCTTTATAAAAAAAAAAAATCTCTTCCACTATACGTCATTCTTTCTTTTAACTTAATTTGTAATAGAAAATATTTTTTTTTGTGTGTAGAGTCAATGCCGTCTTGAATATACAGGCCTATGACTACAAACAGTGACGACACACTAAGTCTTCGCCGCTACGTGGCAGTGTAGTAAAGTAAAGATTTTTTTTTTGTTTTGTGTATGGTTTTGTTTCATCTTTCATGTTAAAAATTCATTTTTCGTCCCCTTCTTTAATCTCTCTCTGCGGAAGGAAACAAACATTTTTTTTTTTATTTGGAGAACGAAATTCAAAATAATAAAATATCTCTTTCTCTCCTCGTATAAAAAGCAAAGGGAAGGCAAGAGATAGGGAATGAATATGAAACAGCGACAGCGTACAGCGATCGATTTATTTCTTTTCTAAAGAGAGGAAACAAAAATTTATTTATAAACAAGAAACAACTAAACAAAGGAGAGAAGCGAAAAATAAACAAAAAATCGAAATGATAAATTTTAAATTTGTTCGCTGAGTTTTTTTTTTTTTGATTTAGTGCATTATATTACGTCAAAGGGAGGTGTAACGCTTTGATTTGTTTTCAAATCGAGTACATAAATTAATTTTTATTTGATTTAATTTATTTTCAATAATATTTCTAATATTTTATTATTAAAATACATAATACACTAGATTTATCTAAAAAATTTAAATTTACATGAATAAATCAAATTCACATGGTATTCCTCTTTGATCAGAAACTACGTGTCTTCCTTCTTTGAAGCATTATGCTGCACTAAAACAACTAAATGAATAATAAAATGTTTTCGGACAAAGCAAAACAAAAAAATATCTTTCCTTTATTATACTGCCGCGTAGCGGAGAGACTTAATGTGTTTCAATTTGTAAAAATTGCTTGTAGTCATAGGCTTGTATATCTAGTAGGCATTGGTAGAGTGTACCATTAATCATTATACACTTCTCCGCAATTTTGTCGGTTCGGTTTATTATTTTGTTTGAATGTATGGAATGACGTGTAGTCAAAACCTGCTAAAATTCTCTCTTGAGAAAGCCCAACGGAATGTATACTAATGCTATAAAAATATATATCATGGTGCATGTATTTGTGAAATAATATCGTAATATATATGGTTATGGTATTGATATTAAGTAGTGTATGATATCCATTGGAATTAGTAGTGGTAATTTGAATTTTTTTTATATGGTTTTTCGTAGCGACCAATACACTAACCATGATATATTTTTAAAAATGTGTAAGAGAGCTATACAACGCAGTCAGGCTTTCTCAAGAGAGAATTGTAGAAGGTTTTGCGTGTAGTGGATAGGTGTGTTGCTTCGTTTGTTTTATTTTTGTTAGCGCGTGGATTTTTCACGCAAATTGAATGTTCTGGAGATTTGATTAATAGTATGGGTGCGTGTGAATCGATTTTGGGTGGTGTTGTATGTGTACGCCATCCGAAATTTAACGTTCGGGTTTTTTTTACTATGGATTATTTTTGGGAGGGGGAATTTTTTTTGATTATACATGTCGAGTAAAAGTAAAATATTTTTTTTGTAAGACAGTCTAGTTTGGGATTTTGAAAAACAAAGGTCAATAGTGGACGTTTGATGCATTTAATGCATGTTGATAAGTTTTTGTATTTTTTTTTTATGCCGAGTGGCCATTTTTTTGGATTATGTGAAAAATATAAAATATTGTTAGTGCGAATAGGATATAAATTTTATGTGATAATAGTCAGAGAGATACGAATTTTTTTTATGTAAATCAAGTCTGAAAAGTACATTAAAAAATATTAATATTTAATAAAAATAATATTTCCATGATAATCAAAAAAAAATAATAAAAGTAAAAACATAATATATATAAATTTGTATTAAAAGAAATTTAATAAAATTTTTGTTTGATAATTGTTAACGGGGGAGGAAAAAAAAACCCCTTAATTAAAATTGTTGTGTTATTAATATTTTCATGAACAATATAATTTGTAATTGATTTAATAACTTAGTATGTTATAATTTAGTATTCGGTGATTTAAATAAAACAAATTGTGAATTGTTGAACAAATTTGGTGGTTTGTTGATTTTTGATTTTTCCCGAATTTTGAGAGAATCTCTTCATTATTAGAATTCGCCATAAAATAAATAACCGAGCATACAAGGTAAACTACATAGTTTTGTGTGACGAGTCTCCAAACGGTTTGATCGTGAAATTCGATTGAATAAATACCAGAAAATTGAATAAATTTGTTTCTGGTAATTCTTTGGAGTTTATTGTGGTTTGTGGCAGCAGACCTGCCAATCAAGCGGGTCGGGGTTCGTGATTGAGGGCGCTGTTGGTAGCGGTTTTGGAGGTCGGACGGGCCAAGTTATTTTGTGTATTCAGGTATGGTGTTTTATGGGGAAAAATAAATAATAACCCCAGAACACGTTTTTTTGGTTTTTTTGTTAACGGTTTTATTTCAATTTTTTTTTTCTATCCATTTTATTTTTCGAATCAGTTTTTCCATAAGCAATTACAGTTTTTTATTATTTTTCCAAGGTAATTTTTTGATAGTGATGTGTCGTTAAATATTTCTGTGTGATCACGTGGGGATGGGTGGCCTCATGCTGACCTAGGCCTTGACGAAGGTCGCCGGAGTGGCACCGGCGTCCTTGTCGAGCACACCCCAAATTTATTATTATCTACCACTGTGGTCGTGGCAAAAGTAGATTTAGTTTTCTGTCCCATTCGTTTTATCTCTATGCGGTTTTTCAAGCATAGAAATATGTCTGGTAAACCCCACGCCTAGCGGCGAGCTAAAGCCAGCACTATACCGCAACCAGACCGCTATTTCTATGTCTGTTAACACAATCCCTTTGTGGGGATTGTGTTACAAACTGCTACATAAAGTTGGACCAGCGATCGAAAAACTCACACTATCCAGGAAACCAATATCCACTGGGGCACGCTTATCATTAACATTAAGGTAAAAAACTTTAATTAAGATTTTTAAAACATACCATGTGAATAATATTTCTATTTTATTTAGATATCTCGCAAGTGGCGACTCAATGAAGTCTCTCTCATACAACTATATAGTATCACCAAGCTCTACTAGTCAGATGATTTCAGAAACCTGTCAAGCAATTTGGGACTCTTTATTTACGTCAGCGTTCGAAAAATTAACCGAGGAAAAATGGAAGAGAGTGGCGAAAGGTTTCTATGAAAAATGGAACTTCCCCAATTGTATTGGAGCGCTTGATGGGAAGCATTGTGTTGTACAGGTAAAATTTTTACTATAATTCTAATTTTAGCTTAACTAAGTTAAAGATTTTTTTTAGGCTTTTCCGAATAGTGGATCTGCTTGTTTTAACTATAAGGGGTCGCACAGCATCATCTTAATGGAATTATATTATTGCAAGCTGTAGATCATGAAGTTTCTCACACAGATAACAGGACTTTATTAAAAAAATAAAAATAAAAGATTCGAAATTTTTTTAAACTGCGACAAACTACTACTTAAGATATTTAAATTTGTATCTGTATTTGGTGCTATCAAGTAATGTGAAATACGTCTAGTCTCATGGTTATGACGACTTCTTATTTGTTGAAAATCCAAATCGTGCATTATTAAATTATTGGTCAGTTTATATATCAATATTAATTTTTCAATTTCAATTCGCAAATTCAAACTCTTAAAATTTTGAAATAGTAACAAACTAGGATATTTAAAAGGTAAATGACACATGTACTTTAATGCTCGTTTCTGTAAAATAAATAATTCATCAAGTTTATATGTAACACAGTTACTCCAGATTGGTAGGACGTATAATATTCGTGACAAAATAAATGAGTTATATATGGCAAGTTAAAATTTGAATGGCACAAAGTAATTTAAAAATACCTCTTTTGGAAAGGCGCTATGTGCGGATATACCACAACCCTAAATATTCCAAACGATGAATATTTACCGGCATCAAATATTAAGGCACCATTCGTGATTGTAGGGGATGAGGCTTTCCCTCTCTTAAAAAATTTGATGTGACCTTTTCCTGGTAGAAATCGATCTGGAGGTTTACCCGTAGACGAATCAACCTACAATTACCCGTTGCTAGACGGGTAATTGAGAATAGTTTCGGAGTATTGTCCGCTAAATGGCGGATTTACCGAAGAGAAACTGTGGTTCGAATTGTGAAATCAACAATTTGTCTACATAATTGGATCAAAAAAAAAAATTGTTTTTATTTCCCGGAGGGATATATAGACAGAGAAGAAGCTAATGGACAAATATCCACTGGAAGGTGGAGACAAGAAGTCTCAACAGAAGATGGTGGATTAATTTCTATAGGTCGTTCGGGAGCAAACAATTCCTCGGGAAATGCCCTCCATATACGAAATAATTTTAAACGGTATTTCATAGAAGTGGATGTGTTGCCATGGGCAGATAATGCATTGTATACAGCATAATTACCATCACATAAAATTAATTGCCTGTAAAAAAATTTTATAAATTGTAAATTATAATTTAAAATAAAAAACAAAATATAAATTTATTTGAATTCAATTTTTATTATTTATTTTTATAACAAGTTTACCAGAAAAGAAATTATTTCATTATCACATTACTTATTTATTTATATTATGCATCACATTTCATTTGATTTCAAATTGAATCACATTATTACTAACTATTACATTATTACTGGTCGTATGAAGCGTTCAATAACAGTTTCGATATTTCAAACCTGATTAGTCTCTGTTCGTTGGGGGCCATTTTTTTTAATATCTTTGGCCGCGGAAAGACAAAAAAGGTCAACTTCATCGTGTTCCTCCACTGGAGCTTGAATCGCGCTTATTATTTTATCGATATCACTGTCATCTAAAATATTTTAAAAATAAACACAAGTAAAATACGATTATATGGTTGTAGTTAAGTTACTTACTTTCTGCGTGACGAGCACGTTTAAACCGTTTGTTGAGCCGACTCGGTGTCGGCGAGTCAGTACTATATCTCGTTTCTTCTATACATAAAGCCGGCTGTGGTAGAGATGGCCGAATAGGCGTCGATGAACCGGGCATGGGTATATCATCCGCTTCTTGTATGGATGAGAAAGACCCATTATTATTAAATTGAGAATCATCACCTGGGTCAAAGTTGGTAAATACCGAATGAAGCGTTGAATCGTCTGAAGTTCATGGTTCTGGTTCTGACGTTGTGTAACTGCTTACAAGATATCTACAATAATACGTATATAAATTCACTTTTATTTATTCCCACACAAACTAAATAACTTACTCTTTAGGGTCAGCTAAATATGGTTTTAAAAAATTCATGAACTTAATGCAAGGCGATACAGCTTTGCATACAGCTTTGCTTCCACTTTTTAGTTTTTTATTGTAGTTTGCATATTTCTCTCGGAGACGTTTCCAAAGTTTTTGGCACTCATCACCTGAGAAAAATAATTTATAAAATTAGATTTAAAATGACATATTAAAATTAAAAACGCTATAATAATTTACTTACTTTGAACCCCCAACTCATCCGAAACCTCCTTCCAAATTTTACTGCGATATCCATTATTTTTATATAATTTATGCGACAAATCATATAATACGGGGCCGTCTGTCCACAGCGCGGATTAGATTTTCTTCTATCATTATTATAAAGACAGATTAATTATTTTAATAAAAACACAACAAATTGATCAATTATTTTTTAACACAAGCTAATTTATTTATATGAAAACGGATTAGGTAATTATTTTTTTATGAAAACACAATATGGCGCACAATGTAAAATCGAAAAAATAATAAAAAAAAACAGATGATACTAAACAAAATGTTAAATGTAAAAAAAATGTTTGTGTTGTTTGTATGTGTCTGTGCCGTCGCGCCGAAAAGATAAATTTTGTTTATGTCTTCGCCGTGCCGAAAATTCGGCGAAGAAGTTCTTTTTAATTGGTTGAATGTGTCACGTGATGTTTGGCGCAGAAAAATCGGCGGATATGTAAATCAACCTTTAACTCAAATAGACCAAACAATAGACAAAACATCATATCATCCACCACACCAAAAATATTCGGCATATAACCATATGATATACCGATTGAATAATATTCCAATGAACGAAAGCGATTATATGGAAGAGTTAGACACAATAAAAATGATTGGAGTGAAAAATGGATATGACGAAAATTTAGTACAACACATCAATTATAAAATTAATAAAATTTACGGCAACAACAGTATCACAACAATTTACGATAATAACAGTGATGTAGAAAATACAAAAAAATATTGAGTGAAATTGTAGCCCAATACGGATACAGTATGGCTTACAAAACAAGCAACAAATTACAAAGGAAATTGGGTACATACCAAAGAAACGATTTGGATAGTGGAGTTTACAAATTAACGTGTAATGATTGTTCAAAATTTTACATCGGTCAAACCGGACGTTCATTCCGTCAGAGATTTTTAGAACATACTCAGGAAATCAACAGGGCAAATGATACCACAAATTTTAAATCTAATTATGCAGATCATCTTTATACAGAAAAACATTCGTACACAAATTTAGAAAATAACCTTAAAATTCTACACAAATTTCCAAAAGGCAATATGATGGACCGAATGGAAGAAATTGAAATATATAAACACCGGAATAATCCACTGTTACTAAACGATAAACGAAACACAAAAACGAACAAAATTTATGACATGGTGATAAAAAAGACACGAAACAATTTTATAAATTAATTTTAAATAAAAATCAAATTTAGTAGCATTATAAAAACAAAAAAGGAACTGAAGAAGGAAGAAAATCCGAAACCGGTCTTCCAATAAAAATAAAAAATAATATCACAAAAAAGAAAGCGTTACGAATTAATTATTTTTAGTATTTATTTATAAGCAATTGTGAATAATTTTTAAAAATAATAATTCAAAAAAACAAAAAACAAAATATTTGTTTTCATTGAATTATTAAGTAAAGTGTGTGTGTATAAAAAAAATGAATTTAAACAGTTTGCTTTATATTTTATAGAATATAAAGCAAACGAACTTGTCCTATATTGCGTATAGAAAGAGACAATTAAAATTTATATATTCTTTTCATATCTTCACAAATAAAATTTCAAAACGAGACAAAAAATTTTTCCATATGCATATTTTGGTCATGCAAAATCGCTCTGTATGTAAAGTCCTTCCTCAATGGTATTAGTTAAAAAAAACATTTTGTAGAAATTTGTTTTTGTTGTTGTTGTTTAAAATACAGGGTGTCACATTTTGAGAAAAATGATAAACATTATGTTGTATTTATGGTTATAAAAGGAAAAATAAATATCCGATATTTATGATATAGGGCTCGTTTTAAAGGTAAGTTAATACGGATTAATAAAAAAAATATAAAAATGGTAAGTTCTTTAATTTCTTACGTCCTTTAATTCTATTGAACATACTAAAAACTTGCGCTAGTAAAATTTTTCATTTTCGTGCAAAATACATTTCAGTATGACGATTTACTCGTTTTTGGAATATAAAATCAAATTGTTATATGCTATTTTCAATTTTTAACTAATTTACGCTCGACCTGATATTGTAATTGTTTAAAATTATTTCTTCGATCTTTAGTATATTCTTACTTCTAATAGAAAATTCAAAAATAAAGAGGAAAAACTTTGTAACAGTCCGTTCATAAACTACGTCAAGTTATTTTGGGCCATTCTTAACTCCGTCTCTCTCACTCCTTCATCACAAGTAGTCACAAAACTGAATATGTGAGCTATGATGTAATCATTTAAGAACATGAAGTAAGTGGTATATTAAAGAAATACGACTCTAATGATATATCTGCAAATTATTGTATTATGCCATATGTAATATCCCATAACAGTAACTTCTTATAATTACATGACGTAATCTTTTATGAAATTCTCTCTGCTCCAGCCTAAACATGACGACACCAATACTCCTTCCCTAAACAAAGGCGTAACGTAGTTTAGGGATAGCCCATAAAGCTATTAGTAAAAAAATAAATATTGGTATGAGTCATTTATTTTGTTAGTTCCAACCCTAAAATTGCGTCCCAAAATATTACGTTCAGGTGCATAAACCGTAACGTAATCTTTTGCAACAAAATGACGCATATTAAAAAATTTAATTATAAAAGAAGGGGTAGGTAGGCCTTTAAAACAACATAAAATATAACCCGTGGTTTTTGTTAACATTTTTTTGTATAAATTAGTGTTTAAATTAATATTTCAGTTAGTTTTTCAAATAATAAGTGTAATAATGGTTGGGCACAAAAAGTGTTGTAATCCGTTTCCTGAGTTAAAATGTTCTAAAAATTTAAGAAATGTTAATGATTATATTAAAATTCGTTTGCCGCGTTCGATTCATGTAACTGAAAATTTATCGATTTGTACATCATATTATTACCAGGTGACTAATAAACGTCAAAAAGTTGAAAACGAGGTATCATCGGTTAATAATTCATTAAATTCACCTGTTACTCCGGAGATATCATCAACAATCAATGACGAGAATATTTCGAGTATGAGTGAATGTGAGGAATGCCAAATAAAAAGTGTTATCGTGTTCTCTAGGCAGTAGATTAGAGAACTTGAAAACAATAAAAGGGACTCGCGATTTTCATGCAGTTATACCTTCAACAGAAGGCTACTTAAAATGTAAAAAATATTTAAATAGTGAAGATTATATAACATCCCGAGTAACCAAAAATGTTGATCACAAAATTTTAGACCAATTTGTCACAAAATATAAGTTCCTTTTTGTCACACAAAAAAGTTGACAATTTGGAACTTATTTATGCGGGTATTTTGTGACAAAATGTACGTTGAATTTACCACCCAAAAAAAAAAATATTAGTCACCAATTTGTCACAAAATGTAAGTTCCTTTTAGTCACACAAAAAAGTTGACAATTTGGAACATATTTATGCGGGTATTTTGTGACAAAATGTACGTTGAATTTACCACCCAAAAAAAATATTTAGTCACCAATTTGTCACAAAATGTAAGTTCCTTTTTGTCACAAAATAAGTTGACAATTTGGAAATTATTTATGCAGGTATTTTGTGACAAAATGAATGTTGATTTTACCACCCAAAAAAAAAAATTTAGTCACCAATTTGTCACAAAATGTAAGTTAATTTTTGTCACAAAAAAGAGTTGACAATTTGGAACATATTTATGCGGGTATGTTGTGACAAAATGTACGTTGATTTTTCCACCCAAAAAAAAAAAAAATTTTTGTCACCAATTTGTCACAAAATGTAAGTTCCTTTTTGTCACAAAATAAGTTGACAATTTGGAAATTATTTATGCAGGTATTTTGTGACAAAATGAATGTTGATTTTACCACCCAAAAAAAAAAATTTAGTCACCAATTTGTCACAAAATGTAAGTTAATTTTTGTCACAAAAAAGAGTTGACAATTTGGAACATATTTATGCGGGTATTTTGTGACAAAATGTACGTTGATTTTTCCACCCAAAAAAAAAAAATTTTTGTCACCAATTTGTCACAAAATGTAAGTTCCTTTTTGTCACAAAATAAGTTGACAATTTGGAACTTATTTATGCGGGTATTTTGTGACAAAATGTACGTTGATTTTTCCACCCAAAAAAAAAAAATTTTTGTCACCAATTTGTCACAAAATGTAAGTACCTTTTTGTCACAAAATAAGTTGACAATTTGGAACTTATTTATGCGGGTATCTTGTGACAAAATGAATGTTGATTTTACCATCTAAAAAAACCAATTTTAATCACCAATTTGTCACAAAATGTAAGTTCCTTTTTGCCACAAAAAAAGTTGACAGTTTGGAACATATTCATGCGGGTATTTTGTGACAAAATATATGTTCATTTTACTCCCCAAAACAAAAGATTTTGATCATTTTTGATTTGGTGAATTTATAATTCGCTAAGTCACTACGTTCTTGCCTCATACTTAATGTATGAAGTTGGAATTTTATTTTTGTAGTTTGTGTTTGGTCGTAGCTACCTGAGTACCTGATGAGTAGACCGAACATTTTGTTTGTGCGAGCTTATCTGTACGAAACCAAACTACCACATAGAAAACTCATGGAAAGTTTTCAGTTTTTTAGAGTCGATACATTTTGTATTGAGGCTCGGCTTGGGTTAAAGTACGGGGGGATTTAGATATTTCTACATTTTT
This sequence comes from Tipula helvola, assembly GCA_963556165.1. NCBI lineage: Eukaryota > Metazoa > Arthropoda > Insecta > Diptera > Tipulidae > Tipula > Tipula helvola. The sequence goes on from OY744481.1 coordinate 366,452,894, forward strand.
GGTAGATATTTTTTTTTAAATAAATAACAATAAAAATATCAAATAAACCATAGAATGGAGTATTTTTTACAAAATTATTTAAGTAGGGTCATACAAATTTTTCTTACGCATAATTGCATCAATAAACCAACAAATATCCACAAAATTGTTGATAATTAGGTGATACTTTTATCATAAAAAAACTGACGAATTTGTGGTTATATTTTCAACAAATATTTCAAAAATATTCCACCAAAAACCGGCAAATTTGATTTACCATATGTTCGTTTACGCGTGACAATCGGCGTCAACCCCATTCACCATTTTTCATCCATATTGTGACAATTTTTTGTCACATTTTTTTCCACCAATCACCATTTTATGTGAAATTTTTGTCGCTTTTTTGTGACATGTGGTTACTCGGGATGTAAATTTTAACCGTATAAATATCTTTAAATTTCTATCCTTATTTTGTAATTTTTTTACTGTCAATATTTTTTGTTTTAAATTTAATTTTGAATCACAAAAACGAGTGAAAAAATTAACCTGGAAAAATTAAATAAAATCGAGTTTTAGTAAGAGGACCAAAAATCTACCATTCGATTTTTGAAATTTTCAAAATAGGTAGAGTCATACTCAAACGTATTTTGCACGAAAACGAACATTTTTACTAGCGCAAGTTTTTAGTGTGTTCAATAGAATTAAAGGAAGTAAAAATTTAGAAAAGAAAAAAAAATTGAACGATCATTGAGAAAATTCAAAAATAAAGTTTTGGCGGGAAATTTGAAAATGAAGAAATTAAAGAACGCCATTTTTATATTTTTTTATTAATCCGTATTAACTTGCCTTTAAAACGAACCCTATACCATAAATATCGGATATTTATTTTTCCTTTTATAGCCATAAACACAACATCCATGTTCATAATTTTTCTCAAAATTTGACACCATGTACTTTAAACATGTGGCGCCTCCACATAGTCGACACCACAACAATCGATATTTAAAATCAAATGAAATGCACCTATTGATGCAGTACTAAAATATCGATTAGCGCGCGAGTCGAAATACAAAATTGTTTTTGATAATCAATTAGTGCAGTCATAAATGAAGATCGGTAAGAATTACACATCACAATAAAAGCAACAACACACGAACATAAAATTAAATTAAATAAATAAAATGAAAACAGAATTATTGTATGAATCTAAAAATATGTATATACAAATTAAAGACTTATGAAATAATTTATAAACAACAAATGATAATAAATGAAATTAAATTCTAATTAATAAAATATTGTTGTATCATAATTAATTGTGTACTTATTTATTTTGTGAAGTATAACACAGTGCGTATGGTAAATGTTGCACCATGCGATACCACAGTCAACGCCGTAAGTATTCATACACAAGTGTAATGTAGGTAAAATACAATTGCATTATATATTAACAAAAGCAATTGGGCGTTGGCCAAACTGAATACCTACAAACAACAACAACAAAATATCATTTTCTACAAAATGTTTTTTTTAACTAGTACTACCAATTGAAAACATAAAAAATAAAAAATTTAAACACGACTTCCAAAAATTTGTAATTTGACGTATTTTTCATCATATTCGCACTTTCCATTTAAGATAATTCAAACTGGAGCGATTTTCAGTACAACGTTTTAAAGGTTTTTCGGTTGAAAAAAATAAAACTACAAACTGATGCAATAAAGCTACTTGTAACCTTAAAATTAGTATACAATTTTTAACGTATTTTAAAAATACCTATGATAGTTTTACCTTTCTCACTGAAAAAGTAAGTATTATGGTATAATGAAAAACATTAGACGTGTAAGTTAAAGTATTTTTTGAAGGACATTTTGTCGTGAAAGTTCAACTCGAGTTAAAACCGGTAGATATTTTTTCTGCCATAAGTTACGGTAAAAAAATTACAAAGTGTGTTGTCGTCAAAACTTTATTTGTTTTTACGTACTCGTAATCTCGTATATTCTATAAGTTAACTCATCACTTTGTTGATCGAGTTTAAATGAAATTTGAAGATAGTGTTCTTCTTGTATAAGCTTGCAGATTATGGAACTTTTTTTGTTTTTTTCTATAAAATACATAACTAGATTCTAAAATACATTAAGAATTGTATTGTACAATACTTTTAATGTTAACACAAGTAGTTTTTTGCTTTAGTTGGTAATTTTTATTTTTTCAGCCGAAACACTTTTAAATTATTGTACTGAAAAATACTCATTTTTTTCTTATAGTTACCTGGGATGGATAGTGCGTTATGTTCTATTTGAAAATTTAACCTATAATATTATTTAATAAAATATCAATTTGATATTCAAATTTTCACTATGAAAAAATTTTGTTTTTGAAAAATTAGTGAAAGTATGACTATAATGAAAATTAATTGTTAGTTTGATAACATTATATAATTGAATAAAATATTTGATGGTTAAGTGTAATAAAATAATATATTTACGTATTTTTTAATTTCATAATTAAAAAATACGAAAATATTTGTTTTCTATTATATTGATATAGACATTCTCTATACTAGTGTTATTTGAATAATTATTTATTCTTATGTGCTAACTGATTTATTGTAAAGTCCCTGCTCAGCTTTCGAACACTGAATAGTTGGAAAATTATAATTATTGTAACGATCTCTATTGTGACCTCCTCTATATTTTTTATAAATTATAATTAAGAGGCCTACGACTAATATGATTGCGAGTACCGGAATGGCCACCAAAACATTTTGAGGCACATTAACGATGATTACGTTATCATATAGTACGGTATCATTTAATTTGCGGTGCAAAATTTCATTTAAATTCGTTTTTAATAAATCATTATCGTTTTGTAAATCATTTAGTATTTGATTTAATTCTGTATTATTTCTTATATTATCCAAATCGGTTTCATGTTTTGCCCCATATCGTATAGTATTAGTACATTGAATACATGGCATATTATCTATGATTACGTCATCATACACTACGGTATTATTTAATTTGTGCAAAATTTCATTTAGATTAGTTTTTAACAAAATATTATCGTTTTGTAAATCATTTAGTATTTGATTTACTTCTGTATTAATTTGTATATTATCTAAATCGGGTTTATGTTTTAGCATAATCGCTGTAGTTTTGGTACATTGAATACCATGTATGTTGGAACCAGCATTATAATTTGCTGTATCTACCGTGATATTAATTTGTAATTCTTTTAATTTGAAAAGCACCATAATTAAATCCGCACATATCCAATTATTTTCCGATATATCGATTGCCGTCAAATTTGGAAATAAATAGTCAAATTCATTAAATGTTAGTGTACTTAAATTGTTGTTATGCAAGTTTAAATATTTTAAATTTTCCAATCTCGATATTAAATGAAAATCGATATAACTTAAATTATTTGACGATATGTCTAACGTTTCCAAATTGTAAAGTTCGGAAAATAATTCGATATCGGATTGAGACAATTTAGATGATTTTAAAATTAAAGTTTTTAAATTGGTTAATGTGTTAAACATGTTGGAATCACCGTTTTTTGGATTGTTCGACAAATCGAGATAAGAAAGCGTTGTCATATTATTGATAAAGTTAAAATTAGCTAATAAGTTATGTTTTAGAGATAATGAATTTAGATTACCGTTTTTAAAAACTAAATGTTTCGATTCTAAAGTATTATTGTTGGCCTGCAATGATTTAATCAACGAATTTATTTTTAGAAACGTGAGTTTATTGTTATTTAATGTAATTTGTTCAATATTTGATGACTCGATAATCGAAAAATTGGTGATTTCATTAAAATCTAAATTTAAAAATAATATGTGCGCGGGAAGAATATTCGACGATTCTATTTTGATATTATTATGCGATAAATCTAGCTTTTTTAAATAAAGTAACTGAGAAAATGCAGAGCTTTGAATAGTTCGGATTTTATTGTATGATAAATCGATTAGCTCTAAATTATAGGCCGAATCAAATACCAAATCATTAAGTTCGGTTATTAAATTATGCGATAAAATTAACTCACGCAAGTTCCAAGAACTTAAAAATGTTATCTTCGACATATTAACCACGTAACTGCCACTTAAATCTAGGCTATGTAAATTTTTAAGATTTGTAAATATTTCATTCGGAATGTATGTCACTTTTGAATTGGTGAATTTTAAATTTGTGATGTTGGTTGTTTGGTATATATACACGAGTATAAATGTATCAGCAGTCTCCAATTTTGTTGTATATCCATTGATTGTACAGGTACTTTTCAGATTACATTTACTCTCGCGACATCTCAACGGGATGCTGCACATCACATTGATTATTAGTATTAATAGGACACCAAAGCATAGCACTACACTGAAATAATTTATATTTTATAAAATTTTATCTTTTTTGTTGTTATTTAAAAACAAAATTACTTTATCATTTTGAACTGTTCACCTTTATGTACTTTCGTTTCTACTTCAATTTGCGCACTACTAAAAAATATATCTTTCGAAACCTTTATAAATGTTTGTTGATAAGGAAATTGATTGCAAATTGAAAAAAAAAACTGTAAACAAACCCTTATCTTCTAAGTCATGCACGTTCTCTGTGAGTGGTTGACCAACCTTATAGGTCAGCTATTTAGTTTGGAGGTTTCATTGTTGCAATAGGTAATAATAATTAAGGTTTATTAAATCTAAATTCGTCTTTAATGCATCTTGAAACAGATTAATGGTCAGCTTTGTTTGGTGCGGTTTGTGTAGCTGGCTAGAGCTCACGGTGCGGCGTGGGGTTTTCCAAACATAATCTCATGCTTGAATAAGCGCATGATATAAACAGAGAACAGACAAGAGAAAATTAACATTATTTTTGCCACATCCTTAGTAGCTAAGGAAATAATAAGCCTGGGGCGACAGCTTCAACTCCCGGCGATCCCCGTCATGACTGCCATGAGGGAACCCTTATCATCGGGTCGCCAATCACAGACCAATGCCTATCAAGTCTGGAACGGCACCGCGATGACAGACCTAACGACGACTCCCGAAGCGGAAACCGTCCTATCAAGACGACCAACACGTATATCGGGCCGCCCCACAGCACAGCCTGTCCTGGAGTACGAACGACCCGATCAGAAAGGAAATGGAGAAACCGACCCTCCACGAATCCTACATCATCATCACTCGATAAAAACAAGATTCTACTCCCACATAGTGAGTAACCACCAAAATAAACACAGTCCGATTATCATACTTTACCTTCAAACAAGGGACCGCGTGAAGGTCACCACGGTATGACAACCCGCTACCACAAAAAAAAATTCAAAACGTGCTTGAAATTATTCTAGAAAATACTGTAAAGCTATCTGTACTATGAAAATGAAATGTTATGAAAATCCAATCATGTTAGAAAAAAATTTACCGGTTGATGTAATTGTGAATAATAAAATAAAAAATCAATAACCCTGAAAAAGAATCGTCTAACGGAAAATAAAAAAATTTTATTTGGCGGTGTTGTATATACCACCATGCGAAAGCTGCAAAAAATATGTTAAAAAAAAATATAAGTACCAATACGAGTAAAAGAAAAAAATCACACGCGCCAGTCAATAATGAAAATTTAATTTAAATTAAGAAAACAAGAAAATTTAATTCAGGACAACAAAATACCTCGTTTTCGGCTTTTTCATATACAGTGATGTGCAATGAAATAGCACACTCTAAAATTTTTTTACAAATTCTTCATTAACTAGAAAACTATTTATCAATTTTCAATTATTTTTTTTTATTTACATAGTATAAATATAAACTAACAATTAAATATCTAAAAATTTTATTTAATTAATAAAAGGAATAAAAAAAAAAATAAATAAACATTTTATTTTATAAATAGGCTGTTCAATATAATAGCACAGTCAATTTCAAAATTCATTTTCAGCCTTATTTGTGTATGATTTAACCTAATAATGTTTTTATTGAATATTATTGTTCGTGTGACCTTCTTTTCGAACCACTTCCCTGAATCGGCACACTCCTAGGGCTCACCAGCTCCTACCATTTGTGAACGGTCACTTATTCCAAATTCGACAAATTTGAATTCCAAAATTTCTGTTTATTTTTGTGTTTCTCATTGTTAATAGCTACTTTTACTCGATTCCAAAAATTTTCGATCGGATTCAGATCAGGCGACTGATCCGGCCGTTGTAATTTACTTAATTTATCCCGTCGTTTGCGCTCATTGAGGTATGATTGGCCGTTGTATGCTGAAAATACCAGCCTACTGGGCACTTAAATTGTCCGAACTGCAATGCAAAATTCTTCTATCACCTTTAACGAATTAAAAAAGTTATTAAATCCTAATTATTCAGAGCATATAACTCCCAAACAGATGCTCGGAATAAATTAAAAGGCATGAGCCGTTCCTTTTGTATACAAACAAAATTTTGAAGTCAAAAAAGTAGAGAAATTATCTAAATAAAAGTCAATCTGTTTGGTTCTGAAGGTCGACATTATGAACGATCTCAGCCCAGTACAAACTTTCGCCCTAACATGCGAAAAAGACGATTAAGCTGTCCATTGTAACATAGCGAGTCACAATAGGTTGTCCATTGTGACATAGCGAGATTTTTTTTGGCTCGGAACATTTTAATTTATTGCTCGGAAAATGGAATGATGGCGGTTGTTTACATTCATATTAGTAACTAATCTAATGCTCGGTTTATACCGAAGACTATAAACCACCAGGCTGGTGTATTCAGCAAGATAACGATACAAAGATTACCTTGAGAGAAGCAAAATATTAGCTTAACGATTACAAAGTGGAGGCCACACAATAGCCGAGTCAGTCACCTCATCTGAATCCAATCGAAAATTGTTGAAATCAAGTAAAAGTAGCTATTAATAATGAGAAACACAAAAATAAACAGAAATTTTGGAATTCAAATTTGTCGAATTTGGAATAAGTGACCGTTCACAAATGCTAGGAGCTGGTGGGCCCTAGGAGTGTGCCGATTCAGGGAAGTGGTTCGAAAAGAAGGTTACACGAACAATACTATTCAATAAAAACATTATTAGGTTAAATCATACACAAATAAGGCTGAAAATGAATTTTGAAATTGACTGTGCTATTATATTGAACAGCCTATTTATAAAATAAAATGTTTAATTATTTTTTTCTTATTCCTTTTATTAATTAAATATAATTTTTTGATATTTAATTGTTAGTTTATATTTATACTATGTAAATAATAAAAAATAATTGAAAATTGATAAATAGTTTTTCAGTTAATGAAGAATTTGTAAAAAAATTTTAGAGTGTGCTATTTCATTGCACATGTACATATATAAGAAAAACTACTTTTTAATAGCCCGGACGGCCAAATAATCCACGCAGACTACTTTTGTTTTTTTTAAGATCTAGAAATTTTAACACTGTCAACTGTTTATGATAAATTTGTTGAACAGTATAAATATAGTAATAATATTGTAATTGTACAACAGTATACAAAAGTATAAACCTCTCCCTATCAATTTGCAATCAAGAAAACTTAAGTACTCTCTTCAAGTACCTATTCCAAAAGAACATAAATTTTCACTGGCATTTCAGGGTTCATTATTTTTGAAGTAATGCGGTCATTGGATATCTACACGGCTGGGAGCCGCTGGGCCACCCCTCAAAGTCGCCGGCATTGGATATCCGTTTCCCTGCGTCGTAATGTTGACTGCTTTCGGTTCCGACATATTGATTATTATAAAATCATGGAACCAGACCTAGCTAGTTTTGGTCCGCAAATGTTATTTTATTTCCCATCTATCCACCGTCAAGTCGGTTAGGGTTTACATCTATCCGCCACTTAGAAACGCAACCGATGGGAGGCTAGCAACTCCACACAACCTTGAGTAGTTCAGGAGATATTTCTTTTATAAAACTGGTTTTTAAGACATGTTTTGGGAAATTTCAAATAACTGGGCCGCATAATAAATCAGATTAACAAAAATACCTACATAATCATGACAATTCATTACTAAATAAAAAATTAGAAAAATAAAATAATCTTTATAATTTATTAAGACAATAAAAAGAAATATACAATAAAAATAAAAATAGAAAGTTAACTTAAATTAATGCAACATTTATTAAACAAATTTTATTTCTTAAATTGCGGATTCTGTTCCTTTGTTACAATATTGATAATGAACGAAAGGTAGGTAACTGACGAAAAATTTGAATTTGGCTTAACTTTATATTTTTAGAGACGATCACTCTTCTTTTCGTTGTTCAACTTTTATTAATAATTATTTTTAGCAACCCATTAGTTAAAAAAACGTGAAAGCTTATTTTCTTATTTTATTTGTAATTATATTAATTTGCTGCTTCATTAAACATTCAGTTATTAACATGTTTTTAAATCAAACTACCATCATTTTCACCAGTTGAAACCACTTCATCACAATATTATTTTGTTTTGTTCAACAACCTGTACATCATTACATAATTAACTTAGTACTAATAAACCACCACCTTCTTAGTACTTATAAACCATCACCATTTTAAATAAGTTTTTTCCCTTCCGGCCAATTCCTCACTCAACTCAATTGCTCGAACCCGTTGTCACGCCAATAACAATCAAGTTACAATATTCCTATAAACCTTTAGTCTGTTGATAAAGCAAATATTGTTTTGTAATAATTTTTTACGATTGAAGCTTCAAAAATTGCTTTCTTATTACGATGTATTTCCAAGTGAATACAACCTGGAGTATGTTGATAAACTACATTGTAACAATAGTGTCACAAAGAATACTTAAGTAAGTTTATGAACGGTTTTTGTGTTACAACATGTTTGCAATGTAGAATTTATGAACACACTCCTTTACTAGTAGTGGGACTATTATTGTCAAAAGTGAGTTGTAGAATTTCCACAAAATGGCATAACAACAACCAATTAAGATTTATTAGGAATATTAAAACTTGATTATTATTTGGTGTGACTCGACTATTATTTTTAAATATTAAGACGGACAAATCTCATTTTATAATTTCATTCGGTATTATTTAATTTATCCGAAAAATTGAGAATTTCTCACTTTTCCCGCAGACACAATGCGAATAATGAAAACAAATGTCAACAATTCAAGATCTTTATTGGTTTATTTATTATTTTAAATATCACAATTGATAACCGATGAGCTTAAATTGCCGACAATTTTTTAGTTCTCATTATTTTCAAATTGCCTGGGACAATTTGGTTTATTTTAAAATTGTTATTTGGCGTTTATACTGAGGGTGGCCAAATTTGAATAAATCTATATAGAGTTAGGTGTGAAGTTTTCCACTTATATTAACAGATATACTTTGCTGTGTTACGATAAAGGATAAAGAGTAAAATTATAATAAATAGAACAAACAACCAAACCTTCAATATACAAGCCGGAGAGTCTGTCACATTGATTCCCGAAGATCTGTATATTTAGCTATAATTACAATAATATATAATAAATGGTTTTTATAGGTCTTTGCTGGCCCTAATGGTGAACAATATTTAGAACAACCATTTTTAAACACAGTATTTCTTTATTGCTACGCTTTAAAAATGGTTTGTTACCTGCATTAAACGTGTTGCAACAAAATTCAACATAGCTTCCTAATAATTTGGAACGAGTACATCACTGTATTACTTTTACAAATATGCGGCTAATAGTAGTAGGCGCGATTGTACATACAATACAAGAACAAACGAAATGAAAAAAAACAAAAATAAAAAAATTGTGTGTGAAGTCTCCGCCTTCTTGATCAGATTTTGAATATTATTATTGGTTTCTGCAATCACAAATAACTTTTGTTTCTTTAATTTAATATCACTGCGCTTGTATGAGTGTATGACATAAATTCGTAAATGAATCCCATGGACAAAACATGTCTGGACATGATTAATATTAGCCGCATTTCTTGACGTTTTACAAATTTTTGGTTTTGGATTAAAGTTTGGGTCCGAGTAGTGGTTTTTATTGCTTGTCGTTTCATGAAACATGACCTGATCCAGATCAGATAATACGCCAAGAAATGTAGCTATTGTATTGTGATATTAAAGAAAATTTTAAAACATTTTGTTTAGTTTTGTGTTTGTTTTGTTCAGCAAAATGCTGTTTACATAGCCAAAATCAACAAAATTGTCTGTAAACACTATAGACTTTCTTCTTCAGGTTAGTATAAAAAACAATAGAAAGACAAAGGTATTTAGTATATTTACCTATACGAATCTGTTTTTCATCGGCTGCTTCTTATTGTTAGTGAGAATGGAGTAAGTTTGGTTAGTTTCATACTAACCTTTCTGTATACAGATCATAAAATTAATTCATAAATATTTCGCTAGTTTCGCTAGCCCGTGTACAAAACTGTTTGTTTTTATTTTTTTAATATGGATTTTCGCTGAGAACTGCTCTAATAAATAGAAATAAAATTAATAAACAAGACCACGATATACGAAGTTTAAAGAGATAATCAACCCTTTAATTATCCAAAAAAACAATAAATTAAAAAAGGTATATTTGACAGTTTTATTGCTGATTTATCATTTTCATGAACTTTAAGGGAAGAACAATTTTTAAAAAATCATTGCAAATATTTATTATAACTTTATAACAACATTATTTTAATTAACAATTTGTAATTTTATTATATTTATTTAATTTAATTTTTTAAAAATTTAATTTACACAGACTGGCGATTCATGTGGAAATGTGTGTGAAGCTAAAGTACTAACACACAAGAGAATGTTTTAATTTCTGAGTATATTTGGGGAATTCGCACAAACTAAACAGTTCGGTATTAATATTATTAATCGAGTATTAAATGGAGGAATATTTAGGATTTTGGCAATATAAATAATAAAATAAATTGGAATACAAAAATCCGGGCATTTTACATTTGTATATCTGTTCAAATTTTTGTGGAAAATTTTACACAAACCCTAAAATAATAATAATTAATTTAATCTTAACTCTAGCAGAAAACAACAAATATACATATAATCAAAATCACACAACACCTAGTTCTGCTTCGTTGGACGCAACATGATAGTTGACTGCGCGTCTTCTTTTTAATATTACAAATGTGCTGCTACTTAAAATCAACAGCGGTATACTGAGCAAACCAATGACGACACCACCAGGTGTATTACTGACGACTGTACTAGATGATTTATATACGATTTTTGTCACCTTTGTATCATTTTTTGTTAACATCGAAAAATTTGTGCGTATTTCGGTATTTGATAAAATTAAATTGTCAAATTTTTTTAAAATTCTTTTTAAATTTCTAGATTCCCAATCGTTATCCGAAATATCGATATATTCTAAATTCGGTAAATTTGATAATGATTCAAAAAATGCGTCATCCGCTTCATTTAGGTTAACTGATTTTAAAATAAGTTTTGTTAAATTTTTTAAATTTACGAATATGTCATTTTCATTATCATGGTGTGCATATTTCATAGGGTTGTTTGAAATGTCAAGTTGTTTTAAACTTGATACATTTTGTATTGTATTATAGTTTATAAAAAAGTTATTATTTAACAATAATATTTTTAAGTTATTCATATTATTTATTTCGAAGCTTTTTATTTGGTTGTGCGATAAATTTAATTTTTTCAATTTACGGACACCATCGAACGCATTGCTATGGATTGTTTCGATCGCATTGTAGGATAAATCTAGTTCGGCTAATCTGAAAAATCCAATAAATCCTTCCGCTGGTAATTCATTTATATGATTGTGCGACAAATCTAGTTGAATCAGGCGGCTTTGATTTGTGAAGTGAACAATTTTTATTTGACAATTAGAACCGTTTAAATGCAGTAAATTTCGAAAAAACATAAATGTTTTTGGCGGGATTGTATCCATTTGGCCATTAAATGTTAATTCCTTTACCATATTATTTTTAATGTGGCCGGGAAGTCTCATCGGGCAATTCATATCTAGGGTGCAGTTTAAGTAGCATTTTAACGAATTAGTACCTTTTTCAGAACAATTACTGATATAATTTGCATCATTCGAATTAATGCACGCTAGGACCACAAGTAGAGATATTATTGCACGGGCACTGTAAATAGAAAAGTCGTTAAAAATGATAAATGTACATATATTTAAAAACATATTTACTTGAATATTAAGTTCCTGTCCATATCTGCTTGATTCAATTTATCTGTAATGTTTAAATTTATATTTAATATTATTTGTACATGTTTTAATTATAACGTAACATTACTATAAGCATATGCACACTTACGATACACCTATAGTATCACAATTCGATTTAAAGCCTGCACCAAACGTAATATGGATACAACCGGTATCAGAATTCGATCTATAGCTTGCATCGGACATACCGATCGATTCTAGTAATACAACTCGAATTAAAAATTCTAACAAATTGTATTATCATATACACAACATTATAATTAAAACGTTTAAATTTTTCTTCCGAATTGGATTTTTTTAACCGTCATTGTTTAAGGGGTCGTTGTGCTTACAGTGTTTTAATCGTCCTATAGTAAATGGGTATACATATGTCTTTTGGCAAAAACACGTTTAGCAAACATTTTTTTGGCAAAGAAGTATGAATGGTAAATATACTTTTAACCAATTATTATCGGGCAAAATATTCTTTAGCAAAAGGGGATGAATGTCAAATATACATATGTTTAACAAATTACTTTTTGGCAAATTATTCTTCAGGAATTATTAATCATTTCTGAAGAATAATTTACCAAAAAGTAATTACCTACTCTAAAATTTAAACAAAATTGTCGTTTTCAAGCAAAAATTGAAAATCTGAAAAACAAAGATTTAATCTTCCTTTCTCAGAATTTTGTGTTGAAATATTTTGGAAAATGGAGATTTCCATTCTAATTTTAATATTAAATCTCCATTTTGTAGATAATTTTAAATTTTCGTTTTCAAGCAAAAATATTTTTATTAATCCGTTGCGCCACCTGTCAAATGTATTCACAATCGATTCAAAGATAACTGCAAGTTAAGCGGGCTAATTTTATATATTCTAAAACTTCATCTAAAAATTATTTAACACATTTCCATCGTATTTATCGAATTTTTTCAAAATGGTTTTAAAAATAACTAAGTTCCATCAATTTCATCTGAAAATCCATTTCCATCGTATACCTGTTAAATTTCATCATAATTGGTAAAGAAATAGCCAAGTTAAAAGCTAGTTAGGCATATTCCACTGTACCGGTCAAAATCTATCATACCGAAAGAAATAGCCAAGTTAATCCTAATTCGCCATATTCCAAAAATTTATCCAAAATCATTTCAAAATTCCATTTTCATCGTACCTTTCAAATTGATAATAGCTTTTATGATTAAACGTATAAACGTATTTATAAACAAAATATATTAACAATAATGACATTCATAACATTTCTCGACTTTAACACCCAAGAGTCATACAAAGTGTATCGTCTCCAAAAAATGAAAACCTTCCTTGAGTTTTTTCTGCGGTAGTTTGGTTTCGTACTGAAAAGCTCGCACGAACATAAAATTCGGTCTACTCCTCAGGCAGCTACGACCAAACTACAAAAATACCATTCTAACTTCATACATTAAGTATGAGGCAAGAACATACTGACTTAGCGAATTATATTCACTAAATCAAAACTCAAGGAAAACCCTCATTTCTGTGTGGGCATTAACCACACAAATAATAAAAAGAGAAATTTTAGTGAATATAATTCGCTAAGTCAGTACGTTGTGAATATGTTATGAGTATGTTGTGTACTTTATTTATTTACTATTTTTAATTTTATATTCTTATTTGAAAGAAACATCTAACGAGGCAACAATTTCAATTACTCGTCAGGATTGCCGGCTAGATCATGAAATGTTTATAAACACTCAGGCATTACAATTTTTTAGTGAAAAGATGGAGTGCATGATGCCACTGATTTTTTTGGCTAAATCGCCGGCTAACTAAATTTATAGCTAGCTTTCAATAAGTTTTCTTAATGAAACCCAAAATTCATATTTATTCAAATTAAATTACAATTTTTTGAAAAAATTCAGAGCGAAAGGTATTTTAAAAGCGTGTGTTACCTCTTCGTGCAGAAATCATACATTGAAGCCGTGTTGGCATATTAGAAATCAAATGTCTTTTATCTTCTTGAGGGATATTTTCCCACTACTGAACCAAAGTCTTCTGAAGCTCTATTCTGTGGTGGTATTTCTCTACCGTAACTTCCCCCGAGTATCTATGGCCCAAATATGCTCAATCGGGTTGAGATCTGGGCTCCTCGCTGGCCATTTCAGCGTTCGTAAATTGATATTTTCAAGGTAGTCCTTTACTATTCTTCCGACGTGTGGCCTTGCATTACCTTGCACGAAAACAAAATGTTCTCCTATGTATAGAGAAAAAGGCATTACGCGGGATTCTACGCTTTCCTCTATATACTTTATTGCAGGAAGTGAGTCTCCATTTATCGGTACTAGTTCGTTACGATCAGTTAGAGAAATTCCTTCCCAAATCATAAGTGACCCACCTCCAAAATTTCTAGATGGAACGAGGTTAATTGGCGCGTGTCGTCCTTCCTCATATCGATATATCCTGATGCGGTTGTCTGACGTTGTCAAACAGAATCTTTACATCTGAGAATAGGACGTCACTCCAATCTTCAATTGCAGAGTTGACGTGTTTTTGGGCAAATCGCAATCGTTCTTCTCGATGTTCTCCAACCTACTTCTTTCAACCTTTTTCTCACGGTTTCATTTAAAATACTAGCACCCGTTATATTTGCAAGAGCCGATCGGGCTGATGGACACGTGATTACTCGGTTTCTGAGAGCGAATAACTTGAGATATCGATCATATAATATGGGAGTTTTACGTTTTCACCTGGATGCTGGTCTCCGTTGATTGTTGCCACTCTTTTGATAATGTGCAAATACACGGGACACCATTGATATTTGGTTCCTGTCCGATTAGCTACATACCGTTGAATATGTCCTTCTTGCAGTAACGTCACTATTCTTGTTGCCTGTAGTTCACTAAGCTAGAGTGGCTCTGCGAGAACTCATTTTATGTAATTTTCAATAAAACTTTTATATCACAACAGAACTTTGCTAAGGACTACTTACACAGGATTTATTAGCACGTATTTTCAATTTATTAAATTTAAATCATTTTACATTAAAAAAATTAATTCAACGGTTTTAAATATTGATTTTAATCAATTAAGTGAAGGAAAATTTTATGAAAATTCGGCCTTTCGGCATTCGGCCTTTCGACATTCGGCCTTTTGACCTATTCAGCCTTTTGACCTATTCGGCCTTAAGACATTCGGGCTTTCGACCCATTCAGCTTTTCCACATTCGGCCTTCCGACATTCGGCCTTTCAGCATCGAACGAAAAATAGAACAAAAAGCAAAGACATCTTTGTCTGATTCTGATCAACATTATAGTAAACAAAAAGGCGACAACACGATAAAATAAAAATATAAACACGTGTAAAGATACAAAAAATAAGAACAATAGACAGTCTTGTCATTCTAATTGTCAAGTTGTTTATTTTTCTCGTTTAAAAAGCTTTTGATGTTTGTATGTATAGTTGTGAATAAATTAATTTTAAATTTAAATTACATTTTACGGATTTATTGATAGATTCCAAGATTGGTTTTCACATATGTCTAAATATAATATTAATCTACGAATGGGTGAAATAAAATTGCCGAAAGATACGAATTTTCATTCAAGAAATGTAAATTTATAAAAGTCTTTTTTACACCGGCTTACATGAAACATCACAAAATCTACACCTCGTATAGAAAGCACGTTTAAAAAATGGCGGTTGCACTAGGGCTCCTTTATGTATAGAGAGCTCTGGTTAAACCGTCTGCGGTCTTTAGAGAGGACGGACAGACAGACCGACAGTCACTATTTCGAAACCCAATTTTTCGGACTCACAGGACCCCAAAATGGATAAATTCTAGGAAATCTCTAGGATATATTTTACTTACGTAAAAGAAAGTAAAATTCTTAATAAATAAAGAAACCGTAACTATTAATCTAACAATAATATTGCATTATAATTAAGATATTATAGATTAGGTTTCCATTGCTTTTTAATAAAAGCACTTAAAAGATTTATATACGTATATAGGTAGACCTAATATCTTTCGATTATTTTGAAATACTTTACGTATTTTGAAAACAAATAATAAATTATTAGTCATATAAGAAGGCGAATTAATTACATGACGTAATAACATTGGCAATTACCGAAGATCAAAATCAACACAACAACAATATAATTTATTAAGTAAATGTAAATCGCAAATAGTAGGTTATGTACAATACATAATTTTAATGAATAATGCAAGTGAATGCATTTCTGCGGTAATCCGAATAAGTAAATACACTAACTTAATGCTTTTAGGTTTGTAACCCACTTCTTGCTATATTCTTAAAATGTTTCTTTTGGACTCAAATTAAAAAAAGAAACATTGGAATGGAAATCGGATTCGAACTTTACGTACATCTAGTTCTAAATAGACTTCAAGGCCAAAATATTATTGTGCACAAATAGGTATTAGCTAATAGCCTACCGTATACATTATGCCTTAAATAGATTACACTTTGTGCATGGCTGAATTACCCGTCGTTTAGTTGTGAAATTCGTTATCATTATAAACGTTGACGACCAAATTAAAATTCCTATTATACGACAATTGCAACAATAATATTCAAATATAAGAATTAAAACTAACTCGGTGAAAACTTAACGTTTGATTTAATGGAAATTAAATCAATTAGTAATTTTTTTTTTATTCAAAAGCTGCAAATTAAACTTTATTAGCACAAAACTCACTTACCTAATAACATTTTTCGTAACATAATTATTTTTAATTTTTTTTTCTAAACCTTAAAATATTTCGATTCACACGGTACAATTTATTTGAAATCACTGAAATATTTTGGAATTTCGCTACCTTTTATTTCTTTTACTGTAGTTATCATTTATAAGATAACGAACATGTTTTTTAATAATATTACTGAACTAAAGAAACCGCGCTTAATCATTTTAACAAAACAAGGTGCTTAATATGCATGCTTTTTAGATGTAGTCTTTATATGACCTCATTCATTGTCAATGTTATTGTTCCTTTCCGGAAAATCAGTGGCAATTTGATATGTAAATACTAACATGGGCTGAACATTATTCTGTATTGACACATTAGATAATGCTTTATTGAGTCATTATTATCGAATTTCGAAAATAAAATCTTTTATTAGAAACAGTTTAAATTTTCAAGTCGGTCTGTCATTTAGTATGTACATATTTCACAAGCAACAAAATTGATGTATTCTGCATTTTGTGTGAAGAATGGATAAATTTTAAAAACGATATGGATCTAACTTTGGGCTAGCCTGCTAAAAATCTTATGAAACGTGGACGCACGAGGGTTTTTGATGATGAAACCAAAACCGGTAAAAATACCAGAAATGATTGGAAAAATTCATGATATTTTATATTGAGCGACCGTAAAGTGAAGTTGAGTGAGATTGTTGACATCGTTGACATTCCAAAAGATAAGAAAATTATAACATTCCAAAAGTGTAGAAAAAAGCTTACAGTATGGTGGGTTCCGGGATGGATTCATGACTACATTCCAAAGTCTGGACAACAGTCCGCACAGTGAACCTGGTCAAAGCGATCAAAAACACAATAATCAGTTGGAAATATTCTGGCCACTATTTTTCGAGGTAAAAGGATAAAAAATAATCGGCAAGTGTTAAAGTGCATTATTGGACAAATTGAATCGTGCAATCAAGGCAAAACGAACAGATATGGCGAGGAAGAAAATTTAGTTTCTTCAAGACAATGCACCCGCTCACAAGTCAATAATAGGGATGTTAAAATTGCATCGATTACACTTGAAATTGCTTCTTCATCGACCTTATTCTTTTTAAAATGTTCGAAACAAGCGCCTATTTTGAAAGGTTTGAAAAATCGCTATATAAGACACCTATGTATTGCAATATTTGAAAATCGTTGGATGTACAATGGATTGAGTTAAAAGTAATGATAAGATAAAAAGACTTTATATTGATAACTTTTCAGCCCGGGTATAGTATTATGTATGTACTTGAAAAATTTGGACACGTTATGGTAGCCTAATAAAGACGTTTTCATGATTAAGTGCATCGTTTTTTCAAAGTGATTAAGCATACTTTGCACTTGTTCTGCGTCTTATTAAAATTATACTTGGTCATTACTATTAGTAATCAATTTATTGTGATTTACCTGCTTTCTTAGAAAAATATTTAATGTTGAAACATATTTACTTGAAATAATTATTTTGAATTTAAGTAGACGACAATATTTAACGTAACATTATGTGCGTGTTGTGTTTATGTCGAAAATTATTATCATAGATTTTTAATTTAATTCGGTTTGCATAAACCGCTTAGTTATTGAAACCCTGCCAAAAATGACCAACAATTGTTTTTTTTGTTCAAAAGCAGTTTTCTCGACGTTTTAAAGGCCTCTGAGTCCAAAAAAGAGAACCGCTTGTTCGATTTGCAATTTTTTTTATCGGTCTGTTTCAATGATCAATTAAAAAGCTTTCGACACCTGTCTTGTACATCAAAAAGATTGGCTGCCGTCTTTTATTTGAAGTAATCTAAAGCATACGTAATATTACCGAGTGGTTTTTGATCTATGTTGACCATTTTTTTATATTTATATGCTGGCTTGAGGATTGATTTGAGCGTTGACCTTGGAGATGAGTTGAGGGTTGAGTTAAATGTCTATTTTCGATAGGCTTGAGGTAGGGTTGAGTGACTTGAGGTAGGGTTGAGTTTTGAGTTGTGGATTGCGTTAGAATTGAGTTGAAAATTGAATTGGAGGTTCAGTTGAGGTTGATTTAGGGATTGGTTTGAGATTTAGTCTTAATCTAAAAGAATTAGTACTTAGCAGGTGATACCATTTTTTGACTTCTGAGGTTAGGTATAATTTCGTTCTTCGACAGATTTGTTGTAAATCAATTAATTTAGAAGTTTTAATTTAGTGACAAAATAATCGTGATATGTGGCTATTTTGTACAAAAAAAGTCAGTTTTATGTCACTGTGCGACTCAACGAAAATTAAAAAATATAATTTCGGATCTCCCTGCAAGATTAAAACATGAAATTTGAAATGTTTTTAGAGTGTTTCATGAATTTTGGTTTATGAACGTTACTTAATTTTGAATGGCAATTTTAGAAAAAAATAAAAGAATTAATAAAAAGTAAAAGAGAGGTGCTACTGTATATGTTAATTTTAATTTTTTGAGGTTGATACAATTTTTCGTTGTAAAATGTCGTGGCGGCTTATATTATTGAAAAGATGACCAATTACACAGACCGACAAAAAAAATCTAATCAGGATTTTGGGATATCCTAACCTAAACGTGCGAAAAAGGCTGTTTTTATGGGTTTTCAATATTTTACTGTATTGTTAGGGAATTTCAGTGGTAAAAATCAATGGTTCATTTTCCTCTCATTTCCAAATTTAAACGACAATATCTTTGATTTTTCGGCTTTATTATAGGCAATATATTAGTAGTAATGACTTTCACACTATTTTCGATTTGGCAAATCAGAAAAATACAGAGGCCAATCACTCCTACACATATCTATTGGAAAAAGTAGAAATATCATTACCTCTCCCCTCCACTTTACCCAAGAGTCAATACAAATGTATCTACTCTCAAAAATGAGAACCCTCCTTGAGTTCAATTTTGTTGATAGATCGGTTTCGTACTGAAAAAGTAAGGTCTACTCATCAGGACGTACTGACTTAGCGAATTATATTCACTAAAATCAAAAACTACTGTAAATGAGTAGAGATATTTCTACTTTTTCCAGTAGATATATTATGGGTGATTGGCCTCTGTATTTTTCTCATTTGCCAAATCGAAAATAGTATCAATGTCATTACTACTAATATATTGCCTATAATAAAGCCAAAAAATCAATTTGATTAACAGACAATTTTTTAACTTCTTAACTAAATATCTTTATCTATTACCGGGATTTGATAAATCAAATTTTTAAGACTCATCATGAATATATCTAATATTAGAGGAAATTTCGCATCTACAAAACTATAATCAATCGGTGGGTTGCCAGAAAATTATTTTCCTAAATTTCTTTCATTTCTTTCAGTGTCTGATTCCAATTTTATAAGTTATTTTGCAACATTACCTACGCCAGATTGGATTGCTTAGAAAGTTAAGCCAGTACATCGCCGTTCATCGTGTTAAATGGCATGGCCCCCAACAATAAGAAATTAATTATTATTTTATATGAAGTTGTTGCGGGAAATTAAATATTTTAGAACTTCTCTTTTCTTCTTTTTGTAATGTTTTTGATCTAATTTAAATTTTCTAATTTTTATTCTCTTCAAGAAATTCATATCAGGATAGGAAAGGTTCAGGAATCCAAATCTGTTGAAAATTGTGAACACAATACAAACTTTATTTAACCTTTACATGATTTATTTTTATGATTATGGCCCCCATTCACAAAATGTAAAAATTCTATAGCTGTAACTTTACGGAAATTGTTTATAGAGCAAAAGTTACAGAGTACTAAAAATTGGTATTCACAAACTGTAAGAACTTCGCCACTGTAAATAAATACATTTGAATTCGCCGCCGTAAGAAAAATAGTAGCCTTTGATAAATCGAAATGTCAAAAAACGAATCATAACAAATAGGCTTGAAAGTCAAATGAATGAGAATGTACATATGAGATTTTTTGCAGGTTAGCTAATAGACAAGTAAGTAAATTATGTTTGCACAGAATAGGATCCGACGTGGCCTTTTCCGTGAACTAAATCCCGGCTTCGTATAAAACATGATTATGATTCATACATGCGTATATTTAATTTTAAATTTCGGCGGCCATCTTTTGTAATCCGGTAGCCTAAAATTTCACCCTAAAATACAATAAATGGGGTGATCACTTTATACCTTCAGTTTGTTGGCATGTGTAAGGTATTTATTTTGACTTTAGTAAAGAGTGTAGAGGTTTGCCGGTGGCAAGGTGTTCTTGGCATTATGGCGTACCATAGACCATTGTCATGGGCGCTAAGAAATCTCACAAGAATCTGAACACTTCCTCAAATGTGTAGTTATATGAGTTCAGATGTTGTTTTCAATCTATCTCCAGTCAGTTCTTGCCTGTTATTCCATCCATACCACTTTGTATAGGAATTTTGTAAATATATCCTTAAATTTATTTAAATAGCATTGTGCAGTTAGCGCTTATAATATTATGACAAACTCCTTCTTCGTGTGAAAGGTGGTTGATAGTTTTTAAAATTTTAAGTATAAGTTTAATGTTTTGATGATATTATGCTGATTTTTGAGATATTTGCAAGATACATTTTCTGGCCCATATAGAATTGGTCACTTCCGGTTTAGCGATTTGCACTAAAATTCACTGAGACCTACCAATTTATGAAAAATATGAAGTTTCAGCTGAACAATTTGGACTGTTTGCTATGCAATCGAAATTAGGTATTTGAACCTCTTCTTCATTAGAAAGCAATGTTTCTTTACGCACAAATTGAAACCAGAATTGCTCCGGTCAGATGAGGGATTCTTTCTCTACAGTACTCTCAACCATTGTAAATCGCTATTTTGCTAATTTTAATTTCAATTAAACTTTATGTGGAAGTTAATTATTTTAATTTAAAATAAATTATCTTCCACAGTCTCTTTATGCACAAATTAGCATTAGAATTGCTCCGATCAGAACAGGCTTTCTCTCGCTACAGTGCTCTCAAGCATTGTAAATCGCTATGTTGTAGTTTGTAATTTTAATTATAACTTATGCGGAGATTAGTTATTTTAATTTAAAATTAATTAACCACCACTATATTTCTTTACGCAAAAATTGACACCAGAATTGCTTCAATCATATGAGCCATTCTCTCGCTACAGTGGTTCAAGCATTTAAATCGCGGGAAATCTGCGGTTTGCGGCGCGGCTTGTTGTCTCACCGCCTGATGACGTCATTGCGATAATATTAAGCATAAGGCATGAAGCCTAAGGACCAATTTATTCTAATTTCTGCATAACTTGTTTGCCGTCACGGTATACTACTAGTCGGTGTTACCCTCAAGGCGCGCCAATATCAAAAATCTTTAACGATTACTTAGAGTAATATTTGGGAGCCTAAATCAAGTCCATAAATATTGAGAACAAGTTCACTTTCATACACAACCTCGGTTTATTTGTGATAATTTTGGTAACTTTTTTTTGAATTGTGAATAAAACATAACACTTCAATTAATTACAAACGATTTTATTTATTAACACCAAAAAATAATTTAACACAATTTATTTAAATTTAACACAATTCTACTGTTCACTTAGAACTTTTATTGCGCACTAGAACACTTTTTAAATCACTTTTTAATTTCCTTTTTAATCTTCAATTTATCGTTTACCAAAAATCTTCCAAACCAAAACTTCTTGAAATTTCATGATTGTTCCGGTAAGAACAGTTTAGAAAATTTAGAACAGTTTTTTCATGGAAAATTCCATTTTAGTTCAGTAGAACTTTCCGCTATCAATTAACTTATTCTATTCTATCCTAGGTGTCACCGTAAAAATATTTTTTTTTTTAATATTAGTGATATCTGGTGCTAAATAGCCAAATTAGAAAATATTGGTTTTATATTGTTCAAGAGGAATAAAGGTAGATGGCGATTGATATTAAACAAATATGAACATTTTGATTTCATATATTGTTACGGTGACACTTAGGGAAGAATAGAATAAGTTATTAATAGCACAAATTTACTGTACTACAATGGAATTTTCCATGACAAAACTGTCCTAAATGTGTCTAGACTATTTTTACCGGAACAATCATATACTGTTTTCCAGTTACACAAAAATAAAAAACCGGGGCGAAACCGGGGCAAAACCGGGTTAGTTTTTTGACGTTTCTACTGGAACAGCAAAAAATGCGGTTTCCGTAATTTTTTGTTTTTTGCATGTGTATACAAATTATTTTAACAATTCTACGTTAATTTTGCAATGAAAGATTTTTTTCGTGTTAGTTTAGTTAATTATATTTAGTTTTTATTTAAATGACGTTTAAAATGTAATTGTGTTAGTAATCGCCCCGAAAAATTTTACCGGGCGACGAATGACAGCTGCTATCGCCCCGGTTTCGCCCGGGTTTTTTTTTTTGTGTAACTGGAAAACAGTAATAGAATTTCGAGAAGTTTTGGTTTGAGTATTTTAAGGATCCAACGAATTCGAATTAGAACATTAGTTTTTGGTAAGCGATAAAGGAAATTAAAAAGTGATTTAAAAGTATTTTAGTGTGAAATAAAAGTTATAAGTGAATAATAGAATTGTGCAAAAATAATAAAAAGTGATTTTATGAATTATTGTAAACAAATTGTGTTAAATTATTTTTATCGTTTGTGATAAATTGAAGTGTTGTGTTTTATTCACAATGCAGTGATACGAACGTTGATTAACAAGGCAAAGATATATGTATGTATAACGTTCATTTTAAATTCAAATATAATCATTTCTCTCTTCAGTCTTGATTTGTGCTGCCACCACTTTGTCGGAGGGTGGTATTGTAACAATAACGTGAAGAACCATTAGAAGAACAGCAGCGAAGACGAAAGGAACGTAATAAATAAAAATGAACAGTGTTTTATTGAATATATCCAATTAAAGTTGCATTCGTGCTGTAATATTTATTTTGTTATTTGAGCAATAAAATGAATGATTATAAAAAATTTACGCGACAACAGTTGATTGAGGCTCAGAGTGAGCCTATTATTGCCTTTTCATCGACGACTACTGTGTCGCAACTGCGAAATTTGTTGGCTGAGCACATGGTGCCAACAGAATATTCAGACGGTGATCATTTTGTGATCAGAGGACTTCGGGATAATAGTGTTGTTGTTTCTGTATTGTATACCGCCACTACAATAGAACAATTAAAAGCTCTTCTTCCACGATATGAAAGCCTTAAATCACAAACGCTAACCAAATTGGTAATAACATCATCGTACAATACTACCGCATCATCTACTTCCGCAGCAAGAGTCTCGTCATATATCCATAGATCAGTGCGATGCTACAATTGTTCTGCATATGGACACGTAACTAAAGACTGCAACAAAGCCAAATGCGAACTACGAGCTTATTCCAAGTGTGGATTAAACGGGCACATTATTAAGGATTGCTCAACCAAGATAAATAGAGTTGCTGCTATTGCTGAATTTGATGCTGACAACAATGATTCAGAACATCAAGAGATGAATGCTGCTTCAGCTGCCGTACAATTGGTAAATGTCGTTTTCCCATACAGTGGCGGAGGAAGTACAGAATTTAATAAGTTTTATTCATTACTTGATACGGGGAGTCCGGTTAGCTTTATCCATCGCTCTATTGTTCCGGATGATTTGCGTAGCCCAAAGCAAATTTACTCAAACTATCGTGGATTAGGTAACACCATATTGTTAAATCGTGTAAAACCAGACAATATATCATCAAATGTTAATGAGTCTTATTCCACTGGAAGTTGCTCGTCACGTTCTTGGAATGAATTTCCGATCGCTTCCGCTCGTTTGACGGAGTTGACAGTTGAGCCTGAGTTAGATGTTGACCATCTTGCATTACTGTATATTTTTAATATTAGTGTTTAATCATATTTGTCCGCTATTGATATTAATACCAGATTGAGTCCTTTACATCAGGACAGTTTACTTAGGATAATTGATGAAAATTATATGAAAATGAAACATATACCGTCTATCTGTCACGATTACAAAATGAAAATTAGATTGGCCTCTGATGTGTTAATTCATTGCTCACCAAGACGATTGTCATTTCGCGAGATAATTGATGTTAACCAAATCATTAATGATCTATTGAAAAGAAACACTATACGTCCAAGTGACTCCATACGCATCACCTATCGTGCTCGTTAAAAAAAGAGTGGTGAGACACGGATGTGTGTCCATTATCGGGCATTGAATAAACTAACCAATCGCGACAATTACCCTCTTCCACTTATTGAGGACGAGTACTTGGATGGAAAAAAATACTTCATAATACTTGATTTGTGCAGTGGTTTTGACCATGTCAAAATTCAATTTGTTATGCATCGTTCGTAACACCACAGGATCAGTTTGAATATCTTGACATGCCGTTTGGACTTAAAAATGGTTTCCGTAGCTTTCAACGATTTATTTCCGGTGTTTTAAGAGAGTTTATTGAATCCGGACTCATCATTGTTTATATGGATGATATTCAGATGGTAACTAGGACGATTCCGGAACATTTTGATCTTTGGGTCTATTTTTTAAATTAATTGGGTCGCTTGAAGCAACAATTGTGACTTATTAAAGCGATTAAAGAGATTAAACGATTTTTAAGATGATACATGGGTTAGAAAATTAAAGTTCATAAATTAAATCAATTATTTTTAATTTGTAAAATAAACAGAATTATTATATTTGCGATTTTATTTGAGTTTATTTCTTTTACAATATTTTAATAATTAACCTAATTAAGAGATTTTCCACTATTCTTAATGGTGCATAAGGAATCTGCAGCACTTTTTTAATGCTCATCGAGCTCGGTAAGATGGAACAAACAAGAAATAATAGCTGTGTATCTGCAAAAAAAACGAAAAAAATTTTATTAGAGCCATGTTTGGACTTTTTAGTAATTTAATTTAACTTAAGTCAATAATATTTAATTTACCTAGATAAATTGTGTTTTTTTCAAATATTTCCACTTGGGTTTCCCATACTATAAGGCTGCGATAATCAAGTGTTGCTGAAATATTGCTGTTATAATTTTCTTCAAACATCAAATACAAGCCTATATCATCTGTAAATAATTCAATTTGTTTATAAGAATTAGTAAAGAAATCAAAGTAAAGCTTTATTTTAATTAATAATAATTTCTATAGCCTTATGCTTTCTAGTTTTTCCTTTCGATTATGATAGTTTGTTTAATGATGGAATAGTACCGTATACGTCGCAATGTAAATATTGATTATGCTATAGTTTTTATTTTATTTTGTTTTTCTAAATGCAGTCTATCAAGATTCGTTTAAGTTCTCAGACATCTCACCTCAAATTTATAAGTCGTGCCGGCGTTTGAGGACCGCCTGAGTAACTTGAACGTGGTTATAAAAAAAAAACCTTTGTTTTTTTATATAACTGTTTATAGAAATTATTTTAATTCATTATTAGATGAAATGAAGTCATCAAAACGTTGTCATAAAAGAGTAAGTAAATACTCCTACAAGCTCATTATTTTAATTAATAAAAAATCTAAGGGCCGAATTTATAGTCGTAACTATTGCTATTACTATAGTAACGACTCTCGAAAATCATTTCAAAATCATGTCTAAAATTCGATACAAATTTCGAATTTACTTTCTTGTTTTGGATATTTTGTGGCAATGTTTATAGGGATGGATTTTGATCACTATAAGGAAGCATTGTTATATAAAAGCAAATCTTATAGTGAGATTTATAAATACGAAAACTGTTTCTGTAACAGTAGTTATAGTTATAGCAGCGACTATAAATTCGGGCATTAATAAATTACAATCAACAAAAAAAAAATACATTTAGGTAACCCTATTTCTACTGAGTGAATTTACTGACACAACCTACTGAGACGTGACTTTTAAACCCATGTGAAAATTTAAATAAAATAACGCAACTTTTAAATTTGAAGGGTATTAACACAGAACAAGCCGAACAAGTTTCTGGCAATTCATTCTGGAAAACCTGAAACTCATACCAATTTAAAATATTTTTACTGAGGTTCCATCTAACCTTTAATAGAAGAAAGACAGTTAGCAGAGACACATTTTAATAAGCTCATAATTTTTTAGGTGTTTTTGACTATTTTTGTTGTAAAAAATTATAACTACAATTTTTGCTTTAATAATTTAACTTTAAAATGTAATACATATAACAAATAAAAATGTGCAATATTTGTTCAAAAATATTTATTTTTATGTACCATAGGTGGTTTTATAGCGGATTTACATTCAATATTTTCGTTCTTTTCCAAAAGATAAAAAATGTACGATAAAAAATGCGTTTTAAATGCGTTTGAATACTCAAAAAGTATTTTTCAATACTATTTACTGCAACACTCAACTTTTTTTTGGTGAAAAAGAACGGAAAACCCTGAAAAAGATGAACTGGTTTATAAAATCCCATGGTAAATCCAAGTAACATTTTGAAAGGAAAAAATGAAATTTTGAATATGCCCGTCCCATTTTTATATATGGATGGGTAAAATGTATTTGCCCTTTTCTTCGTGATTCTATCCTTTTGAGAAAGAACGAAAAGATTGAATGTAAAAGCCTTAAAGGCCCCCATATATAAAAATGGGACGGGCATATTCAAAATTTCATTTTTTCCTTTCAAAATATTACTTGGATTTTATATCTTTTGAGCAAATTTTACGAAAAAGTATAAACGGTGGTCATTCTATGGTGCTATATCACTTTTTTATATCACATTTGGAGACTTTTTTTGTGATATAAATGTAAACAAAAAATTCTACACGTACAACCCTACGAAATAAATTTTAAGGGGAAATAATGAACAAAAAGTGATAAACTGACGTTTCTACGTAAAGAAAAATTGCATTATGTATATGAAAATTTTTATGAAGAGCATGAAAATGTTGTAATATAATTTAATTTAAAATAAAATGTTAAGTTTGTAAATAAAATGCGGTTAAACGCAATGTTATTTAATATTTTTTCATAAAGTAAGATTTATAATTGTGATTTGCATTATATGGGTGGATATTAATTTTATGAAATTAGGAAAATTCATAAAACTGCAATGACAAAATGTTATGACGTTTAAAATACATATACATATGTATTGAAATACAAATTTGAAACAATATTGAAACAAAAGATGTTGTGTTCTCTTTCATTCACATCAATATACGAGAAGACGAAATTCATCCATAATTCATCCATAATTTACCCGCAGTAAGCTGCGGCAATTTTTTATATCACACTTTTATATCACAAATGCGATATAGCACCATAGAATGACCACCCTGTTCATCTTTTTCAGGTTTTTCCGTTCTTTTTCACCAAAAAAAGCTGAGTGTTGCAGTAAATAGTATTAAATACTACTTTTTAAGTATTCCTTCTGATTTTAATACAAGGAAATCATAATAAAACGAATTTTTTATCGTACATCTTTTATCTTTTGGAAAAGAACGGAAAGATTGAATGTAAATCATCCTTTACTTGAATCATTTTTGTATGATTTTGAGTCCATAATAAAATATTACAGACACATTTAATATTGGATTCTAGTTCGAAAAACCGCAAAATCATTCGGGCTTGGGTCATCTGATATTCTTATCTATAGTATTAATTCATTTGTTTAGTTCTTATTCCATTAATATATCCCTTTCGTGTCCACAAGAATAAAAAAAATTACTTTATCTAAAATCCAACTCACACAAATGTGTTGGTAAATCGAAATGTCAGAAAACGTGTTTTCTGTATAAAATTGCATAGTAACAATAGCCCAACTTACACAATTGTGTGACGGTTTATTAGTATTAACTCTTAAACTTTAATCATGAACCGACCAACACAAATGTGTAAGTATGAACAACGTTTTTTCAAATGATTAATGCTCAATTCGTGACACAAATGTGTCAGTTGGCTTTTATTTATGAAACTTTTGTTTCGCGCCAATTCGTTTAAAGTACACAAGTACACAAATGTGTAAGTTGGGCTTCAATTTCATCTACAAATAACTTTTGACATCTCACACTAGAGCAATCAAAATTTACCTACGCATTTGTGTGGGCAGGACACGAAAGGGACAACTAAAATTATTTATATTGACAGTGTGTGCATATTATACAAGTTTTTGAGTTGTGTCTATAAGTCACTTGTCAGTAGGAAATAGGGTTAACTGTTAATATTTGATATCTTTTGTGTATTTTTGATTTTTGTTTTTCGACTTATTAATTCTCAGTATAGATTGCAGAATGACATTAGAATATTTTTATATTGTTATCAATAAATAATAACAGTAAATATTTAATATTTTTTGTTTTAAATCACTTAACCCTTTCAAACGCCATTTAAAATTGACATTCATCCAAAAATAAAATACGTAGCACAATTATGCACTGCTATGATATGGGATTGCTCATAAAACTGTAGTGTGAACATATTAACATAAATACATAAGAGAACGATCGCACAAGAGAAATGAGACAAAAATTAAAAATTACGGTTGGTCGAAGCGATGAAAGTTGATGTACAATATATTGTACAAGGCGTTTGAGAGGGTTAAGTTATAATTCCGTATATCCAAGGCTAAGCAGTAACGAATTACATGTATTTAAATTACGTAATGAAAATACAAATTACAATTTGTAACTTGTATTTAAATTACCCGTTTTCCAAGTAACAGTGGGCCAGATACACGATACTCTAGCAATTCACAAATCGATAAATATTGCTGATTTGCTAATCGAAAATTTACTTGCGTAAGCTACTCGATTATTTTAGCAGATAAAGTGCGTTAAAGTATCTCATTTTCTGAAATTCAGAAACAAATTGGGTTGCTAAATTATAGTGTATAACATTTCTAGCAAATTCGCAAAAAATAACTGCTTATCTGCTTATCTGAGTATCGAGTATCTAGCCCAGTATCTTGTATTTTAATTACTTAAATTCTAAGTAATTGTAATTTGTATTTTAATTACATCAGTTTTTATAATTTCTTGTTTACATTTTAACAAAGCTCATTAAGATTTGGTTCCAGAACCGTCAGAATAAAAACTAATGTTAGGGATCGTTGTTTTAATGATACGTTTCTCCACTAACCGAATTTTGTCAAATCAAATTTATCAATTTACAAATGCAAAGTAATTGTAATTTTTATTTTAATTACAAATTACAATTCAAAGTAATTGTAACTTGTATTTTAATTAATTCACTTGAAAGTAATTGTAATTTGTATTTTAATTACTGAGTTTTCTGTAATTGGTAAAAGTATTTTAATTATTCAGTGTAATGTAATTTGCCCAGCCTCGCGTAAATCCCATTTACATTTAAATGTATTAAATTTACAACATAATTTTATGTAATATGTACTATTTTTTTAGCCTAAACGTTTTGGTTAAGCAAAGGTAAAAATTTCATTGAAATACATTAATCGAATCTGATTTATGGTTTGCGCGTTATAGTGCACTTTTAAAAGTGAATAAAGAGTTTTACAGCTAACTGGATTTTATAGCGAGTTTTGCTCCTCATTTTCTTGCAAAATACTGACAAAATATTTTTTTCAAATAACTCGGTCAAATTTTCATTAACCGCTTAATTTTTGGATTTCATTGTTAAGTATGATAATTAAAAAAAAAAATTCTTTTATTAATTAAGAAAATAATTTTATTTTCATAAAATAATAATTTATTCTGACGGAAGATAACACATTTAATATTCAAACACTGGATATAACGAATAAGTTTACTCTTAATATGGTTAAGTACCATAAGTACTATCTTAATTTAAAAGTTTAAAACTATTACTAAACGAAGACTGGTTGTTACATTCGCCGTGCTTAATATTAATCCTGCTTTCCACAGGCATTTTGATCGCTGCATTGTCTAAATTACTAGGATTTGTATAGTTTGAGTTCATTAGATTATTATAAAATCCTATTTCCTCTATTTCAGTCCAATTTCCTCCGAAGTGCTTAAAGAGCCCGCTTGGTTGTTGTAACAACTTTCTTTCTCGCCTTTTCATCATTATTTATAGATTTAGGGTATTCTTCAGTTTCCATTCTATTGTTTTATTATAAACGAGAACTATTTTGACTGTGTATTATTTTCTAATAAAATTGCATATGAAAATCACAACTTACAGAACACGTCACTATAATATGTTTGTCGAATGAAACAAGATATCATCAAAATTTTAGCGGTAAATATAAGTACCATAATTAAATATTCCTACTACTTTTACAAGAAGAATAAAAATTATAGGATTTTCCTCAGTTTTGAATACCCAAAACGTTCGTTTTCTGTTGTTCCATTACTTAGTCCGTCTTTTTGTTTCCTCCTTTAGCTCCAATTTAGGAGCATAGAGCGTCTACTAGGCTGACCCATCTTACTCTGTTGGGGCTACTGCTTTTATCTCTATATACCCATGATTTTTCGACTTGTTTCGCTTCAGCTACACACAAAAAAATAAAAGGTCCAATTTGAATCCAATCGGATATTATAATAAAATGGCATAAAATACATTTGGATAAAAACTTTTACACCGCATAAAACCCAAACAGGAACATTCATCTTTAGGAAAACACCTAGAGGTGCATTTTATTAAATCCAAAACCAGTTTTTACAAAAATTTATCTTTTCGGATAGATAAAAATATTTATCCGTTGATGCGTATTTAATTTTATAAAATATATTCAGTTGGAGAAAAATAAAATACTTTTTCGGATAAAAAACCAATTAACACCGCACATTTTTTGAGTGTATGGTTTTTATCCCATTGGTATTTTATTTTAATGTATCTGATTTTAATATGTTCCGAAGATTGTAAGATAATTGAATCTTCTCATCAGGCCGCTGCGACTAGACTGATTGTATCACAGTTTAAATTCTATTATACAGAAGGAATATGCAGGTTGTTTTAGCGAATTTAACTAATACAGCCAAAATCTCTTACAATTTTACTTTTTCACGAAAACTCCAAACGGTGTAAATATTTACTCCGATAGAACGAAAATAATCTCTGGGAAGTACCTTTTAAAAAAATCCGCTGTTGACAACTTTTGCGTTTACTCCGAACGGTGCAAAAGTATACTGTTCGATCCTTTTGGATATTTTAAAATTTGTACCCGATCTTGCGGAGTTAATATGGTACTATTGGATAAAAAATAAAGTTTTTTTCGGATAAAATTCCATTCACACCGCAATATTTTTTTGTGTGTAGTAGTATTCTCTTCCATGTCATTGCTGGTCTTCAGACTTTCCTTTTTCCTTGCAGGTTCCAGGCCAATAACATCTTCGTTATATCACTTGGTGATTTTCTCAGTGTGTGGCTAATCCATCTCCATTTTCGGCTCTTTATTTCGATTTCAATATCTGACTGATTAGTTTCCCTATGCAATTCAATGTTCGTTATGGTGTTACGCCAGAAGCACTTCAGTATTTGTCGAAGGCATTTATTTACGAACACCTGTGTAACTTCATTTTGATTTTTCCTGTTTGCTTCCATGTCTCGCACCCATATAGTAGTACCGATTTCATACACGAGTTGAACATTCGTATCTTGGTCTTGCGTGACAGGGCGGAAGTATTCCAGACTTTGTTTAACATGTTGTATATGTATGTCTGGCTTTATTAATACGTTTGCTTATATCTTGCTCTGTCCTACATGTTTTTGTTACTGTGCAACCAAAGTATACGAAATTGTCTACATCTTCTATTATTATATTGTTGATGCATATATTGGTGTAGTTATTCTCGGGTTGAGTCTCATTGCCTTGGTTTTCCTAATGTTTATCTTGAGGCCAACTGAGTTTACCTGTTAATCCCCATTCGTGGAGATCTGTCAACCCCCACCACCTCCAATTCGTGTTCAGCGACCCCGAAAACTTTCTAGGACATGTTTCCAACGATCTTTATGAACGTCGAAAAATTTGCCAATTTAAGCGGCCATATTAGCTCCGCCATCTTCGGAATTTTAAAAAACTAATAAAACATTTATAATCAATGACTCCAAACACAATTTTGAGTAAATTAACAGAGTTAAAATTATTACAAGAGACTTGTTCAGCAGATATGGTCCGCCATTTTGAAAATCCAAGGACGCCACAAAAATGCCATACGACATTAAAAAGTAGACATGTTAACGAAAATTTTAAGCCCAAAAAAGTTTATTTATCTCAAAAAAATGAAATGTGCAAGGAAGAAGTGGCCGATTTGACAGAGAATGTCCCATATATAAAATAACACTCAATTTCAAACCAAACCTCGAAAGCGAAAACCTCGAAAATCGCATAAAATATCAATAATCCCGATGTACATACTTGTAGTTAGGTGATATTTGGGTCAATGGTGATCGATTTTCTAAGCATATATCAGTATCTAATTTATTTGAAAATGCGACAAAACTTAACCATCTTAACACCTTCGTAGTGTAATAGGCTTTGGCATTAAAACGTCATATTTTTTGTTTGCAAAAAACGCAAACAAGATATGTGTAGTATAAGTTAAAATAGTAAAGAAAAAGGATTCGATTTATTGCATACGTTAACATTTAAATCAGCAGGCGCCACTGCGTTTAGTAAATACATTTTGTTAAAAAGACGGTGTTATTAAAATATTGGTGGTTTGGCGTCTATTGGAGGGAAGGGGGGGGGGGACTAAAGTTGGCAGATTAATCTACCAGCTCCATAACCGTCCAGTAGGGTGCACATTACGTAAGCTGTTCTAGTCATGTATCAGGCAGCTGCGTGATGGGTACAATTGTGCAAGGGGTAACCTGATCACAATTCGCAAGTGTACGTGCTGCCTCCCCTTAACTGGAACCATTAGGCAGAATGTGGCCTTTTGGGGACAGGCTAAAGTAAGGTACTGAAGGAGAAACCCTTGACAAAAACCCTAATCTAAGGTGGAACAGCATATGCCGAAGGATGAATGGCTATAGGTTAATCAGTCCAAATATGTAGACTCAGCATACCAGGCACCTTCCAGTTTTACTTAGCCTTCCTCTAGTAAAACTCGCATACAAATTTGGCTTGGCCAGCAACCACTGTAATAAATAATGCATTACGCAATCTTATCTGAAATAAATGATATTACGCAGTTCATTTTTCATTATTTTCCTTAATCAGTTAACTAAATATTAAAACAGTTTATATATAGAACAAAACCTTGATTTTTTATTAACGGTTCCGATAATGAGTCTGTATACATAACATCATAGCCAACCTATAATAGGTCACAGGTTAATGCGAACGTACAGTTTGCATATTAGCTGAGTTCCAATTATGAGTATATACAAACTACTCACAAGTATACTTACATACTCGCTACCACTCATGGTGTAGATATCTTTACAGGGTATGTATTTATATATTCCGAATGGTTCACAAACTTTAAATATTTACACAATTTATGATTAAGTGGCAGTCATGTGACTAGTTGTTTATAGATAAAATTTTCATTACAACTCAAAAGTTGCGGGAGTTAATTTTATCTCAAAATTTTGAAGTTTATAAAAATAAATTCATATCTAAAATCTTTACAGGCGGACAATAATACTTTAGAATCGAAAAATTAATTTTTTAACGCACAGTAACTTAAATTCGTTATTGCTTATCGATAATATGGCAACGCTGTTTAATCTTAATTTGTCGAACAATTCAAAAAACGGTGGTTCCAGGTTTCAACCAATTAACCAATTTGAAAATTCAGTCTTTACAGACAGTGGACAAATTTCGGCATATCCGAGACTATTGGAAAGTTGAATCAATCGATTATCGATTCCTTGTCGAGGAAAGTTGATACCAGTATTTTAACCACTGGATTATCGACAACTGCACGCAAGCTTTTGAAACTGTCGCCCGTCGCTAGAAATCGTATAGAGTTAAAGTTAACCGTCCTTGTGGCGAAATGGCTTTTCTCCATTTCGTGTCTCGTTTTATAATGTATAGCGGTTTTTTTTACAGCAGAGACTCAAAATTCTCTGATGACATCCTACAAAATTTTTTAAACAACCCAGAAGGCTCTTTTAATAAATCTAACAGCAAATGTGTGCCGCTATATCAACGCGATATTTCGATATGGTACAAAACGAGATATGGTACAAATCGCGATATTTCAAAACGCGTTAATTTTTATAATTTTTTTTTGAAAAATTTCTGGAATTTGGCCGATTGGGATGAAACTCGTTTATTTCTTAACCGATTATGCGATTATGAAGAATGTGTCAAGTGCGGTGGAGATGGCATTTTAAAATGATTTTTTGACTATGTTCTAGAATCTAGTCAGATATAGTAGTAGGATATAACTACACTATGGCATATTTCAAAATACCATATTTTAAAACTTGGCCATTGTTAACCGACTAAGATGGAATCCGATAAGTATTTTGGAAAAGGGATCCTAAAATAAGTTTGCTAAAATCTGGTTTTCCCAACATATCTTCGTAAACAAAATAATCCGTAAAGGGAATAAAATTAAAAACAATCATTACAAACATAAAATAAAAAATATAAAGGGCTGAAACCTCATGAGGGGAACTATGATCTTTGGTGCCTTCAATGGGGATAGCATTCACCTGTGTCATAAAGTTGGTGTGACTGTTTTAACAGAATTGATTTCTATTTTAACCAACATTTATTTACTTGTACAACAACAGCAAAACAGGTCAAAAGCTTTAGTAACATGGATACAGGCATCCAATTTAACACGAAAAATCGTACTCTAAAAATTTATACCGAAAGTAGTATAAAAAATTATACTGATATTTCTAACCTCGTAATATATTCCAGAGCTTTATCCAAAACTCATTTTAGAATCCCATTTCCCATGTCAAATTGCAACATAATCGGTTGAGAAATAGCCATATAATAGCCATGACTATATTCCAGAACTTCATCCAAACAACATTTTAGAATCCCATGTCAAACACACATTTCAAATTTCATAATAATCGGTTGATAAATAGGCAAGTTCCATCATATAAAAAATTGGTTAACTACTCACTACATCCTAATCCAACCCCGACTCAACTCCAACTCAACTTCAACCCATCACGCAAATTGACCCCTAACTTAACCTTAAATCAATTCCATAATATTTGCTTTGTTACTGGATTTTGTTATCTACATTATATTGTGTTTATATGTTATAGAGACAACATGTACACATCGATACGTGGCCTGCTAAGCACATCGAAAATTATACGAAAACATCTATTTTCCTATATGTGGGTTGGTGGCTTTAGTATTATGTATAATGCGATTTTTTTTTTGTTTTTTTTTTTAGCCATGAGCTACACAACGCAAAATTTTCTTGAATTCGAATCAAATTGGATTCTTATACTTTGTATAATCGAGTAAATTTGAATCGAATCAGAAACTATCATATGTAATACAGTGAGGTCTCGTTATAGTGAATATCGATTTAAAAAAATTGAAATTTCGCAATGAAATTTTTATTCGCCAAAGTGTAAATTGTTATATGTGAAAATGTATTATGGTTAATAAGGAAATAATTGATTGAATAGCGGTGATTCCGTCTACCTCGTTGCAGGTGAGTAATTAATGCCACAGAGGGTTTGATTGAACAGTTAATTCATGTTGCAATTAATTAATTATTTTAAATTTTTTTTGTTTCGATCAGCCTCATCGGAAAGTCCACACCAGTAATAATTACTATATGATATTAACTATAAATTGATATACACACGATTCTGAAATATAAGATTAAATTTATATATAGTTACATTTAGCATTAAAAATTTATAATTACGATTAATCGAAACTTTAATATTATAAAATCAATTTGAACGTACGTGTTAGTTGGAACTATTTGTTTCTCGCTTTTATTTTCATTTTTTTAATTACATGAAAACAAGTTACCATGCAGTCACGGTATTTAGAAGCCTTGACTGAACAAGAAATCCAATTAGAACTTCTAATTAGAAATATTGAGGTGGAGGATACTGATTGGCTAAATAAGTTACAAGCTCAAATCGAAGAAGAAGAAGACAATCCTTCCTTCAAGCCTTCTAAACACCACGGTTCAGACTTACAAACTGAGTTCAAACTTTGTTGTGAAGCAGCCATCTCATTCCAAAAATACATTAGTGAAGCGGATAGTCTTGAAAAACTGAAGGTATTAAATTATCGAATTCGTCAATGGACGGACAGAACATTGAGATTGAAAGGTTGTTTTACTCCAGACATACATAGAAGCTGACCAAGTTAGTGCAAAATGGAGTAGAAACCATGCTTTATGTGAACAAAATATCGCAGTGCAGTTAAACACTAGTCAGTCGGACTTATCTTTGACGAATCCGGATAGGCTCGATTTCAATTTGGAATTAAAAACGCGGGACTTAAAGGTTGATCAACCTCCACAGTATATTTCGCCTCATTCCTCTCCAAAAAAATCGAATGCGTTATTGGCTCCAAAAGACAGGAACAGCGTATCTTGGTCTTTTCCTGATGCAACGGGAGGAACAGAATTTCAGCAGCTTCCACCACAGCAATTTAACCCTTTAGGAAATGTATCTAATATGGTTACAGTTAGCAATATGTATAGTACTCCGTATAGCATATTCAAATCCCTATACCTAGAACCGATTGCGGTACCCCAAGTTAGTATCGCTACTTCAGGAGTGACTACGCCACATCATTTTCAGAATATCGTACATTTAATACTCCTTATAATCACTACAATCCTAAATGGAATATTACATTTTCGGGGGCTCCAAATGACATGGAGGTTACGGATTTCGTTTTCCGGTTGGAATCTTATGCTCGAAGAGACAGGGTGTCCTTCGTTGATCTGGAACCACGATTTTTGAAAGGTGCGGCTGAAAAATCGTTTTGGTCTTATTTGAAAAAAACTCCTAAGGCAAATTATAATGTCATTCGAGAAGCTATGTTAAGCCGATTTCGTAGCCACATTACCGATCGCGAAATGCGTCGAGTAATCGAAACTCGGAAACAGAAAAACCGTGAAACGTTTCATGAGTATCTTCTCGAAATGGAGTGCCTTAATAGCCGGTTACAAAGTGGGTTTCATGACAGTGAATTTTTAGAGATTATCCGGGATAATATGGATCCAGCATTACAGAGTGCCACCCTATCTTCTGCTATCAGATCGATAGACGAACTACGAATCATATGTCAACGTTATGAAAAGCTTTGGCTAAACTCTGGGCATGATCCCCGACAACATAACGGAACCAAAATTTCGAAGAACCCCAAACATCAGTGAAATAAACCGGAACAATGTAGATATCGAGGCGATTCCAGTACCAATTCCCCAACCGGCGGAATCATCACATAGTCATGCAAATTTGGAAGCATTTGGGGTTAGTAAACAAAATTTAGAAAAAAACAGAAATAGGTGAGAGAGCATCCGAAAAGCCAGTAAATTTTCTAATTTGCTGGAATTGCCAAGATTTGGCCCACCGGTATCAAGACTGCCCCATTCCTATCCAGAAAATATTCTGCTTTGGGTGCGGAAAACCTGACATAATTAAGCCAAATTGTTTATTTTGTAAGTCAAAATTATTGGTGGGAAACCGTTCTCCGGTCGCGAACAAATCGGGTGCCTTGCGTCCGGCAAATACTGTTTCAAATCCGAATATGACAATTCCGACTCCGGATGACAAAAAGGATCCGAAATAATAATTACAACTAATCAATTAAATTCTACACCTTACACTACCTCCAACGCAAATATATCGAACGTCACAAACTACCAGGATATTACCACACAAACTGAAGAAAATTGTTTCGAACCAATTTCGCAGATATACAAACCCTCCGATGTACCTAAACGGCTTCTTCGAATCCGTATTTATTGGAAAAAGCGTAAAACTAATCACCAACTTTGTGCAAGTAGCATTATCTTTGATAAGGCTGACCCGCTTCCGCATGTAAAAATAACTATTTTCGGAAAAACTCTTCTCGGATTACTGGATAGCGGAGCATCTATCAGTGTCTTAGGAAGAGGGGCTGAAGTGCTTATAAATAGAGCTGGAGTTTTGATTAATAAGTTCACTTCTTACGTGAAGACAGCAGATGGATCTAAAAATAAAATTCTTGGCTTTATCGATCAGCCAATCACATATAATGGTACCACAAAGTCGGTAAGATTGTACATTGCTCCAAGTTTGGAAGGACAACTTTACTTAGGCATAAACTTTTGGCAGGCGTTTTCCATCGCACCTTTGGTTATTAATAGTTTAGCTAAGACCACTGAATCAGACAATAAAAAACATGTCCTCACAGACGAGCTAAACCGAGAGCTAGAGCTTATTAAAAATTCTTTTCCGTCTTTTGATAAGCAAGGGCTTGGTAAAACCCATCTGCTAGAGCACGAAATTGA
The DNA here is from genome assembly GCA_963556165.1 of Tipula helvola. NCBI lineage: Eukaryota > Metazoa > Arthropoda > Insecta > Diptera > Tipulidae > Tipula > Tipula helvola. Next base: position 366,492,091 of record OY744481.1, read on the forward strand.
CGTGGGCGATAATTTACCAGTAAAACAACGTCATTATCCAGCTTCGCCAGCCATCCAGAAACTAATCTACAATGAACTAGATCGGATGATAGATATGGGGTTATCGAGGAAAGCAAAAGCGCTTGGTCCTCTCCAGTAGTTCTGGTCAGAAAACAAAACGGGAAAGTCAGACTTTGCCTTGACTCCCGAAAAGTAAACTCGCTTACAAAAAAGGACGCCTTTCCTCTTCCAATTATTGATGGTTTGTTGGGCAACAGGTTATCAGAGACTAGATTCATCACCGGAATTGATCTTAAAGATGCCTTCTGGCAAATTCCGCTTGAGAAAAATTCTCGCGAAAAAACTGCTTTCTCTGTGCCAGGTAGGCCTTTGTATCAATTCTGTGTGATGCCCTTTGGTCTTTGTAACTCCCCAAAAACCATGTCAAGATTGATGACGAAAGTAATACCACATGAGTACCACGACCGTATCTTCGTCTACTTAGACGATTTATTGGTAATTTCGGCCACCATTCAAGAACACGTTCAACTGTTAAGACTTGTGTCAACTTGGTTAAAGAACGCTGGTCTTACAATAAATGTGGAAAAATCTCGGTTTGTGATGCGAGAACTAAAATATATTGGCTATATAGTGGGTGATGGTGGCCTAAAAACTGATCCAGGCAAGATTGAAGCGATACTGGAATTTCCGGCACCCACCTCAACTAAGCATATACGTCGCCTATTGGGTATGACTGGTTGGTATCAGCGTTTTATCTTTAACTACACCACCATAACTGCCCCTATCACCAATCTTTTGAAAAAAGGAACTAAATTCAAATGGACTGATCAGGCTCAAAGTGCTTTCGATAAGCTAAAATTCCATCTTACCAATGCACCTGTGCTCACCAACCCCGACTACACGAAACCCTTTGCTATTCGTTGTGATGCCAGTACGTCAGGAGTTGGTTGTGTTTTATTCCAGTATACACAGGATGGGCAGGAGAGACCTATACCGTTTGTTTCTAAAAAATTGAATTCAGCACAGAAAAATTATTCAATTTCAGAACTCGAGTGTTTGGCCGTGATAATCAGCATTAAAAAATTTAGACCGTACATTGAGGGTTTCGCCTTTAAAATAATCACGGACCATTCGAGTCTGAAATGGCTCATGTCGCAGAAGGACCTGAGTGGCCGCCTCGCAAATTTATATACTTTAACCTTACACATAATTAGTAAGGATTATTTGAATGGTTAAAAAAGTGAATTATATTTAACTATTTTCAAATTTTCTAAAATTTACTTAAATGAATTTATTTATCAATAAAATTTTATTTTGGTAATATGGTTCTCTAAAATTGTTGTGTTATTATTACTGGTGTGAGAAGGAAGATGTGGCTGACCTGAATAAATTTTCCCAGAGTAATAATTTGTTCAATGACCCATATTCCAAATGTGCAAATAAGTAACCCTCCCGAGCCGAAATGAGCACACCCTTTAATTTTCTGGGAAGCACATTTGGACGGTCATTACACGTTATTCATTTGAATGGCCTCAAATAAAACGAAACATCTTACAACTCTATGCTAAGACGATTTCTAAATATATCGACAAAGCATCACAAAATTTGAATATAATTTGGGAAATATCAAGAATTTCGAAATAATCTCGAACTAGTATCTTGAATATTCTTCAAAGTTTCCAAATATCGAACTATCCATAAGTATGTAAAATCAAAGGAAATTCTATTTATTATCACCGCCATGTAAAACGTATTTATCCGGGACATTCTTGAATAATGGCAAATAGCCCATAGGAAATCGGAGAAATATCGAAATTTCAATATAACCATTTAGATTTATGTATATGTGTAACTCTGCAAGTTTTCACAACTTAAACCTTTAGTACAGGACATTGTCTTACAAAATTCGAATAAATTCGAGAATCTTTAAAAATCTCGAATAATCCTAAGAATGTCGAAAACCTAAGAAATGTATAATAAAACGCGGGATAATCTCGGTTACCCCAGAAAAATTCGAAAAATCTCTATATTAAGTGAATCTCGATTGATCTCGAACAATTTTAATAATATCGAAGAATCTGGATATTTATGAATAATTTCGAAAAGACTGTACAAATCTAGAAAACCCACGAAAATTTTGAATAATTCTGAAAACTAATAAATAATAAGTGCTTTCCATTGCTTTTCTATACTAATGCTACTATGGCTAAACTTAACAAAACGATATGCAATAAGAATAGAACCCTCGGATCTTATCAGTAATTTTTTAAATATCGAACAATCTTATTCTTCGAATAGGCCGTAAAATTCTCAAGTAACATTGAGCTATCAAATACACCCTAAATTCTCAAATATACTCGAATAATCTCGAAAATCTCAAATAACCTGACTGTTTCGAAACACAGAATCACCAATTAAGTCTGAAACATCACGCATCTCATTATCATTAAAAAGTGATCAAAAGATGAAATCTGAGACAAGCGGATATGAAATCGGAAAGCCGGAATTTCCAAAGTCAGGAGAACCCCACCAAAAACATCTAAGAAAAAAGTCATCACTAGTTGCAAAATTAAGTTGGTATTTGCATTTTTCTTATATTTAAAATAATTTTTCAAAATAAACCGGTAAATTTCATTTTTATTAACTGTTTACTGTTAATCAAAAGATCCGGTAAATGAGAAACTATAAGTCGAGCGAAAGCTAATTGGTTATAGAAGCTGGCTGGTTTGGCTCAAGTGAGGGAAACAAGAATTTATTTTCAGTATAGGGGTTAGGTATTTTTCTAGTTTCTTCTTGATTTTTATGAACATGACAATGATACTTCGCAAGCTGCTAACACCAGCAAAGCAAGTTACTATAAGCTCCTTTTTACACATCAGATTATCCTTTTTCAAATCTTTAACAAATTCAACCTTTTCTAATCAAAACTGGATTTGTAAAAGGTTGAATTTATTTGGCTAAAGGCTTAATTTGATTTGTATAAGGTTGAATTTTAAAGGCAAATGGAGAAACTTGGAGGTATGCAGAACGTACTCGTATAATACAAATAAATCAACCCAGTAAATAATAAAATCGTTGTCCTTTCAAGTCGAAAGCTTTGATTTCAAACGAGTTTATATGTAGCTAATTTTCTTCTAAATTTAAATATCTGGCAGAAGATAATGGTATTTTTATTTCAATGGAGTCAGGACCGAGAAGAAATGGTTGAGCATGTTTTAAGAAAATATTTAACAGCATCATGAACGATTTTTTTTAAATATTAGACCAACGCCTTTTCTTAAAATTTGCTGGAAATCCAACAAATTCGTAAACGAAGGTTCTTCTAAACATCTTTTTTATCATTGAGAGTTGAAATAAATGGTTGGACTTAAAAATTCGTAGTTGGTATTAGTGTAAAAAAGTTCTGTTTTAATATTTTGCGACTGTGACATTAAAAAAGTTACATAATTTTTTAATTTATTTTTTAAACTTAAATAATTAAATGTATAGTAATAATATCGTTATGTAAAGAACTTTGTTAGTTCAAATTAATTAATTAATTTAGATTACAGTAATAAAATAGTAATTACTTTATTAATAAACTTAACTTATATGTAAACCATGCGATTTTGTTTATAAATTAAAAATAGGCCACATACAATTACGATCGATAATAAAACAACAAAAACTATTAAATACACTTTTATGTCATACAATTGAAAGAAAGAAAATTCAATTTGACTAATTATGACCGATTCCATATTAATCAATTTATTTTCAATTAATCCATCATCATAATCATTTTGCGTCACATTAACGACGATTACATTGTTACGGGCCGTCTCTCTATCATTTAATGTTTGCAAAATATCATTTAATTTGGTTTTTAACAAAACATTATTGATTCGAATTCCATTTATTATTTGCATATTTTGAGTCACATTCAAATCTTTTGTAATATTAGTGCATTGAATACCTCGAATATTGGTGCCCACGTTAAATTTATGTTCGCTCTCGTCATCGATATTAATTTTTAATTTTTGTAATTTTGTTAGTACCGTAATTAAATCTGCACATATCCAATTATTTTCCGATATATCGACCGTATTTAATTCCGGAAATAAATAGTCGAATTCATTAAATGTTTGTGAATGCAAATTATTATTGTTTAATTTTAAATTTTTTAAATTTTCCAATTGTGATATTGCATTGAAATTGATATAATTTAAATTATTTGACGATATATCTAACGTTTCTAAATTGCGTAATTCGGAAAATAATTCGATATCGGATTCAGACAGGTTAGACGATTTTAAAATTAAAGTTTTTAAATTGGTTAATGTGCTAAAAATGTTGGAATCACCGTTTTTTGGATTGTTCGACAAATTAAGATAAGATAGCGTTAACATATTGTTGACAAAGTTAAAATTAATTAATAAATTATATTTTAGTGATAATGAATTTAAATTACTTTGATTAAAAAATAAATTTTTCGACTCCAATTTATTATTGTCCGCCTGCAAAGATTTAAGATATGAATTTATTTTTAGAAACACGAGCTCATTTTTATTCAATATAATTTGCTCAATACTGGTTAAATCGCTAATCGAGAAATTTACGATTTGATTAGAATCTAAATTTAACAACGACAAGTACGCGGGGAACATACTCGTCGACTCAATTTTTATATAATTATGTGATAAATCAAGCTTTTTTAAATAATTTAAATTTTTAAATACTTTGCTATTAATAGTTTCGATTTGATTATAGGACAAATCGATTATCTCTAAATAGTTGGCTGAATCAAATACTGCATCTTTTAGTTCGGTTACTAAATTATGCGATAAAATTAATTCAATTAAATTAGAACTATTTTCAAACGTTAACTCCGTAAAGATAACCACTTGACTGCCACTTAAATCTATGTTACGTAAATGTTCAAGATTTGTAAATATTTCATTTGGCATATATGTCACTTTTGAATTTATGAACTTTAAGTTTGTGATGTTGACTGTTTCATAGGTAGGGTCGAGTATAAATGTATCAGCTATCTCTAATTTTGACGTGTATGCATCGATTGTACAAAGCTGTAGCAACCCCAAATTAGTCTCGCGACATTTGAACTTGTTACACGTCACATTGCATATTAATAATAATAATAAGACACCAAAAACAACTAATAGACTGAAATGATTAATTTTTAATTAATATTTTGAATTTTTTTTTTTAATAAATAATTACTTTATCATTTTAAGCTCTGCTCTTTTAGCACATGAACTTTTTTCTACTTGAACTGTTTATTTTAATACTGAAAAAAATATTTATCACTCGTTCTATATATACCCCCGTAACTTGTTTTTGTTAATTTATTTACATGTATTATAAATAAATATATAGGTATGTATTTTGTTATATTGTAATAAAATCGATAGCGATTTAAAAAGCAAATGGATGGCACATGATTTTAAATTTTTAAAATACTGGGGGGAGGGGGGAGGGCTGAGATAGCAGCAAAAAAAAGCATAATTTACCCAGAGTCTACACTATGCAAATCTACTGATATTTTCTATCATGATATAAATTTTATCAATTTATGTGTGTGTAGGTATATAGGTATTATACGCATTTTGACACTATTAGCAAATTATCAGGAGGCTATTTCACATAATTTTTTATAGTAAATTATTATGAAATGTCATAAAAAATTAATGTTTGAGATTATGTTTTGCCATTTGAAATTGTTCTCGCAAGCTGAAACATCGCAATATAACAAAAAAATCATAACCTAAATACAATTTTTTGTCTTTTAATACCGAAAGTACAGTGCGATTAATCAACTTGTACCGCAAAAATAAGTTTTATTGAAGATAACTCATAAAAATTACAGACGGGTCGACATAAAAACTTCTGTTTTACAACAAATAGCGGACGAAATAAACGTAAATGTTGAAGGTGTAAATAAAAAAATAAGGAATCTACGAAATACATATCGTCGTGTTCAAATAAGAGTATTACATACATCTACAAATCATTAATTTTTTGGAGTGGCAAGACACATTTTTAATATTAAATTTGGCTTAATTTTTATTTAAATAAAATTCGTGGAAAGGACTTTATTTACCTATAAAAAAATTAAGCCAAAATTAGCATTAAAGACTTCAAAGAATCTCCAAAACAATTAGCTATTTGTAGATGTAATATATGTATATACATACTCTTATTTGGATATGACGAAACTTCTAGACACGCAGAATTCTTCTTTTTTTTAATTTTTCTACTATTAGTAACTTTAAGAAAATAACTGTTTAGAAATGTTTCGAATGTACCCATTTATATGTCATTTAAGTAACTACATTTATGCCAAATTTTAAATTTTTTTATCAATTATTACCAAAGTTATAAAAATTCGAATTTCAAAAATACATGTGTTTTCCCAAGTAAAACTTTCGTCGCCTTGGGGGTCGGGTTAACGTTAATATTATAAGAGCTAAACATTTACAGGAATTTTTTTTTTACCTATTTAGAAGAATTGTAGGAGGCGTACCGATTAAAATTCAAAAATAACCCTTATAAGGACCCTTATATATATATATATATATATATATATATATATATATATATATATAATCATTTTTCATGAAAAATTATTCAAAATCTATAATAATTAATAAGGGGAAAGATAACCTAGGTTGCACCCTAAGTATAAACCTACTAATTATTTTTTAACCTAAGCACAAGTGACAAGAGTTAAAAGCAACTAATTTTAATTTTGGACAAATATTTGTCAATACATTGTAAAAAACTTATGCAAACATAAAATTGCTGATAGAAAATATCAGTGAATTTGCATAGTGTAGACGGCGTGATAGTCGTCTGAATATTTTAACATATTAAGCGATTCACGAGCACTTTTCTTAAAGGGCCGAATTCATTGAGGTTTCGGGTATATTCTGTGTGACTTACAAAATATTGTATCTGCAATTTTAGAGACATATTTGTCTGAATATTTTAACACAAGCGATTCACGAGCACTTCTCGTATACGGCCAGGTTCACTGAGGTTTCGGCTGTGTTCTGTATGACTTGCAAAAAAATTATATTAGGAATTTTTGAGATATAGTCGTTTGAATATTTTAACATAAGCGATGGATGGGGAAGGAGGAGCAGAGCGACCTCCCGTGTGCCCATGAAAGTTACCGAAGCCGTTAGCGTCTCCAATTCTAAGTTAAATTGGAAAAAGATGGCCGCTGCCAAATAAGCACAGTTTTTTCTTTCGTGATTAAATAAAATAAAATTAAATTAAATAGTTAAATTTTTAGTTGCAAATTAAATAAATATTGTTTAATTAAGAAATTAAATAGTAATTAAACTTGTTTAATGAAACAGTTAATAGTGTATTAACATTGAAACTTTAATTTTGTTAGTTACTATTTTCGGTGTGAACGTTCAATGATTTCTTGTGTATAAGTTTTGTTTAACGAACTAGCCATATATTGGTAACCAAAGTAACATTTCTCTGATTGGCAGCTTGGCACGTAATATATATGAAACGAACATAAACAGTCATTTATCCTACCTAAAGTGGTATGCCAGAATGCAAGCGACTCCGTTACACAAAAATAAATACTGAAACATAATTGTTTAAATAAAGAAATTAAAAATTATTCGTACTTGCTTAATTGAACAGTTCTTACTGCACTAACAAAAAGTCTTACAGTAAGCAATACGTTGTCTCAATCCGTTACATCGAATTCATCTCCAGTTTTAGCCGTTAGTGAGTGATAATCCTGTATCTAATGACATGGAAGCCAAAATTGATGCAATTTCTGTAATTCTGGAAAAAATAAACTCAACACAGGATCCAATGCTTGAACAGCTGCTGCAAGTAGAAGAAGACAAAAAATTATTAAAATTGGAAAACGAGAAACTCAAAAAAGAACTGGATGTCTATGCATCCTATAACAAAGTCAACTGAGAAGAGAATTAAATCAACAGACGGACTTCCGCAGCTCGAAAATAATACCTTCGAAAATAAGCATCTTCCGCAAGATATGTGAAAAAATTTCCGCTGTTGATCTCATTACACAAGTTGAACAAATTAAACAGTTAAATGCTCCTAGAAATTATTCTGCTAAACCAAACTCCACAACGAACAACCTATCAGACGAACAACCTACATATCGAAATCACCCACTAATACTCATAAAATTTAAGTCACTGGATGAAAAAAGAGAATTTTTGGAAAAACAGAAATTATTTGGACCACTTTTTTACAATAAAGCCACTCAACAATTTAACAACACTGAAGATCATGACCACCAACACATTTTCTTTAGAGATCATCTAACGTCTTATCAACGTAGTCTCTATAAAGCATCGTCCACATTTAAAGCAACAAATAACTTTAAATATCTTTGGGTTAAAAACAATAATATTCTCATCAGAAGAGTTGACCAATCTAAAGTTATCACAATCAAATCATTCAACAATTTGCTTGATATCCAGAAAGTCATCATATAAACACCGTTTTTATAATTTTATAACTTATTATTTACACTCTTCTTATTTGTATTTTTTTATAATTTACATATATTATTATTGTTTTCGTCTTTTTCATATTTTTTATTATCTATTTTTTCAGTCAATAATGAACTCTGTAGAGGACAGTTATACTAGAGCAAATATTACGTACAGCACTAGCCTTCAAACACTTCACACCGGTGAGGAATCGTTTAATACTTTATATTTAAATATGCGAAGCTTACACAATAAATTTGATGATGTTCAAATTCTCCTAACTACATTTCCGCATGATATTGAAACATGGTTTAACAAGAATGATGAGAAATTTTTTAACATACCAAATTATGAGATTTTTGTTTCGAATCGTACATCTGGAAGAGCGGGTGGAACTTGTATATCCAAATACTCTGGAAATTTAATATTTGAAGAAGAATTCGAGGGAAGTAGTTACCTAGTTATAAACATATTAAAATATAATTTTCAACTAATTGCAATTTACAGATGGAATCAGTCTAACATATCAATAATTTTATTGATAAGATTGAACATTTACTCCATTCTTATCCGAAAAGCATAGTAATAGGAGACTTTAATTTAAATTTAGTAGATAACTCAAATTCCGTTAAAAAATATCGCGATTCAGTAACTTCCTCAGGTTTTACATTTCTAAATAGTCTGGACCCGCAGTTTACTACATAGAGTATCTAATACGATATCAAATTATATTGATCATATCTTCACTGACATTCTTGATCAAGAATACAAAATGGTATACTTGGATTCGTCACTCATAGTGGCTGGACTTTAGACATTAATAATCATAAGATAACTGAACATTCTAAAATAGCCAGTTGTTTTAACTCCTATACTTCACCCAAATTTCAAGTAATTATTTCAATAATCTGACATTATCTTATAATTTAGACTTTAACTATATCGTTGAATCAGCACTTGATCTTTTTGAAGTGACACAAGCCGAAATAAAGACATATATAAGTGAACTTAACATCAATTCTGCCGTTGGAATAGACTCGATTTCTGCTAGGTTCGTTAAAAAGTATAGAGAACTGCTAACTCCAGTCATTACCAAATTTACAAACAATATATTTGCCACCGGGGTTTTTCCTTCCTCATTGAAGCAAACTAAAGTTACGCCAATATTTAAAGAAGATAGTAGGACGGTTATAAATAACTATAGACCTATCTCAGTCCTGAATTCAATATCAAAAATTGTAGAAAAGGCTATTCTTGAACGAATGACGCGTTTCTTGGACACTAATAGTATCATTGATAAATGTCAATTTGGGTTTCAGAAAAAATCAAACACAACTGCGGCGTGCATATAGAATTCACTGATTTCGTCAGTAAATCAATAGATAAAAAATTTCATGTATCTTGTATTTTTCTTGATTTTTGTAAAGCTTTTGATATGGTTGACCATACAATTCTTTTGCTAAAACTCGAAAAACTCACTTTATCACCTGTCCAATTAGATTTATTTAAATCGTATTTAATCGGTAGAAGTCAAAGTGTAACCATCTCAAACACATGCAGTACTTTTCAACTAACAAGAAGTGGTGTACCTCAAGGATCCATATTAGGGCCTTTATTATTTATTATCTTTATCAATGACATAGCAAAGTTGAAACTGCACGGTAATCTGCAACTTTATGCAGACGATACCGTTCTTAAATATGCAAACACTTGTCTCAATCATTTGTTTTTAGACATGCGCAGCATGATTTGGACGTTATATATGAGTGGCTTCAGAATAATCGTCTAGTTCTTAACGTAGATAAAACTAAATATATATTATTCCAAAACAAACTACTGGAAGTAAGTGTGCTACAGAACCTGCAAATAAATTACGGAGGTAAAAATATCGAAAGAGTAAAAACATACAAGTACTTGGGATTAATCATCGATTCCAATGACCATGATCTATTATTCGTACCATCGATGACCATGATCTATTATTCGTACATACATCCACAATTTACATATCTCAACACTATTTGGAGTGGTTGCTCGAACAGTGACAAAACTAATCAGCTCTTCATTCTGCAGAAGCGAGCCATAAAATTTATAAATAACTTGCCAAGATTGTACCTCACAGCTCTTCTGTTTAGTAATTATAGAGCATTCATAAGTTTACCTGCTCTTGCAAATGTCGAACTTATGTTAATTATCCATAAAATCGTAAATAACAGAATTAAACATAATTTTCTACTAAGTCATGTTTCTGACAGACACCACTATCCTACAAGTAGAAGATCACATCTGCAAGTCGAGTTTTTTGCTACCGGTATGGGATCAAATAATATACTGCACAGAGGTATCACCAAATTTAATAACCTACCAAAAAAATATAAAGTATCAAACGGACTTCCTCATCTTCAAAAAAGAAGTTAAACAATTTTTTATGGATAAGCTGTGTTTTGCTATTTAAACGTACATGTAATATAATCGTTCAGCTGCTCAGTTAATTATTATTGGATTCATTTATGAAATAGTTGTTATACGTTAAATCATGGTTTATCCTATATATTCAAATCTTATTTAATCAATATTTGGCTATATTTAAATTGTATTAAATTGTATATACTTAGGGCATAATTATGTAGTTCTAAAAATTGTTCTTAATGGTGGAGGGTCACTTACAAACATTTGTTAATTTGCGTTGCTAAAAGCTAAAAGGCAATTATATTTTCTAAAAGAATAAATAAAAAAACAAAATTAGGGGTTGACCACGTATCACTAATACATGTCATTAATAGATTCCGAAGATTCCCAACAAATGAAACTTATTAAAGAAATTATTTCATTTTTTCGGGCTGACAGTTAAAAATGTCACAATAGTTACTAGTGATAGTAAATCCTGTCGCTACACTGACATTTTTTCGGGCTGAGAGTAAAAACTGTTGCGATAGAGATAGTTTGGTATTGTCATCGCGTTTTTTCGGGATGAGTTTCAGGCTAGCTTCACATACATATTTTAGTGGTCTTGTAAAAATAACAAATATGGATGTGGCCTCCATGAATCAAGTAGAAACTGTACAAATGAGCCGAAATTAGGGAATTAGTGATTTTCCCAAATAGAATTCCAACGCTTGCTGACTGGCGGTTAAAATATTTCGTATGTAGTTTTATATGGTCAAACATGTGTTTGAATGTTTCATTAAATTGTTAATTTTAAATTAATTTTAAAATTTGATATTTATTATTAATCGCAACATACTTAATTTTATTAATCAAAAAAAAAAAGTAGGGGGACATCCACTAATTTTGACAAGAAACTTGTATTTGTATACATGATTTTACTTGTTTTTGCATGTAAAAAAAAAAAAATAATCAGCGCTGCCCAAGCGGGGGGACAAATGAACTAAAATCGTTATTGGGAAAGTCCCTCATTGGTCCAAAAAAAACAAACTACGATTTTAAATTTTTCGCATTGAATTAATACGGAAATTCAAGTTACAATTTTTAGCACTATCATTTTACGTTATTCTAAACACTAACAAACCTTAATTTTAGATGTTCCCCAGTTCAAAGTCCTCTCTTTTATTTTAAAGAAATATTTCTAAAGGAACGACACTAAATGACAGGCTGTTACTTATAGGTACTTATTTTGACAGCAACACAAAATATATTATTCATGGGTGAACTTCATTATAGGCTACATTGACAAATTTACATCTTTAAAAGTGGGAAAACTAAAAATGCAAAACCTAACAAATTTTTAGCGGCTTTTACTTTGAATTAATATCATTATACCGATATTCGATAACATCAAGTACATCCAAAACTCAAGTGTCTCTTTTGATAAGGTACACAATAATTTTAAATGACATTAAAATGATTGTGTATACATTTGAAAGTAATGTAGGAGTAGTGACACAAGAGTTTTGGAGGTAATGCATGTATGTGTGGTATATGAACATAAAATTATGGACGTTTAAATAAACGAAAAAATTAACATAGGTACAACAAAAATAAAAAAAAATGATATTTTCTTATTTCCTATTACAAAATAGAAAGGCTCACACTCTACGGTTGCAGAAGAGAGTAGTTTGGTTGATTTACTTTTTATCCAATTTTTTCTCTTTGCGATCTTTCTGTAGTACCAAAATCTAATATTGCCGGTATTGCCGCTAGTTTCAGAGCGAAATAATTGCGCTTATATTGGAATCTCTTATTTCTTTTTCTTTATGCTTATGCCGAATCGGTGTGAAGTTTCTGACAAAATTTGTCAACAAGAATTTGAAGAAAGTGTACATATTTTTTTACAGTGTAATTCAATAAAAGTCCAATTAATTTTGTAAGGGCGATCCTAGAGTTTTCCGACATATCACATAATATACTTTAAATAGCTCATACTATAAGCTATCGATATAATAATGTCAAATTAATGGCTAGTGGGATACACTATGAATTGACAAGCTCTGAAGTGCCAAGATAAATTGATATCAGAGTTGGGCGAATTTAATGAAAACAGAGATTATCTTCTTAAACAGCGAAATAATCTGTTGTTAGATATATTCACAAAATCGAAAGTAACTGGTGATAACTGATACCAACATAACTCTATCGGATAACTGTAACATATGCTACCTGCAAGAAAAATGAATATCTTCGCCACTTACTGAAGTGCGCCAATGTCAAAATGATCATCCACCGCACACAAAGCCAATGTTTTACTTACCGTTTAAAAATATTTTCGATGTAAACCAGGCATCATTGAAAAATATTCAGAATTTAATTGGCATTCAATGCAAGATAAATTGCAATGTTTGTCAAAACCCCAGAGACTACATCATCTACCATAATAAACCCTGTGGTCTTGTTTTATATAAAACAATAAATTTTTATGCAATCAGTGCCATTTTGATATGAGCCGTAGGGCTCTTGCAAAAAAGTTTGGAAATTACCAAATCGAGTAATCGACAAATTTCGTTTGAAACAAGGCTGTTGTTCTCTGTTATACCAAATAGCACGAATCTCAGAGATTGACTCATATAGTGACTATATAGATTAAAAAGGAAGTACATAACTGAGGAATTCAAATCTCTTAGTGCCATTTTAATATAAGCCGTAGGGCTCATGCAACATTTTTTTGAAAATTAACAAAAAATGGATGAATTTCACATGGAATAAGGACGTTTTAAATTATTATTTATTAATAATTAATAATTGATAACTATATTAAATAATAATCGTTATTTATTAATTAATAAATATTAACTACTAATTATTAATCATTAATTCTAACGAAACTGTCACCCAACTGACTACTGGCAAACCACACGTTTCGTTTCTCTTTTATATGGCGCAGAGGTTTCCTATAAACAGGCTCTCTGTATTGAGTGAAGTGGATCCCATTGGCTTGGGCGCTCCATACGAATGGTTGTATGAACGGGCATCCCTATAAACGGGCGATGAGAAATTTGTCAATTTGTTAATTTTCAAAAAAAATTTGCAATAACCTACGATGAGTGATTTTATTTTCTCAGAGTATTTCCTCTTCAATCTATACAGTCACTATATGAGCCAATCTATGAGATTCGTGCTATTTGGTATAACTGAGAACAACGTCCTTGTTAAAACGACATTCGTAGATTTTTTTAATTTACAAAATTTTTTGCAAGAGCTTACGGATTTATCAAAATTGCACTGAGTGAGTGAGTGATTTGAATTGCTCATTGTATTCCCTTTTCAACCTACATAGTCACTATATGGGCAAATCTCTGAGATTCGTGGTATTTGGTATAATAGTGTGTATACGTGTTAATTTTGACTATCTTAGCGAGAACCTACCTCATTATCAAAAAAAAATCACAACAAAAATGTGGATGTATTTTTGTCGCAATCTAATAATATATACTATATCAAAAATGTCGCACCATAAATATTTCGTAGACAAAAAAATTACGATAAAATATAAAGTCACATGTTTCACGCATATGCAACTATTATCGCGAACAAAAATTCTCAACAAAAATTTAATCGCTTTGAGCAATAATTTGATTTGTAATTGGGATACAATAGGAAGAATTGTATAAATTCTGGAAAAGCGGGGGTTTGGGGGCAGCGGCCCTCATCCAGAAGAAGCGATAAGGGTGAACAACTTCTTTGATTAGGGTCTGCAAGGTTGACGAAGCAATTATTATTAATTAATACGCCGTCCTAACGATAAAAATTATAAAAAAGTTTACATCTTTCATTTTAAATATTTTTGACTTGTGATATTTGTGTTTGCGATATTTTTGCTTTGCGATACGTACACATATGTATACGCAATATTTTTTTTTTGCTATATTAATCTTTCAAGCTTTTATTTTGTTTGCCATAGTTTTACAGCGATGTTCTTGTTGCAATATTTTATTTTTGATAATAAGTTAAGGAGCCATCTTAGCATTTCAGAGCTTGTCAATTCATATTGTTCCCCACTAGCCATTAATTTGATATTATCATATCGATAGCTTATATTATGAGCTATTTAAAGTATATTATGTGATATGTCGGAAAACTCTAGGATCGCCCTGAAAAAAATTAATTGAACAACATTTTCGCCAAAACACATGTGAATTTTGACTACCTTAAGATTTCTAAGTGCAACTTAAATTTTTGTGTTGTTTGTATTTATTTTATTAATTATTTTATCATTATCAACCTAAAATTACGTTTCAAGTTTTTTTTGTCAATTACACTGTAAAAAAATATGTACACTTTCTTCAATATTCTCTTTGACATATTTTGTCAGAAACTTCACACCGATTTATGCCGATTGATTTTTTTAATTACAGATCGTGTTTGGGTACATCAGTTTCACATATGTTTACACAAGTGGCGCTAGTTCACTTTCATACACAACTTCGGATTTTTATGAAAATTGGCACAATGAAACTAAATTTATTCGTGATATTTTTGGTATAATTTTTTGAGGATGTGATTGGTACACGAGATATTTAGATTTCAAAAACCCCAATTTGCCATATAGAATTCGTTCCTTTGCTAGCTTTATTGATGGTTAACGAACGCAATTATATATGTATGTATATTGTTTTTGTGAGCCTTTAGAAATCACAACATTTTATTTGCGTTAGCGACATCTATTGTTGTACAGCAGAAAAAAAAAATATTTGTCTTCTATGTATAAAGAGGCCAATGCTAAGCGGCTTTGGAGAGTTCGTTATTTGAGAATGTATGTGAAATACAAAAAGTAAACCAAACATTTTTGAAAAATTCTGATATTTATTTGTCTTTTTTGTGGGAAGAGAAAGGGAGCCAATATTAATTGACTTTGAAGAGTTCACAATTTCAGCTTGTTAATAATTATTTATTACAAATACACATATTTTAATAACATGTAACATCTTCAATAATCTAGAAATCTTGAAAAATATGGGAGAGCGGGAGTTTGGGACGAAAATAATTTTAAAAACACTACTATATTAATTACACTTGCTGTGATTCTTTTATCATTCTATTAAACTAACAATGTACTAATGTATTGAATATATTTGATACGAGTAACTCTATATTTATATATGAAATCATAATTTCCATGTATTCCTCTTCAACAATAAAACCAATATTTTCTAATTTGGCTATTCAGCACCAGATATCACTAATATTAAAAAAATAATAAAAATGCCAAAACACAATAACAATTTTTAGTATAGACACCATTATATGTAATAAATTGGGATTTTTAAAATCTAAATATTTCCTGAACCAATCACGTCCTCACAAAAAAATTTACCAAAATTATCACGAATAAATCTATAGTTTCATTGTGCCGATTTTCATAAAAATCCGAAGTTGTGTATGAATGTGAACTTGTTCCCTAATTTGTATGTTTAAATTTTATGTATAGTTTCGGTAGGCACAACCCCCAATAAAACTGCAAAATTGTTACAAAATTATTAAAAATAAAATAATCTGGTGATCCTTTTATATTAAAAAAAAGGATAAATAAAAATCGAAAAGTATAAACAAAGGTGAATAATTAGTTATAAAATGTTAAAATTACCTATTTTAATTTATCATTTTCTTAATTATTAAAGAGTTAGGTAATATGTAGTATATTTTGTTTTCAAAATATGTACATGTATATAACGAATCTATTGTAAATTAATATTAGTACTGTAGTGGTTCACTCATGCACACAATCATACATGCATGCAAATATCAGCCATTAATGTCATCATGAAAGAAAAGGAGGAAATTATGAAATTAATTTAATCGTATAGAGACAATGAATGATTATAGAATATAAATTCCAGTTTATTCGCACCGAATAACATATCTCACGTTTACCTCACCCGACGCCATTTTTAATATTTTTGTTTAAAGAAATGCTAATGATAGTGTTATAGTATATGCCAGGTGGAGAGGTAGGGTATATTCATTTCACCACCACAATCAAAATATACATATGTATATCCATTCCAAATAATATCCAATATCCATTCAAAATATATTCCATGGAAAATATTTTATTTACTCATTAGCACCATCTAACAACATACGTGCAATTTTAATATTCAATATTTTATTATATGGGGTACACCCCACGCAAATCAATGCAACCAACCTAATAAAAAAATATAAAACGAAACCAATTACCAAAGTAAAAACAAAATTCATTCTTTTTTTTACACTCTCACTCTCCCACTGACCATTATAATATACGCATCCGTTTTTTAGATTGCTGACGTTTTGTGTGGCAGCGATTATTTTTCGGGTTTCTAATTACGATAGTGATTGATATTTTTGTTCATAAAAATATAAAGATTTTATTTTCGTAAATATAATTAAATTAAATAAAAAGTGAATTGTTTGCCAACATAATGTAAGTATAAATCGGATTAGAAAATGAAAGTTTAAAAACCACCAAACTTTGATTTACATAAGATAAATAAAATACAAACATTTATGTATTTTGGAATTTTATGCAAAATACGTTTCGTGAAAAATAATTCACATCATCAGTTGGTTCTTATTTACTTCAACTGACTTGGCCAGTTAAAGTAAATAAAAAGCAACTGATGATGTTAATTCCAAAATAGGTAAAAATGTTTTGATTTTATTTATCTTGTAAATCAAAATTTGTTAATTTACAGCATTGAAAATTACAAAAAGGTTATAAAATTCAAAATCAGTGTTTGATAATAAATAAATATAAATGATCTGAAATGTTTCTAGTAATATTACCTGGTTTTCATTTGTTAACCTCTGACGACTCCATTGATGATTGGTAAGTTCCATTTTGTGTTTAACTATTCATCTGTTCCATGTTTTCTATCTAAGTGGCGCACGTTCCCATTATCTTTCGCAATAGAGGCCACTTTCGTTATTTGTGCTATATCGTCAATTGTTGCAATACTGAACGCGCCCCAATGTTAATAGAATTCCAAAATTGACCAAAGTTTATTATTAATTATAAGAGTATAAAACAAAAATGTTTAAAACCCACACTTTTAAAAACGTTACAATAAAGAATTTACTATACAATCACGATATTTCAACTAGAAAAGGTATGATGGAAGCGATTTAAATTTCTATCGATTTCTCTTTCTTTTAAAAATGACGTAAGCTGGTGACAAAATGCGATTTTATTTATTTAAATAATTTAAATTATGAATTGAAATCTGAAATATTCATAATTATTAACCTGGTGTTGTGTGTAGAACATTCCAATAATCAAAACATGCTGGTGACAAAAGCAATGTTGTCATATATTATTTCTTGATATGGAAAATTTACATAATATGTATATGTTTTTGGTTTTATTATTGTTTATCGTATAAAATCGAATATATTGTGAATGATAACAGTAACCTAAAATATTGAATATACTAAATTTTAAGAAATTTCTAAAATTTTGTTGTTTTAATTGTGAATATTTTATTTAATATTTTATGAAAAATATCTTTAAATTTGTTGTTCAATTATTTTGTTTAGTAGAAAATTACTACACAACTACTACTCTTATATTCACAATATAATCGATTTTATACAAAAAAAAACAACAATTAACGCCAAAAACAGCCATATGTAAATTTTCCATATCAAGAAATTATATATATATGGCAACATTGCTGTTTTCACCAGCGTAGAATGAATACGAAATTTAAATCGCTATCCATCATACCTCTTATAGTTATAAAGTACACTATGCAATAGGTAACTGAAATTTATATATCCACATCTCATACATGGATTATAGGTATCAATTTTTGATTGTGAAAACACTTCTAAACATTTTAGTAAAATAACTCAAATGTGACACTGATAATCCAAAATTCACGTAAGATAATCTGGTTTTTAATTGTTTATAGCACATAACTGCAATGTTTCAAATTTCAATTCACACAATCAAAAACACTTGTTTTACTACAACATTACCTCTATATATATATTCGTACGGTTATCATCGATGATAACTTAACGAACTCATTAAGAGCGTACAGTAAACGCTGCGCTTAATTTATTTATTATCTTCATTAGGGTAACTTAATTCAAGAGGCGTTTAGAGTATACGTCAAGACATCGTTTTAAGTTTATATAACCGTCCTAATTTTACTGCCTCTAGCGATAATAAAAAAGATTATCTACCTGATCGTGTTTTAGAAATATTGCGAAAAGTACTATTTTCGAACGCACCGCTTAGGCCAAATCATCATTTCCTGCAACGTTATCGTGAACTTATTAAACTATTAGGTCAATTAATAAGGTTTTCTAGAGTGCGTTTTGAAAATAAGCACCAATATTTTAAAGAGATTGCTGTAAAATCGAGAAATTACACCCATACCTCAATTTACCAAATCTGTTTTTACGAAATTTCGGAAAATTTACAAAAAATTCGGTTAACGAAGCAGATTTTCGTTAATTTCGTTAACCCAATTTTATATAAATTTTCTGAAAATTCGTAAAAAGAGATTTCGTAAATCAAAGGATATGTGTGTATGTATATCAGCCTATTAAAAATATTAGCAGAGAAATGATGCAACTCTTATAGGAAACCGCTTCTCTAGTGGAATTGGATGGATTAAACACATTTCATGCTCTGTGGCATAAACTGCATCACACCTTCTAAATCAGATAAATTTTTTGTAAACAGATACCATGAACATCAATAGCGTGATATCTGAATTACGCCTATAGGAAGATTTCCTTTGCTCATGTCATATCTTGGCACGGAAGAGGAATTATGAGCAACAGCTTACGGAAATGCAATAGCCAAACATATGATAAGTTGACATGCTCTTTCGCGTGCTCGATCACATTTTTTGACCATTTATATTAATGATCGCAAATACATATAGCACGCGCGCAAAACTTGGCACGTTTGAAAATTTGTCCGGTACGCCAAAAAAAATTTCAGTTTTAAATATCGTAGTTTTTTGTGTTGTATTATTCTTACGAAAAATGGAAAACACGTTTTTAGAGATTTGATGCTGGGAAATTAATTTGGTACCTGGAAAGCTCAAAAGAAAATTACTATAACTGATAAAAGGCATGATTGGATGAGAAAATCGTGAATTTTTTTGATTTCGCGGGCTGTAAAAGTCCAGTTATCCAAATAGTTGTTTGTAAACGAATATTTTTTTGTTATGTTGACACTTGACCCACAGGTTATAAAAATAAATATTTAAAGACAAGTCTGAGATTTTGTTTTATTTACATAACTTTATATTTGGAAATTATAAACGTTTTTCAATGGATGAATTTATTCAATAATTCATGCAGAACGGTATGTGAATTAATGCGTATAAGTACAGGAAGTACGTAAAATTAAAATTTTTTTAATGATAATAAGCGCTAAAATGTCTCGTAAAACCTCGTAATTTAAGTAAAATTACAAGATTTTTATCCTCGTAGGTCAATAAACTCCACTCAAAACAACAAAAAGTGACGATAGGATCAATATAAATTAGTAGCGAAATGTTCACCAGTTTTGTAATTTTTGCTTAATTTTACCACATTACTTTGCAAAGTTCAACATATTATTTTCACATGAGCTACAAAACCACAACGAAATAATAAGGCCTTTTCGAGAAATTCTGGTTTAATCAGAAGGAAACAAAAAAAATGTTCATCATGTACAATTTGATTGCAGAGTTAACATTTACTTTGTACCACATTTCAACTTGAGACACTTTATTATATTGACTTGAGTACCTACTGTTTATGTATTAGGAAAAGTGTAACGCTATTCAATAAAGAACCTTACAACAACTAGTGCAATATAATGCAAACATTACCGTCCAAAATTACATTAAAAAGAGGCGAATCCAGAACTCTATATTATGAATGGGACACCACTCCCATCAATATTAATTTAATCTATGATTTTCTCATTTTCTTCTTTCTCAAAACAAAATTGTTGTTCTCTTTAATATTATACAATACAATACAATACAATATACAACCGAGGCGGAGTTTATATTTGTTTATTATTTCGGTTCGAAATGGCGCATCACAGCAATATTCAGTAAAATGTGTTTTTTCGTATCGGGTATCGCAGTAAATTAATCGAATTTAATTAAATTAAATCAATTACTAACAATTTTTTTTTTTAATTAGACAAATTAAATTTAAATTCCTTTCAAATTTATCAACAAAAAACGTACAATTGAAGACCACAGCGAAAAAAGGGGGAGGGTCACTTTTTCAGAAAATTGAGTTAATAAAGTTATTTAAAAGATCGTCATTAGTACCAAAGCCTATTTGAGGTAAAGCGTCCATGCTTAAAACAAGCTTTATTTAAGGTATAAAAAAAACAAAAAAAAAATGTTATTTTAATAAACTATAAATTATCAATTATCTCAAAGTTGATTGTGAATTCAACAAAACACTTCAATTAATCGCAAATTAATTTAACAAAAAAATACACAAAATCACTTATTTTAATATTCGCACAATTTTACTGTGCACTTATAATTTTTATACCGTTTAATCACTTTTAAATTCACTTTTAAATCTTTATACGATCGCTTTCCAAATAAAAAAACCATAACTTCTAGAAAATTCATGACTTTTCCAGTAAGAATAGTCTTGTAACATGTATAGAACAGTTGTAGCATGGAAAATTCCATTTTAGTACTGTAATCTTTTCGCTATTAAATAACTTATTCTATTGTACCCTAGGTGGCACCATTAAATTATTGTTTGTTGGTAGCACGAAAGCAGCAAAATCAGGTGTTGAACATGTGGGCGGGACTGCTAGGGGATAAGGAGAAAACGGGGAAGATCACCATCTCCTATGCATATATCGATGACCAAGCGGAGAGCAGCCAGTGGCCAAGCAAGAGAGCTAAATGACGATGGAGCTTCAAATGTCAGAAGCTGACTCCTACAAGCGATTGTCCCATGACCTCCATCCGAGTTTCGAAAGTAGCAAGAGGCAGCGACAGCTTAACAATCAAAGGCGACATTTATGGCATGGATTGCATCATCACTCTGGATATGGCAAAATAAGAAGAAGTGGAGCGGATGATAACAGATATGCAGGCGGCAGGTGTAATCGAACCATCTAACAGTCCATATGGAGCTCACCAGTAGTGGTGATCGAAAAGAAGAATGATACAGCAAAACATTCTGCGTTAATTACCGAAAACTCAATGATGTGACTAAAAAAAAATAGCTATCCACTGCCAAGGATCGACAACTTATTAGACACATTATCGGGTGCTCGAATATTATCGACATAGGATCTACAAACCAGCTATTGCTAGGTGGAAGTCTATGAGGAAGATCGCGGAATATCATGTCTGTGAATTTGCTCCAAATTATATCCCAATTATATTATGACATGTGACCAAATAACCAAAGCTTCCAGGAAGGGTAATTGGTATGCCTTTACAAGCCGCAATCAAAGAATAGATTATCACCAAAGCTACAACCAGCATGGGAAGGACCTTACACTATCATCACAAGGATGAACGACGAAGTTTATCAGATACAGAAGGAATATCGAGGTAAACCGAAGAGGTAGTGTTACGGTGACACCTAGAGTAGAATAGAATAAGTTAATTATTAGCGCAAAGTTTTATTGTTCTAAAATGGAAATATTTATGCTACAGGCTACAGCTGTTCGACATATTACTAGACTATATAGATCATGTTTTCCGAAAGAGGCAGCACGATTGTTGAAAAAGTATAGAGCGTTTTCCAAAAGAGGCAGCACGATTGTTGAAAAAGTACAGAGCGTTTTCCGAAAGAGGCAGCACGGTCAAAAAAGAAGTGCAGAGCGTTTGCCACTAGATGTCACTATACAATCAAAAAAATATTTCTGACGTTTTTCAAAAGGGGATAGTCAAAATCAATTTAATTTTCACGTATTAATAATAATCACTTTTATGACACGAAAATATTTTTTTTATGTTTATAGAATGCACACATAAAAATGTCATACAATTTTTGACAGCAAATATTTAGTGACACCTAGTGGCATTATGTGAAAGTTGCTTGTGTATTTGGAGTTTTCCGAAAGATAGTAGCTCACAATCTAGTGAGTTCACAATCTATTCGAACTTTGATTGACAACATAAAAACATAACAATAGTTAACTAAGCTAGACGACCAAAGATGTCACTGTTTAATTTTTAATCGAAAGTTGCTGATACAATTTATTATTAATGGATGAAAATAGATGGCAAGCTGAAGCGACCACAAAATACATTGGCATCATCAAACACACATTAAAGGGAGGTTCTCATGAAACTTGATCCGAAAACTCGATTTTTTTTTTTTTTCAATTTTTTGATAGCCTATGTATGACCTGAAGTTTTGCGTGTGAATATGACCGTTTCACAAGTATTGGAGAGGGATCAGGTTAATATACATATTTTAAATAATTACAACAATTAATGAAAAAATAATAATTATTACTAAAAATATTTTTATTTGATAAATTTAAAAAAAAATATTACATATAAAATACGTCGGTAATGCAGAATAGGTTTTATTTTTGGCAAAATGACTAAACTACTTAAAGTAGCATGCTCGAGTTTGTATTTGAATCGTATGATTCTTAAGGGCCTTTTCACATGAATCGCGATTTTTCTCGTATACGAGTAAAAATGATTCACCGATTTCTCTTCAATTACGTGGTAAATAGTCACTTGTAAAATAGTAAGTAAACGATTTCGAATGTAATATCATTGACAATTTTTTGAACAAACGCACATTTTCTAATAATAATTGCAAAATAGTGTTTTCTCGCGCGAACTTTCCAATATGGCGGCGATTTAAACATTTTTTGCAGCTTTTATTAGAAAATGTGCGTTTGCTAAAAAAATTGTCAATCATATTACATTCGGAATTGTTTACTTACTATTTTTCAAGTGACTAGTAAATATTTTACCATGTAATTGAAGAGAAATCGGCAAATCATTTTTACTCGTACGAGGAAAATCGCGATTCATGTGTATATTTCAACTCATTAAAGAAAAAAGGGGGAATTCCTATTGCCAGTTAAATGAGTTGATTGGCTTAAAACGAGTAAAATATCTTAGGTATAGAGAGAGTATGTAAAATATTAGGATTTAAATCCAAACTCGACCGCACCCGAGTACACTGTTGAGTATTTTTTGACACCCTATTCATAATAGAGTGTATGTACAAATGGTAATATGAACATATAAAATGATAACGATGCCAGAAATGTGGGATTGGCTTCATTTGGGGTTTTTATACTTGATAAATTTGTGTAGGTGACATTATGATCATCGTTATGCAAATGTTCTATTTTATTGTACGACATATCGATGTTAACTAAATTTATCGTAACTTTTATATCAAGTATTTTGATTTTATTGTGTGATAAATTAATTTTACGCAATTTCGGTGTACCTTCGAAAGCATTTTCATGTATTGTGGCGATCGCATTGTAGGATAAATCAATTTCAATTATTCTATATAAACCTGTAAATCCTTGCGATGGTAATTCGGTTACAAGGTTATGCGATAGGTCTACCTTCTTCAAACGAGATTGTTTCTTGAAAAAGACATTTTTGATTTTAGAATTCGAACCGTTTAAATACTGTAAATTCCGAAAATAAGTAGAAATTTCCGGTGGAATTATATCCATTTTGCAAGTTGGAAGTTGTTATCTAAATCTGTGGTGAAGTTTCCGGTAACACATACTATTGTATTAGCAGTTGTCTCTTCGCATCCCAATTGATAATTAGAATTATTCATATCGACCACACACGATACCATAAGTATCACAACATTCAAGAGCACACTGTAAGTAAACATATCGTTAAAGTGGAATAATTTTTACACTTAATAAATTATAATTACGTTGCCATTGTACTGCTATCTGATGAACTGTCCTTCAATTCAAATGTTAATTGTTGTTAATTGGAATCCTGAAAATAAAAATTAAAACAATATTTGATGACGTTGTAATAAATATTTGATTATTGAAAAATAAATAAAAATTAAAAAATCCAACAAACATTTGAACCAACCGAGAAAAATTAAACGTTCTAATATAATTTCATTAACACCCTGTATACGTAGGTCAATATTTTGCTTGTGTGAGGGATTACAAATGTATTTGTTATACGAAAAATCAAATGTCGTTATCTTTAAAAAATGATTAATTTGTAAGTCATGTGCTTATAAAATTTTAATTTCGATTCTTTTTTCTTTGCTTTTAACCCAAATGTACTAATTTAACATTAATTTAATGAAACGTTTCTGAATATGGAACCAATAACGAAATTAAAATTTCTGTTAAGCCATACTTAAGAAAGAAGCAGATTTAACATATTGAAAATCACTTTCCACGTTTGTCTAACTCGGTGTAAAATTCACATTTCTTCCATATTTCATACGGATTATGCACACATTTTTGATTGTTTAAATACGTCAAAGCTTGCATTTTAGTAATTAGGCAGCAAAAACACTTTTAGCACACAACTTTTTAAAATTATTGGATGACCGCTATAAGTAAATTTTTTTTAACTAAAACAAACTGTGCTACAAACTGTGGTATGAGTTTTTCGTTGGCTGAATCGTTTTGTTACCGGCGTTAAGACGAGTAATAAAATGTTATTACATTCAAAAAAGTTTATTCATAATATGCTGAGTTAACCCATTTTAGATAATAAAACGCTCGCATATTTTAGAAGATTTACAGTAAGCTGCAGTTAAATCGACCCAATATCATTTCAAATTAAAACAATTATTACACATATACATATGTATATCGCGGATTTAGCTCTAGAATCCTAAACAAAATTTCGGATTATTTAATCCCTCTCAGGGGTTATTTAGTGCAATTGTTGTTGTAAATGTCTCAAGTAAATACGCTAAAAATTGCTAAGAAATGGAACTATTTTTTCAAAAAATTTACTATGCTTTGGAAAAAAAGAAAACCAAAATAGACTAAAAACTGTCCATAAATCAATTCCCAATTCACAATTCCCCGGGAAAACCAGAATAGTGCCACGGGGCATCATAATATAGAAATAAAACACGCTCATGCAGTTAAAACGCAAAAAGACAGTTTTGAATTTTATTTCAATATATCAATTTTTGATTCAGACTTTTATAGTTGTTCGCGATCATCAAATTTGTCTTTAAACTTAAAAACTAATACAGACCAAATCTCTTTAAAACGAACACTAAGTAGTTTTAAAGAAATTCTCAGTACAACGGAGAATCGCAACGAATTTATATTCGATAAAATGGAAATTTTCTTATATGGAAATGCACTATGGCTAACCAAATGAGTTCTTAAGAACGAACGTAGGAACATTTAACATTTTCATAAATCCGTTACAATGAAATTGAAATACGAATGAAGATTAAATAAGAGTAAGTACGATAATAAATTTAATTATAGATTAATAATCAGTTTGTGTACTAGTTTATACCAACTTTTTTGAATGTAATTAATAGATAAACAGTAAACACATATCAAAATAGCTTGCGTAAAATAATTTTTTCTAAGAAGGTATTTAAAGTAAAACTTTTGACAAAGATGTTTGGTTTAATATGTATTTATAAGCCAAAAAAGAATGAAATATTTTTCAATGGAAACAATTTTTGATTTAAATTTTCGTTGAACAGAGTGTTTTATGACAACGCGATTTCCATAGTTTTTGGATTGTACATATTTTCCATGTACACATTTAAAAGAATTTAATTATGAATAATTCTTAAATTTCGTAGCAAACACAGCTCGAAAATTTGAGATTGCAATTTCACTTTCTTACTGCAATGACCCGTTTTTTTAAAATGAAAATTACTGACATTTTGTGTATTACAAACGAATAATTTTATTAAAATTAACACTGTACAACTGACAAATTGTAAGATACATTAACATCACCATACGTACACTTAATTTTATTTTTAATTTTTTTTTCGAGACAATAAACGTTTAATTTTTCAAACCAAGATTTTTAACCAATAAATAAATAAATAACAATAATAATAATTTCAACAAAAATTTAAGAAATTTAAAATTCATTAATTATTCTTTCATCATTCCAAACAATCACTATTTTCTTATTATAACCAAGAGGTATTTTCTATTTCTAAACCCAAGTAAAAAAACATTAACTTTTATATAAGAAAATATTGACGGATGTGAAGTTTTCGACAAAAACAAAATACTTAATTGTATTTGTGAGTTTCTGGTTCAGTCGGCAAAAAACTTGTTATTTGGCAAAATAATATACCTGCATAAAAAATAAAAAGAAATAAATAAAAAAAAACATTGATAATATCATATATACAGTCATACCCCGCTTAACGTTGTTAATTGGTTCCGAGAAATCGCAACGTTAGACCAGAGACAACACATTTATCATAGATCTCTCTTTTGACTAAAAACATGAAAAAAAATAAACTTCTGATATTTCATTGTGTTGGTGTATTTTATATGGCAATGATTTTTAAATGCGTTGCGTATATAATACGTATATGCAATACAACGATAAGATGGGAAATATCAGAAGTTTACTTTTTTTCATAGTTTTTAGAAAAATGAGAAATCTATGGTAAATATGTTGTCTCTGGTTAGACGAAACAACGTTATAAAGGGCAAATGAATTTTAATCATTTTATTTCATGATATTACAATAAAAAAATTAAAACGACGTTACAACGAAACACAGCGACGATAGAGCGAGGTTTGTTCGCATTTTACTAACGACGTTACAGCGAAACGACGTTATGAGGGGGGACGTTGTACGGGGTATGACTGTAAATACAAATACATAGTTCGATAAAAAAACTACGGATTTTTGGCTTTTGTTATTGAGTTTGAAATTGAGCGATTTTTGAGATTAATGGAATTCTGAGGTTCACTGTGTCGCAGTTTGGCCAAATCACAGAGTTTTTCCCGGGTTGTGGCATACATCACTAGTTAGCCATTGAAGTGCTTTTTGATTAAAAAACTATCCGACAAAAAAACTACGGATTTTTGGCTTTTGTTATTGAGTTTGAAATTGAACGATTTTTGACATTAATGGAATTATGTGGTTCACTGTGTCGCAGTTTGGCCAAATCACAGAGTTTTTCCCGGGTTGTGGCATACATCACTAGTTAGCCATTGAAGTGCTTTTTGATTAAAAAACTATCCGACAAAAAAACTACGGATTTTTGGCTTTTGTTATTGAGTTTGAAATAGAGCGATTTTTGAGATTAATGGAATTCTGAGGTTCACTGTATCGCAGTTTGGCCAAATCACAGAGTTTTTCCCGGGTAGTGGCATACATCATTAGTTAGCCATTGAAGTGCTTTTTGATTAACCTTCATCCGTCCCTCGCTTTAAAACCTTTAGTCTTTTTAATAAAATTAAAAATAAAAGTGAATTTTGTATTTGCTTAGCGTAAATTTACTGATGAATTTATTTTGTTAATTTTTGCACAAATTTTAGTGTTACTTTTTTAAGGGACGGATGAAGGTTAAGGTCATTCACCCTTTTGATTTGGATGTTACATAATATTTTTCTTGCTTTTGAAATGCTTTCTGATGCGTTTTCCTAGGTGCAAGAAACAAATACAATAATAAAAGGATAATAAGTTTGATTAAAATTTGAATTGATAACAATTTGACTACCTAGGCATATCATTTTTAAGTAACATATGTGCCTTAAAGCATTCTTTATTTGTTTCTTTGCTATTTGACGAAATGAAAAGTTAGAATAATTATTTGCAGTTTTCTGTTATGAATGTGTTTTTTCCGACTTGAGCAGAACGGATCATTTATATTGAATATGATCAGATCACTCACACAAAAATCATTTATCAAAATAAACATTTTGAATAAAACGAACTATTATAATCTTGAATTTGTGCAAATTTATTTATAAAATTGAATCAACTTTTACATTGTGCATACATAATAATTTTTATGAAAATGTTATAGTAATTACCAATTCTACACAAAGGTTCGATCTGTTAATGATATAAATCTTTTAAGATTTTTTACATCATCAAACATTAATTGGTTAAAAATTTAGTCAGATTTGGAGAACAATTTTTATTTAGGGGGGCGATTAGACGAGAGAGAAGGAACGCAACAACTTCAACAACGATGTCAACAACATTTACATGCGCTTTGTCGTACATATTAAATCAATCAAATCAAATCAATCAATCATTTGGAGAACAACAATTTGTATGGTAATATTTTTGAAAAAGCTCTACCAAAGATCGAGCTATGTTGGTAAATTCAGCAGGAGCACTCAATGAACCAAAATTTGTCAGATCATTACAAAATATAACATCCGCATTAGGTCGACTAGCATTTATAGCTGTATATGACCTACTATTATTATTTAAATAACGGTTATTCCAGAATCTTCTCGAAAGAAGCCATGGACATCCCTGAATATAATTTTAATCTCACTGAGTCACAAATTTGTGTTACCTTCGCACTGCACGAATATTATGGGCCTTATACGATTATTTTAACATATTTTATTTAAATTTAATAATCCATTACACCTTTAACATCCAAGAAAATTACAAATAAAAATGATGCAATTTTTGGTATTTAATGAGGTTATGTCCGTTCAATCATTTACCACCTGACGATATCATTGAGGAAGCAGATATCCATGTTTTAAAGCAAAATGCGTTAGTGTACTATACAGGCTTACATGCTAGTGTATTTTAAAGAAAATTAATTGCCAAACCTGCCGGTAGAAGTTGGTGAGGAAAGATGACGAAACTTTTTTGGCGGAAATTTTTTTTAAGAAGAATGAGACAAATTTTGGTTCATTGAGTGCTCCTGCTGAATTTACCAACATAGCTCGATCTTTGGTAGAGCTTTTTCAAAAATATTACCATACAAATTGTTGTCCTCCAAATGATTGATTGATTTCATTTGATTGATTTAATATGTACGACTCTTCATCCGTCCCTTAAAAAAGTAACACTAAAATTTGTGCAAAAATTACCAAAATAAATTCATCAGTAAATTTACGCTAAGCAAATACAAAATTCACCTTTATTTTTAATTTTATTTTTTATAACGCAGTAATTTAATAAGATATTTCAAAAATAAAAATTCGATTTTGGTCAAAAATGAAGCGAGGGACGGATGAAGGTTAAAAAACTATCCGACAAAGAAACTAATGGAATTCTGAGGTTCACTGTATCGCAGTTTGGCCAAATCACAGAGTTCTTCCCGGGTTGTGGCATACATCAGTAGTTAGCCATTGAAGTGCTTTTTGATTAAAAAACTGTCCGACAAAAAAAATACGGATTTTTGGCTTTTGATATTGAGTTTGAAATTGAGCGATTTTTGAGATGATTAAAATATAAAAAATAAAATATTTTCTTTATGTCATTTAAAGGGCTAATTTAAAAAAAATCTATATAAGGTATCGTGTTAGTTGATAGAATTAATACCATTTAGTTTTATTTAAACGTGAAAATAATTGTGCGCTTAAATTTGTGTTTTCTTTGTGGTGAGTTATTTCAAAGTGTTTCAAAATTTTAACTGGCTTTCATTTTTCGACTTCTGCTATTAATTGGATAATCTTTCTTGCTGGCTCTATATTTTTGAAGATTTTATTATTTTAGCTTTTTATATTTTCGGACTCTGCTTTCTCAAGGATATTCTACATTTTCGATTTATTATTTTTGATTTTTATTGTGTTTTTAATTTGTATTATATTTTGTGAATTTGCTTATTGTTTAGTTATTTAATTATTAGTTTTAATATTGTTTTAGTTGTTTATTGATACAACAAATTAATTTAGTCAATAGAATTAATTTGTGCTCTTTTATATTACATATATTTTTTTATAAATACATACTACATAAAATGAAGGTTTATAAAAAGTTTAATCACAAAAAAAGCAAAACTGTAATTAATGCTGAATCCATATTTAATGCATTGAGCAATTTAAATGAAAATCCAGACGCTTTTAAATTTTCTCGATACAAAACACCCGAAATGGATAAATTGTGTGACATAATGCACATTTATAAAAATCGTCGCAATTGTTGTAAATTATATTATGCATGGCAAAAAGATAAACATCGTTTTGAAAATAAAAATTCCTGCGAAATGATAGAGAACGTAAGCTATTCCTTAAATTCTTCCGTAAGCAATTTATCTTGTAGAGAAACTGCCATTTTAAAATACGGTGAAACTACAGAAATTGACTTCAATATTCTAATAAACCAGAATAAATCTTATGTTCCCGATGATATTTTGTTTGAATTTATTGACCAGACAAAACTACCATTAGCGTTAAATCATCAAAACTCAGACAATGATAGTGAGAAATATATTCCCGGTAAAGATGAACAACTACTGTTAAAACAAAATCATGTTAACGATAATGTAAAACCTACACATGTCGAATGGGCTTTTACATTTTCTGTTCAATTTTTCGAAAACCTGGAATTGTTATCAAACGAAGAAATCAGAGAATTAATATGTCATATTTTAATTAAAAAAGAAAATTCATGCGTACTCACTTTCCAAACCATACATAAGATTTCCAAAAAACCAAAAGAAAATTGTAGTATACGGAATGTGCAAGGATAGTTTACATAAACAAAAATATAAATTTGAACTTGACCAATCAAAACAGTTGCGTATGTTTACCCAAACTCCAGAAGCGGAAGTTATTCACTCGGCCGAGAAGGTTTTTCGACAATACCGTGGTTTACGTCGGGAGAAAGTCAAAATTGCATCCGAAAATAAGAGTGCTCATAACGCTTACCTAGACTTAGTGACCTTGTTTTATTTTTGTTTTGTCTTTGATCTATTTTTTATTGATATCCATCTTGCGATGATTATAATTGATAGATCGTCTGAATTTAGCGTATATGTTGGTTGTAGTCAGCTTACCTCTGGTGGGGGCTGATTCTGTATTGTGTTTTCTAAAGTCACCCTACAGTGAGAAGGTGATTTCAATCACCCGTATTAGTATTAGTGAGGATACCTCAGGGAACAAGACGGTCACAAGAGACACGTGTGATTACTCACTTTTTTGGTCTCCTCCTAGCGGTTGCTAAGCGCTAGGATCATGTGCCGAAATGTTATACAGGCCTTGTTATTCAATGTTAGTAGGTTGTTTTGTCGATGGATTGATACTTACCAAGACAGTTGGATTATTTGGCCAGGTGGCTAAATTTCAAGATTTGCTTGATGGTTTTTCTCCGGGATGTGGAAATAAAAATCGATCGGCTTCTTCTAAGGTCTTCACACTGATAATATTTATTTCTCCTAATTTAAGTTTACACTTTTTAGCGGTTCACAATTTTATTTAGCACTAAATGACTTAACTGAACTGTATTAGTTTACGGAATACTTTTAACTATAATTATTCTTGATAGACTCTCTTTGACTTGGATCGGTGGACTGATATATATTATGTTGATCGGTGGACTGATATATATTATGTTGATCGGTGGACTGATGTATATTATGTTGATCGGTGGACTGATAAAAATGATTTTAAAACTTTTAGTTTATATAAAAAAATTGTCCACATTATCCACCAACAACATTATTATTTTTTCTCCTATTCTGATTTTTTTGTTAAATATATTTATTTTTATTTTTAAGAAAACTGAGACGCTACGTCCGTAATATTTTGCTTATTATTATTTTTCTTATAAGTTAAATTATTGTTTTTCTAGAAACAATGAAATGCTCTATTGGCACTTTTTGTATGTGCATTCTTTTTATTCAATAGGAAAAATTTTGAATCTCGGGTTTCTAAAAAATGTTTTACTTGCAATTTTTTTACGTGTGAATTTTTATACGCCCAAATGTTTAATAATAAATTTTTCTTATTGCTACTGACAAAAGATGTCACTGATATGATTATTAAATTTGTTTTGCTCAAATGTCTACTTGGAATTGTATAAAAATTCGTAAAACCAATTTATAAGTTTGTATGGTTGTGTATGTGGCATATATATTTTTCTTATCTCTTAACATAAAATTTTTCTTATTTTAAACTTACGGACGTAATATTATCTTCTTAATATGAAAAAGAAAAATGCTATTATATGCATATTGTGTGTGCACTTATTTATTTTTTTATCTTGTTGTTGTTGTTGTTGGGGATTCCTATATGGAATGCGGTCAGTTTACATTGTTAACTTATTGTTTTTGTTGGGGATTCCAAGTTACGTATCAAGCGGAATTGAATTTTGTACTTAATATTATTTGTTTTCGTTTATTGGATTTGTTCTTGGTGAGGTAAGGTTACACAACAACCTCAACTAATTTAGAATTATACAAAAAAGGCAACACTCACGATATGACCACACCTGATGTTTTAAGAAAAATTCGGTCAGAGTTTCTTAAAAAGGATGATCTTGTTAGGGATTGTGATTTGGTGGACAT
Source organism: Tipula helvola (assembly GCA_963556165.1). Lineage (NCBI taxonomy): Eukaryota > Metazoa > Arthropoda > Insecta > Diptera > Tipulidae > Tipula > Tipula helvola. Next base: position 366,525,447 of record OY744481.1, read on the forward strand.
TTTTTTTCAATGTTGTGTTCAGTCCGAAAACAACCGCTACATATATTCTGTAACAGAACCGTTACAGGTGGTGTTAATAAGAGCTCAGCAAATTGTGCTTTTACAGCAAGAAGAAATCAAGGCGATTCATTTTGACGCTACCGGAGGTATTGTAAAAATTCCTACCTGCCATGCCCAACACAAATATAAAAGAATTTTATATTATGCATGCGTGATTAAAATAAACTACAATTTAATTCCTATTGCTGAGTTTATAACATGTCAACACGACGCATGGACTATAACTAAATTTTTATTGGACGTCAAAAAAGAAATTACAAAGAATAGAAAACAAATGAAAGGTTACTATTTTGTGGTTGATTGGTCATGGGCCCTTATAAATGCCATTATCTACACATTTAATTCAATGAAGATTTCACAATATATTGAAACACTATACAATATTTTGGAAAATAGGTTTTCTATGCACGAAACAATTGTGCCAGTTTTTATTTGCTGTTCGCATTTTGTTAACATTATCGCAGTTCAAATAAAAAAAAAACTACCAAATATAGGCGCTGAACATCGGAATTTAATATTAGATTTCTTCTGCGCCTTTCTATGCGTAAAATCAATAAATTGTGTGGATGAACTATTCCGACAGTTATGTCTTATAATGTGCTCCCCAAAAATTACAAAAAGTAGCAAATCTGCTTATAAAATATTTGTAACGTAACAACATTAGGCAAAATATACAGTGACAACTACCGAAGAAACTATAAATAGCAATATAAATAATTGGCCAGAAGACGACACAAACCCGTTTTTCTTAAAATACAAACGTATTTACTTGGAGACCAAAGTCGAAATAGAAAGAGAACGTGGCTCAAAGACAAATAAATTTTACTGCGACGATTTTGTCCAATTTATAATCAAAAAATATTTTTCTTATTTAGTTTTATGGGTCAATTGTTTCTCAAACAAGTTTGGTGTTAAGGGAAATGTTTCAAACGCCATTATTGAAAACTGGTTTCACGCTGTAAAAAATCAGTACTTAAAAAATAAGCGATTGAAAATTGGACGAGTTGTAAATATTCTGAAGTTTAAATGTGAGCAAAAATTAAAGTCAATAAAAATGCCGGAACCATTAATGTTTACACCGAGAAGCACGAAACGGAAATATCTTCCGGATAATATGCTCAACGAAGAGCAGTGGGCTAAAAATATCAGGCCGACAACGATAGGTCCAAAACATTTCGGTAAAAAAGTGATAAGCCGATATTTAAATAAATCCGTTTTTGATGTTGATCCCCGAAGCAAAGTGCCAGATTTCAAAGTTGAGCAAATTCCTATTTTACCAAACTATGTAGAGGGAACATCATAAAAGTTGCGAACACATGTGGATTTGATTCCCTTACGGAGATTTTTGTATGTTTAGGTACTGATATTGAATTTTTAAAAATTAAATTTGATGAAATAGATAATGATTTTTTTAAGTTTATTTCATCAATAATACTTAATAAAAAAATAGCTGAAAAAACATATGAATTACGCACAAATATATTATTTGATGTTTATAAGGATATAAACTGTATCAAAAAATTGGGAAACTTGACCGAACTAGACGCAGAATGCCAAATATCCTATTTAATTGACAAAATGGTGCCACCACCAATCTCAGTATATCAAAAGTGTAGTGAAGAAAATGTAATTCGCGTTCGAAACTCTCGTAGCTGCTACCTACCTTTTGATATTTTCGCCGTTAATGAAGATACATTGCGCAATATTCAAAGTGCATTGACTTTTGGGGCTCTAACTTGCTCTAGTTGTGGATCAAATTTGAAGGTGGAGAAAATTGTTTGTAATTTTGTTTGTAATTGTTTGTAATTCAAGCCTTGCTAAGCGATAGACGTCAAAACAGAAAATTTTGCTCCTAAATTTAAATACATATTTATCAATTTATTAAATTAAAATAATAATTTTTGTTGTGACTAACGCTGTAAATTGTGTGACGATCAGTTTTTAATTATATTGTAATTATGACAAAGATTTGCGTGAAGTGCAATAACACCAAACGGGGCAGTGTGCTTTTACACTGTTTTGGGCCGTGCAGCAAATTCTACCACGTAGACTGCCTGGACTGGAAGTCTCCTTCGAACGACAGTTGGATCAAAGCTGTTAACGACTGTCCGTATGCAGTTTTTATGTGCCTTGAGTGCCAGCGCACATTTAAAGAGGGTAATTGTATGTCGTTGGATACGATTAAATCCTCGTTGGACAATATGGAATCCAAGATATCAATTATTGCTGACACCACTATGCCCACCGTTAACACGATAATTAGTCAGGCCGCTGAGTCTTTGGCTAATTCGTGTGCTTCCAGCCTGTCATCTGTCTGCAGCAAAATTGGTGACCAGATCGCTGAACAAATCCGCGATTGCTTCGCCCAGGTGTCAGCCCAAACCGCTCATACTGGCATAACTTCTTCCGAGACGTCGACTCCAACTCTCCCGGGCATTTCATCTGCAGCAGCTGCCGTGCGTCGTCCATCGTACGCCTCAATAAGTGGAACTAAACCATGTTCGCTGCCTAACAGTATCCGGATGATTAAACCGAAGTTTTGGTTTCATATGTCGCAGTTCGATACCGCTGTTGAAGACGCTGCTATTGCCGAATTTGTAAATAATAAGCTAATACCAAATGGGCGTAAACTTACCGACATGGAGTATGTCTGTTTCAAAGTGGGAGTTGATGCCGATTTAACAGCCAAAGTTATGTCCACGGTGAATTGGCCTAATGATGTGTGTATTAGACCCTTTCATAATACAAATTTTCGGCAGTGCCAATCACATCGTATGCAAGCAATGGGGAAAGGTGCATTTCAGAACCAGCAAATATCGACCCTGAATCCTCCAGCGGTCATTACGCAACAAACTGTGCGCCAATCCGGCCAGTAAGCTCCGATCGTTCCAGCTTTACCTCAATTTATTACCACAACGCCTCTAGCATCCGAGGTAAAGCCAAGAATTTTCGCTTAGGCGTTCTGGACAATGATTATGATATCATAATAATCTGTGAGACCTGGCTTACTGTCAATATGTATTCTGGTGAATATTTCCCTCCGGACTATGTCGTTCACAGGAAAGACAGGTATGATTTTGACACCAGGCTTCGAGGGGGTGGGGTATTGATTGCGGTTAAAGTTTCCATTCCTAATGAGTTGGTTGTCTGTCATCCTAGTCTTGACGTCATTGCTGTTCGTGTTAAGGTGGCCAGTTCATCTATCGTCATCATCGCAGTGTATGCTCTCAATGGTTCGAATTTGGAATATTTTGAAAGGATAATCAATTTCATCGACTCAGTTGTGATGCCTTCAGTGCGTCCTAATGATCAACTTGTAATTGTGGGCGACTTTAATCTACCTGACATAGCTTGGCTTGATGTTGATGGTGTCTTTACATCGCTTTCCACTGACCAAAGGGCATTATACATTATTGACTACTTTGCTAGCATCTCAACCAAGCAGCTGAATCGTACTAGCAACAGTCAAGGGAAACCTGGACCTGTTATTTGCCAATGACGTCATGCATTCGGAGGTTTCATCATGTTTGGATTTCACCGGCTCCCAGAGCATCTACCACACACCAATTACGATAAATATTTTTCATATAAATTGTTCAATTGATTCCTTTTCTAACAAGTTTTATTTTAATTTCAGAAATGCCGACTACGCTTCCTTAAACGAGTTCCTCAGTAATTCTGATTGGGACTTTTTGCAACGCGGCGGTAATTTAAATGACATCGTTTTGATGTTTAACGACATTCTCAAAAGTGGTATTGAAAGACACGTTCCGTTGGTTAAAAAAAAAATCGGCTTTCGGGAGCCCTGGTATAACAATAGATTGTTAAATCTGGAGAATCGCCGCAATAAGTTCCATTCATTATACAGGCGGTACGGGGTCCAATTTTATCCCAAATTTGATAACGCTCGCAAAGAGTTTAAAAGTTTAAATTGGTTTTTATATAACCAATACGTTGTGCGAATCGAGGAGGAATTGACATCAAATCCAAAGGAGTTCTGGAGTTTTATGAATAGTAAGAGAAAAGTGGTTGGTTTCCCTACTCCTATGTCTTAGGAGTAATTTGTTTGCTAGCTATTTTGCCTCAGTATACGAACCAGCCACGATGTCCCCTACCATTCCTTCATGCGCTAACAGTTTCGTGGAATTTAATTATTTTAAATTTACTGAGCAGGAAGTTTGCGATTGCTTGCTTAATCTTGATATTATAAAGGGCGCTGGTCACGACGGTATTCCGCCGATCCTTATTAAGCATTGTGCCGAGAGTTTGTCCCGCCCAATTACCTTCATGTTTAATGAAAGTTTACGTATTGGATTTTTTCCTGAGCCTTGGAAAATTGCATGCCTCCATCCCATTTTCAAGGCGGGTAGAAGAAACGAAGTAAGTAATTATCGGGGGATTTCCATTCTTTCCGTTATACCCAAACTATTTGAATCTATGGTTCACAAGGTCTTGGTTTTCCATACCAAATCATTAATTTCTTCTGCTCAGTATGGGTTTTATCCAGGCAGATCCACAGTGACTAATCTGGTTTCTTTTTGTGGCAAGTTATTTAGCAGTTTAAACTCCAGGCAGCAACTGGTTGTTATTTATACTGATTTTGCGAAAGCTTTCGATAAGATTGACCACTCGCTCCTGATCTCTAAATTAAAGAACTTAAATTGTCAGTGCATTCCAATTGAATGGTTGCAGTCTTACCTTTCGACCGTTGGCAATCCGTTAGGATTTTGGATTCTAGTTCACAGCTATTTCGCGTGACATCTGGCGTACCTCAAGGAAGTCATATTGGCCCTTTATTATTTATATTATTTATCAACGATATTGTTGACTGCTTTGAGTTTGCCAGCTGCCTCCTGTTTGCCGATGATATGAAAATTTTCGCCCGGGTCAACAGCGTGTCCGATTGCGTAAAGCTGCAAGATGATTTGGACAAATTTTGCAGTTGGTCTATTCGCAATAGATTGGGACTCAACGTGAGTAAGTGTAAGAGTCTTTCATTTTATCGTACCCGGTCACCTCTGTCCCATCGTTATCGTCTGTATGGTGAGGATGTAGTCAGAGTGGAGTTTATATGTATCTGATCTGGGTATAATTTTTTCAGCTGATGCCACCTTTACTAGACATATTAACACCATTATTAATAAGCCATACATTATGTTGGGTTTTATTAAGCGGAACTGTAAGGACTTCATCGACCCGATTACTCTAACATCACTGTACGGTTCTTTTGTTCGTTCTATTTTAGAATATGCATCGCCGGTGTGGTCACCATCTTACCACTGTCACTCGGATAGAATAGAAAGTGTTCAGAAGCAGTTTGTTTTGTATGCACTTCGTTGTCTACCGTCTACACGGTCTGTGGCATATGTTCTTCCTCCCTACCAAGATCGCTGTAACCTATTGAATCTGCACCGATTAGATTGTCGACGGGTAGTAGCATCGGCATTGTTCATTTGCGATATTTTCAGCTCTCGAATCGATTGTACTGAGCTGCTTACACGCTTAAATCTTTACGCTCCGGTACGTCAAATGCGCCCACGCGATGGACTGTTACTCATTAACCAGGTATCAACTAATTACGGTCTTTCGGAACCACTTTTGAGAGCATCGCGAGAGTTTAATTCAGTTTATGATGTTTTTGATTTCAACTTGTCCAGAGAGTCGTTTAAGAAAGCTTTATTTAAATGTTTATGTAATAATAACTAAATAGTCGGCGTTTTCTATCTATCTTTTATTCCTTTTGTGTTGTATTTCATTTTTACAAATTATTTTTATAATTTTTTTTAACATGTTTGTATAACCGATTGTAACCACTGTAGGCTATACATGATAATAAATAAATAAATAAATAATTTGGGCCTAGCCATTGCAGATGTTCAGTCTCTTAATAATGAAAATTATAATATTAAAATTTGCGAAATTGAAGAAACCATTACACTAAACATGGAGATTTTCTTGTTAAAAGCTTTAGTGAATTACAATAATTCGCTTAAACATTACACTGCAATTTTTAAAAGACATAACAATGATTGGGAGATTTTCGACGATTTAAAAAATTTTCCCTCGGTGACGAATGACCAACTTCATGTTAATCCAGTCATTTTATTTTATTGCAAGCAATAAATAAAAATTTTCCAAAATAGTAATCTCAAGCAATTAGTATTACCATAAACTTCTCAATATCGACCGACATAATCATCGACATATCTCTGAATCTCTCAGTTCAATTCAGTTACAGTACAGATCGGCTCTTCTACAAAATTCTACTTATCTCAAAAATCGCTCAATTTCAAACTCAATAACAAAAGCCAAAAATCCGTAGTTTTTTTGTCGGATAGTTTTTTAATCAAAAAGCACTTCAATGGCTAACTAATGATGTATGCCACAACCCGGGAAAAACTCTGTGATTTGGCCAAACTGCGATACAGTGAACCTCAGAATTCCATTAATCTCAAAAATCGCTCAATTTCAAACTCAATAACAAAAGCCAAAAATCCGTAGTTTTTTTGTCGGATAGTTTTTTAATCAAAAAGCACTTCAATGGCTAACTAATGATGTATGCCACAACCCGGGAAAAACTCTGTGATTTGGCCAAACTGCGATACAGTGAACCTCAGAATTCCATTAATCTCAAAAATCGCTCAATTTCAAACTCAATAACAAAAGCCAAAAATCCGTAGTTTTTTTGTCGGACAGGTTTTTAATCAAAAAGCACTTCAATGGCTAACTAATGATGTATGCCACAACCCGGGAAAAACTCTGTGATTTGGCCAAACTGCGATACAGTGAACCTCAGAATTCCATTAATCTCAAAAATCGCTCAATTTCAAACTCAATAACAAAAGCCAAAAATCCGTAATTTTTTTGTCGGACAGGTTTTTAATCAAAAAGCACTTCAATGGCTAACTAATGATGTATGCCACTATTGTATATATGGGAAACTATTTGTATATATTTGTATGAATATTGTAATTGTGATGTATAATATTGCGATTGTCTTTTAATGTCTAATGCGTTAATATTGTATATATGAATTGTATATACGCGGCTTTATATCTGTGGTAGTTATTTATTTTGTATCTACAACGTTGATATTGTAATTATGTGTTGTTGTCGTTCCGAAGAATTATTCCTTATCCGTGTATTGTTGGGATGAATTTAATATTAACGAGTCATGGATCTTTTACGATGTTTTACAGATAATCTTGATTAATACGTATTTATTCTAAGCTATCTTTCTTATAATGACATATTAAAATCTTAATGTATAAAATTGCTCGCGTAGCGTCTTTTATCATGTACTAGTAAGTGCGGAATATTTGTGTAATTCTATTCTGGTGTTAGTTTCAGAATAGAATTATATGTGGAGAAGTTTTGTATTGGTTAGTAGACTAGGCTTAACTAAGGAATTTTCTCTTATTAACCAATCAATTATTACAGCAATTACGCCGCTTTTCTCTCGATTGGTTCGTCTTAGAAAACCCCGCTTATCGGATTAGTAGGATGATTGTTAGTTATATTTACCAATGTTTCAGTTGACTGGATTTCCTGGATATATCGTCTTTTGGTAGATGTTGAAGATTTTGATAATAAAAATTTTATTCTTTTTCTTTTGTATCTGGATAATAATTCTTTTATTTAGATTTTGTATTTTTGTTACAAAATTTTCTTAATTTTACTGGACTTAATTTAATTTACTTTCGTTGAATGTTTTAATGTTGAAAACTTACTGATTTGAATACTGAATGATAATTTTAGAATGATAATTACAGAAATGAATACTGAATACAGAATGAAAAACTGGAATCCATTTTGTTTGTAAATTTCTGTGCTTATATACTAATTTTTCTGATATTTTACACTAACAATTTGTGTACTTAATTTCTATTTCTGCTAATTTGCATTATTCTAAGAATTATAACGCATGTGTATCAAATTTTATCATAAATTATTTTGGGTCATTATATTGTTCGATTTAATTGAATTGCTTAATATTATTTTTACTTTGGGTCAATATTCTTGGTATTCCAATTTTCGCTTTATTTTTGATGTTCTACATTTTATTTATTACATATTACTTCTATATTACATTTTTATAATTTTCTTCCGAATTGCATTGTCATCAACACATTAATTATGTATTTCTTTATTTCATTGTCAACGTTTTATTATATAACATGTGTTTCATTTCCTACTATTTTTGTTTCCTTAATTCTACTCTTTTGTTTTGGTCTTTTTATTTCATCTTGACCCTTTTTGTTTGATCTTTTTATTTTGTCTTATCCTAAATTTTATTATCTATTATCTTATTTTGTATTCTGGGAAAAACACTTGTGAAACATTATTTTCAATTTTTGTGACTTTCTAAGTTTTTGTTATTTTTCGAAACTAGCCTTAATATTATCATACTACAATTTCTGCAGCATTATCTCTGATTTATCTTATTTTTCCTATTAGATTTTATATTTCATTTAAATGTTTCACAACACCACAACCCGGGAAAAACTCTGTGATTTGGCCAAACTGCGATACAGTGAACCTCAGAATTCCATTAATCTCAAAAATCGCTCAATTTCAAACTCAATAACAAAAGCCAAAAATCCGTAGTTTATTTTATCGAGATATTTTTAGTTCCATCTTGGGATAATAAAACCTTAATACTTTATATCTTTAATATTTTGAAAACAGTTGGTAATAAAAAGATATTATAGTTTCCTTTTTTTTAATTTTGATTCAATTTGTAGTTCAAATTTAAACTTGAATTCCTAAGTTACCCTCTTTTTATATCTAACATTGCTTTTACCTGCTATTTTACTAGTACACACATAGCTTTTTGTTAATTTAACAAATTTTGTATACGTATATGTTTTGTTAATTTTGAGTTTTTGTCGAAAATTTCACACCCGTAAATATTGGCGATTAGATTTCGTTGTACTTAATTATTGCCTGAGTGCATGATAACAAAATTGAAGTATATACATTATTGCAAACAGTTTCTTTTTCTCACAAATGTTACTTTCTTTTACAAGTAAAATAAAAAGTATAGCAAGTAAAATAAAGTACAGTAATCAAGAAACTTTTCGATCCCTCCTTTCCGAAAAAGTGGGTTTCGAAATGGTGTCTATATGTCTGTCTGTCAGCCTGTGTCCTCTCTACAAACCAGATAGTATTAACCAATCGAACTGAAACTTCATATTTAAGCTTTTTTCATAAATTGCGAGGTCCCAGTGAATTTTAGTACTCAGCTATTTCATAGTCATTGGTCCACCACATGCTGATCGTCAATAAGAATTTCATCAATTGCAGTATGTTTCCTATCCTTCCCACTAATTCATCAAGCAATTTCCAGTTTTTTTGTATCACCCTTTGCATTTCTAAATTTCTTTTTATTAAAAAATTCCATTTTTGCTATTTTCGTTTCGTTAGCTAACCTGTTTTTTAAGATCTATATTGCTCGGGTGTTTAATAATGATGTTCATGTCACCAAGAATGATCAGACTTTTAGTCTTGATAGCAAGACCTTATTAAAATCTTCAACAAAAAATGACGTTGACACAGAATGAAAAATCACCTCTAAAATTAACGTTAAACTAAACAATATCAACAATGCATGTTAAGTCCAGGAATATTATAATTATCCAGCTCGAAGTCATTAATCCAAACCTCGGTCAATAAAATGATTTACGGCAACACATCAAGAACAGCCATATTAGCTAAAAATAAATCAAATTTTTTTCGTAAACTTCTAATATTCTGTTGTATAATAAATAATTTAGACTTAGTTTTATTTCAGCAAAGAAGGGCTAGGCTGGATGATAGTGCGTTGAGTTACAGTTGCAGTTTTTAATCGTTTGTTGGAAGACCAAGCAGAACGTTTGATACGCATGTTCCCCGTTGACGATTTTGAAACTCACGAATTATAATTCCTAGTGACCAAATGACAGGATCGTTTACTTTATTAAATATATCCTCACACCAACTTTAAAAGAAATAAATGACAATTTTTTTAATATCACAGTGTTTAGGAATTAAAGCGTTACAGATGATTTTATGAGAAGAATCAATGCCAGTTTTTGCCGAGATATGCTTAATAATATTCTCATTAGTCGTACTAGGATGAAGCTTGCTTACGTATAAAAACTTATTCTGTGATACGTTAACTGATTTAAGACTATCCGACTATCGATGTATCCATTCCATAGATATTATTATTATGAATGTTAGCTGAGGATGCTTCTACAGTATTTATTCCAGTGTACTTTGCTGAATGATCTATGGTGAAAGATGATTTCATCAGTTCAGAGAACAGTGAAAATAATTCAATGAATTTTTATAACATATTCGTCACTTCGTCCAATCGTTTAACAACAGAAATAATATTGAGCTCTAAATATGAGTTGCAATAAAATCATAATTGCAGTGTTTTCAATAAATTGTAAACCGTCATAAAAATATATGCACATTTCAGCCAAATGTTTCCTGGCATTCACCGCCACATGGCACCATTTCTTGTTTATTATTCCAATCTAATTTACATTTTCTGCAGTTCCGATCTTACTTCTACAACGCTCCACTTTTGTAACCTAAATACCGAAAAATTTAAATTCAGTTACCGTTCTTGAAATTAATAAAGATTTGGCTCTTCGAGTTGGAAGATTGAGGGTGCTTATTATAAGTTTTGAAAAACATGATTTTCAAATTATTTCCCATATTCTAACCAGTTTCTAATGAATTTTGTTAATAAAATTTACATCAAGATTACGTTCAATCTTTTGTTACTACATATATCATTAAATTATTAAATTGTATCATGCGCTGTTTCCTCTTTCCATTTAGACCTTGGCTGAAGTGTTGTGAGATATTCAACCTGCCATCGTGTCTTAGTTTTTGAATTATGTCCCATCGACTTAAACGGGAAATTGAATAAGTGGGGAAATCTTCTTCGGAAATGGCGATTGAATTTTGACCGATTAAAAAATGATTTGGAGTTAAAGCATCACCTTCTGGATCATTTTGGATTCGCCAAATTGGGCGGTTCTTTAAAATACTTTCAATTTCGACTTTGTATAGTTGTATAATCAGTTACATGGAAGAATAAATAGATATATTATTCGACTCTTTATAATTAGCTTATTAAATTTTTGGTGCAGTAATTTATTTGCACCCACAAAATTGATGACATTATCAGAAATACCCCTGCGGCATAACCACAAATACCCCTGCGAGCTACAAACCGTCGAAGTACAGCGAGAAATTCTTCATTGTCATATCATTGGCTAGTTGAAGCATCTTTTTTTGTTTTTCACTCAAATAAACTGTTATAGGACCTGCATAATCCAATCCTACTTCAGAGAATGGTCGTGATAGTAATACCCTACTTTTCGGAAAACTGTCCAGTAGCTGATGATGAAGTTCAGCTCTCGTTTTCGCACATATAATAAATTTTTCACAATTTGCTTGGCCTTCCGTTTTCGGTAAGGAATCCAATATGTTCGACGTGGTAATGATATGAATAATGAAGCACCGCCACGTAAATTTGAATCGAGGGTATCCTTTAAAATCAGCTAAATGACATAAAAACTGGTACTAATTATGATTGGATACATTCTCGAGTAAAGTGTAGTATTTTGATCCAGCCAACCGCCATCGCGAAGAACTTCTTTTTTATCAACGAATGTGTCTTTTCGGAGTAGTGCCTCTACTATTTCTGGTTCGTAAAATTTGTTTGTTCGTAACGGCAAATTTTGCTTAATGCGTTTAATGTTTCTTCTCTAAGCAAGTACAAATCCCGTGTGATCATATGTTTAAAACGTAAATAAAAAAAAATACAACTAGTTACTCTCAGTAATTTGGAAAATGTTGCCGTCCCATACGAGCACTCCTATTCAGGCCACGATTCAACTAGTTTAAGCAGCCATTCTGGATCTATCCACCAAAGTTTTTGACTTTGCAATTCGTCTGGAGTCATACCAAGTCATACCAACGTGATGCCAAGATATTACTTTAGTTGATTCAAGAATCTCAGCAGTAAGCTTTCCAACAAACGTACTCCACCGTATTGGATGACTAGAGAGCCAGTCATGCATGCACTTGTCGTACCTTCATCTGTGTTTCGGATTTTACTACGTGTATCAAATTATTGCCCAATAATGCAGCTAACAATTCTAACCGATGGCACAATTGTCAGCATGCTTGCTTTAAGCTCCGGAGGTCCCGGGTTCGATTCCCGGCGGGTGATGAAAAAATCACGGCTGGTTAATGTAAGGATCAATGAATTAATCACTCACTATCCGTTAAAAATAATGATTACGAAACTTCATAATGAAGCGGCCAAATCCCTCTATGGGATGTAGCTCCAGCGAAAAAAAAAATAAAAAATTCCAACCGAGTTATGGTTTCACGGGAGCTACCCTTGTTTTTGATGTGACTAGGTGAAAATGCGAAAATAGGCGACACCGGCATATGCTACATTGCTAGCGTCACTATGGTACTAAAGTTGATGTGTTTAATTCTCTTCATTATGGTATTAAAGTTGATGTGTTTAATTTCTTTCTGTCTAGCTTCTTCTGTGTCGGCGCCAGCACTGATATCATCTATGTTACATACATATTTCTCGTGATTACATCAACTACAGTTGGAAATTTACCATGTTCAATTCCCGCAATTATTTGCATGGATCTTATTATCAAAAATGGAGCTGAGGCAATACCGTAGGTAAGATCTCTTGCCATTTTGTATCGTCCGGTGCCACCTTTATTTGTCGATACATTTTCTCGACATCTGTAGAAAACACAAACTTTCGTTCTCTAAATCTGCAAAGTATACTGAACAATTTTGGTTATATGGTTGATCACACGGCAAGAATACCATTTAGAGATTGACCCGAACTTATCCAGATAGTATCCTTTCGTTGCTTCAGTGGACGGAACTTTTAAATGTGGTTTAGTGTTAGATATTCTCCAATAAAATCTGCAGACAGTTGCTTTAAACTGGAACATTACTTAAATCTAGTGCTTGTCCGAATGAGTTGTCGAGATTCTGGTGGCTTCACAAAATAGTTGCCGCGTCATCTCGCGTTGTGTTGTTGAAAGCAATTTTCACAATAACGTTCCTCTGGTGATAATTTACTCATATTATGGAGTATATGGACTCCACTTCCCAAAATTTTGGAATATGGCCATCGGGTTAATCTGGTGGATCGTGTACGTTTAGATATGCATAATTATAGCCATACTCGATGAAATTCGTTGCATTGAAATATTGCCAGCTACTACCAGCCAAAAATAATTTCTTGTAATACCGCTTTATTGGGAGGATGTGGCCGATTTGGATGATCGTTGTACCGTCGTTTGATTTTCAATAGGTTTAGTAAATACGCTTATGTGCCAAACGATTTTAACATTACTGGTCGTAGAAAACAGATATGATTTGATCAAGTTTCTGTTCAGTGGCAGCATGATCATTCACAAATGTGATGTTAAAGTTGTATCCATGTTATCTGGGTGTATAAATCCGATTATTAATGGGTATAACGACTTCGATTGAAAAACAAAACAATTACCCGACAAAAAATGTTTTAACATACCATTGCTGAGGTCAAGGCCAAGCATATGTACACCTAGATGTTTATTCGGGGGTTACTGCAGGCTATTCTGGCAATTTAGACTAAGCCCGTTCAATGTTCTAAATTTAAAATCGGGTCGATCGGGTTATTGTGAATTCATTAATACCCGAGGATCATGTTGATGTTTCGCAACAATACCATTTTACTAATCTCCACTGCCATTAAAAGAGTAGTTCCTAGCGGCCGCCGCCAGAACCATGAACATAAAAATCTCAACATTTTCGTCCATTAAAAAAACAAATGAAGAACACATTGCCCAAGATGCTGAAATATAACTACCAAACCTCCCATGTCCCCGCCAAGCGAACTTTGAAATCCCTATACAAGTCAGGAAGCATTTCACTGTGAATCAGATTCTTATATCGTATTGAAATTTTATTTATAGAAGGAACATAAAATAATTTCGTAATTCTTGAACCATTTTGAAATGAAAATAATGTTGGATTTTCATTTAAAACAAAATATCTTCACAGTTTGAGTTTAAATCAATAGCGAGGAGTACATGCGATGTCTATTCCGGAATAAAGGAAATGAAGTTGTCATGTTGAAATATATTACAATTACAAAGATGAAACAGAGGAGCTTGATTAAATGAAAATGAAAAATAAAAAAAAATTTGATTAATGACGGTCTCCGACTCTATAATATAGAATTACTGTAAATCAATATGGAATAATATCATAATGAAACGTGAGGGGCAAAATCGATGGAGGTAGTCAAACATCTTTATGAGAGTTTGTTCAAAATTTTACTATTTACAGGCGGAAATGATTCCCCTTTGTCATAAAACTTGACCTTCCATCATTATCAAGTATGTTTTATTACCTAACGTAAAAAGCATTAAAAATCCTAACGTAAAAAGCATTGAAAATTCAAGAATATTCAAGAAATTTTGCAATTTTTTGTAGATAACGATAAGACGACAACACTGAGTCACTATTTATTGATATAAATTTAATATATTGTCGATAAACAAACCAGTCTTTGTAAAACTGTTTTGGTATACAGACTCGATAATTTCATTAAAATATGGTTTTTAAATCTGAAATTTTGCGCCGGGAAACATTTCGTTTTTATCAAGTTACAAAAATTCTCAATTTTAATGAATACGTCAATGAGTTTGCATACTACGGTTTTTTCGTGACGAAATAAAATAATAATCGTGACATAGTGATTTGTTTCTTCTGTAAATTAAAGTGCTTATCGCTATGCTCAAGTGATACGGATCCCATACAGTTACATAAAAACTATAATCCAATGTGCCCCTTAGTGAATGGCCAGCCAACAAATAATATACCAGCACCGGAAAATAATAATCGTGGATTTAATCCAATTAATCCAGCTGGAATCGGATATGCGGCACGCTTTCCAGAATATGCATCTAAAACAAAACGATTGAATAGTTTTAAAAATTGGCCAGCAAATTCACGGATGCGCATTGATGATTTAGTTTCTGCGGGACTTTTCTACCTGGGTCAAGATGATAAAGTTTCGTGTTTTGCTTGTGGCTTAGGACTCATGGATTTTGAAGATCACGATGTACCAATGGAAGAGCACAGAAAATATGCCCCAAACAATTGTGAATTTATTAAAAGAAGTTTTCAAAATAACTTGTAGTAAAAAAGAACTTACCATTTTTTTACAAATCTTGATTGTAAATAAATTTATGGCAATTATCGTAATTAAACATATCTTTTATTTTTTTATTTCTTTACAAATTTATTGGAACTGATACTGTACAGTGTACATACATATAAGAAGGCATATGACGTTTTACTAAATTTAAAATTTTGAATTATTCTTAATTTAATCTACATACAGTCCTTCACCAAAAAACATGCGTTACTATTAAAACCACTTTCAATGATAGCGGTTGCAGCAGATGTTTCTTTATCGCTGATTTCCTTTCCACCCATTTCTTCAAAAATATAGAATTTGATAATCTTACACAAAATTTCACTTTAACACCGCTAAATCTATAAGATAAACATTTTAAACATACCTCAAAATATGACGGATGACCACGGCCACATTTTGTTTTCTGTTCATCATTAAGTTTACTTGCACTTTTTTATGCGACATGCAATTCATCTTCGTGCTCTTATTTATAAGTGCATTTAACAGATCACCTTAAAATAGGACATTTAACTGATCGCGTAAGCGTGTCTGTTTGTGTTTTTTTTTACAACGAACAGGGTACGATTCGTTTGTTATAAGCTTAGTGTTTTGTTAGTTGTCTAGGTGTGAAGCTGCCGGGGGAATTAAGTTGATACTATGTAGTTATCAGCTTCGTATCTTGCAGCTTCCACTTATGTTCGTGTTACCTCCTCGTGGTGACCACCAGGCAACCAGCTCACCTTTGTTTTTGACTGGATGGGTTAGGCTAAAACATGGCGCTAAGCAACTGGGCTGGTTTAAGGTGCAATCGTACCGTGCTGAGAACCAACCTGACTGGGGTCCAGCCAAAAAACTAGCTCAGTCTCTAACGGTGTATCGGGATACTTGTTGCCCTTCGAGTTAAGTAGCCTTATCTGTTCATCACTGATCTCCCCACAAATGGACATTTTTATCCGCTACTCGCGGGATTCTTATGAAAGATCTACACAAAAATATAGAGGCCGGGACTCTTAAAAACCCGGAAACTACGGCTCGAGAAACATCGGCTTCTGAGCCTTGTCTTGTAAGCCAAAAGATGAAGCGGCACATTAGCAAAAATATTGATGGTCCCTCTATTACAAAAACTGCTAAGGGAACATTGACCGTAGGTCTGGTGCACAAACAGCAGTAATTAAAAAGAACCTTAGCTCGTATAAAGCTAGTCCCTCTTACTCTTTGGGAAAGGACAAAAGTTTTAATAAAATTATGGTCCCGGAGCCGAGATTTCCAGATCCGTGGGGACACTATGTGGACTCTACGAGGACTTGGTGTTAGACTCGCCTTCGAGCGGGGTGTCCGACACGATGGTGATGGAGGCGATGGTTTAGATTGATGGTTAGGTTGCAGATCAATTTACACCACTGCAAGGCAGCCTCGACTGCTCTGATGCTCAAAATTGATGCTGATGGAGTCGACGTTGTTCTGACCCGGGAGCTTTGGGTCATTGGAGACCGGGTTATGGGACTCAGGGCACCAAACTATAAATTGATGTTTGTCAAGAAGGAAGGAATGTGTAATCTAAACTTGTTTGTGCTGTTTAATTACAGCAGCTCAGATGTTGTGGCGGCTGGCATTGAGATTGGTAGTTTATATCTCTGGCTTATTTCAGCCTATCAACCGTATGAAGGTGATGATATACCATCTGCAATTCGTAGAGATGCTTTATTGGATGCTCAAAAGCAAAAAGTTCGAGTCATCCTGGGTAGTGATGTGAACTCACACCACACATTGATTTTGTTCTTAGTACTAACCTTTAAATATATAATTTGGGTGTAATCCCTTAGAAACCGACAAGAGGTTCTAGATATCACGCTTGTCAAAATATTCTTCACATCTTGGCATTAAGAGTAAAGGTGCGGCGTTTGGATCGGGAGACCGGGTTGGAATCCCGATAGGTGATGATCGGTGAAGAATATGAAGACAATTTTGACCCTCTGTTGAGCGTGCAGAAGGGCCACTGACCTTCCATGTCATCCCTATAGGCTGCCATGATGCAATGCAATGTGCATGTGGTTTAAACAAAAAACGGTCTATAGCCATACTTCCTCGATTTGGCTACTACTGTGTAAAGTAGGACGGTAAAAATGAACTGCGAAAGAGTTAGGAGTGCCTTGGGCTTCAGAAAATATTGCATAGATCAAAACATTTTCTTGTATGTTCTTGTATCTTCTAAAAATTATTTCTAAACATATTTTTATTTAATAAATTTATTCAACAAATATTACATATAAAATACGTCGGTAATGCAGAATATTTTTCTGCTGTCTTTAACAAAATGACTAAACTAACAAGTTTGGATTTAAATCCTACGATTCTTAAAGGTTAAAAATATTTCAACTCATTAATAGAAAAAAACGGGTCATTTTTTTGCCAGTTGATTGGCTTAAAACGAATGGACGCAAAATCTTAGGATTTAAATCCAAACTCGACCGCACCCGAGTACATTGTCGAGTATTTTTTGACACCCTATTCATAATAGAGTGTATGTACAAATGGTAATACGAACATATAAAATGAGAACGATACCAGAAATGTGGGATTGGCTTCATTTGCGGATTTTATATTTGATAAATTTGTGTAGTTGGTATTATGATCATCGTTATGCAAATGTTCTATTTTATTGAACGACATATCGATGTTAACTAAATTTATCGTAACTTTTATATCAAGTATTTTGATTGGATTGTGTGATAAATTAATTTTACGCAATTTTGGTGTACCTTCGAAAGCATTTTCATGTATTGTGGTGATCGCATTGTAGGATAAATCAATTTCAATTATTCTATATAAACCAGTAAATCCTTGCGATGGTAATTCGGTTATAAGGTTATGCGATAGGTCTATTTTCTTCAAACGAGATTGTTTCTTGAAAGAGACATTTTTGATTTTAGAATTGGAAGCGTTTAAATACTGTAAATTTCGAAAATAAGTAAAGATTTCCTGTGAAATTATATCCATTTTGCAGTTTTCAAGCAATATGTCCGTTATCATCTGTTTTTTGACAGGAAGTTGGATGTTATTATCTAAATCTGTGGTGAAGTTTCCGGTAGCACATACTATTGTATTAGCAGTTGTTTCTTTGCATCCCAATTGATAATTATTCATATCGACCACACACGATACCATAAGTATCACAACATTCAAGAGCGCACTGTAAGTAGGTAAACATATCGTTAAAGTGGAATAATTTTTACACTTAATAAATTATAATTACGTTGCCATTATACTGCTATCTGATGAAGTGTTCTTCAATTCAAATGTTAATTGTTGTTAATTGGAATCCTGAAAATAAAAATTAAAACAATATTATTGATGATGTTGTAATAAATATTTGATTATTGAAAAATAAATAAAAATTAAATAATCCAGCAAACGTTTCAACCGATCGAGAAAAACTAAACGTTATAATATGATTTCATGAACACCCTGTATATGTTGATCAATATTTTGCTTGTGTGAGGGATTACAAATGTATTTGTTGTTCCGAAAAATTTATGTCGTTATCATTTACAAATGATTAATTTGTAAGTCAAGTGGTTAAATTTTAATTACGACTCTATTTTTTTGTTTTTAACCCAATCATTCAGTATTTAAAATTAAACATAATTAAACGAATCTGAAAATAGGAACAATAACGAAATTAAAATCCCTATATTAAGCTACACTTTCTTCCATATTTCATATGGATTATGCACACACGGTTCTTCCATATTTCATATGGATTATGCACACTTTTTTGATTGTTTAAACACGCCAAAGCTTGCATTTTAGTAATTAGGCAGCAAAAAACACTTTCAGCACAAAATTCATATAACTTTTATGGATAACCGCTAAGTAAATTTTTTTTGTTAACTAAAACAACGGTGATAAGAATTTTTCATTATCTTCTTAATGCGTTTTGTTATCGGCGTTAAGACAACGAAAATTGTATCACAATAAACTTCAAAAAAGTCTGTTCATATGTTAAGAGCGTCTATTTCTGATAATAAAACGCTCGCATATTCTAATGCATGTCTTCATTAGGATACTAAACCGCGGCGTACATTTTAGAAGTGCTTTTATGGGCATTCAAATTACATCATCCGTAATCAATATTAGGGCGTGGCAAACAGGGAATAAAAATGGGTGTCTAGATCCTGCTGACTCCAGAAGATTTACAGTAAGCTGCAGTTAAATCTACCAAATATCACTTCAAATCAAAACAATTATTACACATATGTATACATATGTGTAAAAGAACAATTTGATGTTAGATTTTTGGAACAGGCAAGTAAAAAATCGAACTGCACTTTTTAACATAAATTTACCAAAAAACGACTAATTTGATCACTTCGATACGCATTAAACTTAATAATAATGTAATCTCAATATAAACAAAAACATTTACAAAATTTAGTTTTTATTTTCTTACGTTATGTATCTTAAAATAATTCAATTCACGCAATAAACTATATAAGTGTACACAATAACTTTGTTTCAATTACTAATGCAAATCATGCAAATCGCTCTTTATATAGGACATCTTTTAACATTAAGAGTGTTCATCACAATAAAGAAACGCTGTCGTTATTTAAACAATGGATTCATTAGGTGCCTTAACGTAGGTGTATTGTTAATCGCTACGCTCATCGATTTATCAAAAATATGAAAAAAATATTGGTAAAAATATTTAAAACAAACTTACGATTTCGTCGAAAATGTACCTACCAATTATTTAATTATTTGTTTTTGGAAACTTATGGCAACATTTTTAGATATATTCCTCAAATTCAAACCAAAATTATTTTAGATTAGTTTTATGTATTCCCATATAGTTCATTATATTAAGTTGGAGAAAAAGTATTGAGAGACTTTAGACCATCAAGAGAGTTTTGCAAACATCGAGCTTCTTTGTGTATCCAGTTTTATGCAAATCATTTAAAATTCTTTTGGGATCGGTGTTTAATTTCTTAGCTGCTTATATATTTCATCGAATTTTTCAGTAACCGATTGACCAGAGTGTGGCATATGTTTGACATAGAAATTTACAGAATGAAAGCAAGCAAACCATCTACATGCTGTTGCATTCGATAAACCATCGTGACCGTAAACACCAATATTTTTTTCCCACACTTTTAAAAAGTCCAGTTCATTTTAACTCCGGTGCAAGAAGTTCATAATATTTATATTTAACTCCATTTTTGAGTTAACGACTAACATATCGATGAAGTTAAAATTTTTCAACTCCGCTTAGACGTTGAATTTAAAGTTTAAGCAAGTTTAGGAGTATAAATTCAATTTTTCATATAAAATAGAGCTAGAGTGAAAAATGTACTGAAATTAGGCAACTAAAGCGAGGAAAAGTACTTTCCGATTGCACGACGAATTTACTTTTCTTCTGGTACACGAAATATTTTATAAAGTACCGTTACAATAATGGAGACGAAGAGCTATATTTTTATAATACAACTAAGTTCATTTTTTTGCGCACCAGCGCTAGTTATGTTCGTTAATTAATTGGAGTTGGAGTGGGAAATGTTCGGAAACTCGTATCGAGTCATTGCAATACTCAAGTGATTGCAGGCCTCGCTGTCGCTCAGGCTGCAAATTTCACTTTCGTATTGCAATGACTCGTTTTCTTCACTTGTTATACAATATACTATTATTAATAAATGTAAATAAGTAAAATTAAAAACTAATAAATGAAAAAAACATGTGAAACATTTATACATAAGTATATACGAATAGTTTACCTTATTTGTGAAAAAATGTGTAAAATGGGATGTAGTTTGTGTGTATAGTGTATACCGTTAGTAATTAAATGTGTTTATTGTAATTAAAATTATTCCAAAATTACAAAGAGTTCTTTGAATGTAAGTGTGTAGCAAATAGGTAAAACTTTAATTTTATACGAATTAATTAATTAATTCAAATTAATGTAAAAATATTGTTAATTGTTTTATAAGGTACCGTGGGAATAATGGAGACAAAGAGCACTAGTTTTTGCTAACCAAGTTCTTTTTTTGCGCGCCGACCAGAGTTAACAATAACTATATTCGCAGTTAATTGGAGTTGGAGTGGAAAATTTACTGAAATCCATTGGTCAAATCCTAAAATAATTATTTTCATCGCTGGTCGATGCGACATAAGGTACTTTACCGAGTTCATTACCAACAATAATTATAAATTTCTAGTTCTATGTTTTTTGCGGTTTCGAAAAATGTGAATGTAAATTTAAAACTTTTAGTGGACTAAGAAAATATTTAAATAGCCATGAAGAAACTAACTGCCGTTTTCATCCGACTGAAGAAATTAATTCTACTTCGGTACCTAATTCAATTAAAAGCTTGCTTTAGAATCAAATAAATTTCCAGAAATACGTTCTGTAGAATTGTCTCTCGAAGAAATCCATATTTCTTGGGATTAGATATAAATAGCTTAAATATCCCCGGTACTAAAATAAATTCATTATTGAATCAATTACTAATTTAACTAACGAGTATTTTAACTAAGCTTTCTCAAGAGAAAAGAAAAAAGTTTGGGTTAGAATTTCAAAATTTGTTGAATGTATTTTACAAGAAAGCAGAGATAAAACCAAAGTCAAATGAATGGTTTCACAAAAATTATAATCTGGGGCTTTTAAAATCAAAAAAGATTGCAGCGAATAAATTAGCAAAGCAAACTGGAAATGAGGAACATTGGAATGAATATAGAGCAACACGAAATCGATATCTTTCATCAATAAGAAAAAGTAAGAGAAACTATTTCATTAGAAAAATAGAAACTGCTTCGTATAATTCGCAACGAGTATGGAGCGTTTTAAAGGAAATAATGAAAGGAAAACGAGATAGTAGCATAGATCGCATCATAGTTGATAACCATGAATACTGTAACCACAAGGAAATTGCAAATGTTCTAAACAAATTTTATGTCGATAGTATCAAGATCTTAAATGGACAAATTCCAAGCGTACAAGATGATTTAGTCGAGATAAGGGCATCAGCGAAAAGGAAATTCGCTTTGAACCAGATTACATTAGTAGAATTAAAGGATATAATCACAAAAATGTGTGATAAGCGAGACGTACACGGATTGAAGCCAAGTATGATTTTGAAAGCTATGGATGTTATTGGCGAAAAATTGTTATCAATGTTCAATACTTCTTGATTGGCGGGTCAATTCCCTAAATGTATGAAAGAAGCGAATATTATTCCTATTCCAAAAATAAAAAACGCAAAATATCCAGAGGATTTTAGACCAATTAATATGCTGGACTGCTGTGAGAAAATCTTAGAACCTGTCGTAAAGATACAACTAATCGAATTTTTAAATGTGCACGGAAAAAAAAAATTCTATGGATTGATTTTAAAATATTGCTAAAATAGCTTTAGTTTGTACCGAAAAGTACGACAACCTCAAAATATATCCAAATAGGCCATATTTGCATTGCGAAGTTATTTGTATGATACGGACATACGGGTATAGTCATATTTCATATCACTTAATTGCTAAAGAAAAAATATTAGATCTATGCAACTGTAATAAATATAAAGTATTTAACTCTGAAAGTATGTTCAATTTAGATATATTTTTGACCAATAATGTACATTCTATATATTGATTTTGTCCATTAGTTAATACGTTTAGTGTTATGGATTGAATGCATTTTTAAATATAGTTTAAAGCTACAGCTCGTAAACTATATTGATAAATACTACATAGCTTACATCGAATAATACACTTACTAAAGCGATTTAAGCTATACGAAAATACTTATTGAGAAATTCGCTTTATTTCATATATGTATAAACATGTGTGGTATGTAAACACATTATTCGTACATAGGCACACATAATAATTCATAATTTTCAGGTTCGTTATGATTGATTTTTATTAAAACATAAATGTAAAAATTTTTCTGAATACATATATTTAATAAATAATTAAAAATAATACATTATTCTTATATCCTTTATTTCAATAATATACATAAATTCATTATATACTAAGAAATTAAAAAAATCATGTTAAGTTTATTCTATACTAAAAAAATTAATTCGCTAAATAATAAATTCTTTAGAGTAATACTTGCAGTAAGAGTGTGGTATGAGGTTAGGTAAATCTTGAACTTTTATGATGGAAATTTGATTTGTGCTTTCGACTAATAAAGCACAGTAATGTCGATCGTATTTAATTGTTTTAAATATATTACATACAAAATAAACACAAGAGGCTACCAATAAAACGTTGGCAATCATCCCATATATTTGATCAGCAAGGGTATCTTCTTCAGTAATTTGTAGAATCATACCTGCTTTGTATGTTATGTTATCTAATGTGGCAAAGGTAATAGACGAAACAAAATTTAGATCATAAAATTTATCTTGCAAAATTGATTTAATATCAAGTTGAATATTCTCTGAAAAATGTGTAATTTTTCCATGTTTTATCACAGGATTTTGTGTAATATTTGCTAAAGCGCATGCTTGAAGTTCATATCTGATAGATATAGTAGAACAGATATTTCTACGTGAAGCTGTTGCCCGACTAATCTTTTTTAATGGTTGGTGCTTCGCTTCAAAGCGCATTGACCAAATATTTACTAGCGGTCCAATATGTTTAATAATATTAGGATAATGCGTCATGATATGATGTTTTGGGATCAATTTTTTACCAAAAAGCTTAATATAAAGTGAATGATGATTTTGAATTAATTCCTTCAAAAGCACTATGTCTGGAGATTGAATACATCGACGCAGTAAAATGTTTACTATATCCACTAGTAATACAAATAATTCCCAAAATGAATTATTTTCTGGAACTGAATCACCGATAATAACTCCTAGATTTTTTATGAACAGAAGCATTTCTGACGCAGAATATTTTAACGTATTTGATTTTAGCATTTCTTTTGAAATAAATTTTGGCTTGTTCAGATGACTATTGTTGCCATAATAAAAGTAGTTTATGCGGTAATTCAATGTCTCAAGCGAAAAAAATTTTGACGTGTAAATAAATTGTGATAAAATTTTAGAAATTTCTAATTTTGCAACGCCTTCTAGAATATCGTGCATAATATCTACACTATAATTTTATGTGCAATGGAATGTTTCTATTTCATTAAAGACACAAGTTTCTTTAATACCTGTTACTTTAAAATCATTTTTTATAATATCTTCTTCATAGTTTTTCTTATTACGATATTCCTTTTTTTTATCTTTACATAAAATTTTTGTTTCTGATTTCTTACATTTGCACAATCTACAAAACATATTTGCTGAAAATGATTCGGAAAAACCTAATATCGAGTTTAAACCTAAATTATCACCCACAATTTGAGTAATTACAAAATATATCTTAAATTCTATTGAGTTAATTTTTACAAGAATTCCATTGGTTTCTAAATCAATGAGTTGTTTTACAAATGGTTTGAAAATAGTTTCTGAGCCATATTGTTTTCGGTCTAATGTATTAAATAATAATGCTAGTAAAATGCTATGAAGTTTTGAACTTAAATCAGGTGGAAGACATGCTATTTTGACATAAACAGCACCAAGTTTCTGCAAACCCGCCGAACTACCTAACGGATTGTTTGTTTCAAACTCATCGAAGTATACCATTAGAGGTAGTACTTTACCTTTCACATTTAGGGTTAACATTTTATCTTTCCAGAATTTGGTTTGAATAACGTTGCAAATTCCAGCATCAAATGAACTTGGTTTATTTAAAAAATGTATATACTGCATTATTTTATCAAAGACTTGGCCATTTTCAATAAAATTTGCCAATGAATATTTTAAGGGTACAATTGTTTCGCTAACGTCTACGGGTGATATAATATTACAATTTTTATTAATGGTAGGATCATTTCGGCTACCAATTATTATATTTGAAGGATTTTGGAATTTTCCTCTTTTTTTCAAAAGTTGTATGCGTCTATATTCCGTATTCACAGAATTAAATGAACTATGCAAGTAATCAAATAGTTTCATTAGTAAATTTTTGTTTTCATCAGACTCTTTTAAAAAATTAATTCTACTTAATACTAATAATCTTATTTGTTCAAATATAACTTTACCAAAATGTTCCTCGAAATTTGAAATAACAAATTGAATATCGGTTCGATTCATAGATAAATTGTTGTATAAACTGCAAGTTAGTTTGTAAACCTGCGTTTGAATTACAGACAATATTGAGTCTATTTGATCATACAAATCTGCTGTGAAGGGTTTTGGAAAGGTATTAGATTGACAAGGCAAGTCATTACTGGTTTTTATCTGTGATACATTGGTGTGAACCTTGTTTTGGGGCCTAACACTTGCGAATTTTGACTCTCCATCAGTAAAATGCTTTTTGATATGTTTTTTAAAGGAATCATATATACTAAAATCTCGATTTGGAAAACACTTATTGCATTGAAATAACAATTGGGGCCAATGCCACATTTTAATATGCTTAATATAAGTTTCGTACGTATTCATAACGTTCTTACATATAAAACAATTCATTATAATAAATTAAAAGTAATACAGATTTCAAATCTAAAACTATACTAATTCTATGTTTGTTTAATTATTTAGAGTTAATTTACGGCAAAGATTTTATATATTCCTCATACTCACCCAATAAATTGTTTACAGATATATAATTTCGATCCCATTCGGTATCAATTTTATAAATCGGTTTTTGTATAAATAGCCAAAGAGATTCGGCTAATATTGGGTAACAGGAATGTGACGCT
The DNA here is from genome assembly GCA_963556165.1 of Tipula helvola. Classification (NCBI taxonomy): domain Eukaryota; kingdom Metazoa; phylum Arthropoda; class Insecta; order Diptera; family Tipulidae; genus Tipula; species Tipula helvola. The sequence goes on from OY744481.1 coordinate 366,551,507, forward strand.
TGGTACAATTTAAAACAAGCATCTATTGCCTTAATCGGGTTACCTATTTTATATAAAACCGTGCCAAACGAAATATATCCGGTTAAATTGGATGCCTCGCCTATGAAGATTGGATAAGGCTGAAGGGATCCGGTCAGATCTACAACTTTCTTCTTTAGCTCTTCTTTTTTTTCCTCGAATTGAAATAAATCCTACGAAATTAAAACATAATGTAAGAAATTGTTTAATAAAATTACCATTTATAAAAGGTCTTAATAAACTTACAGGAATCTTTAATATGAACCCATCTGATATTTCTATTTTCGAATATTTAATTGATTTCTGCTTAGAACGTTTTTTCCCAAAATTGCTTTTAATTAAAAAGGGTAATATATATAAACCTTTAATGGTTTCGTCACAATTGGAAATAGATTTCAGCAAAGATTTACAATTTTTTTCTGTGAGTATTTTAGCTGCTAAAAATTTATTCAAAATGGGCCAATTATGGCCCATGCAGTCCAATTTGCTTGGGTATAGTAGGCCAAAATCTTTTTCAAATAACTCATAGCCTTTCGATCCTTGTAACACAGAGAATCTGGTTAAGTACTCCGAAATAACGTTTTGCAGGTTACCGTTTTTAATAATTTCGATACGGGTCTGAAAAGTTTTCTCCCATGCTTTTTCTATATCGCCCCAATTGTCATTTTTAGTAGCTTTTTCTAAAAACTCAAGACTTAAACGTGTTTCTTTGTCTGAAACCGTCGGTTTTTCAATCAAACTTTGCGTTACTGAATTTATTTTTTTTTTAATTTTATTGTAAGCTGACCATAATTTCCCCGTTGCTAGGGAACGGGTTTTATTGCAATACGGTGCGTAATATACGTTTTCTCTTTCAGATGGGAATAATGTAGGGATCGCTTTTGCCAGATCAATGAATCTTTCCGTAGTGATTTTAATTTGATTGAAGTTTTGGCTATCCAACTCCTTTTCTATAATAAGATTAGCCAAATCATTTTGTTTGGATCCAACTTTTTTAAACCTTTCATAATAATTTGTTATTATCCTTCCTTTAACACAATTTAAATAATGTTGAATTGTAGATTGCGTAAATTGTGGTTGTTTTGTTAAAAGTGGTTGAAAATTAAAAAAGCCATCAGAACCATCTACCATCTTGCGGTTGATTGATCGCAACCATCTTGCGGTTGATTGATTTTCCTATAAAAAGTCAGGTGTATTTCAATGTTAATTAGTAAACAAAATATCTTATTGTCTATAAAAAGCCGAAAAAATCATATAAAATAGCTTACTAAATGTTCATTTTCTATATTGTCTATAGTACAAAGTTCGACGCCAAATGATTCTCCACCTCCACTACACGTAGAAACAGTCTCACAAGATACCTTAAAAGAAAATAATGTTATATTCATTTTTAGTACCTAAAATAAAAACTAAATTCATTACGTTTTACTATAGAATTTAAGTTGAATTTACTATTTGAATTTTGAATTATACATAGTGCCCCGTTTTGGGGTCAATGAGAACACTCGACGAGAACGATAGTAGGGGCACAAAACTAACGATTAACAGTTATTTTATATTATTTCCAATATATACATACAGCGATAAATAGAAATGTTCAATAAATTTTAATATTCCGAATTGAAATTAATATTAAACATGCGGTTATATTTTAATATACACAAAGTTCATAAAAATAAATAATAATTGACGGAAAAAAGAGCACTCTCTTCAAAATTAAATTTCAACTATTTTCACTAAACTGAGCACGCATCACTAAACTTAAGGACTTAAATCACCCACTGTCTAATTAATTCTACAGTATAAAATACATTTTACTTACACTCGACATATTTATGTTATTATTTAAATTAATTTATTAATATATCAGCTACACAGTTTTTGTATACCTTACTTGCACCATCAAATCACTGAATAATGAAAAAATAACAAGAACACATGTTCAAAAAATACGGGACTTCCTACCTAAAACATTATGTAATATAGGGAATAACCAATTTTAGGAAATAAAGTAAGAGATAAATACTTATATAGTGTGGCCGCTTTGGCTATAATTAAATTTTTAAATTAAATATTTTGTTATAGTTCACATAATTATAATTTTTTACTGTTTTCATATATAGAATATTACGTTTAATGAAATATAAATAACCATTATTGTTTAATGGTAAATTCAGCAATGACGTATCCAAAAGAGACATATTTTACGATACTAAGCAAGCTGCATTATATACTCATATTAAATATGCTTCCAACATGCTTTAGATATAAATAGTAGATATAATTTATAATATCAAAGAAGCTATAGTTTATTCTTCTGCACTCAAATATAATATAATTATCTTGGAATTACTTAAAAAGAAATAGCGTTTAATTAATAATGGCAATATTTGTGTTAAAATCAGTTAGTCCATTTAAAGCATTTAAATCAAATTTAAAATGTATTCCCATATAAACTATGAAAACTTCTACATAGCCCAATTAGCTAGTCTGATTTTTTTCCGTGTGGAAGGGATATTAATAGAGCAACAATCGGGATATCGTAAGGGATATTCATGTGAATTTGCATTAAACTTAGTATTGAGTAAATGGAAGGAATCGAGAGACAGGGGTGAATATACAATTATAGTATTTTTGGATTTCCAAAGGGCATTCGAAACAATTGATCGAACAATATTGTTGAAAAAGTTAACAGAGATAGGAATTACAAATAACGAATGGAATTGGTTTAAAAGTTATTTGAGCCATAGGAGTCAAAGAACGAAAGTAGTGCATGAAACATCTGATAGATGTACTAATGAGCTTGGTGTTCCTCAACGATCCGTTTTGGGTGCCATACTATTTATAGTTTATATCAATGATATAGTAAAAAGTCTTAAAAATTGTCATATAAATTTATTTGCGGATGACACCTTGATTTATTATAGTGGAAATAACATTGAAGAAGTTGTTGATAATATTAACGGTGATTTGGAACGAGTACAAAAATGGCTATATGGAAACAAATTAAAGTTAAATGTTAACAAGACAAAGTGTATGGTTATTGGTAAAGCAGATCATAATTGTGACATCACAAGTAATCAGAGTAACATTGAGCAGGTAGTCACTATCAAATATTTAGGGGTAATAATTGATAAGAAGTTGAAATTCAGTGATCATGTGTCTTATATAGGAAGCAAAATAAATCAGAAGATTGGTGTACTGAAGAGATGCCATAGAAATTTGAGCTATTTAAGCAAAAATAGTATATATAAGGCAATAATTGCTCCTCATTTTGAGTATTGTCCATCAGTGCTATTTACATGCAGTAGAGAAGATAAGGAGTACCTCCAAAAACTTCAGAATAAAGCGATGCGAGTCCTGCTAAACGTCCCAAAAACAACAAGTATTCGAAATATGTTGGAAACATTATGTTTTATGAGTGTAAATCAAAGAATAGTATACAATGTATTAATAATTATTTATAGAGTTAAAAACAATTTGGTTCCTAGTTATTTAACAAATTTTATTTCTTATGTGAAAGATAAAACTGATTATAATTTAAGAAATAGAAATCAATTTTTGTTATCATTTTTTAAGAGAACTGAAAATCAAAATTCTTTGTTTTATAAGAGAATTGACTTATTTAATAAAATTCCAAGTGATGTTAAAGTTTGCCCTAATATAAATGTATTTAAGAGGTTGTTAGTCAAATTTATAAAAGAAAATGTAGATTAAATTTTCTTAGTTAAATATTAATTGTTAAATTTATTATAATTATGTAAAGCAAATATTGAAAACTAAATAGCTTCAAAAGCTAAATAAATAAATAAATAAATAATCCTGTTAAATTAATAAATTCAAATTACAAACGTAGAAAACTAATTTTAAAATCTGGAGTACCAGAACTAAAGAAAATATCTGTCTCAATTCGAGGGGACCGTCATTTCTGCAAAGAACAAAATACGGGCATGTTTGTATCCATAGTTGAGTCTTTTAAACATCTTTCATTAAACAAAAACTTTCTTTTCCATATTTTAAATAAAGAAATTTCGGATCCTTCTATCATTTCAAAACCTAGCGATGGGTTATTTTATAAAAATAGTAAGCTGTTCTCACAAGAACAATTTTACCGTGAACCCTCTTGGATCAAAAACAAAAATACATAAAATTTGTCCACTTTACTTTACCATATTAAATATGCCATATGAGGTAAACTCACACCTTAATAATATATTTCTAGTTGCTTTATTCTACTCTGAAGATATAAAGAAAGACCACAGGAGTTAATGCAATATTAGAACCAATAGTAGCCGAATTGAAAGTATCTTGAAAATAGTGGTATAGAAGTTCAATACCTTTCAAAGAAATATCCTTCAAAAAGGCTCCATTTTATCAGTGGCTCACGATGATTTAGGAGCCAACACTTTGGTTGGTCTTCAAGAATCATTCAATTTAAAATATTTTTACAAATTCTGCTTATCCCCCAAAGAAGACATAAGAAATAAAAAAAATGCGGCTCAGCATCTAGCAAACCGAGAATTGAGATTTAAATCTTACTGCGAATGATCTGAATTTTTTTAATACATTTAAATCGTTGAGTGTTGATATAATGCATGACATTTAAGAAGGCATAGGCCAATACAAATTAAAGCTATTGTTGCTGCATATGGTTAAGAAAGAAAAAATACTCACAGCATCTGAGATAAATGACAGAATAGCGTGTTTCATTTATGGGATGCTGGTTAATACAAATCGGCCTATGTAGTTTTATAAACCTCGACAGACCAGGTAAAAAGCGTCCGAGTTTTGATATCTCATATTCTCATTAGGTACTTTCCTATTGTTCCTATTTGTATGTAATTCATACAAATAAAAATGTTTTGGGATCAAAGTTAAATAAGTATTATACTTTCCCTCCTAAAAATAATGCAAATTGTTTTCTCTTGTCGCATTCTTCACGCAGTGCTAAATAAATTACCGAAATTAATAGCATCCCACCTGTAAAATTTCTAAAATGAAACACTGAATCATTCTAAAACAACATAATCTTATACATCACCCAAGAATAATTGAACAAATGGGCCCCTTGAATGAAGGTAAACATAACATGTTTAAACAAATGGCCGCCAATTGACACAATTTTATTAAAATTTGTAAAACTTTGGCAATAAAACGTTAATGTTTTTGTGCTAATTCAGGTACGATAAATAATTATAATCTTGATGTCGAATTTGATATAGATGAAGAAATATCAGTCTCTGAATTACCTAATCTTGTGAAAGACATTATTATGGAAACGTTTTCTTTGAATTCAGCAGATCCAATAATCATATTAAAAAAATTAAAAGTAGCATTTGAATACCGAAAAAATTTCTATATTTGCTTAATTGCAAATTATGTAGATTTGCTCAAATTTTGGAAAGTAATATGTATTAATATTTGAACATGAAAATAATTTTTATTTTGCTATAGAAGAATATAAAACTATTTCATTTGATAAAAATATCATGGGATAAAACATTTTCAAAATACTCATATAATATCACTAGGCAAGAGAGTTTAAAATAAAATGCCCCTTTGAAATTCATGCTTCAGTTAATAATAACTCCCAGTATATTATTCCTAAAACCATTTTATAAATATGTATGTAGTATGTACGTATTAACAACTAGATTATAAAGTAAATAAAACTTTCTATGCACCGTATTTTAAATTTTTAAAAGGCTTATATTGGGCATCTGTCGGAGAATGCAGAAAGTTCAACGTTCTGTTGTTTTCACACTGCTAAAATAAACTTTGTAAAGAGTGTAGAATTAACTATACTTGGAGCCCATATTTACCTACTTTAGTAGTTCTAATATTACTTCTTAAATTGCTAAAAATTTAATGACTTTCGAAGTTTTAAATTGACTCCTTTAATTGTTAGAAATTTCACTATTTTAGGAGTTTTAAAATACTTCATAACTTGTTATAAATCAACTCTGAAAAAGTACAGTAAAACTCCAAAAAGAAACCAAATGAAAATTTTTAAAAGGTGCTGGAGGTACTTTTAAAAGGTGATTTTATTTCGCGCTTTAAATGTGTTAAATATAAACTCCTTAGCAATGGTTATTTATTAACTCCGATTTCCCATGGACTCTATTGAATTCCGTTTCGGTGTGTCATTAACTCCGTTTTTTTAAAGAGTGTATAATAAAATTACATTGTGTTAAAAACATGTAATTTTAAATTCAAGAAAGGAAATATTTTACATCAAACAGAACAGTTTAAACTACATATAACGCGAGAGGGAAGGGAAGACTTATTTTCTTTATTCTTCTAATACAAAGCTAAATTTTCTTGTAAAGAATAGGTATTGTTCCAATTCCAACCAATCAACAATACAAAGACTGCCGCAAAATGACATTGATGGAAATTAATAGCCATGGGTGTCGAATATCAAATGACATGTACCCAAATTCTTACCGATGAGAAGGAAACTTTGCTTGAGTTATTTATTGTTCAAACCAATAATTTAAATATCACAGAAATTGCCGCAAAATGCCATTAATATAGAGAATAATAGTCTTAACGGTCTTGAATAAAATGGTATATACTATACATTTCTCAACGGTGGGGAGGAATCCGAATTTTTGACGTTAAATATGACGTAACATGAAAAATACAATTTGGGATTCCTCCCCACCGTTGACAAATTTGTGATATTCATATTATTGGTTTGAACAATAAATTACGGAAACGAGCAAAAGCGCTATGATGTAACACAAAACCAATCAGCCAATCATCCATCGGCATATGCTGTACCCACCTTATAGATTAGGGTTTTTTGTATTTCTCCTTTAGCGGTCTAATGGCCTCATACTTGTGGTTGTCATGAGGAGACGGCTCTCTGACACAGAACTAATTGAAGCACTAAATCTTTCATGAATTCTCTCGACGATTGTGTATCCGATTGTGTCCGCATTTCGAGCGTTTCAGATTTATTTTCAGTGGCGTCGGCAACAATATTTTTAAGACAATTTCCTTGGTTTAAGCAATTTGTATTTGGCTGTAAATTAGGATTTTGTTCCTGCGCAGGATCAGAAATGATAGGGTCAGCAAGTTTAAATTTTGTTCAAGAAATAAAGTGTCGTTTCAGTTTACCAGCATTGCAAAAGTTTGATAAACATTTAGCATTTGGACATTTATAATTATCACTAGTTAAATGTAAAATATGTGAATTTATTTTATTACAAGAAAAATTACAAATTTGGCAAATTCATTTTATATTTGAAAATACTAATACAAAATTAAAACGTAATTAAAACAAAAAATTTTTGATTTATTGAATATGATTCGCTAAGTCAATACATTCTTTCCTCATACTTACTGTATGAAGTTAGAATTTTATTTTTGTAGTTTGGTCGTAGCTACCTGATGAGTAGACCGAACTTTTATGCTTTGTACGAGCTTATTTGTACGAAACTAAATTACCACATAGAAAACTCAAGGAAAGTTTTCATTTTTTAGAGTCGATACATTTTGTATTGACTCTCGGGTTAAATTAGGGGGATGGGGTTTTGATATTTCTACTTTTTTGGTATAAACAAGCTTGTCTTTCTATAAAAATAATTATAAAAAATTAATCCAAACTAATTAACCAATTTTTTCGCATTCAAATCCGAAATTAATAATGCAACGTCGACATCCGTTTTATCATTGGTGTTGTTGTATTACAAAAAATATTGTTGTATAAACAACCAAACCTTGTAGCATTCGGTTGAATATTGTAAACTCAATGCGAAATAAATTTTAAATGCTATTGAATTGTACTCTACGATATGTTTAAAACAATAAAATAGTTGGTCGTAACAAACCGTAAATTTTTTTTCCTCTGATTTGTTCAAAATTACAATGTATATGGTTGCAGATTCAGTCCGAATTTATTATAAATACTCTTCTTTTTTTAATTTCTTCTTGTAGGTTGGTTACATCATTGTTTAGTACCAAAAATATAGAATTGATGAAGTCCAGAATAGACACTTTCCAAATTTTCTTGTCCTTTCGGATGAGCCGCGCTGAAGGTTTCAGTAAATAACTTAATAGCGTTAATGCCATCAAATTTCGTGAATCTAAAAATAAAGAGAAAAATATCACATTTAAATAATGTTGGTTATTCCGTGCTAGGTTTTTTGTAGACGAAACTTCACGATCATGAAGATTATTTTTAATTGCAACTGATTCGGTCTAAAAAGAGCAAAATATTGAAACCCTGTCAAAAATGACGAAAAATTTGGTTAGTCCAAAACCACTTTTCTCGACGTTTTGAAAGCCCCTGAGTCTGTAAAAGCAAAAAAAGAAAAAAAATGTTCGTCCGTCTGACTGTGTGTCTGGATGTCTAGATGTCTGGATGTGTAGATGTCAGGACCCATGGTATCTCGAGAACGGCTTGTACGATTTGGAATTTTTTTTCGCCAATCTGTTTCTATGGGAAGTTCTAATCGTTTCAGCCCTTTATACACCATCATTTTTTTGTTCACTTGTAAGTAGAGGGTGGTTCCCGGGAATTTTACATATTTTATCATACCCAATTCCCGAGATTTTCAAACGAAAATTCCCGGGAATTTGGTAAAAAATTAAAAAAATTGCAAATAAAAAAAGTAAATATGTATCAATAAATTACCGGGATACGTTGTATTGTGAACGCCACATTAAAAATACTCTCCTCCTAAGACTAGATACGCTTTAAGGCAGATGGCGAGCCAGGTACTTATTTTGATAGAATCGCTTTGAAAAGTGATAGAATTGTCGCAAAACTACTTAAATCATCTGTAATAAGCAACTCGTTGTTACAGAACCGTGTTAAAGCTAACCGTGGAAAAGAATTAAATTTATTGTTTGACTGTAAAACAAGGTTGAATAGCGAAGAAACAAAAATCGTCCATTTTCTAAAATTACGTGACTGTGTTGTAAAACCATGAACGATCTGAGTTTGCCTAATTTCTATTCACAGAAGAACTCGGAGAGCTTACCAATGTTACTAAGCGTTTTGCATCCTATACAATTAAATGTTGAACACGTGATCGACAAAATTAAAATTTAATTGTGCTAAATCTAGTGTAACCAAATTATTTATTCGTCTAACGAATTAAGACAGGCAAAACAATTTTTTGTCAAAATATCACGTAACCTAAGAACCTAACCGATTGAAATGATTTCGAATCTGAAAATTTGGTTGATGATTTGGCAGCAGCAGGAAACTCATCTTTAACATGACAGTGGTTGCGAGAGTAATTGATAATCTGATAAGTTGGTCCCAAATTAGCCAAACTTTTTTGAGGCGTTGAAAATGACCTAACCTACTTTAGTAAGAAGCGACATGTTTGTTTTCAAATTCATTAAACTTTTGTAGTAAGAAACGGTCCAGTCTTGTAATAGTTAACAATAAAAGAAAATATTTAAACTAAAACTGCTGCTTTTTTAAATTTTTGTGAATTGACCAGGAAATTATTATTTTTTTAATTCGCGGGATACCAGGAATTCCCGAGATTGACGAATTCACAATCCCAACTCCCGGGATTTAGCATTTGTCGGGAACTACCACCTTCTTCTTGTAAGTTTTTCGAGAACTGCTTTATCTTTGATTCTATTGGTTATTATTGGAATAATTTTCTGTATAAGTAACTGTTCCATTTTTTCGGTACACAAAATTCCTTACCCGGATATAACATTTTTAATTCGAGATCAATCTAAAAGTAAAACATGTTTCAGTTAAATTATAGTTGTTTAATTCCAAAATTTCGCTTACAAGTCTAAAAGCGTCTGGATTCCTATAAATTATCCAATTTGTATAAAATGTTTGCGCATTAAACTGTGGTTCGAAAAGTTCTTGCTGGCGACCGTTGTATATGTGTTTTGAAATTCCTACGGTACTCCAAGGTACATGCAATGCAACCACCCTTTATCCTGTTCAAATTCTTCATACGATTGTCGAATCAATGGGACGCTTCTTATTGTCTTCTTCTACAAAAATAAATTTTAAGAAAATAGAAATGTATACTAATTGAAGAATAACCAACTTGTTATAAATAGTACCTTTAGATTTTGAGGGGCCTATTTTATTTCGCTTTGGTTTACCATAGTAACCAATCTTATTAAATTTCGGGGACTCGTTCCGATATTTACTATTATAAAGTTTTCCCGTAGGTCTATTTTTTGAACATGATGGAAGTACCAGTCCTAAATCGATTAAAAATAAAATAAAATATTAATGTTTTTTCTCCTGGCACTACATAGCAGTGGCTTTATTTTTTTTCTCCACAAAACGTGGTTGCGACATCGCCGGTATAATTCCAATATTTGTTCGATCAACAATTTTCGTTCTACACGTCCCAATTTAGGGTAGTTTGACGAAACGTAGCATTTCCAAATTTATTTGCCCTTTCAATTCCATTTATTTGCTCCTAATAAGCCTTTCATTCACTGCTTATTTGCTGCTACTTTTCTAAAATTATATCTGAGATATTGCAGATATTTCAAACAACATAAGATTAGTAAATATGTACAGAAGACGTGTGTCAAAATCATAAATTAATATTTATTTTGGGTTCTTCCTTTAACATAAATCATTATACCGTGTGTTTCTTTTAAACTGAGACGATCAAATATCTCGAAAAATAGCCACTCTACGGAAAAAATGTCCATAATCAAAATTTAATCATACCACGGGGGAAATACATTAATGCAAAAAAATAGTCCCCCACCCCCCGCTTTGTAGGTGGGGCGGGGGTAACTTTTAAACTAAGATAGGAAGCCATATTTTTTATTGCAGATACGGATTCTACGACTAAAAGTACGTATGATTTGAATGAAATATTTTATTCGGTTCATGATAGATGGCGTTGTAATCGACGAAATTCAATTTTTTCAATTTCTTCTTCTAGAACACACGCATTCGATTCTGCAATACGTTTGAAATAAAAAACATCACGTTTTCATTGGAAATACTCGAAATTCGTCATCAAAACAATTTATTCAGTTTTGTAAATCACATTTAACGTTTGTGTTATTTCTTCTTCATGTTTTTCGTAATTGCAAAATAAACGATAAAATACTTTAGAATGGACCGTTTAAATGTGCCAGAGAAAATTGAAATGGTTCTGGTTTATGGAGAAGCTGGCAGAAATCTTGAAAATGCTGTTGCTATTTACGCTCAACATTTTCCGGATAGGATTCGTTCACGTGCTTCATTTGGCCGTACTCTCAAACAATTTATTGCTGATGGAAATGTTCAACCGAAAAAGAGGACCCGTAGAGCAACAGTCACTGGAGAAAATAATGAAATTGCTGTATTGGCTGTAGCGACTCATAATCCTCATGTTAGTACACGAGAAATAGTTCGCGATTCCGGATTGTCCCGCACAGAGAATTTTAAAACGGCACAAGTATCATCCATATCATGTGTCTTTACACCAAGATCTTCATGGCGCTGATTTCCAAAATCGGGTAACTTTTTGTCAATGGGCACGTGAACAAATACAACAAAACCCCAATTTTTTTCGTTGCGTAATGTTCTCTGACGAATCGTCTTTTACAAACCATGGAACGGTTAATCGACACAACATGCATTATTGGAGTGTTGAAAATCCACACTGGCTTCGCCAAGTTGAACATCAGCGCCCTTGGACTGTCAACGTGTGGTGTGGAATAATTGGCAATCAACTCATCGGCCCGCACATTATTGAAGGCAACTTGAATGGTCAAATGTACCGAAACTTTTTGGAAAATGAACTGCCAATATTACTTGAAAATTTGAACTTAGAATTGAGACGGAACATGTGGTTCAACAAGATGGTTGTCCTGCACACTATTCGTTGGTAGCACGTGAGGTACTTGATCGTGATTTCAATGGTCGCTGGATCGGTAGAGCTGGTCCGATAAATTGGCCCGCCAAATCACCAGATCTTACTTCGCCAGATTTCTTTTTGTGGGGCTATCTCAAAGACAAAGTTTACAAACAAGAATCAACAGCACGTGAGAACATGATTGAGCGAATCAGAAATGCGTGTGCTGAAATTCAACCAAACACACTTCTCAGTTGTGTACAATCATTGAAAATGCGTATTAATAAGTGCATTGAAGTCGCAGGCCATCATTTTGAACACTTATTTTAAGCTAAAATTATTTTATTCACCTGCCATTTACATTAATAAATTGTTTTGATGACGAATTTCGAGTATTTCCAATGAAAACGTGATGTTTTTTATTTCAAACGTATTGCAGAATCGAATGCGTGTGTTCTAAGAAGAAGAAATTGAAAAAATTGAATTTCGTCGATTACAACGCCATCTATCATGAACCGAATAAAATATTTCATTCAAATCATACGTACTTTTAGTCGTAGAATCCGTATCTGCAATAAAAAATATGGCTTCCTATCTTAGTTTAAAAGTTACCCCCGCCCCACCTACAAAGCGGGGGGTGGGGGACTATTTTTTTGCATTAATGTATTTCCCCCGCGGTATGATTAAATTTTGATTATGGACATTTTTTCCGTAGAGTGGCTATTTTTCGAGATATTTGATCGTCTCAGTTTAAAAGAAACACCCGGTATATGTATGTATGACTGAACATATGCCGGGTTTTTTATTAAAAAATAAATAAATATTTACAAAGAACAATTAATAATTCATTTATTGTAAAAGTTTAAAAAATAACTTAATTATAATAATAATATCTTAATCATAAATATATTTCTTAATTTTATTTTACAATAATGTCAATTTACTATTTTAGTCTTATAAATTTCTTAATATTTAAAATCAATTTGGGTTTAAACTGCCTTTATTCCTTTACAAGAATATCCAATAATTATTCAACTATTACATTAAAAATTAATTTACTAATCTTAGTTTATTAAAATGGTAAAAATAAAAATTTCACGATAACTAATTTTATAGTTATGTACATATGTATTACAAGAAAAATACTTACATTTCGATTAATTAAATTTTTATTTATAAACAACTCTTAAAATGTAATCTTGATTTGGCACTTGTGATTATTTACTTAGGTATAACTTAATGACTGTAATGAATACCTGTCAAATCCTTTCGTTTTCACTATTTTTTGTTCTTTTTTATTTATTTGTGTATTTTTTTTTTAACCGTCGTCAATAGATTCCAAAAATCCTAAGGAAATCCAAAAATGTTGAGGTTTCGTAAGAATATGATTTTACAGATTGGGCTGTTAACCCAATTCTAACCCCCTGTAGAAGGACCACAGCCCTCACACTTTAGCCTACCCCTTAAATGGAGTAGTTTGTAGCGGCCGCCACGAAGAGGCAGTGTAAGCACTTGCTGAAGTTGTATGCACGAGTCTTGTGTTTATCCCCCTCCATACACAGCAGCCTGACCCCCAAACATCATTGTTATAAGTAAATAAGCAACCAAATTCAAAATCCATTTTAAGCATGGTGTTTATAAATTCTAAATTTTTTTAAATTTTAAGTTTATAGTACTGTGAAATGTTCATTGTTCTCTTTTATCTTAGTTTATATGTTTTGATAATAATTTGGAATTCAAATCTAGGCTTAGCCACAAAATTAAAATATCATTTAGTAATACATATCCAATGCCGGTGGCAAACGTTTTTAAATATTTTCCAAGAGCGTTGGTTTTGAACATTGAATAGTTGAAAAATTGTAATTGTTATAACGATCTTTATTGTGGCCTTTATATTTTTTATAAATTAAAAATATCAAGCCGTTGATCAATATGATGGCAAGTATTTGAATTGCTGCCATCAAATACACTTTAATATCGTACAATTCAACAAAATTCGATTCAATTTTATTTAGTACCATTCTTTCCATATTGTTGATTTTATTTTCGATTAATCCATCTGCATAATGATTTTCTGTCACATTTACAAGAATTATGTTATCCCGTACGCTATCATTTAATTTAAGCAAAATGTCATTTAAATTCGATTGTATCCAGGCATTATCGATTTGAAATCCATTTAAAATTTCATTTAATTCCGTATTATTGTGGATCACATCCAAATCAATTTCGTGTTTTAACATGACGTTTGTACTGTTGGTACATTGGATACCTCGAATATTTACACCCGCATTATATAAATTCGTCTTATCTGTCACGACATTAATTTTTAATTGTTTTAATTTGATTAGGGCCGCAATTAAATCGGCACACATCCAATTATTTTCCGATATATCGATTGCCGCCAAATTTGGAAATAAATAGCCAAACTCATTAAATGTTAGTGCATTTAAATTGTTGTTATGCAAGTTTAAATATTTTAAATTTTCCAATCGTGATATTGAGGTTAAATCGATATAATTTAAATTATTCGATGAGATGTCTAACGTTTCTAAATTGCGCAACTCGGAAAATAATTCGATATCGGATTGAGACAATTTAGATGATTTTAAAATTAAAGTTTTTAAATTTGTTAATGTGCTAAAAATGTTGGAATCACCGTTTTTTGGATTGTTCGATAAATCGAGATAAGATAGCGTTGACATGTTGTTGACAAAGTTAAAATTAATTAATAAATTATATTTTAGTGATAATGAATTTAAATTAGTGTGATTAAAAAATACATTTTTCGATTCCAATTTATTATTGTCCGCCTGCAAAGATTTAAGATATGAATTTATTTTTAAAAACACGAGCTCATTTTTATTCAATGTAATTTGTTCAATACTGGTTAAATCGCTAATTGAGAAATTTACGATTTGATTAGAATCTAAATTTAACAACGACATGTACGCGGGGAACATACTCGTCGACTCAATTTTTATATAATTATGTGATAAATCAAGCTTTTTTAAACAATTTAAATTTGTAAATGCATTTACATTAATAATTCGGATTTTATTGTATGATAAATCGATTAGCTCTAAATAATCGGCTGAATCAAATACTGCATCTTTTAATTCGGTTACTAAATTATGCGATAAATTTAATTCTCGTAACTCAAAAGCGAATGCAAATGGTTCCGGCGTTATATTAGCTACTTGACTGCCACTTAAATCTAACTTACTTAAATATTCGATATTAGTAAAAATTCCCCATGGAATATTTGCCACTGTTGAATTGATGAACTTCAAATTTGTGATGTTGGCTGTTTGGTATTTGGGCTCGAAAACAAATTTATCAACAATTTCCAGTTTTGATGTGTACCCATCGACTGTACAGGTATTATTTATATTAAATATACTCTCGCGGCATTTGAACGGGTTACACATCACATTGTTTATTATTATTATTGTTAGTAAGACACCAAAAAACACTGCTTCACTGAAATTGTTAATTTTTAATTAAAATTTTATTTTGTTTTGTTTTTAATTGTATAATAATTACTTTTTCATTTTAACTTTTTATTTTTTTATTTTATATACGACTTTCTATCCGATCTGCTAACTTTGTGATTTCTAATGGATGAAAATGTTCACCTTATATAGGCCGGTGCACATTAAAGATTTTTTCTAGTAAAAAATTCAAGTAAGAAAGAAACAGTTAACACTTTTCAAACTGAACAACTTAACGTATGTATGTATACTAGAATATTTGTTTGCTTATAATTAGACTTAAAATACGAATTATCTAACAACTTTTTTGTGTGTGAGTTTTATCAAATCGAGATACTCAGATAAGCAGATAAGCAGTCATTGTTTGCGAATTGGCTAGCAATGGTATACACGATATTTTTTCTTGGTTAGAAAGCAAGCAAATCGTAGAAATTTTAGACGTAAATGTTTGTGGAAACATTTATTGAACATATTACGCAAATAAATTTACGATTCGCAAGTCCGCCATATTTACCGATTTGCGAATTGCTAGAGTCTCGAGTATTTGGCCCAATAACTAATTTAACACATTGACTGCCCAGTCAATTGTACGAATGTTGAGCAACGTGTTGTTTTCATGATAAAACTACATATGTATCTAAATTTGTCAGTTTGACTTAATTTTGAATGCCCAAGACTTATTTGGGAATGGCTATCAAAAGTCATAGCAGTGTTATTTAATGAATCTGTCTAACGGCTATTATTATTTAAGGCGAGTGAACCTACGTGGCTATCGTATTTGACAGCCATATTGCCAAAGGAAATATCAGTGGATATCAGAAGTGATAGCCTTAGCAGTCAATGTGTTAAAGAATTTACAACAAAAACAAATAAACCGAAATACGACCTTTTCTATTTTAATTTTATATTTAGTTTTCTTAAGATAAATCCCGATTAACAAGTCTTGACATGGAAAAAATAATATGGTTAACATGACAAAACAACTTAATTGAGATTTGTGATAATGATAACCAATATTTTTTTTAAAAAGTATTGTATTCACAATTTTTTTATTGATATAAATAAACCCAGGATTTCTTTCATTTTTGTGAATTGCGGTATTTACAAACAATTTACTGTTTACTGTTACTCTACTGAATTTCAACAAGTTTACTGTTTTACGAAATTTATATATGTAGGTAAATTCCGCCCTCTTGTTCCTGAAATAGATTGCTTTAATTCAACATCATCTTGGGTGCTGTTATCATCGTTTTGTTCATCTTCATTATCGGTATCTGCTCCAGAATCATCCCTATCGTCTTCAAAATTGTTATGTTCATTTTAATTTTTGCCAATGTTATCTAATATGAAGCAGCATAATATAATATTGACACATTTTTCTAAATTTTAGCACAGCATACCACCACTTTTGCTTATTATTCTTTTTTTTTTTTTTAATGCTGCCAATGGCTTTATTCTTGAATCTTTCTACAAAAGAAACTAACAAGGTATATTAAGGGGACGTACCACCTTCAAAATTGAAAAACAAAAAGTTTTTCAAAGATTTTTTTTTAATGGAATAAAAAGAGATATCTTAATGAAATTTTCCATTGACATTTTATTTAACTGAAAGTTTAAAAAAAAATTTTTTTTAGATTTTTTTTAGCCCACTGTCGTCAGTTATAACGGTTTTCCAAAAACACTGAAAATTCGCGGCGTGCATCATAACTGCTCTCAGAAACGTCTAAAAAAAAAAAAACGGGGTTTTATTCAGCGTTACATCGCCCTTGGAATGAACTAAAAAAAAAAAAATTGGTTGAAAAATAAAAAAATGGCAGCATTTTTTTCGAAAATGCAGCTTTTTTGTCCCCCCCAATTAGTTGTAACTCAAAAAATTGAAAGCCGATTATTCCTTCCGTAGTTCATTTTGAGCAGAAATATATGTAGATCAACGTGTTAAAATTTTAGAACGATTGGATAAGTAGTTTTTTCTCAATCTTGCACGCCAACTTGAAAAACGTCATTTCGAGATAATCGCGTTTAAAGTTAAAATTTTTTTTTTTTGTAATAAACCTTACCAAAATTTAATCTGCGATGTTTGCACCGTACAATACTTAGTGTTAGTATACTTTTCCTGGTAAATAATTCAATGCACGCATAAAATAGAGGTATTATGTTGCATTTAGAATATTTAAGAATTTATAAATTTTAAATAAAACTTGTTTAATTCCATTTAGAATACTTTTAATTGGAACATTTTATATACAGTGAAACCTCTATATATTGGACAGCGAAGGGACTGTCCAATTTATGGAGGTGTCCAATATAAGAAAAATTTCTTCTTTTTTTAATAAAAAACTAATGGCGTGCACATCAAGATTTTTATTTTGAATTCAGATTGATTCCACAGTTATTTCAACATTTTCGCTGTCTGACTACTTGTGTTGTTCAATTTTCAATATATAAATGTTGCCCAATATATATAGGAAAAGGAGCATTTTTTCAAGGAACTGAATGAAAGTGTCCAAAATAGAGGAGTTTCCAAAATACAGATGTGTCCAAAGTAGGAGGTTTTGCTGTATTTTGAAAATCTTCGAGTTAATTTTTTTGCGCTGGCAGCCAATGTGTTTGTTTTACAGCAACGATTATTTGAACTTATAAAACCAACCCAAATGTCTTTGCAATGAACATTGTTAAACATAAAATAAATACTTATTTTGTTTGTTTGACTCAGGTAAGTTAATACATAGTCCAATAACTCTGAAAAGGAATATACCTACTGCCAATATCCTTCAAAGTACACCAGTTTCTATTGTTCGAACGAGAGAAAAAATATTTTCCAGCATCTATAGTTTGGGAGACAAACCTAGATAATGGGGGTATATTTTGAAATTTGTGAAGGCAACGCCAAAAAAAGTTGCACGAACCTAACTAGCACCAGCCGCCGATTATACAACAGAACGTTTTATTTACCAAGTTCACATAATTCGGAGATAAAAGTTGATAAGACAATGTTTTTAAATACGCTTTCAATTACGCAACAATGGGTAGAAACGGCACTCAATAAGCAAAAGGATAGACAGGGAATTGTAAAACCAGATGCAAGGGGTTCTTACATTCGAATTCCTAGTAAAAATGCTTCAACAATAGAAAACATAGTTTGTCAACACATTGAAGCATTACCCCGTCTTCCTTCACACTACTGTCAAACCAACACTAGTAGACAATTTTTAGACGGAAATCTTAATATGGCAAACTTGTATATAGATTTGAGAAAATACGAACCACTTTCATCCTCCACAGTAGCCCAAAGATAATATCAGGAAATTTTTAACCATAAATTTAATATAGCGTTTGGATTTCCGAAAAAAGATTTATGTGATACTTGCGAGGCGTACCAAAATATGGATGATCACGAGAAATAGAGAAATCAAATATCTCAGAATGAACGTTTGTACAACAAAAACAGAGCTCATGTGATCAAAAACAGTGACAAATTAAAACCAAAACAAAATGCCGCGATGAAGGTCATCTGTTTTTATTTTCAAAAAATCCTTCAAACACCGTGTAGCGAAGTTAGCGCATTTTATTATAAAAGAAAGCTATCTGGGGTAATATATGGGATGAAAGCATAGATAAAAAAGGTGCCAATGAAGTTAGCAGTTGCCTTTTAAAATTTATTACGGAATCTGTCATAAATGGAGTTAATGAATTTATTTGTTGGAGTGACAATTGTCATGGCCAAAACAAAAACAGCATTTTTTCACATCGTATACTTATATGGTGAATAAATATAAAATAAGTATTAATCATAAGTACCTAGAAAAAGGACATACCCAAAACGAAGGGGACGATGTTCATTCAAACGAAGATCGAGCAAAAAAAAATAAAAAAACTATTTACATACCAGCCCAATGGTAAAGTGTCATGAGGCATGCTAAAGTAACGGGAGACCCATATGAGGTTATTGAAATGATCAAAGATAGCTTTTTTGATTTTAAGACAATATCGAAAAAGTTAAACTTCAACCACAATATTCTGAAAGAAAAAATTAACAAGATAAAAATAAAAAAAATAAGAATAAGTCATGAGGCACCAAATAAGCCGATTTACAAACATCAATTTGATGAGGAATTTAAAAGCACCATTCCTTTATAATATAGGCAGTCTCAACGAAGGACCAAAGCGTGGCCGAAAAAAAACAAACTTTGAATTTGGTGTTCTACACAATCAATTTGATCGGCCTATTCTTATTCCTCAATCGAAGCATAAGGACTTTATTTCTCTTTGTGATGGGAATCTTATTCCAAAATTTTATCAAGTTTTTTATACATAGGTCACTCACGTCTAGTGATAATCAAGAAAATGATGTCGTTGAAGAGAATAACATTAATTAATTAATTTTTTTTACAATGTTCTCTTTTATAAGTATGAATACTATACCAAAAGTTCCTAATTTCTGTTTAATTTAATTAATAAATGAATTATTATTTTAATTTTTTCTGTGTAATTATTGTTTTATTATAAGGTAAAATTTTAAATTTAAAAAAAAAAAAATTTCCAGCCATAAATAATTTTACCGGACTTAGTTCTCAATATCTAAATTATTCTAAAAAATATTCCAATTAAAAACATAATAATGATCTTTGGAACATTTTATTTAACAACGGTTCCATACATAAACAACCTAAATCGACATACACTTTTATTTTTATTAATTTTGTCCCGCCTAAAATAAATTACGTACAATATCTCTAAAACTCCCTTGGCTACAATCATGATGTTTTTATAAAAAGATTCCGTTTTCTGGTCACTAACATAATAATAACAAAAAAATGTATGGAATTTAATAATTTACTCAATATTTAACAAACAAAGTTTAAAATCCCTCTCCTGAAAAATGACGTATTTGAGATAGTATACTTTAGAATGTGCAAAGCGGTATTTTGAGTTGCATAATCTTATAATCTATATATTATAAGAATTCACTACGCAACTAAATAAAGCAACACTAAAGGTCAATTCGAATTTGAAGGCGCTCAATTTATTTTGAGATTAAAATAACGTAAACAATACACTTATAGACTGAGGTCAAATGCGCGATTCATTTCAAGTAAATCGTCATATTCCGCTTATTGGAAATGGTTGCACGGAATAAGTCATTTGGCGGATCTAATCCAAACCGAGACTTATTTCGACTTAACCGTACATTTTATGAGCAATTATTAAAATTAAAAATTATCAGCGTTATTTATTTTTATTAGCTATTCTATTATTATATAAAATAATGATAAAATATGGCGTTTAGTTCTCACTACAATAACTTTCACAATCAATAATCGATTTATTAAGGGTCTTTTCACCTGTATGCACTACTATTCAACACTACAACAATCGCGCGTGTTTCTAATCTGTTTAATTTTTTCAATTTTTAAGGTAATATCAAAGGGAGTAAGATTTTTACTCTCTTCGATATAACCTTATAAATAGAAATTAAAACGTATTAATAGAAAACTAGACAGAAAATGCGCAGAGTATACTTTTATAACATAAATCGACTTAAGCCCTTTTAATTCCCGAGCACAGAAATGTTTTTAGTTTATAGAACCTCATTTAAATACCTCTTGACTTTGTTATTCTAAAACAGGTTATGCATACTTGTTTTTCTTTTTCTTGTTTTTTTTTTAATTAATGCCAATAAGCACGTACGCCGAGATAAAACATTTTTTGATACGCGAGTCACAATAAAGTGAATGCCACAATGGGTGGGGGTCCGAAATAGAAAATGCGCAATTAGCGAAGACACATTTTAAAAAACTACATACATGGGATGTAGTTTTTATGAGCATTTTTAACACGTTGTTTGCTGTCAATTTATCTTTTAATTTTATTCAGAGTTGCCAATTTGAATTAACTTAATGATTTTAATGAAATTTAATTTTATCCAAAAATGTGCATTTAAATTCGCAGTTCTGACGCACTCAAAATTTCACATAAAATTACACAAAAATAAACTAAATCAAAACCAACATTAATGTACTACAAGCCTGACTGTCACCAATATTATAAATTTATTTTTCGATTATACATGAAAGTATTGGTGATCGGATACACTATATAAGTGAGTGAGAATAAACATACAAATTGTAGATAAAACTACGGATCTGTTATTGTTAGATTAAAATGAGATTAAGTGAAAACATTTCATTTAAATTTTTATGATAAAATCGTAGATATGAACAATCTTTTGAAGGTCAATTTATTTTCTTTAAACAAACAATCTCAATGAAGTTATCTAGTATTCAATCTATTAAATAAACAACAATAAAATGTTTTGTAGTAAAATATTACCTATCTAACAAAGAAACAAAACACTTTTAAAAATAGCAGGTTATATAAAAAAATCCAAGTAGACTTTGACTCGTTGGTTGCTATTGCTACTATAATTTTGATTTTATTGTTTTAAGGTGAGACCAGAGCTTTGAAAAGCAACGTACTAAGCAACGTAAAAGATACGTAATTATTTGTTGGTAGCGTAATTTAAGCGAATGAGTACCCAAACATATTTACAAATGTTTGAAATAGTGCATTCTAAATTTTAAAAATATGTTTATGTTTATAATTTGAAATTATTTGTTAGTTCATACGTCTGTTTTGACGTCTGTAAAAACCTCTTCCAAATTAGCCTCACAAAAACTGGAGCGACATCTTTTACACGACATCGGAACTGGTTGGCATGGTTAATTTTGTGCGGACGATAGAGCAATCGTAGTGTACGAGGAAAATAATTCCCTCTATTCGCCTTTTAACGCAAAGTGGATGACATCTGGTAAACGGTTTTACAACTTAGCCAATGGTGGTCAACCGGTAAATAAATGCATAATTATAGGTTTTGCACTCCAAATTCAACCTTTTACAAAACATATTCATCATTTTCCAAATCAAATTCGCTTTTATCCAAATTAAATTCATCATTATTCAAAAAATATTCATCCTTTTCCAAATCAAATTCATCCTTTTTCAAATCAAATTCACCTTTATTCAAAACATATTCATCCTTTCCCGAATCAAATTCAACCGTAGAGCAACAGAATTTATTTAATTTAATAACTTTAATGTATTTAAATTCTAGCTACAAAATAACAAGTATAATAAAATAAATATACCGAGGTTTATGCCCCTTGGCTTATTTATTTTATTTAGGCATCTTAAAATTCGCCCTATATTTATTATAAACTTAGAAGCTTAAATAGGAATTTTATCAAATATAAGAATTCTGTAGTTTGGAAATTTTAATAGTGAAAAAATTATTTTAGGATTTTATAAATTTTTATTTAATTAAAATTCATCATTTATTTGGAATTTGGAATTATTGATTTAAGAAATTAACGAATTTTGCAACGTAGTTTTGAAAGAAAAAAAATTAAGAAATTTAGGGAAATGGGAGTTTAAAGATTTAAATCTTTAACAATTCGTAAAATTTAAGAAGCCTGACATTAAAGAGTTTTACAACATTTTTGAAATTTAGAAGTTGTATTAGGAATTAGTTAATTTAGACATTTAATACATACATTAAGCTTAAGATTTTCGAAATTTAGAAAATTAACAAATTCCATAGGTATTTGTAAATTTTAGGAATATGGACATTTTAATAATTTAGAAATACAAAAATATAGTGTATGTATACGGTTCTTTGGTATAAAAGGCAATATTTAGGAACCAACAGTTGCTCATTTCACGACAAACTGCGATGGACCCTTCCATTCAGTCGCGGGTTAAGGAAAAACGGAGTTCCAGGCAAGTTTAGTTCCTCCACCGTCTACCGGTACAAATAATTAAGTTTTTCCTGGTTCACCATTGAATCGAGAAAAACATTTTATACGCCGCAGACCAATATCAAAAACTTGGAATAGCAAAAATTTCAATAATTCCAAAATAATCTCAAAAATATTGGTCACAAAGCATCTCAAAAATTCTAAGTATGAATTATCAGTGAATGACAGGAGTTCAATCCGATGTTTTTAATTTAAATGTGATAGGTATTTCCATAAATATAAAACTTGAATTTGGCAGTTTGAATTTGATTTGGAAAAGGATGAATATGTTTTGAATAAAGGTGAATTTGGTTTGAAAAAGGATGAATTTGATTTGGAAAAGGATGAATATGTTTTGTGAAAGGTTGAATTTGGAGTGCAAAAGACATAGTTTATAGACATGTTTCTTAGTGTATTTATTTCAAAATAATCATTTTTTTGCAATTAAAAAAAAATTAAATTCATTTAGAATGTTAATTAATTTATCAATAATATTTGAATTTAAATATAAATGCGGTACAAAAATAACCGTATACCACCATCGGCTCGTGAAAATCGTGGCGCCTCTTGCGGCGCTTTAAAGGCGAATACAAATAACTTATAATATATATAAGGGAACTTGATCATAATTCTCATAGTAAAGCTGGAAGTAAACATCTGCTTGTTGAGGTGCGTTAAAATGCTAGTCCCTGTTTCTTGGGTAGAGATGGCACCACTAACCGTTAAACGAAGAAAATGAAAAAAAAAATCAAAAAAATTGTATGTGTACATAAAATTGTTCCCTATACCTTTCAACCGAGATTTTATTTTTTTATTTCGTTTAATATTAATATTATATTCGTTTTAATATTTAATTAAGTTGTTTATAGGGATTCGTTCAATTACTAGTAAGGATCCGTCTCTACCTAAGATTCATGTTGTCTTCAAAATTTGATAGCGATTTCCCTTATAGTTATTACAAATTATTTGCCTCTATATTTGAAAAAAAGTCGTTACAAAGAACTCGAGGACGAAAGTCGCAAAACTCGAAATAAACATCATAATAAATTTAATTCACACATTGCCGACATTTATAACGTTTTATTGAATACAAATAAAAATATAACAAAATATAAAATAAAATGTGTCTGTGCTATTTTTATTGTGATTAACGGCTACACCTCGTGGACTAGGTCCATCTAGAAAAGAAATAATATTGCGAGGAGCAGCATTAGCAGCCCCCCGTAATAGCATCTCTAAATAAAATCAGGTAAAAGTAAATTCGATCAATAAAAATATTTAATAGAAAATTAGATAGTTTAACATTAAATTTTTTTGGATTATAGATATAACAGATCGAATATGTTAGCTGACTTGCGAGTTGAACCATCTGTAAAATTCAAAAATTTCTATATAATGTCGGTTAAAGAATAGTCCCACGTATTGCCAAAATAGTTATTAACGTGAGGAAAGCTATATCAGTTGCAAGAGTCTTTCTTTTTTATTTAAATTTTCGACACAATTGGTTTCGGAAATAATTTCCGAAATTTGTAATGCCTTAATTGATATGGTGCAGGATGAATCAAAGGCAAACCAAATAAATTCGCGTAAAAATTAGTAGTCGATGCGTAATCGCCCATCTCTGACCAGCATCATCTCAGGAAAAATTGACGTTAAAGTCTCCACTTAGAACCATTGGTAACTTATCTTCTCCTGTGCCAAGAAATTCTCCTCCGCGGCTGTTGTGTATGGAGTATGGCCATACCAACCGTTTCAAAAAATAAATAATATCGTCCATTATTTGATCTGGAGTTATGTAAATTACTATTAAAACAATTTATTGTCGTCTTCCATTTTGCAATCCGCAACACAAAACTCACAATTCAGACTGTCTCACAGTCATATCGATATTTGGAGTAATGATGTTGGTAGTGTCGTTTGCATTTTGATATATGGCAACGCCTCCAGCTCGAATGTTTGATCGCTTATACTGAATTATACAATTGAAATTAGAGATACTGATTGACTCTTCATTGGGTAACCAAGTTTCATTTAAAAGTACAACATTCGATTGTTGGATAAAGAAATCAGTGAGATCAATAGAGTGAGCACGAAGACTTTGAAAATTAAAACTGTATACTATCAATTCTTTTTGTGGCGAATAAAATATTAAAATCTAACATATCTCTGCTGATAGCCTGTAAGGGATTAAGCGAAAGTTTACCAAATTTATCTTGTAGACTATAGTTGTAGCTGTGGACACTCTTCGACCATGATAGAAAATTTTGTCATTGTTGTAATATATAAACTTTGAAGACTAGTTACTCGCGTCAAAGCAACATACACTATTGGCAATTGATGTTTTTTGTCATATTCATAAACGATTTCAGGTATTCATACAACGTTCACTTCTCCTTCATCATTACGTTAAATATGAACTAATTTCTCAACAGCTCAAAAATTACTTTTCACATTTTATCCAATATTTTTACCCTTATATGTAATTGACTGTGGATTCTGAAAATTAAATAATAATAAAAATGATTTTTGGACTATGTCCTCTTTATTCTCAATCAAAACTAAGATCAAATAAATTAGTTACAATTTGGTTTTATATAAAATGTGACAATTGCTGTCTTTGGAAACATAAAAAGATGCTTATAACTATTTTTTTTTACATGCAGTTAAATCCGGTCTTATGATAATATGAAATATTGTGTTGTCTTAACTTGCCTGGATCGCGATAATAATTATTCGAATTTAATCTGAAATCAGATGCCGAGAATTTTATGAATTAGGTAAGGTATATTCAAATTTATCCACATTTAACATAAAAAAAAATTCTCTCCAAAAATAGTTTCGTCAGATCTAACGAAACATATTTTTGAGTGAATATATTTTTGGTTAAAAATTTAAATTCGAATCTAAATCATCTAATTCAAAATTTGTTGAATTACTGTGTATAATCTCTTCAATTTGATGGATAGTTGCGATATATAGCAGAAACCAGGGTTGAAGACCAATTTGTGTTTTAGACTGGTTTGGTTTTGGTTTTTTTTTTAAATTGGCAGGTTTATAGTTTTGGTTTTTAATAACTGAAGAAATATTTTATTTTATAAAATAAAATTTTTTAATAAAGCTTGGTGTTAAGAAAAACAAAAGTAAATTATAAATTTATATCTAGGTTTTATGTTTTTGAAAAACCGGTTTCCAGCCCTGGCAGAGACGAATAGAAAAATATACCTATTGTGAATCAACTGATATAGAATTGTAAGAACTGTCGCGTTTTAAAAACTTGAACACTTTTATGATAATATGCACCACCACGATAAATAATAATAAAGAACTCAAACCAATTTGTATATAAACCAATTTATCCACGCTTATCATTTTCTTATCAACCGTCCTTTGTATATCTGACAATAAATTACTGTTTTGCTCGATTACCAAATTCGTTTCATTTTGATTAAGTTCAATATTGAATAATTTTGTATTAATTATATTCAATGTGCGATTAATTTTCGGGATATATTCAGGCGGCGGCAACAATTCATTTGTTTCTGTTATATTTGTGCACCGTATACCATGTACATTTGTCGTCATCGCTTTAATTAAATTTGACTCATCAATTACGATGTTGATGCGTAATTCTTTCAATTTTGTCAATATTTTAATTAATTCGGTACAATTCCAATTATTTTCCGAAATATCGAT
Organism: Tipula helvola; assembly: GCA_963556165.1. Lineage (NCBI taxonomy): Eukaryota > Metazoa > Arthropoda > Insecta > Diptera > Tipulidae > Tipula > Tipula helvola. The sequence continues at coordinate 366,578,309 of OY744481.1, forward strand.
TTCAACTAAGTCTGGGAATATATAATACCATTTTTCTAACGTTATCGCATTTAAATTATTATTGTTTAATTTTAAAGTTTTTAAATTATCTTTTCGCAACATTGTATTCCAATTGATGAACGTTACATTATTCGATGAAATGTCCAAATTTGTTAGACTGGGTAGAAGTGCAAATAATTCGAATTGTCCGAAATTGGTCGATTTTAAAATTAAAGTTCGTAAATTTAGAATTACGTCATCCCCTTTGTACACATAGCGCAACGGGTTATCGGATAGATCAAGATATCTTAAATTTGTTAAATTTTTTAATTCGTCAAAATGTGTGAATGAGTTATTTTTAAAAGATAATGTTATGAAATTAGTGCTATCAGCATAGGAAAATAATAAATTCTTATTTTCTAAATTATTATTATTGGCCTCCAATTCGGTCACTCCACTATTTATATTCAAAAAATGTAAGTTGTTATTATTTAGTTTTAAATACCGGCAACTCATTCCAAATGCCCCTGTTGACACCGATGTAATATAATTATACGACAAATTAATTGTCCATAAGTTACTCAAACCATCAAACGCCATCGGTTGAATATTCTCGATTTGATTGTATGATAAATCAAGGTTTATAACACTAGGAGCACCAGAAAAACCGTAATCCAATATTTCTTTAATCTCGTTACCGGATAAATTTAAATATATCATATTTCGCAGATCAGTAAATATTCTGGTTTGTATATAGGGTATTGTTGAATTGGTAAAACCCAAATAGATTATTGAGTCTTCGGTTGAGTTCCATTTAAATTTACTGTTCAAATCGCTGTTATAATTCTCAATAATACATATCTGAGTATTATTGGAACTATTTTCACAACGCCGAGTAACTTGATTGGAGTAAACATAATTTACTTGAATCAAATAAAAACCCACCACCAGTAAAAACTTGAAACTGAAATTTGAGAGTAAAACACACTAATAAGAACCAAACAAAACATTGATTTATTTAATTTTAATTTATATTTACTTCAATTTAAACATTTAACCTAATATTTATGAATTGGTTTCACTAATTAATTTATTGTTTGAACACTTTTCAAATCACTTTTGCACAGCCACAAATATTGAAATATTAAAATTATTGCAATCTTTTCCGACGACAACCGTAAGTCAAATGATTTGTATTAATGTATTCACAAACTAAATTTATAGGTTGCAAAAACGAGACAGAAAAATATTTTTCAACTGATAAGAACAGGAACTGAATTATTTGATAAAACTCAAAAACTCGGTTTATTACATTTTAAACGTTCAACATTAAAACAACGATTTAGAATTTTTTTTACAAAGTATTAAGTTTTCGATAAAACAGAACAAATATGAAAAGGTGCTTTACAAAAACAAAAAACAAACTTTTATTAAATTAAATTATTAAATTTTGTTAAATAATTTCAGTTATAAAGTGTGCATCCAAAATATTGTGATATTAATGATTATGCTTAAATCCAGTGCTGCATTACGATGTCGTGAAAGTTTCTTTTTGGACGATTGGTGTACAATTGATCGGTACAAATACGAATATTACAATTTCGAGATAAACAACCACAACTACAGCTCGATCAAATATTTAAAATTCACCAATTCCGAAATAATCGATTCAACGTTTATGGTCTGTCTTGAACTACAAAATTTGCAAGCACTAGACTTAAGCGAAAATAATATAACCAACTTCCTAGTCAACACATTTAAAGGTTGCTCCAAATTGCGGCAAATAAATTTAGCACATAATTTAATAGGCGATCTCAACGATGCCCCCTATTTTAGTAATGCGGCTGGTACTTTGTTGCAAATCAATTTATCATACAATCGGATAACACATTTTGGTGGTAATGTATTTACAAATTTGAATCATTTGCAGAAACTTGATTTGTCACATAATAATATCAAAAGTATACCGGCCTATTACTTGCCCGGCTATTTAATAGACTTAAATTTAAATTTTAATCAAATTACATATTTAAATATAAATTCGCCGATCACAACATTCGAAGCGGACAATAATTATTTAGAATCGGACAATTTTTTTGTAAATCATACAAATTTAATTTCATTATCATTGAAAAATAATTCGTTTAGTAATTTTGATGCAATTACAAATTTAACAAATTTAATTAATCTCGATTTATCCTATAACCGCTTACAAATCGATGGTAGTAGTAAAACGTTAGCAAATTTAAAAAATTTAAAAAAATTAATTCTAAAATCAGTACAATTAGTACAAATCGAAATATTCGCCGAGCTTATCGCGTTAGAAACCTTGGATATTTCATCAAATAATTTATCTTTTATCGATTTTAATTTACTTTGGCGATTAGATAACATAAAAAATTTACTATTAAACAATAATAATTTATATAGAACAAAATTTAATGAATTTGATTATTTATTTTACGAATTAAAATCGATCGATATTTCCGAAAATAATTGGATTTGTAATGATTTAAGAGGGGTGATTGAAAAATTCGAAAATTTAAAAATTACCATCGCCATAGATGATGCAAATTTATTTACATCGGATACAAATATACGAGGTGTACGGTGTACAAATAGTACAAATCCGAATGATGAATTAATCACAACATTGGATCGAATAAATCTGAATTTGTCAGATGAAACTTTAACTACAAATGATAATAATTTACATGAATCAATGGAACACAAAATTCATAAATTACAAGTTACTTTACATAAATTGATAAAGCAATTAAAACTTAATCACATCATAACTATAATCATAATAATTGTCCTACTCGTTTTGTTAATTAAAATTATTGCATTATTGTATATAGCTAAAAATACAAATAAGATTAACTCCGTTGGAGCTTACGCTAAATTAGATGATGGGCTTCCGGTGTTCGAACATAATTTTCGAAATTAGTTTTAATTATATTTTTAAAATGTTAAATAAAATATTAAAAATATCAATAAAAATAAAACAAAATCTTTTTTGTATTTAAATAACGATGCTCTATCTAATTGGTGAGTATTGTAGGTAATAGGTTACCATAAACTCCAAAACATCAATGAAAAAATGTCGTGTCCGTTCTACTGTCCTTTCAGTGATACATTTTTGTTATTTTTCCTCCCATTTCCACAAATATTGATACTTTTGGTCAACATTTTTTAGTAATAAGCTGTTTGTGTTAACTTTTGCTTCAATTCGACTCTAAAATAGAAGAGGTTCCAGTTGAAGAGAAAACTGACAAGTAGATTTTGTTTTGGATCACCCTAATGGCATTATTGCCGAGTAATAAAAACATTTTCGTGCCGATATTATGGGCTACTGGAGTGTAGTGTTCATAGTTGGTATTTATATTCCATGTTGATCCTCAGCTTACTACACACATTTTTAAATTTTTTTAAAAACACTTGTTAAATATTTCGCAAAATTACAAAAGGTTTGAAAAATCACTCGATCGATTTCGGCTTATTAGGCCATCATCAGGAGTATCTACTAAACTGTAAAAATAAAAATGTAGTTATTTATATAATTAGTTGGAAAAAGCAAAAAATGAAACAAAAATATACAAATAAAAAATGTGGGAGTGGTAAACAATAAAATTGGTGAGAGCAATAAACATTAAAAATTAAAAGGGGGTGAGTTAAACACAGGTATATGATTATTGATTAGTCAACGGTCGAATAACAAAATTCCAGATGTTGACTTTTTTTTTTCCCCCTTCTTTATTTTATTATAACCCGACGTATTAGTAATTTTATGGAATGGTATGAGTATGGGAATAAAACAATGCGGGGTCGATAATTGGTGAGAAACGGATTTCTCTCTGTTCGTTGAGGATATTTTGGTTAAGAAATATAGCTTTTCGGATTTCGTAAGATTCTAAGTTGTCTAAACGTCTGCTTTTTGGTTGTACAAGTAACGCTTCCTCCTCTATCTCCTCTCAATCTTCTGTTTCTTCTACTAATAATAACCTTAAAGTGATTGGTGCGATTAAGAAAAAGTTACGTGATCATGACCTGAGTGATAGCGTGTAAAGCGGATAAAGGCAATACGATCACTGTTCTCACAAGAATCGATTATTACAACAAAATTTCTGACTTCATTACAGAAAGCAACGCATTAGAGCTCAATAGAGATCCAACTAGGTCATTTAATACGTTGATCAGTAAGTGTATCAACCACTGCCCAAAGGTCTTTGATGGCACTTGTTGGAAGTACACGGTTATGAATCCATCTGCCCCAATTCTCTATGGTTTACCTAAAATCCATAAAGAAGGCATTCCAATTAGACCAATAGTAGCGTATTGCAATGCACCTGCCTACAAGCTATGTAAGAGTTTCATAAACATTTTCAACAGTCATACTAATTTCGTTTCGGCTTTCTCGGTTAAGAACTCGGTAGAATTGATTAGCAAAATTCAAGATGTTGATATTCCACTACACTCAAAACTAGTTTCGTTTGACGTTGCTAGTCTTTTCACTTCTATTCCAATTAACATTTTGTATCAAATCGTTTATATTTAATTAGATAGGGATGTTGCAGATGGAAGCCTTCGGAATGAACTGAAGCTGATATTTGAAACTTGTATTAAACAAAATTATTTTTGCTTTGATAATAAGTATTTCAGATTCACTGATGGTCTACCGATGGGCTCCCCTTTATCACCTTTGTTAGCAGAAATTTTCATGAATTTCTTCGAACAAACGATTGTATCAAGCAACAATCTTTATTTCCGTCATGTAATCTTTTGGTACAGATATGTTGATGACATACTATGTCTATGGAATGGAACTGATAGGCTATTAACCTCTTTTCTCACATGGTTAAATTCTCAATATCCCACCATTAATTTTACCGTAGAAAAAGAAGAAAACAAATCTATTAACTTTCTAGATATAACAATAACCAGAATTAATTCTTCATTAGAGTTCGAAATTTATCGAAAACCCACGTATACAGACGCCATTATACCTAACTCTTCAAACCATCCCCATAATATTAAAATGTCAGCTTTCCACTCATTCTTAGATAGATTATAAACATTCCTTTGACTAAATCCAATTATAGCAAAGAGCTTAATATAATTTTAGAAATAGCAGCGAATAACAGTTATGCAGCTAAGACTATATTAAAGCTATTAAACAGAAAACTGAAACGTAAAGCTTTAGCTAACATTTATCCACCTGATAGCCCAATGCCGAAAAATTGGCGCCGCTTAGAGTATATAGGAAAGACTAGCCAACGGATTAGTAACACCGTGACACAATATACAGATATTAGCTTTGCTTTTTATAACAATAATACAATTAAGAAAATGATTTTTAACAACAAACCAAGAATTGATCGCCTTTCCAAGTCTGGCGTTTATAAGATCAATTGCAATGATTGTAGTTCCTCTTATATCGGACAGACTATAGGCGCAATTTTGAAGTTAGAGTTAAAGAACATTTATCTGGTAGCCATGAATCATCCCTTTATAATCATTTAACGTTAGAAAATCACACATCCAGTTTAAACAATTTAGAAATATTACATGTACAACCAAAAATCAGATGTTTAGACAACTTAGAATCTTACGAAATCCGAAAAGCTATATTTCTTAATCAAAATATCCTCAACGAACAGAGAGAAATCCGTTTCTCACCAATTACCGACCCCGCACTGTTTTATTCCCATACTCATACCATTCCATAAAATTACTAATACGTCGGGTTATAATAAAATAAAGAAGGGGGAAAAAAAAAGTCAACATCTGGAATTTTGTTATTCGACCGTTGACTAATCAATAATCATATACCTGTGTTTAACTCACCCCCTTTTAATTTTTAATGTTTATTGCTCTCACCAATTTTATTGTTTACCACTCCCACATTTTTTATTTGTATATTTTTGTTTCATTTTTTGCTTTTTCCAACTAATTATATAAATAACTACATTTTTATTTTTACAGTTTAGTAGATACTCCTGATGATGGCCTAATAAGCCGAAATCGATCGAGTGATTTTTTAAACCTTTTGTAATTTTGCGAAATATTTAACAAGTGTTTTTAAAAAAATTTAAAAATGTGTGTATTAAGTGTGTTTCGCCAAGCGCCTACGGCAGAAAGTGTAAAAAGGATCCTCAGCTTATTTGTACGGAGAGTTGTCTGCATGTGTCTCAAACCAACCAGGTGTTAATTCGATTCTATGATGATTTTAGATGATTTGATGATCTGCGATTAAATGGTGATTTAATCTTGACCTCGTGATGGACTCTATCTATTCTGTCGGACTAAGACAGATTAACAACATTGAGAACTTGAGCAACAATATCCTTGGTCTGGTGTTAATATACCAGTGGAATTACACATGGCACAATCATTGCTTGTGACGATGTTGGCGGTTCTTCGAGTATTTTTCATATATACCACTTGTGTTAATGTTAACGTACTTTTTAATTCTATTGATTCTTTCAACTTTAAAAAGGGAGACTATCATGCTTTAAATGAGTTTCTGGACAATCTTACTTGGGATCAATATAAAACAGGTAGTTTGGACGCTTATATTGTTCGGTTTTATACAAAAATGAATTCAACGATTGAGTAATTTATTCCTCGGTCGCCTGTAATTTTGTCAGCACGCGAGCGATAGTTTAATCGTCACCCGTCAGGCGTAAAAAATCGGAAATCTAAAGCTTATGAAATATTTAGTGCTCTTAGGCCCTTTTCCAATTACCGACTTATTTCAAACTTATTGACTTATTTGACGCCATCTTGAATAAGTCAGTAAAGTCATTCCAATTCATTTTGCTGTCTTATTTTGACAGCTGATGATGACAAAAATTTGTGTCTGTGTTTATTTTGATTTTGATTGATTGATACGGATGTACGACCAAGCCTTAGCAAGATTCCCGGATACGCCGGATCCACCGTACACCCTTTACATAAAACAAAACCGAGGGATAGGAAAGGAATGTTAGTATTAGAGACTCGACCCGGTTTCAGCCACCTATGCAGTCGATAGTTAGTAAATTATTAGTAATAAATATAATAAAATAGTTAGCACAAGACATCACAATTTCTAACTACAAGCTTATTAACTTCTTGTTGACCCTGGAGAGTTGAATCAGGCTGTCACTTTATTCTGAAAAACCTGCTTCGGTTTGATCCTTATAAAATGATTAATTCTGGAACTATGTTATATTCTGAAAATTAAGTTATTAGTCATTTTCTTCACACTCATATTAATAAATAGGGTGCTGCGCCTGTTTCTTCATCCTGGAATCCCAATGTAGCCAATCCAATCCTAAAACTACCGTTTAACTCAAAACTATTATTTAAATGAAGCATTTTTGTGAACCCACCACTTAAACCACTTAAAGTATAGAAGTTTGATCTATGATGACTGTTCTGTAATAAATTACAATTAATATCACCAGTACCCAAAATTAAAATTGTAAGACGCCAATTATTATCTAAAGTATTAATTCAGAACTGAAGTTCTGAAATTTACGAGGATCAAAATCAAAACAACAGAATTTCTAAAGCTTTCTAAAGCATTCTTGGAATCTGTGTTGGGTTTCCACGAATACTTCTGAAAATTAAGATCGAAATTAGTTAATTATCATTAAATACTACTTTTAGAATTTAAATTAACATTATTAAATCAGAGCTTAAAACCCTACTATTTAGCTTGTGAATCTACTATAGTACAAATAAATAATTAAATTCATCACCATGGTCACCAATATTTCTGAAAATTCAAATCAAATATTAAATCGTGTAGTTGGAGCTCGTGAACATAAGTATAATTCTACAAAGAATTGTTGTAATTTGATAATTATTATGGAAACATAATTATATTAGATGAACCCGACATGATCCAAGGAGTTCTGGAAATACTAAACTAAATGGATATCCCGACCATCAAATACCTCATCTGCACATTTTTGCAATTTTCATCAACCACAAGCTGCAAAATCAACTCATCTCATCATGGCAGAAACATCACGCAACATCGGAAGATTGATTGATTTTGATTAGAATGTACAGCCAAGCATTATAGCAGGGACTCCCAGATTACACCGGGCCCACTGTACACCCGTTTACAAATAACAAAAACCGAAGGATAGGATAGGAATGTTAGTTGGGACAGACTCGAGCCGGTTACAGACACCTAAGCGATCGATAGTTAGTGAAGTTGTTAGTAATTATATAATAAAATAGTTAGCACAGGACAACACAATTTCTAAACTACATCTTATCTATTAGTTTTCTAAATCAAGAACCCGATTTTATTCACTCGCTATACAGACAATAAATAAAACTAACTAAAAGAAAATTAAAAATTATATTCTTAAAAATTTCATCATTTTACCTAGGGCATACCTTTTTGGGTTTTATCCAATATCGAGAGTTCCGAAAAACGTATATTAACTTAATCAAAACTGATTTTGTATCTTACTTCCACCAAAAATATATAATACCCGGGGCATTCCCTCCGAACACAAATGTTCGTATTTCCCGAAAAAGTTATACCCTAAATACCATAATTATAAATAATATTATCGTTTATGTGTAAGAACCACCTAAATTCCATAAAATCGATTAAGTTCAATGTATTTAGCATCACGCACTTTCACTTATTTATATAATTAACATCGTTCCCATTCCTAGGGTCCAAAATAATGCATCTTCAAATACTTCCTTCTCAGTTCAATCAGAATATAATATTTATATTAGTTTTTTTTATTTATAAATTTATTGAAATTTTAACATTTTAATTTATGTAATTGAAATTAATTTATTACAATTTATAATTTAAAAAATGTAATGCTACTTATAATACCCCGTATTAAAAAATAATCATACTTAAATAAACAAAAATTTTATATGAACAGTGAAATCTCGAAACAGCGCATCCAAAGGGACCGGAGAAATGTATTTAATTATTTAATAATTTAATTTAGTCGTGTATTTACATATGCAAAGTTTTATTATTTTATTTCCTTATTAACCATATATTTTCACATAAACACTTATCACTTTGGCGAATAAAATTTCCTTAAATCAGTATTCACTATAACGAAACCTCACTGTATTATATACGATAGTTTCTGGTTCAACTCAAATTTACTCGATAATACAAAGTAAACAAATCCCATTAGAATCAAACACAAGAAACTTTTAATTCTAATTAAATTTCCAATTCAACTCAAAATTACTCGATTATACGTAGTATAAGAATCTTATTTGAATTGAATACATGAAAATTTTGCGTTGTGTAGTTCATTGTATATAAAGAGCACTATAAAAAAACACAAAGAATACAACAACGCCAAGTAAAAATAATAAAATCGTACTACAGTACAAAACTAAAACCACCAACGCACATAGAGAAAACAAACGTTTTCATAATAATCCTTCACGTGCGCAGCAGGGAAAGTATCGATGGGTACATAGTGTGTTTTGGTACATGCCTTCTCTATATTATATACATACATAATAGGCCTCACTACATTATATATTACTGTATACATTTCCGAAAACAACATCGTACACTACACATACACGACTGTGAATACAATTCAGAAACAAATATAAACAATCGAACACTATAGAACCAATGTTGTCTTGATAGAAATTATATAATAGAAACTATATTCTTTTTATTTATATAAATAAAGAATACATGGGTTTGTGTCGTTTACACATAAAACAAAAAATACAACACATACACAATCTCGTAAGAGGAAAGAGAGAAACCGAAAACTTGTATATTCATGTACAGAAACAGAAATTTAATGCGTAAATTTATTTATTCGATTTTAATTAAATTTAAATACGAGATAATGTATTTGACCATTCGAATTTTATGCACCAACTACACAAATTTAAGACATGCATTATTAAGCGAGAAAGCCAAAATTTGACTTGTTTCGCTATAAATATGAAAATAAAAATATAAAACAATGCCTGTTGAATGCATCCCGATGGATTGCATTCTATCCATATTTAAATTTTCACTATTCTTATGCACACACTTTTACTTAAATAAATTAAATTAAAATAAATTAAATATAAATTATATATTTAAACACTTTACACTACATTAGAAAATAAAACAAACTAAAAATTAATTAAATTAAAATTTTCACGAAGAAGACGACAAAAACACGTCCTTCTTCTTCGAGCGTCAACGACCGACCACAAAAATTTGTGTCTGTGTTTATGTCTTTAATTTAAAATATTACTTTTATCTACTTATATCAGGGGTTGAAATATTGCTCCATTACATCGCGTATTATACTGTTTTCTTTTCATTTTAAAATTTACGTATGAAAGACAAGACAAAATATTATGAATGACAGAATTTTAATGTTTACATGTAACAGAACTGTATAGTTTATATGAAACCAAATAAGTTTTTTATGAAAGAAAGAGATAGAAAATAAGTCACCTCATCAGCAGACTTATTTAAATAAGTCGGTGAAAACAAATAAGTCGGTAATTGGAAAAGGGCCTTAGAACTCAATTTAAATTTTTAAATCGTTTCTTGTATAATTCCACGGTCTCAGCAGTATTGTGCCTGCGACGAATGTAAGATTCAGGCAAGTGCTTCCCAAAAGCGTCGAGGTTAGTGTGTTGAAAAAGCAATCTTAGGTTGAACATGTCGTTGATGAAGAGCATGAATTCGGGATTAGCATGGTATATTTACATAAATATGACCTGCAGAGTTGTCTCTGTGTGTCTCGGCTAAAATCTAGAAAACAATATATCGAAACTCTTAATAAATTCATCCCGAAAAACAATTATATCATAAAGAAATTGATTAAGATTTAAGAGCATTATAGTAAACTTATTGATAGTTCCTTTGGACACAATTTACTGTACATTTATAGTGAATAAATACTAAGCGTTCAAATTTCAATTTCTAAATTTATCAGCACTTATGCAATTAGAAAATACGACCTTCGTTAAGAAATCACGGGAATTACGGATGAAAATGAACCTCAACGTAAATATTTGGCCAATTTCGGAATTTGTTGTGCTGATCTCAGAGATGTCCCCCTGAAATGATGTGTGGTATCCGATTTCCCAACACCAATGCAATTAGAAAAAAATACCCTCATTAAGAAATCACATTTTCACCCGTAATCCCCTTGATTTTTTAACGAGGGGTATTTTCTAATTGCATTGGCGTTGAGAAGTTGGATATCTTACATCATTTCAGGGGAACATCTCTGAGGTCGGCGCAACAAATTTCGAAATTGGCCGTTTTTCATTGTTATTACATAACGTGTTCAATTTCTTGTGATAGTTTTAAATTTAACAAAATTTATAGAATCAGAAGTTTCCGATTGTTTCTCTTCTTATTTTGAGTCAAATAAAGAGAAATTCATTTACATTTTAAAGAAGATAAGAACAAAATGTCAAAATTATTCGTATATCCACCATTTCACGTACGTCGCTTATGAACCAACAAAATTTTCCTAATTTTGCTATAAAATAAAAAATAAAAAAGCCGTTGTCTTTGTCTCTTATATAGGGAGCATCAGATTATTTTTCTCTTTTCGTTTTTTTACTGTCAGTCAACTTTTCTCATGATTTATTGACTACTGGAAAAAATGAAAGAAGACACAAAAATATTACATTAAAGTGACAAAGAAAAGAAAAATTATTTAAGTTTTTATTTTATAGCAAAATTGTATGGATACATTTTGACAGCAAACAAAAACATAACCAACAATTATGATTAAAATTATGCGTTATTCTTATTCGTTTATTTTCACCTCTCAAATGATCTAAAAAGTTAAATAATTATCACCCATATCATTCAGAATTATTATTATTTTTTTTTTATTTATGTTCCGTCACATAAAAAAATATCTTTACCATAAAAATGACGTACTATGAAAATTAACAGTGTAATGTTTAGAATTAGAATAAGATTGCAATAAAAAGTACTCCATTTGATTCTTTTTGTCAATAGTTATGGCACCACACTAACACAGCCACAACTTTTTTGTAATAAAAATTGTTTACTGACGAAATTGGGTGTCTCATTCACACAACCACCGATTTAATATTTTTTCTCAATATATTTTTGCTGATAAAAATTTTTCCGTAATGGAATACCGGCTTGGAAGGCGGAGTTAATTTGACATTGTTCATTTTTATTTTCGTTTGAAATGGCACAACGAACCATAATATTCATTATAAAGGGGCGTTTTTCTATTTGTGCTACTTTAGATCGCGCAGTTGCAATTAATCGAATTTATTTAAATTACAAATCAAAAACTTTATCTAGACAATTTACCAATCTAGCCAAGTATGAAAATGGTTTGTTCAACTTTCAATCACATAACATAAAATGTCACAACATTTATAATAATCATAATCATAAAAAAATTTTACGCAAAATTAAATCTGTGGTAACAAGGCAAAACATAATAACTTATAACTCGAGTTATTCCATATTACGTTTTACATATCATATTTTCATATCATGAAATTCATTCAATTTTTTGTAATAATCCAGCAACTACAAACAACCGTAATAATCATTTAAAAAAGCAACAACTCAAAAAACTCATACGATTTTGAGTAACTCTTAATTTTAAAAACGTTTTCCTGAAAAATTCAGATAAACGAGTTATTACGTTTTGCCATGTTACCACAGAAATAAATTGCTAACCAAATGATTTTATTGCCATCTCTTGTGGAATAGTATAAGTTTATTTAGCGTGCTTCTTTACCGATGTTTGCCTAGTCAAGATACAATTCATATGCAGTTTTTAAATAACAAATATCAAATATCCAAACCAGTGCAAGAAAATATTTTTCAGTGTCATCTATTATTCAACATAAAAGATCAAAATAAGTATGGTTGGTATTTACTTTTTATTGGAATATTCGCTTTTAGACCATGCGTTACTTTAGAGTTTTTACATGGACATTGGATATTGGTAGGTGATTAATTCCTTGGTTTAGATGATATTTTCTACGACAAAATTTGTTTCAGTTTTCGCGATTATCGGCGAAGTGAGTGTGTAATAAATTTAATGATAAATTGATGTGTTGTCTTTACTGGTTGGAAGGTATAAAAAATTTGTTTAACGTGCAGTCATTAAGAAATTCAGTGCATTTGAGCATTGGTTAAAACTCGTTTTAGATGGTAATTTGTTCGTTTAATGTTCCAGCTGGCTGTTGATTAATAATAATAAGAAGCCATTAGAGATATGTATAAACCAATGCAATCGGATTACAGTACTGCAAATTTTACATTTTTGGCCCAAAATTAATGAACTTTAGCTAAGTGATTTAAAATCAAATTGAATTTTCTTTCAAATTTGTAGAAATATTCGAACGACTCAAATGCAGGTTGGCAGGTTTACAACATTTCTAGGCTTGAAATATTATATTGGTAACACGATCATATTTGCTTCTGTATCACATCACATTCATGTGAGACTACCTAAAATCTTCTATGAGCATTTTTCTGAATAATAAACAGAATTGCAATGTTTCAATGTCTTGTATTTTATTTAAAACAACCTTACAGCAAATTGCCAATTTGTCACCGGCAAAAACAATTTTAGTCTTTCAAAGGAGCAACCATTTTGATACCTTCCAAAATTTGTAGAAAATTACGATCGAATGCAGCAAGATTATCGGTCCTAAGGAATAGAACAATATTGTTCTACGGCTAGCGATCCAACCCTGGATAACGCATAAAACAACTGGAACAGTTAGAACAAATCAAATGGCGTGCTACCATAAATACATTTGCGATGGCATTATGACAGAATACATTATGGCCGTTGAACAACTTAAATCGATTAAACGTTAATTCAAATTCTTAAATCCATTTGTTGATAGCGACGAAGCACTTGAAGAAGGAGACCGAAATTCAGAATTCAAACAACTTCCAAGTTCCAACTATGTTGTCGAAATTGATAGATTTCGCAAAGCCAAATTCGTCGTTATTTCGTAAACGAGATAGAGATATATCAACCCGATTAAGGCCTAAGTTTGCTTAACCGCATCGATTTAACATCTGCCTCCCATTCCTGGCCGCACAGAAGGGGTTTGTTGCGAGACAAGGCTTATTTACGGATATTTAAAACGATTGTATATTGAATTAGAGAGTTGCCGATTTAAGGTCAAGTATTTTTGAACTTTTAAGGGCAATAATGCAGAAATTTAGAATTATCTTATTTAAGTCAGCGTTTTTATCAACCAAATCATTTTGGATTATTGTGGTAGTGGTAAAGTCAAACAGGTCATTTAAGAAACCGTTCTTACTGACTGTTGAGAAATTACAAATATTTATTCGCAGAAACATGAAGCACTAAACACCCTCAAACTAATTTTGACAAAATTATTTTAGGGCATCATTCTCAATGGGACTTTTCATTTTAGGGCATCATTATGCTATTCACCACCAAGGATTAACGAGAAGTCTCCTCGCGAGGTTACTTTTCAATTTTCTAAAACAAATTATTTTCTTTGGTTTAGGTACCGTTAATTTAATTTTTATTTATCATTCACCGGTAATAAAAAAGATTAGTTAAATGAGAAACTATAAATACAAAATATATATAAAATATAACGAATTCATTATAGAGGCTGACTGGTGTCTGGTTTGACTCAAGGAAGTTTCAACAACAAATTCTTCTTGATTTTTATGAACATCACAAGGACACATCACATTGATAGGAAATTGTTGAGCCTATCTTAAGAAAATATTTAATAGCAACAGGAACGATTTCTTAAAAATATCCTAGAAATGTCCAGTGTTGCAAATTTGAAAAGGTGATCTTACTAAAGCTTAATCTCAGCTACCATCTATCAACATAATATTGACTTAATAAATCCCCTGGGTGAGTGGGTCCCAATAACCGTGAGCCGTGATAGATTCTGACTCCCCCTTGGGCTCTATTTTGAAAATCATTCACCAGATGTCAGACAACATGCGGTTAAAGGCGAATAACCGAATTTTCTTTTTTAATTGAAAAATGTAACTTATGTCTACATATACATAAGTGGGCTTATTAAATCCACTTTCATACACAACTTCGGATTTTTATGAAAATTGGCACAATGAAATTAGATTTAAGGCTGAATTACATTCAATTTTTTCGTTCTTCTTCAAAAGAATAGAATCACGAAGACAAGTGCAAATACATTTTACTCATATAAATATAAAAATGGGACGGTCATACTCAAAATTTAATTTTTTCCATTCAAAATGTTACTTTGATTTTATAAATGTTGAGCAACTTTTACGATAAAAGATAAACCAGTTCATCTTTTTCAGGGTTTTCCGTTCTTTTTCACCAAAAAAAAGTTGAGTGTGGCAGTAAATAGTATTGAATATTACTTTTTGAGTATTCCTTCTCATTTGAATACAATCAAATCATACTAAAACGCATTTTTTATCGTAAATCTTTTGGAAAAGAACAAAAGATTGAATGTAAATCAGCTATTACTCTACTTTTACAAATGAAATAAGTTTCATATTTGTTTAATAACAATGGCCATCTTACCTTTATTCCGCTTGAACAAAAAACCAATATTTTTTAATTTGGCTATTCGGCACCAGACATCACTAACATTTAAAAAACAATAAAAATATCAAAACACAATAATATTGTTTAGTAGAGACACCATTACATGTTATAAATTGGGATTTTTAAAATCTAAATATCTCGTGAACCAATCACGTCCTGAAAATAAAATTATACCAAAATTATCATGAATAAATCTAGTTTCATTGTGCCAATTTTCATAAAAATCCGAAGTTGTGTATGAAAATTGACTTGTTCCAAAATTCCCTTAATAATTCCCTTGGTATTTTTCCCTATGTATATTTCATATGCAGCCAAATACCCTATTCTTGAATCATTAGGAATTTTTTATTCACCACTCTGAAATTGTGTCAAATCTTAATGCGTTGAATTTATTTTTGATAATTGTTGGTGTTTTTGGTTAGCCATCGAGACATAAAATGTACAAAACTTTGTTTATTTTGATCATGGTTAAACAAACTTAAGTCGCTTTCGCGACCACAATCCGAAAAATGATGAGAGATATTCAAATCTAAGAAATATTCCCTTAGTACCGAAAAAATTCCATTAGTAGGGAATTCAAGAATACATGAAATAAAATTTCCGAACGTTTTTGTCAATTTTGACAGATGTCCACATGTGGAAAATGGATGTGGAATTCGAGAATAGGGCCCCTGTTCTCTTTCGATAAATCTAACCAGAAAAAAGATAAACAAATTGGTTCCGTTGTTTTTACCGTTTTTCTATAAAACGAACGGCTTAAGTGTGTGGTTTCGATACATTTTTCCAATGCAAGTGACTCAACTCAAAGAATCTAAAAAATTTGGTTAAGTAGATATTTTCTTTTTAAAATCTTAATTGGGGTTAGGTTTAGTAAAAGAAATGTTTCAAAAAGCTTCTTTATAATGTTCAAAGATTTAAAAACATATTTGCTGATCCTGCTTTGTTGTAAATATACCCTACACAGTATTTCGTTTCTGGTTCACAATTTGTGTTTCGTCGCTTACTTAGGCTCTTTGATCGAATTATCGTCGATATGTATTATTCTTGTCACACTCTTGGCAAATAAAGACACCTAGGCCCGATTGTATGAACGCGGATAGACGATATAACCTCGGATTTATCGTCGTTTGCATTGTATGAACAAGAAAATAAATTCATGGATAGAGTTATATCACAAATGGTGGTTATATCCTCTGTTTCTATCTTCTCTTTTCGGTGGATAGAACAGAGGATACAAAATGTTGTTGTTGTTTTTTTTTTGACATTTTAAAATGTTCACAGTTTGTTATCGTGTTATAGTGACGATAACATTGATTAATTAATAATTATACTTAAGGGTCGAAACACACCGAATTAGTCAAAACGTTTTTGCTTTCAATAGGCAAGACGATTTGCCTAAACATAGCCTACATACAATCAAACAAATTGTTTCGTGTTGCTTTATACTTTGGTGTGAATAGATTTAATAGATTGAATACTAGACAACTTCATTGTAATTTTTGTATTGAGAAAAACAAATTGAACGTCAAAAGATTGTTCATATCTTTTGTATAGTAACAATTTTATTTGTATATTATTGAATGCAAAATGTC
This sequence comes from Tipula helvola, assembly GCA_963556165.1. NCBI lineage: Eukaryota > Metazoa > Arthropoda > Insecta > Diptera > Tipulidae > Tipula > Tipula helvola. The sequence continues at coordinate 366,595,467 of OY744481.1, forward strand.
GTCGGAGTCAGAAGATGATTTTGTTTTATGTTATTATTATTTTATGAAGTGTAGTGAGCAAAAGAAGAGAAAATGTTGGGTGCATCCCATCAATAAAAAACGATCGGAAAAAATACGTTAATTAAATTCTATAATGAATTACGAAGTGATGAAGATACATTTTTTAATTACGTGCGAATGAAACCAACCACTTATGATTTGTTGTTGAACATTGTTGGCGAAAGCTTACAGAAATTCGATACAAATTATAGGAAAAGTATTACTCCAAAGGAACGGCTTTTTGTTACTTTAAGGTAAGAACATTTGTATTTGTAATTAAATTTTATTAATTGTTTTATTCATTAATTATTTTTTAGTACATAAATCCTTAGTTTAAATCCTTAAGCTCGGTATGCTGCTCGAGCTAAGATAAATTTCCTATACAAAATACATGTAAAATTTAGCTAGCTAAATGCAAACTAAAAAATTTCGCTCACGATTTCGCTGATCGGTATGCTGCTCTACGCGAAAAAAAATCAAACTGATAGTTTGCGTATTGTAATTTAGTTGGCTCTGCTAAAAATGTCTACACAAATTTTGCAGCAAATTAAATGCACGGTTCAAAACATGAAGTTATGTTAAACAATATCGACAGATTGCTGCAGAAGCTGCCAGAAGAAAAGGTTGATGATGAATTAAATTTAAAATTCCAACAGCAAATTATGGATGAAATAAGAAAAAAAAAAATTAAATTTTAATTTTGTGTTTTTATTAAAAATAAATTTTAGTTTTATTCCACAAAAACCGATCTTCGCTGCCATTCTAATGCTCCTTCTTCAGAATTAACATAATTTTTAATAACTTCTCATATGCCTTTGCCGACAATATTTGGTCTTCCAGCATTCATTAAAAATTGGGAAGTGAACATTGAGTCTTCTGTGATGGTATTTCGCCATGCTCCTTCGACAAGCTTTCCGTTGTCGAAATAATCAGCGTAATTGTTTGGCACACAATTTTTAAACCACACAGCGAAGTATAAACTCAAAATGTCAGAAGAATTGTCAAAATGTATCTCTACACAAAGCTCTACACAAATTTTTTAGCTCCAAATTTATCTGTACGTTTGTGTAGACCGCGTGAAAATTTAGTTTAGCTCGAGCAGCATACCAAGCTTTAGTTAGGAAAGTTAGATGAAATGAAATAATTTATATGGAAATAGAGACTGAAAATAGTGTGTTTTACTCGTCGAGGTAACATTCACTATTTTCAGTTTCTATTTCATCAATCATATCATTTAAATAATTCATTACGTGCAGTTTAAATTTCCTTTTGTGATGCTCATCTAATTTTTCAGTATCTGGCAGTAGTGATTTAAAAAACAGCAACATTCGATCTTCTGGTTCAGTTTTTTGAGTTGATTTCATTTTGAGGTAGTTGATCATTGGTTCCACTAGTTTATCGGATGAAACGCTTTTCTTTGTTGTTTGTCTTGGAGGAGGACACGGCTCGATGTCATTTGATGAAGATTCAATGTCGGGTTCAATGATTATTTCTTCAAAATGTGTTTCAGTTTCAATGTTACTAGTCGTACTTCTGTGTTGATGAATAAAATCGCCTAAAAACGCCATTGAATCTTCCAGATACCATTTCCTCCTTTTTTTACTGTCACTTCCCGACACAACATCCCTTCGTTCCCCTAATACCCTAGCATAGCTATTTCTCAAGCTGGACCATTTTGATTTGCAATCTGTAACTAAATAAAAACATAAAAATTATGAAAAATAGATATAAATAAAAAGTAATAATAATATTTTGATGATATTAACTAAATTATATTTTACAGGTATCTCGCAACTGGGCATCATTATAGTGCATTGCATTGCACTACGAATTTAGATTGGGAGCTTCAACAATTCGAGCAGTTGTTATTGAGACCTGTAAAATTATATGGAATCTCGTTTCGCCGATATATATGAAAAAACCGGATATGAAAAAATGGATTGAAACAAGTGAAGTGTTTAAAAAATATTGGAACTTTCCCAACTGGGTGGGAGCTGTTGACGGAAAGCATATCCGTAGTACAGCGCCCCAACTTTGCTGCATCCGAATATTACAACTACAAACATTTCCATTCTATATTATTACAAGCGGTTGTAGATGCTGAAGGAAATTTTATGATTATTGATGTAGGTGACTATGGGCGTAACAGTGATGGAGGATTTTTCCAATATTCATCATTTGGAAATGAGTTAAAAAACGGAACATTAAATTTACCTCCACCACGTAAAATTTCAAATGAAACAACAGAATTGCCATTTGTGTTTGTCGCTGATGAGGCATATCCGCTAAAGCGTAACCTTTTACGGCCATTCGCGCGTAAATCATTAAATAGAGAAAAGCGAGTATTTAATTATCGTCTTTCGCGTGCTCGACGTTTAGTGGAATGCGCATTTGGGATGCTTACAAGAAAATTCAGAATTTTTGAGAATACAATTATTGGTATGCCGGAAAATGTAGAAACATTTGTGCTGGCCGCTTGCACATTACACAATTTTATAAGAATAGAGGAAAATAGTGGTAATAATTTAATAGCCGAAGTACAAAATTGTTTAAATTCAGCGGAAATACATGATATGGAAAATTTAAGCAATTCACGTAATGCCACAAATAACGCTCTCTCAGTAAGAAATAATTTTATGCGTTATTTTAATTCAGCTAGCGGCTCTGTGCCATGGCAAAATATTTATATTTAATTTATATGTTATATCTTTGGAATAAATTAATTAAAGTTACTTACCACTACAATTCATTTCTTGGGCCACTTCCTCCCACAACTTTGACACAATGTTTCGATCGCCGTGCTCCTTTAGTTTATAATTAAACATGACTGGCCTGGATTGAATCGCGTAAATGAGCTTTTCGCCGTCACAATCCGACATCGTGGCTGTAGTTAAAAATGTACCATTAATGCAATATATTCTTGGACAAATTTAATGTATCCATTTTAAATATTATTTATAAATTAAATTAATAAATAAATTTAAAAACAAAATTCTTGATTTAAAAATTGAAAATAAAGAAAATCTATTAAAAACTAACCTCAAAAAACTTGGTACACTTGGTATATTATTACTATATAATATAAAAAAATTATGTTATATTTTAAATATATTATGATTTTAAACACTTTAAAAAAAATATAAAAAGTTATTAATTTTAAAAAAATATTTAAAAATATACTTTTATTTTGACAAAAATTGATTCACGAAACAGAGATTACGAAACAACTTCAAACAATGTTTTTCCTTGATTTAAGCAGTTTTGTCTTGTTTTGCTTTGTTTTGGTTCAGTGTGAATTAACATATTTGTTTATAGGCTATGATCGCCTTAATTCATACATGTTTCATTAGTCAAATTTGACTTAACACAATTTTGCTTTATTATGTGTGCGTGGACCCATAAAGCACAATAGAATGTTTGCCGTTCTATGTTTTATGAAACAAAATGTTTGACGTAAAATTGTTTTGACTGATTCAATGTGCATAGCGCTATTACGATCGTATGCATTTTGAACGCAAGTCGCTTTAAGACAAGAAAAAAACGTTTTGACTAATTTGGTGTGTTTCCAGCCTAAGAGATGAGATAGAGTCAAATAATAATCCACCGATTAAACGTATGAAAAAGGAAAAATATGAAAATTTATTTTCAATTACATAAACGTCAAAGAAAAAAGTGTTACCATTCAAATAAAAACTGCTCTAAAACTGCAATAAAACAGAGGATAGAAAAATATTTTAAATTGTTCATACAATAGGAAAAAAATAAAATTCTCGGATAAAGATATATCTGTACTCTCGGATTTTATTTTTTCTATCCTCGTTCATACAATCGGGCTCTAAACTTTTTATTTTAAAACTTTTATTTATTCTCACCACCTCCGCTTCGTTTCACAGTTTTCTTAATATCCTCTTTTTTTTGTTTTATTTTATTTTTATTAACTCATTTTTTATGTATACAGTGACATCTTCCCAAAAGTAATATTAATAACTATTTTTGACATTTAGTCGAGATTCTCACCCAACAAATTTAGGACATCAAATTTTTTATTTTTAAGCTCAGTTTACACCTCTCGTGAACAAAACATTTTTTGTTGATAAATCTGAAATTACTTGATTTGTTTCATTCAAACTGATTAGAATTTGAAATAAAATTACGTATCAAATTCAAAATAATGAATCAAATATCATTATAACATTTTTTTCAATCCCCCGATCATTTCATTTTGTTCACAGACATTTCACTGCGAACAAAATAAAATCATCGGGGAATTTAAAAAAATATGGTTATTATTTATTTTGATAATTATTTGATACGTAATTTTATTTCAAGTTTATTCCAATCCATTGAATACTTCACGGTGTTAGATTTGAAGGATGGGTTCTATCAAATTGAACTAACACCAGAATCATCCGAGTTGTGTTGCTTTAGCACACCGTTTGGAAGTTATAGATTTAAACGGCTGCCTTTTGGCATTAATGTTGCCTCAGAGGCTTTTCAAAGAATGAACGAAAGTCACTTCGGCGACATTGATGATCTTTTGATAAAGGCAAAAATTGAAAAGGAGCATGATGAGATTTTAATGAAAGTGGTTCAGAGGGCGAAGGGAGGTTACCTTTTTGGAGCATAGATTTAGTAAAGAGTAGTAGAGATGGAAAATCCAAAATCGGAAAAAGATCTACAGCGCTTTCTCGGCATGATTAATTATTTACGCAGTTTCATTCCGAACTTAGCAGAAAAACAGAGCCACTACATCAGTTGCTGAAAAATAATACCGAGTTTGTGTGGTCTAAAATACATTCGGATAATGTTGAGTTACTGAACAAATTAATAACTAATCCACCAATTCTTCAGCCATTTGATGCTACTAAGAACATTGTGATTCAAACTGACGCTCTAAAAGCAGGGTGGGATGTGTTCTACTGCAGGATAAGAAACATCCCGAAGCCTTACGTCGGCTGAAGAGAATTATGCGCAGGTCGAAAAAGAGATGTTAGGAGTGTTAGGTATATTGTACTCATGTACAAAATTTCATAATTATATATATGGACATGATGTACGAATACATACTGACCACAAACCTTTGGTGAGTGTTATGAGAAACGAGATGTCAAAAATTAATTCATCCCGATTAAACCGGATGAAAATGCAAAATGCTCAAGTATAATCTAGATGCAGTATATGTTCCGGGAAAGGATCTTTATATAGCCGACCCATTATCTAGATCATATTTAAAGGACGAAACTGCTACCGAATTTTTAGAATACACAGATGTGGTATACATGCGATTAATATAACTGATAGGCACATAGAAATATTTCAAGGCGAGGTGCACAAAGATCCTGCTTTATAGATTTTAGCTTATCAAAACGGGTGGCCTAGCGACAAAAAAAAATCTTCCAGATGAGGTCAAACCATATGGGAACTTCCGGGATAGCATTTTTTATGATGATTTTATGACGGTTTTTTGTTTTTTGGTGAAAGAATAATAGTTCCAAATAGTTTAAAATATGATATGCTTCAAAAATTGCTGAAGCTCATATTGGTATAACTAAAACCAAAATGAGGGCTAGAACTATTTTCTACCGGTTCGGCATAAATACGTATATCGAAGAATATATTAGTAGATGTCGCATTTGTGAGAAATATCAACCATCTAACACACACGAGCCTCTTATACTACACGAGATTCCAGAATTGCCTTTTCAGAAGATTGCGTGTGAGTGTGAGTGATATAGCGACAGTAGAGACTAAGGATTACCTAGTTGTAACGGATTATTTTACAAAGTAGCTGGAAATCTTGCCTCTTTGTAACAAGCAATCATATACGAAATCATAAGGAATTTGAATATGATATTCGCATGTCATGGAATTCTTAGGATATTGATTTATGATAATATGCCTTTTGCATCTAAAGAGTGTATAGAGTTTTCAAAGGATTGGCAATTTGAGGCAAGCCGAGAAAGCTGTAGGTAATACAAAGCGAATTGTCAAAAAATCTTTGAATGATAAGAAAGATGTTGAGTATGCCTTGCTTGAGGACCGTAATCATCCAGTTTCAAATCTTTTTACTTCTCCATCACAGTTGTTAATGAGCAGACGAACAAGATCTAAGGTACCGATTAAAGTATCTCTTAAAGCATAAATTTGAAGTTGATATTAGGAATCATTTAAATCGAAATCAAGAAAAAATCAAATCTTACCATGACCAACGATGTAAGCCTCGATACGAATTTAATTTGGATGATACTGTGGTATATCAGAAAAATCGGACATTTAAGACGAAATATGTATCATTTGAAAAAATCTCCACATGAAACAACTAGATGGGGCAGGGTTATAAAACTTCCAGAAAAATACAAAGATTATGTTCAGTTTTCGTGGTACACAGTCTTGGTATGAACTAGCCGCCTATGTCGAAAAGTCGAAAATTTAGGCAAAATAATCGATCTGAAGCATACAGCAGAAATTTAAATTTTACACTGGACATCGGGAAAGGGCATTGTTATAGCCAAATAGTCTTCAAAGACAGAATATACACTTTTGGGTTATAATTAGGTACAAACAATGAACAGGTGAAAATTGCAATCAAATTTTGATTTACTAATTTGAATATAAACGAGACGAGAATAACCATTATCAAAATCCGCCACGGGTCGTATAACTACAACGCGAGAGTATTAAAGCTTATGGTAATGAATAATGGATTAACAAAATGGAAAAATTAACAAAAAAAAAAAATTTAATAAGACATAAAATACACAAAATGCACTCGCATACGTATACGAGTACGATGATTATTACGATCAAAACAATAAAACCAAAGCAAATAATTAATTTGTATATCAAACTTATTAAATCTCGAGATATAGACCCAGACCCATAATAACAAATAAACGATAAAAAGTTTAATTTTATATTTTGGCAAATTAATTACCTTATTATAATGTATAAATGTTGTTTGGTTTTGTTTATAATTATAATTTAAATCATATAAATACATTTTTAAACTAATTATTTATTTAATTTTAATTTTTATTTTTAAACTTGTCATTCGTTATGCATGTTTGATGTTTTAGAGAGGCAATCATAATATTTTGTTTAATTTAATTATCGCCAAAATGGATTACCATACCCATTGTGTTTTGATTGTGTATTATACGAGTATGATAAGTGCGGCAGACGAAAAATTAATTTGCAAAATCCACACAAAAAAAAAAACCTCAAAGTGCATTTATCCTCTATTTGCATATCATCGGTAGTGCAGCGTATAATAATTATTAAAACTCGTAAATTATTTAATCATTTATACGGTTTAGTGCTTCCATCACTGCACAACGACTGCACATATAATACGGTAAAAAAAATTTTTTTTTTTTGTAGCTGCCGTTTTATATTATTTGTCTTGTGGTTGGTCTTCTTCAGCTGTGCCACAATTACAGCGCGCAGATGATGAATATTTACTGGATTGATTTGACGATCGATTTACAAATTAAGTAATCTTATATATATTTTGGTTTTTATGCATTTTGATTTCCTGACGATAAAAATTTAATGAAGTTTATGGTTCATTGAAATGCAGCAACACGTGAATCTTTAATAATTTCGTTGTCTGTTTGTTTTTTTTTTATTTTTATTTTAATTTACATTTTAATTGTGCGGATTTATTTTATATTTGTTGTATATATTTGCTCGTAATTTAATTGTGCTTGAATGGCAACAGGTCGAATAAATAATAATAAAATTGTGTACTGGATTTTTTATGGTCGTCTGCGAGATGTATCCTCACAGCGCAGAACAAATGGGCTCTTAAATTAATCAAGATAAATTACGTACGTTAAATTTGAGTTTAGTGTTTTGTTTTTATAAAACTTAAAGCATGCAAATAATTTGTTTTGTAATTTTGCAATAATTATTTGATGTTTCCGTGCCATTTTAAAATTGCGCTACGAAATCGTAAAAATGAGAAAACACAGCTATAGCTTCTACACATAATTGTATTGAAAATCACGTGGCCCTTACTGCCCAGTAATTTTAAGCCAAAAATTGTTGGTTAGTTAACATGACCAGATGCCCTGGTTTCACTAGATATGTTTTGAGTTTTCAAATTTCTGCAAGCGTCCGGGAAAATGTTTTACTTTGTCCTGATAAGATAATATCCCTGATGGGATAATTTATAGAAGAACATGAAAAATGGTCCGAAAGTTGGTTCTGAACTTTAAAAATGTGCTTAATGTTCTGCCCTTTTTAACGTATAAGGCGATCCTGTCAAGCAAAGAAAGCAATCCATGCAAGCAATTATGTATTGCGTAACCTTTTTTAATTCCCTCTAAGTAAAGAGTAGGTATATCTAACGTAAATATTTTATTTAGGAAACTAAACACAAGTCCAAATGATATGGCCCAAGAAATTCTTCAGAACGTGATTGAATCTATTTTAGATTAGGAACTATTTATATAGAATCAGTTTAAAATTAAAATACACCAACAAATGCGTGTGTTTTATTTGATGCTGGTTCCAAAATATTTCTTGCCTTATTTCTAATTAATGAAAAATTCTTCAGGCCATGAAATAATAGGTCTTATATTAGGAACTATTTACTGGGTCTATAAAATTCACTAATATTCATCAACAAATGGTCCCAGTTGATGCTGGAGACTGAGAAGACTATCTTTTCCAATTGGCTACTGGGTTAGTAAGTAAAATTAAATTTGGCGAATATAATTTTTGGTTTAAGGTACCGTACCCAGATGATATGGCCGAAGGAATTTTTCAGAGCTGAAAATTATCAATTATATATTAGGAACTACATAAAGAATCGACTTCATATCTCAAATTTTAGATATATGGTATACAATTTTATTAAAATCCATCCACAAACATGATAGTTCCATTTGGAGCCGGAGACTTAGTAAACTTAGTGTCGCGCAATTTTTCTTGAATTCTGGCCACGTTTTATTTAAGAAAATCCATCCCATCCCCAAATGGAACTACTGCAATTACGTACCAATTCCATTGAAATTTGATATCTGAGATCTGACTTAACCAACATATTTGGTGATTAGTTGCAGAACATCCAAATGATGAATCAGATATGTCACCAAATCGGTTTTGTAGCGGGTTGATGGTTGTCGCTTCCAAACCAATTTTATATGTCAATTCTTTTTAATGATACATTTACATAACATATTTCAAAATTTAACAACTGTCCCTGATTTTTTATGCCTTGTTTAATACACTTTTTCAGACTTCGCCCAGCACCCTGATTCTCTAAAAAATAAGATAATGTGTAGACGTGTAAACTTGTGAAAAGCAAAGCTCACTTTTATGAGATTGAAATTTTTCGATAAGACTACCACTAAAATAATATCGAAAAATCGCAAACTCATAAAAGTAAGCTTTGCTTTTCACAAGTTTACACGTCTACACATTATCTTATTTTTTAGAGAATCATTTCTATAATACATTGTTATTAATCCAATGAAACCACAACTAGGTAGGTATGTATAATTTGTGTAATTTGAAATCAGTAAATATTTGTGTTCAGCGGCTTCCAGTGTCGTCGTCGGTTCGCTGAAACAACATTTTATTTCTGTAATATTCACAAACAGACTTGTACAGGGTGTCACAACAACCGGTTCAGATTTGACATATCGGTTGTTTTGGCTCTGGCAATACTAATGTCATTCTTTCTTTGACAGAAACTCAATATATTATTTCTGGTTGACGAAATGAGTCGCTTACCATTTCAACAAAAGTGGGAAATGTTGGAAATTTACTTCCACAACAACAGACGAGGCGCATTTCCATCTCGGTGGGTTCATAAACAAACAAAATTATCGCATTTGGGGATCGGAAAATCCACAAGGATATGTGGAGAAGCCACTGCATCCATTGCGTGTCACTGTTTGGTGCGGCTTGTGGCGTGGCGGTATTATTGATCCGTATTTCTTCGAAGATGAGGCCGGCGCGACCGTTACGGTCAACGGCAACAATTACCACCACATGTTAACATCTTTTGTGCGGCCATATCTTGAAGATATTGGTTTGGACGACCGTTGGTTCCAGCAAGATGGTGCACCATGCCACACATCGGACGTTACAATAGCGAAACTGCGTCAAAAATTCGATGACCGCATTATCAGTCGAAATGGTGACGTGAATTGGCCGGCAAGGAGCTGTGATTTGACGCCTTTGGATTTTTATTTGTGGGGTGCCACGAAGGACAAGTGTTATACGGACAATCCACAAACAATTGAGCATTTGAAAGCCAATATTGAAGCAACCATTGCCGAAATAGATCCGCACACAATCCAAAATGTGCTCAGAAATTGGACCGAAATGGAGTACGTCAATGCCAGCTGCAGCTCCCATTTGAATGAAATCATTTTCCATAAATAATCAGGAGGATTGTACTTTCAAACAAAAAAATAAATTTGGAAATATAATAAACCGTTTTTGTTTTATTAAATTTTTAAATCTGAACTTCTTATTGGGACACCCTATATACTTTTAAAATTGTTGTCAAATGACATAATTTGACATAACATTTTTTCTGTTTTCCAGTTTTCCATGTTTTTTTCGATGTTCGTGAACGTTTTTTTTATCGGAATAGGGATTTGACAAAAAAGAAACGTTCACGTTGTTAAAAACATCGAGTTACCAGCCACGTTTTTTTTTTTTTTTTGTTTCAGAATACAGCTTCTGGTTTAGACATTTTTGACCCAGCAGCTTTATTCTGAAAAAAGTAGAAAAACGTGATGGATAAAGGTGGTATTCCATGGGATATTTAGCTGAATAGTAAAAAACGCCAAAAAGAGAAAAAAAATCAAATACCTTATATAATAGACAAAGACAAGGTGTTTTCATTTTTTTTACAGCAAAAGTTTTAAGGGGAATTTTGACAGCAATTGAATCACTTAATTGAGAAACCCGATATAACCATCATATGGGTTTTTTGACATTTTATGAAATATCCGTTATAACAGCAAGGCGGATCGTTTGAGTTATAAACCCTACAAATCATTAACATTTATCAATAGCTAAACTAAAAAAAATTACAGCTTTCAATAGACTGACAGTTTTTTTTTTATTTTTTCAGAACTATTTTTATCGGACTTATCTCGTTTCTCAAATAAGTGATTCAATTGTAACTTAACCTACAAAAAATAAAAATTATTTCTTGTTGTACAAGTGAATTTGCCAATGTATGCTTGTATTTGCATTAGTTATGGAGATGGGGAAGCTCATCGATAGGACTAAACGAGATAGAGGGAAGAGTTCCACCAAGGAAAAAATTTAAAACGTCTTGAATTGGAAATTTAATACATAAATTGAATTTATAAAATGTAAACGACCAATTTCAATTTAACACCAAATTTGAATTTATAATGGATACAATTTATTAATTTTAATGATATAATATGTAACCAGGGCCGGCTCTACAGTGGATTCAAGAGATGCAAGACATCCGGGCGCTTTTAAAAAAGGGCGCCAAAATATTTACACAAATGTTTTTTATAGTTGCAAAAGTAATATTTCGTTGGTTTTTTCGAGTAATTTTTTGTTAAAAGCCTTTTCCGTAGTAGTAAAGAAACGCGATCAAAACCATAATAAACATACAAAACCAAGTTTCGTTGGGTTTAATTAGGTGTATTGGGTTGAAAATAGTATATGTATGTTGGGTTGATCAAAATATTACTTTGGAACATGTAGAGTTCAACGTAGGTTGAACCTAGGTTAGCGTTCATGGACACGCGGTTGAGTTGGATTTTCGTTGAATTAATTCGAACTCAACGAAAATTCCTGAGTTGAGTAGAATTGAAATTCAAAATATATTAAATATATTAAGGATTTTTATTATTACCACCATAAAAAATATTACAATAATTAAAGACAACAAGCATATTGACAAACAATTAAGAACAAAAGTCCTAGGTATATTTATATATTATAATAACTGGCTGTAAAAGTTTCAACTCAACCTAACTCACTTCCATGGAAACGATCGACGCCATTTTGAAATTTAACGAAAACCTAATTTCAATCCAACCTAACTCAACCTCCTTCATGGAAACGGGTAACAAATTGTATCGTGGGGTTAATCTAATTACGGGTCCCATGATATTTTAAAACGCGATTTGACAAAACACGATACTTCAAAACGCGATATGGTTCAAAACGAGATGTGGTACAAAACGCGATATAGTAAAAAACGCGATATTTCAAAACGCGATTTCCTAGTTCTAGTCGTACGTACATGTTCAATTTCATCATAATGGTGAAGAAAAATTTTATTAAATGAAGAATGATTAATAGTTATTAGGGTTAGCCCTTAATCTTGCATTACAAAATGTTGCATTACAAAATCTTGCATTACAAAATCTTGCAAGTACAAAATCTTGCATTTCAAAATATTGCATTACAAAATCTTGCATTACAAAATCTTGCATAACAATTTCCTGTACATTTAAAGAATCGCGCGCGCGATTCTATAAATGTACAGGAAAATTGTTATGCAAGATAACAAATCGCATTGACAAAATTCTACTGTATAATGATAATTATACAGTAGAATTTTGCTTGAAATATCAAAAATCAAATGTCCAGGATTAAATATTTTTAACCAGAATATTATGTTGAGATATTCTGGAAAATGGAGATTTCCATTTTAATTTTAATATTAAATCTTCATTAATCAGAAACGAAAATTTAAATTCTGGAAAATGAAGCTTCTTTATCCATAATATTTTGTTGAAATATTTTGAAAAATGAAGATTTCCATTCTAATTCTAATATTAGCCGTATTTCTTGACGCATAGTTATCCGGATCGCTATCTGCACAATTTTTTTTATTTTATTTTTTTTTAATTATATTAAACTTTTATGAATACGAAATAAATATTATGTTAGATACTAAAGACAGGTACAGATACTAAAGCTGCAAAGTTTTTTAAATGCAAGATGTTGTATTTGCAAGATTTTGTATTTGCAAGATTTTGTACTTGCAAGATTTTGTACTTGCAAGATTTTGTAACTGCAAGATTTTGGGTTGGCAAGATTTTGATTTGCATCATTTTTAAAAAATGCAAGATTTTGGACTTGCAAGATTTTGTAATGCAAGATTTCGGGGCGCTCCCTAGCTATTATTATTTTTAAATTATAATTTTAAAATATCGCGTTTTGTACCATATCGCGTTTTGAAATATCGCGTTTCGAGCGGATGAGAATATTTTTTTTTTTCGCTGGCGCTACATCCCATAGAGGGATTTCAGAGATTTTAGAGGGGCCGCTTCATTTTTTTTTTGAAGTTTCGTAATCATTTTTGTTAACGGATAATGAGTGATTAATTCATTGATCCTACCCTTAACCAGCCGTGATTTTTTCATCACCCGCCGGGAATCGAACCCGGGACCTCCGGAGCGTAAAGCAAGTATGCTAACCACTGTGCCACCGGGGCGGCACTAGATGTGCATAATTACTTAAGTAAATATTTAAAAAATAATAATTTATTGTGTAATGTGCAGTGTGCGGTGAAGAAATCAAAATAAACATTTGCAGTAAAAGTTTTAAGTTTTGTAGTTTCGTTTATTTTATGGTTTTATTAGACTATAGAATCAAAGAAAAAATTATCCGGTGCAGAAAATCGAAAAAGAAAAGCCCACCCTCGAAAAAAGACACCCCCGCAGATAGGGGTTCTTTAATAAAGTTTTGCATCGGGGCGCTAGTGACCCAAAAGCCGGCCCTGTATGTAACAAATTTAATTCATTCTCTCTTCAAATTCATCGGATAAATTTCCCGATAGTGACCTTGGTTGCGACAACAATGAACCTAAATCGCCCGAAAACGTACTCATGCTCTAATGATAAAATTGAATTTAATAAAATGTGTTTCGGTTAAAATGTTCATTATTCGTTGCTGTTTCATTGTCGGCCATCGAATCATGTGTCGTAATAGTCGTGTCTTGAGACACGTTATTATTCTTTGAATTCGATTTATCCAGTTTTGATTTTAATAGTGTAAGAAATGTTAACGCCTCATTTTTTCAAATTCAACTAGGCCCCCATTTTTATTATTGAAATGCTTGCTCAACGACCTTTTCACCATGCGATACAAAGTTTTGTAATTTTTCGCTATGCGGAAGGTTAAGTAAATAATTAATGCCTCGGACAGCCCGTCATTAGAGTAAATCTGCCTGATTACATCGCGTAGTTCTTCTTTTCGATTTTCTAGAATATTATCTTTTGAGTTAAGTAAAGCTCACACCGCTGAATGGATTTTATTCCTTAAGTTGATTATCCTTAATGTGTAACGAACACGGAGATCGCTCATATTACTGGTCTGATATAGCACGCACTGGTTCACAACAGTAGAATTTTAGGAAGATCTGATTTTCTGTTGAGCCAAGCACGATTTACACTAGAATAAGAAGTCTCAATTTTTTTTTAAAAGTTCGATAGCAACATGAGCATATTTCGCATCGAATACGCCAATCTTAGTCCACCGTGATTAAATCGATATTCCTTAACGTGAACGTTTCTTTTTTGTCAAATTCCTATTCCAATAAAAAAACGTTAACGAACATCGAAAAACATAGAAAACTGGAAAACAGAAAAAATATTCTGTCAAATTATGCCGTTTGACAACAATTTTAAAAGTGTATACAAGTCTGTTTGTGAATATTACAGCAATAAAATGTATGTTTCAGCGAACCGACGAAGGCACTGGAAGCCGCTGAACACAAATATTACGTCAATGATTTTGTACCGTCATATAAAATACGTAAATCACAAAGTTACGTTTTTTCAGAATACAGCTGCTGGTCACTCGAAAAAATCAAGCGTTTATCGAGTGAAAAGTAATTTGTTGACTTGAACAGTGCTTACTAAGCTTTACACGGTAAAAAAGACTCCATAGATTATTGAGTTCTAGTGCAATTCTCATGAAGAGTGTGGCATATATTCCTTGGCCAAGTCTACTTGAACTTGTAGGAGACATCCTTGATAATATACCGAAATCTTCGAGACAACTTGGAAAAATTACTGCCCAGTCACTGGTATGGGTAAATGGGAAAAATACAAGCAAACACTGACGAAAACCGACACAACTCAAAACAATAAAAAAATACAAATTTTTGTTTGCTTTCATCTAAATGCTCCTATATAACACCTGCCTATGACAGAAAGGACTGTCGGGGTCAAAAATTAGAAGGAAACTCAGTCAAAATAGTTTTAGACTGAAACGCCTTTTTCTTTTTTTTCGTTTTTGAAAACGAGGTTCAGTGAAACAGATAATTCTAGGCAAAAATGTTCAGTAAAAAAACGAAAGAAGTTTCAGTCATTAAAATTGCCATAAAAATTTCGTGATTAAAACACTTTTGAAAAAAGAGCTTTAGTCCAAAAAAAAAGCTTTTTTGGTTATAAAACTGTTTGACTGAAATACCTTTGATGTAATACTTTTGGTAAGTTTGCTTTTCCGAATTAAATGTCTTGGTTCACCTGTACATTTATTACATATGGTTGATGATTGGTTATGTCTCTTTTAAACGGGCTTAATGCTCAGAAAAAGGTGGTTAATAATTGCCAATTAGAGGAAGGTCACAATACCTAAATGAATCCCACCTATTTCGATGGTTAATACCTCTAAAAAACGTTTTGGATCCGCTATTATTGAGCTACAACTTTATTTTGGGTTGCGCTATTATTTCCACACAATTAATGGAGAAACGGAGTGAATTGAACTTTGAGGCAAAATTCTACAATCCACAATTGAGCTATGATTTCAATGGTTTACACCTCTAACGATAGGTTTCAGACTCGTTGATAGGTTGATCAATTATGTCAACACAATTAAAGAGATTTTTATTCAAATTCACTTTAGTACAATTTTAGAGGCAAAAATCTAAAATTTGGATTTTAATCCAAATTCACTAAGCTACTATTTTAGAAGCCCAAATCTAAAATTCGTAAAAGTTGATACGATAGCGATACGTAACGATAGGTTTAGGACCCGCAATTATTTAGCTACAAATATAATTTGGGTTGCACAGAGACAAATAGCCTTAAACGAAACCACATAAAATATAGAAAAAGTAGATTTAATTTGAGAATATTTTGGAAAAGGGGAAATTTAATTTTAAAATTACAATGGAAATCTCAATTTTCCAGAATATTTTAAACCCATTTCGGACGCATCCATAGCCAGAACAAAGCATAACATTTAATTCACTTTTTACATAGAATTCCTTTATAGTTGTTTGACGGGTCTTCTTTTCAAAACGAATTTCAATTAAAAATTTAAAACGGATCCCGCAGCGAAAATGGTTTGAAATGAATGACTTAATAGTTTTTTGGTTGAACTACTTACCTTCTGAAAAGGCATTACAGAATAAAAATATTTTGACTGAGCTTGCTTCTAATTTTTAACAGCAGCTCCTCTGTTTCTTTGACTGAATTGTTTTTGTCTAGAGCTCCGTCGGACAAATCAAGACAAAATTTCTGATACAGATGCATTTAAGAAAATAAAGAAGCCATTTTATCTAAATCTAATGTAATACGGCCAAGAGGCCACCTTGTACGTGGCATGTTGTTGTCTTTGATCAAGACGACGTCATTTATGTATGTTGGGCTCAGGTTGTTTGAAGTTTTACTTTCCGGCCCTTTGAAATTTTCATAGATAGTCGGTTGACCACCGCCTCCAGAATTCTTGAACAAACTTTTGAATCAGCTTCCAACGCTGGACTGGAGTTATGTTCCCTTCAGTAAGTTTGCTTCTGGAGCAAAAATTAACGAGTCTCCTATAAAAATATCTTTCGAATTTGCTGAATATTGATGTTAAAGGGCATGCCTCGATTTGAGAGGCTACCGTGGCTAGCTTGTCGTAAAGCGATTGAAGTCTGATCGTTTACAATCTCTGGGTGTATTGCTTTAGTTGAAAAGCATTATACATATATCCTTTGTAGGATGAAAATGGGTCTGCGAAATCTACTTCGACGTGTGTGAAAGGACGAGAGAAAATTATCCTGTTGGTAGATCTGCCATTAGTTGTAGCCTTGAAACGATGATTTTCTACGCATTTGTTGATTTCCGATCGAACTCTTTGTTTTCCATTTGTAAACAAATAAATCCTTCGCAAATACTCCAGGGTTAGTTAGGCTCCTCTTCGCTTTCTTCGGAGGAGCTGTGAAATGCTATTGGCGACGAAGGTTTTGTACTTGTGAGGATGCCCTTGGCAGGAAGAATTCTTGATACAAAAATCGTGGAATCAGTCCAGAAGCTCACTTTTAATTTTATATGCTTCACTAACTTTTCGCATCAATTTTACGATTAACAAAGAACCACATAGTTCAAATTGTGATATTGACCAGATAGTTTTGATTGGTGCTACATTAGTTTTAGATGAAAGTAGTGGCACCTGGGTTTTTCTACACTTACGGTCTTGGCATAGATGGCTGCTGCTTGGGATTTCTCAGAGGGATCGAAAAATCTATGTAGGCTGATTGATGATATCTTATCAAATTAGGTCCACCTGGATATAATTAGCTTTTCTAAAGAGGGCAGAGAATTATTGAAATTCTCCCATTGAATTGATAGAGCCGGAGGTAGTGATTGATACCGGGAGAGTCCGGCTACAAAGAACTCTTACATTATAAATTTAGCTACTACAGTAACTGGTGCTAGCCATCCTAGGGATCATCATTCAGTGTAGTTTCTGATGCGCCTGTACCGCAGGTCACCCTGTTGATGAGCGGGTGATTGATAAACTGTGTAAGGCATGTCACGCTAAAAGATCTCCAGACTGGTGGCCCATCCAACAAACCCCAATCGTCAACGCAGCTCTCTAGATAACAGGTGACCTCCAATTGTAGTTAGCCTTCCCTATACGCATACAGATCTCTGCGCAGATGGACCTTCTAGTTCTTTTCTCCGGCACCCATGGGAATAAACTTGAAAAAGGATCACAAAAACATCAAGAGGCCAACACTCTCCAAAAACCGGACAAATCTAAGGGTGCATCTTGTACCAGATGAGTGAGACTTCTTCTAGCGTAACAAAGGATGATTACTATACGGCTAAGAAGCCTTAAATTTATTATTTTAAAGATAAAATAATAGAAGTGAAATTTCAAATAATTACCTTGTAATAATACAAATAAGATGAAGTTTTAAATGTGCGCTTGCGAAAGTAATTCAAGTATAACGATTCTGCAGTAGTTGAAGTATAACGATTCTGAATTTTAGGTATTCGTACGAACTTCCAGTTCCAAATCTCTTCGCGTGAATTAACCTTTCTGCTAATCTATTGAAAAATTTGCAAATCTAGTTTTTGATTTATAGTATCGATCATAACACCATTAGTTATTCTTAAGGTCGAAAAAATTCTTCAGGCCATGAAATAATATGTTTTATATTAGGAACTATTTATAATACCTACAACCAGGGCCTTTCAGAGCTAGCAGGGGGCCTGGGCCAAATTATTAAAATGGGACCCCATAAAAATAAAATAAAACAATCTTAAGTTTATATCACATGAATTCATTTAGTATTTATTAGAATTTATTAGAAATTATTAGATTGAAGCTTTTCTCGCTTTATTATTAGAAAATTCTCTAATGATTTGCTCAAAATTAATTTTTCTTGCCATGTCGTGGTTAATGTTTAACATTGCCAATCCATTTAACCGCTGTTCTGCCATTGTTGAGCGATGAAATTTTTTTATTCTTTTAAGAACATTGAAACTCCTCTCGGCTGAAGACACAGATGCAGGAATACTTAAAAATATTCTTAATACAATGATATGATTCGGAAATAAACCAGCTAAGTTTTACTGAGAATATTTTCTAATAAATTTGTTGGTGTCGGATCTGCATTGAAATTAGCTGCATACATTTTTTTAAGGAATTTTACCTCATCTAGTATCTTGTTTGATAACTCACTCGTATATTTTGAATGCAAACGGTTTACTGCAGCTTCAATTTTTTCATCAGTCAAGTTTGGAAATGACCAAAGAAAACCGAAAAGTTTGCAGATATTTTGTAAAGATTGAAATTGTCTTTGTAAGCCAGCTATTACGGAATTAACTATTACGTTAAACACATTTATCCTGTAGTATTTTTCAGCATCCGATTGTGTCCGTATCGTTCTATTAATGGCAAAATCACATGTAACTCCATATTCTCGTGCTTTAGCTTCTGCTTTCGCAAATATTTCATTCCACATTCCGCTTAAATTGCAAAATCTCATTACTAGACTTTCAATATTATTTTGCTCAATATCAAGTGTAGCATTTCGAGCTTCAATTACCAAATTTGTCTGATGCAAATCTGTCAAAATTTCGAGCCATATGATAGAAAGCAAAACACATTCAAATTTATTTAAATATTTCTCAATTGAGTGTAATTCAACGATTGCGTGTGGTGGTAAATTAAAGGAATGCATTTCATTTAAAGCATCTCGAATAGATAATAGATTTTTGGCTATTGGTTTTACTGCATCTATTCTAGCAGACCATCTAGTTTGGGAAATCGAATGAAGAGACATACGGATATGTATCTTTGAAACCTCCCATCTCCGCGGACTACTGCTAAAAAAATTATACATTTGTTGTATAACTCCAAAAAATTGTACAGCTTCTTTACACGATTCAGCTAAATCAACTCCAACAAGATTTAATGTGTGGTTCCCACAGCTGGAAAAAATACAATTAGGATTACGCTTCGTAAGAATAAGAATGGCTTGCACACCGTTTAGCTTGCCAGCCATATTTGCACCATTATCATATGCTCGGGCAATACATAAATTATATTTTAATTCCATATCCGACAAAATTTCAAGAATTCTGGCAGCAATTTCTTCTCAGGTTTTTCCAGAGAATGAATCGAAGCAAATAAAATGCTCTTCAATGTCAAATTTTAAATTGTCACACATCTTGTTCTTGTTATAAAGACAAAATACTATCGAAGATCAAGCGCAAATGAGAAATCTATAGTAACAAAAAATTCGGGGGCCCCTAAAAATCGGGGGCCCGTGCCGTATGGCCCGGCTGGCCCACCCTCTGATTGGCCCTGCCTACAACATATTTCAGTTATAAAATTTCACTAAAATCCGTCAACAAATATGCTTGTTCCATTTCATGCTGGAGACTGAGAAGAAAGTTTGAATTGGCTCAGTGTAAAAATAATTTTGGCGAATATAATTTTTCATTTGATATCATTGGAAGTGTTCCGCAATTTGAATTTCAGCCATGATTTAAATAAGAAATCCAACCCCAGATGATATGGCCGGAGAAATTCTTCAGAGCCGGAATTTATTTATTTTCTACTAGGAACTATGTTTCTCATCGACTTTACATCTCAAATCTCACAAGTAAATTTTTATTCAAATCCATCCACAAAAGTGCTGTCTAGTTCCATTTTGAGCTAGAGGCGTAGTAAGGATTGGTTGTTCATGTAAAAAAAAAAATGGTGAACCAATTTTTTGAATAATGGTACTAATGCTAACCATTGAATTCTAAACCATCGAAAATTGAATTTGGCTCTTATTTTATTTAAAAAATCCGACCCCAAATGAAATCGACCCAAGGAAATCTTCAGAGCGTGAATAATTCAATTTTATATTAAGAACTAGTAACTGAATAGACTTAATAATCTAGATATGAAATTTCATTAAACTCTATTAACAAACATGCGTGTTCCATTTGGTGCAGGAACTGTAGAAAAGGCCTAGATTAGTTGTATACTTAAAAAACAAATTTCTTCTTGGAAATTTTTTTTTTGTTTCGATTTAAATTTAAATTTATGTAACAAAATATAATTAGCAATGTTCTGGAATATTTGTTGAATTCTGGCCATGTTTTATTTAGCACACTCAATCCCTGCTCCAAACGGAACTTCTGTGATTAAGCATCAATTCCGTTGAAATTTGGTATCTGACTTAACCAATATATTTGATGATAAATTAATTAGTTGCGGCGTACTCAAATGATGAATCGAGATGGCGGGTTTTGAAATGTTCATAGAACAAATTTTACTACAAATCTGTTTTCTAAACAACTAGTGGATGGTCGTCAACACCAAACCAATTTTATAAAGAGTTTTTTTTATCATAAACACAACAAATTCCGAAACTTAAAACAATTTTAGACTTCGTTCAGGTTAAGCCGTTACTCTCATTTACTATGGCTTCCTTGTAACTAATCCAAACGCAACGTTCTTCTTAATTTGTTGTACGAAATAAACCCAGAACTAAAGCTATTTAAGCCAATGAATAAAATATCGCTAACTTCGTAAAATTTGCGATGGTTTAGCGAGCGGTTCTTGCTAGAGATTTGAATGTTTGATCAAAACATGCGGAATTTTTAGATATCGATAAGTTATATGTGGTTTGGTGTGATCGGCGATTTTTTACTTGTAGAAAAAATGGAATAGAGAATCTGAATGAAGTGTACTTAGGGTAATGTTGAATATTTTAGTTTCTATGAATAAAACAAACATTTAAAAGTGATAGAAACGTTTCAAAGACAGTCTTAAAGATATTGAAGATAACCAGCGCGTTAAACTTAAACGCCACAGCACACAAAATAAAATGGTTATGGACTGACTATTGCCGAATCACTATCATAGAGGTTACTTATGATGTTGGTACATAATTTGGGTCATGCCAAACACTTTTTTTCTAATGTTTTGGACATGAAATGTGTGGTATCATAATTGGCTTCGATATTGTGGATTTTCGACCAAAAGCAGTACCAAATGGATATTGTTCAGAAGTCGCTGAATGAAGTGAACGACGATCCAGAACTGCTCGAACGAGTCTTAACTGGTGATAAAACAGGAGTGTACGAATGTGACGTCTAAACTAAGGCTTAATGGTATTAATAGAAGCTTCCTGAAGAGGCAAGACCGAAAAACGCTCGTCATGTTCGAAAGAATATGAGGTTCTGCTCAACAGTGAGGTTCGATCTCAATGGCATACATAGTGCGATCTGATCAAATTTGAACCGGACAGGTAAAAAGAACAACATTGTTATGTATTTTAATAAAAATCTTTATTATCGCCTTTAAAATAGGCTCCTTTTGAGCTAATACAAACATCCGTTTGCCCAGTCCGGGTCAAATTTGATCAGATGGCATACCAAGAGTTCTTCCTACCAGGCAGTAACAATAAGGATTACTACATAGAAGTTCCACTTTTCTGCTTGTTCGTAAATTTTTGACCAAAAACGAAACCGTTATGATGTTTCAGCCTCCGTATTCGCCAGCCATGGCATGCGAGTTCTTCCTGTTCCAAAAACAAAATTGCTGAGAACCTTTTCGACAGCCAACAATAAACTAAGCATCCAATATAAATAGCTACAAATGTCATGATACGTCAGGGACAAGTGTACCAAATACCAATACAACAAAAAAAACTTGTAACAACTGGATGTGCAGCCCGTGAAATTCAAAAAACTCTCGACTTTCTGATCAAACCATATATTTTATCACCTATAGTTTTTTTCAAGCTGTCATTTCTCGAAAATATATCGTACATATTCGTAAAGGTTATATGTCCAAATTGATTTCATTCTTTCCCATTTCCCAGCATTTCGATATTTGGACTTTATCAAATCTTTAAAAACGTCTTGTAAATTTGTTTGTAGGAATAACTGCGAAAAAGGTCGATTTTTAAAAACTAAAATTTTTTTTGGCGTGCTGGACAAATTTCTAACCGTGCCAAATTTGGCATGCATGCCATGTATTTGCGATCACTATTCTAGAAATTTGAAAGGTTTAGAATGCTTAGATTTGAAGAAAAGTTTGATTCAATTTTGAAATGATTTTTGAAATTTTTGAAAACAATTTCTTTTTCGCAATAACTCAAAAACTAAAGATTAAAGAAGATGCAAGAAAATGTTAAAGAGTTAAAAAAAGGAAGTTCAACTTTACAGGCCTTGTGTAGCTTTAAATTCCCTGTAAAACAGCTTTTGGAGCGATTAGATCCAAATCCAATCCAATCTTAAAAATTAAGGAGGTTATCATTAAAAACCAATCGCGCTTTTCAGTGAAATTTTCGGATTGGGTTCAAACATGCATTTTTAGATTAAAAATCAATATTTACCAATATCAATATTTTCGGATTGGGTTCAAACATGCATTTTTAGATTAAAAATCAATATTTACAATCGCGAATAACTCGAAAAAATATTGATTTATCGAAAAAACTTCATGGAACATTTTTTGTTTACAATTCATCCCTCTATCGATTTCTGCGGTTATTTTGACTGTACTAATTTCCACCCCCGATAAGGGGTGACATTCACCCCAGGGTAAAAACACACATCGGCACTGGCTAATTTTGTTCCTTAAGCCACTTCCTACTTAATGTCTTTGCTATAAATTTCACCCCAGTTAGATTTCGATAAGTTCGTGTCGTACCAATCTGTGGATCCGCTATAGTATTCAAGGGCCTTTTAGTTAATCTCAGAGGCAATAACTTTTACCAATGGTGCCAAAAAAGCTTTCCTTATTTATCTAGAAATAACGCAATTTTTACTATTTTTTACCTATAAACTAGCCAGAGCCCAGCTAATCGTTTTAGAATTGAAAACTTTCAGGCCATAATAAATACCCTAATCGTTTTTGATCTGGTTAAATTAGCCCATTGGCCTAAAAGTTTTTAATTCAACCTGAAGCATGCCTGGGGTCAGCCTGAATCCTGTTAACTAGCAGAATTTAAAAGCAACAAAAATTAAAAAAGATTTTTTTTAATTGGCTTACAGTTTTGCATTTCTTTGTCGTTTCATGAAACAAGATTTGATATCATGAAATAAAATTGGAACTGCCTGAAAAATCTGTACCCAAAATAAATTTAACAAAAAAATTAAAAAGTCTAGTCTCTAGGACCGACATTCAACAGAAGAGGTTCCAACATTTTAGATCAACAACCACCAAATAAAAAAAAAATCTTATTTTTTTTCAAATATTTTAATATATTTTTTTTAATTTTTGTTATTTTTTGTTTGACTTTTTTTTTTTTAATTTTTAATATTTTTTTGTTGTTTTTATTGATTTTTTTTTTCTCTAATTTTTTGCATTTTTAAATATTTTTTGTTGTTTTTAATCGGTTTTTACAAAATAATTACTTAATACAAAAAAAATAAAGACGAGAGAAAGATAGAGAAAAAATAATAGATAGATAGCTAGATAGATTGAAAAAAAAAAAATTAAATAATAAAAACTATAAATTAATTAATAGTAATGTTTTTGAAATAATGTACACTAAAAAAATATATTTATATATAATAATTAATTAATTAATTTAAAATAATAATAATAATAATAAAAATAATATTAAACACAGAATAAATAAATTATCTTTTAATTCTTTTAAATTTTTTTTTTTGTTTAGCTTTTCAATTTGTCCTTGTTTTTAGATGTATGTATACAATTTTTATTTATTTAATTTAATTATGATGTTTTGCGATCAGCTCCGATTCGAGAGATGACAATGAATGATTGTACAAATTAATGATGATAATTAATAAAAACAAATTATAAAATTAATTATTTGTAGTTTTTGCTTTTTTGTTTTTATAAATATAATTATTTATTTTTTTTAAATATATATATAGAATTTTTATATAATATTAATATTAAAAATTAATTAATAATAATAGTAGTAGTAATTATATTTATAATTAATAATAATAATAATAATAAAAAAGCTGTCTGATATTTATCACGGAATGTATATATTTTTTTTTTATTTAATTTAAATTATTTTATCGAAATTATAATATTAATTTAATTTAAAAAAAATTAATTTTTATAGTTTAATATTTTTTGGCAAAATAAAAAAATTAACAATAATTATTATAATTATACATTGTATTTTGTATATTTTTAATTGTAGAACAGAGATGAGTTTATAAATTTTGGAGACATTTTTCTTTTTAATTAAATTAATCTTTTAATTATTTTGTTTGTTTCTTTGGCTATAATACTTTCTTCATAATTTAAATATTTGTATTTAATTTAATTTGTTTAAATAGTGTTTTATTTATTTATTTTATTTAGCTGCAGCAATATAAAAAAGGCGGGCGGAATAGAATTAATTAATTTTTTTTGTTTTTTTTATTTGAGTTTTGATTAATTTACGAATTAAATATTATATATTATATTTTGTGTGTTTTTTGATTTGATTTAATTAACAACTTTTTTTTTGTGAAATTTTATTTGTATGTGGCTTAATAAAATTTCGGAACATTTTTTTTTTGTTTGTTTTACACTCATATCTAGATTAAATAATTTCCCAAAAAAGAAAATAATTTTTAATTTTGAATTTAAAAAAAAAAAAAAATAATTAATTTTCCTTCGGTAGGAAAATAAAAATCTTACACAATAATAATATTTAATTAATAAAATTAACAATATTTTTTTGTTTGTTTTCCCAATAATTTGTATTACTTTCAACTAAAAAAAGTAAAGAAATTAATAAAAAAAAAACTTAATTAATTAATTTTGTTAATTAATTAATTAGATCACAATTAACGAAAAAATAATAATAATAATAATAGTTGTTATAATAATAATTATAATCATGTATGTTTGTGTATGGTGTTGTATATTTATATAAATTTTATCTTTTGAACGCTTCACTCATCGATATCGTGTGATGATGGTGAGGACCAAACGGTCGTCGCTCCGGCTCCGTTAGTATATGCTGCCGAAAGCCAACTCCGTCCACCGTATCCATACCATTCGTTTTCTCCGTTTCTGCTAATCGCTCTAATTTTTTTCTCTTTTGCCACCGCAAACTACATATTATTCCTACGATAATAACCAAAAGGAGTGCCACCGTGGCACCACTAGCAATACTCGCTGTCTCCAGCATAACACGAGGTCGAGTTGCTATAAAAAAATAAAAATGCACATTAATATAATGCTCTCGCGTCTACAAACAGACAATAAACAACTTACGTAAATATGAACCATCCAAATCTTTATATTCACATCTAGGACCCATATATCCATCAGCACATCTAGAAAATTACAAAAAAATAAAATTAAATCGAAAATCAATAAATTTTACATTGTGCGTAAAAATTTCGTAATTCGAATTTACAAAACAGGATGGATAAATAAAACTCTACTCTAATTATTCTATGACGGAAATCTTATGTACTTGTGAGATACTAAACATTTTAATGAATTTCGATTTTACAGTTACGTATTTAGTTTACACACAAAAATATTACAAATCGTTTGAAAATTAGCGCACACACACCTCACCACACACACGGTTGAAAAATGTGTTGAGTTTAGTAGAAATATTTTGTAAAAATGAGGGCATGAAATATTTATGAGCAAAGAAGGAATTTCTGGTATTTTTTTATGCTTCGATGATTATTATTGCACATTTTTGTATTATGGAATTTACTTTTTAGACTGACGGCTGTAAAATACCAGTCGATTTTATTAGTTAGTGATATGTTGTTTTGTGGAAAAAAAGTGACTCAATACCAATTACAACCGTAAAAAATTAATTAAAAATTCTGGTCGATATAATAAAAAAATAAAAAAATTGCTGAATTATGAAAGGGATTACATGTAGCAACACGCTTGGCAATGAAATTTGATTGCCAATATTGATGTGTCAGTCAGACCAGAAACCAATGAACCCTTCCTTAGACGCAAAACAGTAGTTTGGAATTTGTCTCAAATACTTCCTAACTTTTTCCTCAATGTTGTATTCTTAATGCGTTTCTATTTGTAGGTGGGCGCAAACCCAATGAACGAATTTACACCAATGTGTGTGATTATTGGCACTCCTAAAAATTCAAACATAAAAGCATTTCAAGCCAACGTCTAGTTATTTTTTGGCGAAAGATTTTAGTAAATTCTCGAGTGGAAACTGGTTTTAATAGTACGCATATTGGTGGCCCCGTTGTCTACACCAATGATCGCAAATATGTGGCACGCGTGCCAATCTTGACATGTTTAAAAAATTGTCCGGCACGCCAAAAAAATTTGAATTTTAAAAATGGACCTTTCTTGCAGTTATTCTTACAAAAAAATTTATAAGACGTTTTTAAAGTTTTGATAAAGTCCAAATATCGAAATGCTGGGAATTGGGAAAGCATTTATTCAATTTGGACATAATATAACCTTTACAAGTACCATTTTCAAGAAATACGGAAAGCTTGAAAGAAAACTGCTAGGTGATATCGAGGGATTTTGAACTTCGCGGGCTTGATGATGTCCAGTTGTTACAAGATTTTTTGTTGTATTGATTCACTTGTCCCTAACGTATAATGACATTTGCCAATATTGGATGCTTAGTTAATTGTTGGCTGTCGAAGAGCCAACATGGCCGGCAAATACGGAGGCTGAGACATCATAACGTTGTCGTTTTAGGCCAAAAATTTACGAACAAGCAACGAGGTGTAACTTCCAGGTAGTACTCCTAATTATTACTGTCTGGAAGCTCACTGTTGAGCATAACCTTCATATTCTTTTGAATATGACGAGCTTTTCTCGGTATTGCCTCTTCGGGTAGCTTCTATTAGAGCCATTAGGCCTTAGTTTCGACGTCATATTCGTACACTGCTATTTTATCGCCAGTTCAGACCCGTTCGAGCAGTTCTGGATCGTTGCTCACTTCATTCTGCGACTTCCGAGCGATGTCCTTTCGTGGTCGAAATTCAACAAACCGTTGTACACTTCTTTCAGATTCTTTATTCCAATTTTTTCACAAGTAAAAAAATCGCCGAGCACACCAAACCACATATAACTTATCGACAGCTAAAAATTCCGCGTGTTTTAATCAAACATTCAAACCTCTCGCAAAAACCTCTAGATAAACTATCGCAAATTTTACGACGACCATCCATTGATTAGAAAACAGATTTGGAGTGAAATTTCTTCTAGGAATGTTTCAAAACCCGCCTCCTCGATTCAACATTTGAGTATGCCGCAACTAATTCATTTATTATCATCAAATATGTTGGGTAAGTAACATAATAAATTTGAATGGAATTGGTGCTTAATCGCAGAAATTCCGTTCGGAGCAGGGATTGAGTGTCTTGGCAACATGGCCAGAATTCAACAAATATTCCAGGACACTGCTAATTATATTAATAAAAATTTACTTCTGAGATTTGAGATGTAAAATCGATTCTTTAAGTAGTTCCTAATAGAAAAATAATGAATTCCGGCTCTGAAGAATTCCTGCAGCCATATCATCTGGGGTTGGGGATTTCTTATTTACCATGGCTAAAATTTAAGAAATATTGCGGAACAGCTCCAATGATGTCAAATGATAAATTATATTCGCCAAATTTATTTTTACATACTGGCCAATTCAGACTTTCTTTTCAGACTCCAGCATCAAATGTAACAAGCATATTTGTTGAGGGATTTTAGTGAAATTTTATATCTGAAAAATGTTGTAGTTATTACAAATAGTTCCTAATATAAAACCTATTATTTCATGGCCTGAAGCATTTTTTCGGCCTTTTGAGCTGGGATCAAATTTTGTATATTGAAATATGGCCAACGAAACTTTTATTTTTCTGGTCCCTCCTCTGAGTTTTTAGAGATCTAATCAAAATGGCAGAGAAATGCGATTAGCAGAAAGGTTAGATAATTCACGCGAAGAGATTTGAAACTGGAAGTTCGAATGAGGACCTAAAATTCAGAATCGTTATACTTCATCTACTGCAACCTACTTAGCCATTTATTTTACAATGCCAATTAAGGTTTAACAGATAATTTGGCGCACCAGCTGTCAATAGCTGAACCAACAGATTTCCCTTTGATAAATCGTTGTGAGTTTCAATTTTAACAGATGAATATTATAAAAATAATTAGGATCCGAACGACCAAAGACAATTATCTGGGGTTAAGATATTGGACCCGACTCAGAAATAATAACATTTATTTTAAGTTATTATTTTATTCGCTCTCTTCCTATAAAAATTTGTGTTGAAAAACAAAAGTAAAAATCTGGCGTATTATGGCCCGATTCTGACTGATTTTTAATGTTACACAAAAAAAAATTATTTTACGGAATTAGTTTGGCACGCACAAAAATCAATTGTTTAAAGAAATAATTTTATTGGTACGCCAATAACGAACTATTTGCGAACACTGGTCTACACTCTACATTAGCCGTATTTATTGTCGTTTGATCTGATCCAGATCAGATCATGTTTCGTGAAACGACAAGCAATAAAAACAACTACTTCAATGTAAACTTTGATCCGATCCGGATCACTATGCATCAAGAAACGCGGCTACTATTGCATGCAAATTTTAATTTTTTTTTTTTGAAAGTGGAAGAGCAAAGGAGCTGAACAATTGTCAAAATTTCATAACATAACGTAACGTGAAAATAACATAACATATGCTGTTACGGTTATCTCCGGAACTAAATCAAAAATATATTCTACAATTTTATGCACAATTTAATTCTAAGTCATTTGAGTTATCCCGCAGTTTGACTCGTGTACCGTTTGAGAAAAATATTTTTCTAACCCTGATTGCAGGGTCGCACAAAACTTAAAAGTGGGATATTTCACAACAGACTAATATCAAATAGTTTTACAATCCTGTAAGATTTAATTTCTTTTGGAGTTATTCAGTAATTTTGCACAACAACAAATAAATTGTGTTTATTACTTTTAGTGTCTCTTCGTATCCTGGGAAATGACACGTGATGTCATATAATTCGATCCTCCGTGCTTTAAGGGTTATTTTGGGCACTATGAGCGTAAAATTTTTTATTTGCAGAAATTAGGAACTCGACACAAAGGAAAAACGAAATCTACGAATTGTTTACATTGCCTACGTCAAAAACTACTGCGTATGCTATTCTTGACAATTGCATGTAGATAATCTTACAACAGGCGAAGATGCACAACCCATACTTTAACAATAGCTTATGTAGACAGTGGTAAAACTCAATGTAAACTATTAAGAGGCTTTGCGCTATTTAGTGAAGTAAAAATCTGAAAATTTGTTGACAATAGTCCAGACAATTAATTACACAAATGATGTAAACAATAATATGAGTGATTTATTTTCACAATCCTACAAAGCTCTTAACAATTTCTCCTCTTCGTAAAAATATTATCTGGTTAATTGCGGAATAACCTAATGTTTCAAATAATATATACGTGCGCCTTTTGTTTGGGATTTTGTATCTTCGGGATTTTGTACTTTCGGCATTTTATATCCTCGGGATTATGTATCCTTCGGGATTTTGTACTTTTGGGATTTTTCAAACCCTCGGGATTTTGTATCCTCGGGATTTTGATTCCCGGGATTGTGTCCAACTCCTATTTTTAAGTTTTATAAATTACGGGATACCATCATATTCCCGAACGGAAAAATACCGAAAAATACAAAATAGACTGCCCAATCGAAAGGGAAGACCCCAATAAATTGTTGATACCTATATGAAAACAAAAGGAATCTACATAATTTCATGTCATCCTTGCGCGGAAAAGACCAATGTTAAGTGGCTTTGAGGAGTTTTTTATTTTAGTATGTGAAATATAGACGTAAATAGTTTTACAAATGTTAATATTTTTGAAATTTTTCTGACGTTTTCCTGTTATCCTTGTGCAAAGGGTCCAATGCTAAGCGGCTTTGGGGAGTTCTCTATTTTAGTGAATTATTATTAAAAAATACAAATTTTTCAAAAATGGTTCAATCACTATCAATATTAGAACTCCAAAAAATCGTCAGGGGAAGGGTGGGGGGGGGGGGGGGGGTTTAGGGGCAGTAGCCCCCATCCCCCAAGATAAACAACGAATTAAAATAATATTTCAAAAATTTGTTATTTTTAAAAAAACTTGATTTTTTGGGATTTTTGTTTTTCTTTGGGATTTTTTTACTTTGAATAACGATACCACTAACCCTTATTTTTATGGAGTTGGTGACATATTCCCGAGGGACAAAATCCCGTGGAACATAATCCCGAGTGAAATCTCGCAAATCAATATCCTGAAGGTACAAAATCCCGAGGGTACAAAATCCCTAGGGTAGAAAATCTCGAAGGGGAAAAATCCCGAGGGTACAAAATTCCGTAAACCCGAGGGGTGACGTGTTATAACCATCACTATTTGCGATGTTCAATTTTTCGTGTGTATACATGTTTAAATCGGAGAGGGTAAGTTTGCCCGCTTTTCAAAATCTCACCTTCAAAATTCTGCCTTCAAAATCCCGAAATCAAAATCCCAATTTTGAAAATCCCGCTTTTCAAAATCTTAGTTTTGAAAGACGAATTTTTTTTAAGTCAGCCACCCTTTCTGGTGAAGGAGAATTTTAATTTAAAGTAAAATTAAAATAAAAACCGGGATTTTCTCAAAACCGGGATTTTCTCAAAACCGGGATTTTTATTTTTGCAGAATTGGAATTTTGAAAAGCGGGATTATGGAAAATGGGATTTTTTTCTTGAGCGGGATTTTGAAAAAAACGGGATTTTGAAATGCGGGATATCGATACAACCCCATGAAATTTTGGACATCGCAAATTTTCGACCGGGGTCGTAACGATGCATTTCAAAATCCCGTTTTTTCAAAATCCCGCTCAAGAAAAAAATCCCATTTTCCATAATCCCGCTTTTCAAAATTCGAATTGTGCAAAAATAAAAATCCCGGTTTTGAGAAAATCCCGATTTTTATTTTAATTTTACTTTAAATTAAAATTCTCCTTCACCAGAAAAGGTGGCCGACTTAAAAAAATTCGTCTTTCAAAACTAAGATTTTGAGAAGCGGAATTTTAAAAAGCGGGATTTTAAAAATTGGGATTTTGATTTCGGGATTTTGAAGGCGGGATTTTGAAGACGGGATTTTGAAAATCGGGCAAACTTACCTTCTCCATTGTCGACCAGTTTACTACGTCGAAAAGAGCTATTATGAATTATTCGATTATGAAAAATGGGATTTTAAAAAGCGCGATTTTTTTCTTGAGCGGTATTTTGATAAAGAGGGATTTTGAAATGCGGGATATCGTAAAATCAAAATGAAAACCGGGATTTTCTGAAAACCGGTATTTTTATTTTTGCAGAACCGGAATTTTCAAAACGCAGGATTATAAAAAATGTGATTTGAAAAAAAGAGGGATTTTTTTGGGCGGAATTTTGATAAAGCGGAATTTTGAAATACGGGATACAACCCCGTTTCCCTTTAAATCAAGGGAAAATTGCACCAATTGTGCAAATTTTGATAGGCTTTCGGGATTTTGTACCCTACGGATTTTATATCTTCGGGATTTTGTAACCTCGGGATTTTGTACTCTAAGGATTATTTTCAAACCGTCGGGATTTTAATTCTCGGGATTTTATCTCTCTCCCATTTTTAAGTTTTATAGATTACGCGTAGTGGAGCAATGCTACTGGCTATTAATAATGCGTTTTCTACATAAGTTGATGATACATATACACGAGTAGATAATTGAATAATTAGGCCATGTCAAATGGCTACGGGCACATTTATAATTTTATTGTGTTAGTTATACATGACACACGCCATCTATTGAAGGACATGGGGCCTTCAATAAATAAATCATAAATATCAAGATTTTAAACCCAAAAAATCGAAACCCAGGCTTATTCGCAAGATTTTCTTAAGTCGAACCAACGAAATTCCCCGACCCAAAAACCAATGAAATAAATTTTATAAATTCAAAAATCGTTTTATTCCTTTCTTCTGTTATTTATATGGTACGTTGAAGGAATTGAAATATCTTAAAACTTGCGGTCGAGAAGTGTACAAACTGAAACTTTTACGATCCTAAGTCGATTTCAAAGTTTATTCCATGTTCTAAAATACGGTAGATTCCTGCCGAACTTGCAGGACGTAAAAAAGAGAGATTATCTCCAGTAAGATTATCTCCACTTTTTTATCTTACCCCATGTCCCATCGGATTGTACTCTGATCTACTGGCTTTTCCCATCCTAGTTGTATGCCCACGCCCTCGACTATATTACGAGGGTCAACAAACACAGCAGGCTAAAAGCAGTGCAGTTTGATAATTTTTAAATAGAGACACTGAGGGAAATATACCAAAACAGCTACGAATAGAGTATGAATCCCATGTAGAACTGTTGTTTGCAGAATAAACCAATTTACAAAACGATTCAAAATCTAACTATGTATAGGACATCGTTTACATTTGAATATGCGGGCCGAGTAGCAGTATACGGAGGGACATAGTTTGCCTACTCCTAGCCCATTATATCAAATACTACACAAATTGAGAAATAGATGTTGTCATAAATCAACAAATTTCTAAAAAAAAAATAATCGGTCAAATCTAATCAAGCAATAAGCTACAGACAGCTACAGATAATCAAATTTCACCGCAGACACATAATTCAATCAGCTGCTTATTTTTACAGACATATTTTATAAACCGCACAAAAACGATTAAATAGTTTTGGTCAACAACCTTTATACACACCATGTTCGTCTAAACCACATTAAACTCTCTATTAAACCAAAAAATTATTTAATATAATTGAAATAGCTTCTATTAAACCATTTTTATTAAATAGCTAATTGAACTACCACCGCGCTAATAGAAATAGTTTTGTAAGAAATACACGTGAGCTCACGACCTCACGTGTCTAATTACCACCATAAGAAATAAAATAATTCTTAATTGTTTATAAAGCATAAAGTTTCAAAATGTAGTAGACGGTGTAACATTAACCCACCAGAAAATCGTACTTACTCGCAATTATATAACAATGAATCTCCTATTTTAACAGTAAAACACGTTGCTTCATTCAAACAATACCATTCAGCGTAGGCTGGTGGACATTTATACGTATGGAATGTTATATTCGGCCTAGGTGTTGGTGTTGGCGGCCTAGGTTTTGGCATTGACCTACTCGAACATGCATCTAAAATGAAAAAAAAATAAATCATTAGTTATAGTTAGATTAAATCTAGTACACACTTAATAAATATATAGGGGCTCTCATAGATAGCGTGACAAAAATTGCAACAAATCCTCATCACAAGACTAGACAATATATTTTCAAGGAAACCAATCGATTAAATTTAGTTTTTTTATCGTAATTACCAATCAAAATTGTAGTGTGCACACAAGATGTAAACGCGCGCACGCATTAAATAATCGTATAATAGGACCACTTGTTCATGAAACGTGCCTTTATGTCATAACAATAAATTTTATTCGATTGATTAGACCCCCTTGTAAAAACATATACGTACTTAAAACGTTTTAATCCTTATCTTCACCATATATTATTCAATTATTCTTGTTGCTCATCACAAAAACATATTTTTATTCCCTTCGTTTCATCTTCCGATTTAATGAAATCAGATGAACAGCAATTTAAATTGGATTATACGTCTATATACATATGTCTGTCTCTGAATACATGCACCATAGAGAGGGAGCCCATCAATTTATGATTCAAATAATAGGGGTTGTGACCCTATCTATATTATATATGTGTACAATTTTTAAAATTACATTATATTCTGGAAAATTTAAAGGATTACACAAAACAAATAAAATAAAAAATGTCAACGACATTTTTCCCATTTGCGATTATATGCGCTTCATGTAGCCAAGATTTTTAATTTATTTATCTTCCCACTTTTCCCAAATTTTAAATTATGACTTCTTATTACATAGTTTATTGTATTGTTTTGTCAACAGAACCAAAAAAAAAATATAATAACCACCCTGGACCAAACCAATGATTCAGAGCAGGCAGCAGAATGGTGCACGACCAAAGTGTGGACGCAAAAAAAAAATAATTGCGAAAATTCCTTTCAAAATTACTGTATCTCTCTAGAATTTATTTTTGAGAATCCAATCATTATATGTATTATTATTACGAAGATGAGGATTATGTATCCTTTTTTTATTTTTTGGTTGTATCTTGTGTGTTGATGGTATTTTTTTTGTATTTTGGGGTGGAGTTAATTTGTTGACGTGATTTATTATTACATTATTATGGTTTGTCTGGCCTTAAATTAAAAACTCTAAAACAAAACAAAAAATTTTATTAATACGTACAATACACAAAACGCAAAAAAAAATTCTGGATATATGAAGAATTAACAGCAAAAAAAAAATCCATACAACCAATATCTCTTTAAGACCAAGAACGCAAACTGGCACAAAAAAAAAACAACCTGAGAAAATTACTTTAATTAAAAATAAAAATAACGAACAAAAATTTTAAATGACTGACTGCATTATAATATTCATACATAAAGAGCGAACTGGAAATTAAAATTCCTGCACGTTTTTAATATTTTTCTAATCTCGTGGATGAATAACAGTATAGGTACTAGTAATTTCATTAGTAATACATATAACATGATTAACTGTAATTATATTACATAATATCGAACGACTTTAAAATTTTAAGATGTACCAAATGACTTTCGAAAAATCATGCTTGTTTCCCCGTTTCAACCACTTTAAATTTTAAATGGATCAAATCTATGCTTAAATCTCGTATTGTTGTGACTAATTTGGACAACTTTACAGTTTCAGTCAGAGTTGCCAAAGGTTGTCCTCAGGGAGGTTTACTCTTGAATCTGCGGTGGCTTCCAGTTATTGTCGAGCTCCTTATCAAACGGCAACTTACAATCTGGTTTCGCCGCACAAGTTATGCTAACGATCTTGTTATTACGGAATAGGGCTGAAAGGCCGAATGTGTCGAAAGGCCGAATGTGTCGAAAGGCCGAATATCGAAAAGCCGAATGTCGAAAAGCCGATTGTGCCGAAAGGCCGAATGTTGAAAGGCCGTTTGTGTCGAAATTGATTTTAATTTTTCATGGGTTGGCTTCATTATCTAGAAAAAAATAATACAGAAATTGAAAATCTCGAAAAAAAATTCCAGAAAAAAAAATCCAGAAACAAAAAAATTCACAAAAACAAAAATCCAGAAAACTAAAATCCAGAAACGCAATTATCAAAGTGCGGACTAAATTAAAATTAAAATTTATAAAAAACTATCGAATTTTACTTTTTCCGTAAAGTTCTTAATACATATTTACGATAATGGAAATTGCTCATATCGCTTCTACTGATAGTTCTACCACAAATGTTTCAAGATATTTTGTGGTTGGCTTAATTGGTTGGGTTAGTATAGCATCGACGAATGTATTGGAGCGAATTGTGGATTTAATGCCTTTCTCATCAAAGGAATTGTATCGCTCATATCGCTGCTACTGATAGATGTACCACAAATGTGTATGTCGGCCTTTCGACCCATTCGGCTTTTCGACACATTCGGCCTTCCGACATTCGGCCTTACAACCCATTCGGCCTTTCGACATGCGGCCTTCCGACATCCGGTCTTTCAACATCGAACGTTATTACAGGTACTGGTAAACACTTAAATGTGTTAGCTGAGTTAATACAACATGCTTTAGTGAAGGAGTGTTGCGTTGACAAGAGATTTATTACAAGTCTCTCTAAATTTGCTTTGTCTTTAAAGTGGGATCAGCTAAGATTCTTCGTCGCCACCCTTTCGGGTCATGGCCTTTCTAAGATTCACCTACATCGCATGGGACTGGCTCAAAACGCATTAAGCGACGACTATCCATCTCGAAGATGATGATTTAAAATTCCTTAAATTCCATAAATTCTAAATTCTGAACCCCACAGTACGATAAATTCTAGTATAAATTAATTTCAAGTAAAAATTCTTTAAAGTTTAAAAATTCTATACAGGGGCCATAATTGAATGAATTTCATGAAATGAATGAATTTTATTTTCATCATTACAATACGTTTTGCTTAGGTCCTCTAGTATTGATGGTAACTTCGGCTCGCTTGTGAGCGCTTTTCATGACTCAGTGTGGTTCGGTTCGAATGTTGGCTGTCAGATCGGCAAAAGACCGTGGACTGTTGATGCTTTTCAGATAGCCCCACAAGAAAGTTAGATGGTATCAAATAGGTATAGCCGAATGTCGATATGATACGTCCACAAAGCATTTGACGCAAAATGGTCATTGTTTGACCGGCTGTATGGCAAGATTTCACACTAAGCTCGTCTAGTTCGTGTGCCAAAAAGCCGTACAGCATTGCTCTGCAGCGATCACCATTGATAGAAACAGACCTGCCCTCGTTGCCTTCAAAAAATTACAGCCCAACGACTCGTTGCAAAGCAAGTACCACACAAGACAGGCCCTTTTTTGTCGAATTGAAAAAAGCTTTGCTTATGGACACTACCGTTGATACCAAAGTGCGATTCATCACTCATGATGATTTTTTGAGAAAAATTTGCTTCGATTTGTACGTGCTTGCAATGGTACGAGCGTAATTTAAATAAAAATCAAAATTCGACGCAAATTGGAGCGAATAGGGATCTCAACTGAACGGGTATTTCATATTTTATCGAATGAATTAAGTATGAGAAAGCTGTTGACAAGATGAGTGCCGCATTTGTTAAATTCGGACCAAAAATAAATTCTAGTTCTACAATCTCAACAACATTTGGATCTTATTCGAAAGGATAAAATTGATTTCAAGCAACGATTTGTAACTATGAGTGAGACTTGAATTTACCACTATTATACTAAATTGTGACAACAAACTGCAGAGTGGGCCGAGCCCATTACTTCTGCTCCGAAACAGGAAAAGAAGTCAAAATCAGCTAAGAAGATGCAAAGAATTATTTAAATCTTTTGGATGAAAAATTCGTGAGACAAAGCTCTGTTTAAAACATAAAAAAATCACCTTTCATCAAGATAATACGCCGGCTCACAAAGGTGTTCTTACAATGGCCAAATTGAAGGAATTAAAATATGAATTGTTTGAACATTCACGTTATTCACCACATCTCGCTCCATCTGACTTCCATCTGTTCTTAAACCTCAAAAGATTTTTGCGTGGAAAACGCTTTTCATCAAATGACATGGTTATAGCTGCCCATAAAGGAATATTTAGAAGGTCTTCCAGAAAATTACTTCAGAGATGGAATAAATGAGTTGGAAAATCGCCGGGCAAAATGTATTGAGCTTCTCCTCTAATATACTGAGGAACAAAGATATTTTCAGAACTAAAACTTGTTTTTAATTTCCATTCCACGAACTTTTCAAATCAAGTAGTATGACTGATGTTATTGATTTTGCAAATACTGAAACCCGTATAACTCCTCTTCTTCTTCTTCTTCCGCTGGCGGCTACATCCCATGAAGGGATTTGGCCGCCTCAACGATGCTCCTCCAAATAATTCGATCCGCCACAAGAGAACGCCAGATACGGTGACCGAGTGTGTATAGGTCCCTTTCAACGACGTCCATCCATCGCCTGTTTGGTGGTCCGATTTTGTGAACGAAGTACGTGCCCAAGCCATCTTAGCCTTGCCGATTTTATGAATCCAATGATGTCAACTTTATCGAGATCATTTCTGATCTCGTGATCCATTTGCATTCTGTACTTGGCTCCTTCTTTAATGGGACCGAGAATTCTTCTTATGATCTTACGCTCAGTTACAGCGATTTTCTGATGTCTTGCGCTGTCAGTGTCCAAGACTCGCAACCAAAGGTGGCAACTGGTCTTATCAGCGCCTTGTAGATGTCCAATTTTATTTTGCGCGATATATGAGGAGCCTTGAAAATTTTTATATTGGCGTAAAATGCTCGGTAGCTCTATATTGGCGTAAAATGCTCATAACTCCTCTAATTCCCTAAATTTAAATTATATGACTACACAGAGTTCAATTCTATAAAAAATAATAACGTTGTTTAGATTCTGTTAATTCTTTAAAATCTAAAAATTCAAAAAATTCTATAAATTCCGCAAACCTAATAAACTTGGTAAATTGATTTTGTGTCCATAAATTTTCTAAATTCTTCAAAATACATTTAGAAGAATAGGGCCACGATACCAAGAAAACAAAATTCTAGATTCATAATGTAATAGCCATGACGATGATATCATTTAAGCTACGGCCAAATAATTATAAACCAGCGATATAGAAAATTGATTGAAATTCTTCTGATCAATGTTACAAAAATCAATTCTGTGATTATCAATGAAAAGAAATTTTATTGGTACGTTGTCGTTTGTGCAAATTAGACCACTATATTACGTAAGGTACGATTTAGATTATTAATCATTACCATCAACAGAATCAATGTCCCCGAAATAATAGATTGCAAATCACCCGCAAAAAGATTTTCCGTTTGTTTAGTTGACAAACTTGATTTATGTATAATGACAACAGAATAGGGGCTAAAATAGATCCGTGGTATTTTACAGATTGTTCTCACAAATACAAGTAAGAACTTTTAAGTTGACAGTACTTTTTGAAAAGTTTTTACTCATTACGTAGTTTCGACAAAAACATAGCAAGCTCAACTGTATGAAATGCCTTTGAAAAGTCTAAGAGAACCAAAACTCCAACTTCACCACCTTCGATATTAATAGTTCGAATATTATCAGTAATATTCAACAATGCAGTTGTAGAATTGTGGGTGACACGAAGTTGAAATTATATTTAGTTCATCCAGTAGGTTATATGTTTAGCAATAAAGCCACTTATCTGAGCGTGAATGATTCTTTCAAAAACCTTAATGTTGGTTATATGCTGATAGGAGGAAAACTGTTTACTGTAGGCGTAACTGTCGTAATGATTTAAGAAAAGAATTTATAATAAACGTTAAGTGATGTAATAAAACCGGAAGCAGAATTTGAATGAGATTAAGTGGTATGCCATCTACTTCAGCCGAATTCGATTTGATTTTATCCAACCGTCCAGTAATATCGCATTTTACACCCCGCAATGGACAGATTTACAAGTTCTT
Source organism: Tipula helvola (assembly GCA_963556165.1). Lineage (NCBI taxonomy): Eukaryota > Metazoa > Arthropoda > Insecta > Diptera > Tipulidae > Tipula > Tipula helvola. The sequence goes on from OY744481.1 coordinate 366,635,296, forward strand.
CTAAAACAGTTTACTCGTAATCTTATTACTGAAGCGATCATTTAAAAACTGGCATTTGGTAGCTTTGATCTTGTACAATACACTATAATCCGAGCTCTGTTTTTAATCTATTCATTTCAGTGTTATGCTAGATAATGCGATTAGAGATTTTAGTTTTAAAGTTGGTCAAACCAATTAAAGTGACAAAATCACCCAGGAAGTTAGTCCCACCTTTGAGATTAATCCAAATGCTAAGGATGACATTAATGATTTTAGTTGTTTAACCGTAGACAGTCAATATTGGAATTACCAACAATAATGGCCTCGCAATATCGTGCCATAAGATCACTCAGACAGTTTAAAGATCTTTGAGACTTTAATTTCGAGGACTCCAATTTGAGCGTACGTAGTCCCCCGATTTAAGGATGCTCGATTTACGGATATTCGAAGTTACGGACATGACAAATGTATGATCAAGGTTTCGGTATACGGATGGAATATTCGCAATTACAGACAAAATATTTTTTTCACATTTTCTTTGTGCATGACTTTCAGCGACTCCCAAAAATAGATTATACGGGGGATAAATTAAACTTTACTGAACTTATATGAAAATGTCTGAAAAGCTAACGAGTTGTGATATGGAAAGTGCGTGACAAAAACACGCAACGCAATAACTTTAGAATTAAAATTTGATATTTTAAAGCGGGTTGATGCGGGCGATAGAGGTAAAATTGAATTAAGTGTACAAAGAGTTGTACCTCTAAAACTGCAAAAAATATTTCAAAATAAGTTGTGAGACCTCTAAAACTGCAAAAAATATTTCAAAATAAAAACTAAGGTTATGGAAGAGATGGAGCGGTTGCTTAGAGCGTGGATAGACCATCAAACTACCAGAAACGTACCATTAAGCACCACGATAATTCAAGAAAAAGCAAAGCACCTTTACATAGATTTGGTAGCTAAACATGGTGAATCAACTCGCGCGGAGCCGTTTTTACCTAGCAAAGGATGGATTGATCGATTAAAGCATTACATAATATAAAAACTGTAGGAGCAGCAGCTAGTGCAGATTCCGAAAAAGCTAAAAACTATTCAGGGGAGTTTTTAAAAAATGTACAAGCCGGTGGATACACATTACAGCAGGTGTATAATATCGATGAGACGGGTAATACTAAAGACGAAAAAACGGCTTCAAGATTCAAGGCAGCTCAAGATCAATTACAATTTTGATTGGAGGAAATGCAGCTGGTCATCAGAAATTAGAACCGCTTCTAATCTATCATTCGCAGAACGTCCACAGGCCTTCAAAAATATTAATAAATCATAACTTGGAATTATTTGGCACTCAAATAAAAAAGACTGGATGACTCCACGAATTTTTGAGGAATGGTTAAATAATGATTTTGCAAAATCAGTTACAAAATCCAACACTGAACAAATATTTCAAACAGGGCTCTGTTAATCGTTGATATTTATAAACTCTTAGAATGTGATAATGAGGATACTTCCACTGAAGAGTTAAAGAAACTACCGATGCACGACAGACAATAAATTCTACTTCAACATGATTTATGTATTTTGAAAACAAATAAAATGTCAGAAGCTTTTTCCTTTTTTTCTAAAATTACTGAAGCAAATGCTATTGAAGAATGTGCTGGTGCAAATTTTAGTGGCAGTGCCGATGAACAGTTCAGCAGCTCAGACAATTTATTGTAAACTTCGTTAGATTTAAAATTTAGATTTAATAAAAGTAAACATAAATTATGATTTGTATGAATTTATTTAATCATTTTAAAGGATAAAATGGTTTGTGTTTCATTGGAATTTACTATTATTTTGTGTTTTTTTACGGTTACCTTTATAAAAGTAAGTTTAGTATAACGCAGTTGAAAAACGCGTATTTTTCATTATTTGTGCCAATTTATGGTAAAATTGGTTTCGCTTTTCGGAGTTTTTCACTAGTTAGAACGCATATAAGTTTTCAATGAGATTCCATAGTAAGTTTCATTTTACGGATATTCGGTTTACGGACAGTTTTTGGGGAACGCATCCCATCCGTAAACCGGGGGATTAATGCATTATATATTACACGCAATATCATTTTCATATTACGTGGATTTCTAATTTCAATGAAAATTAAGTCGAATAAAGGGTTTCTTGCAATAGCGTATATCCTAATTCGAATTAAATTTAGAAATTCCTTAACATAAATTCCAACACCACCAGAACGCTGCCGTTACAATCTTTGCGAAATAGATTGCAATGATCAAGATCAAAATATTTACTAGAGTGCCTAAATTTTTACCAGGCTTTTGAAATAAGGAAACTAAACTACCAGGATTTAAATGCCAGAAATTAAATAAAGTCAAGTAAGGATAATTTTAAAACAACTGCACAGTTGAAAAAATGACTATAACTTTTAATACAAGCCTTGCATTACAAGTACGACTCATGTAAAGCAAGTTATTATTAAACTGTAACTGTATGTTCAGGTAAACTTGTCATATTCTTAAAATATAATTTATTACCTTGGGCGATAATGATATAAAGTGATCTAGCCCGCCAAACTACAAAAACGTTGGAGTCTGTGAGATCTCGACCCTGAAGGCGTTAAAAACAAAGACCAACACCAGGAAAACCACGATGCTAAGATTTTGTTAACGGGAATAAAAAACAAAAAATTGTCAAAAATCTTATTCAATTTGAAGTGAAATTCGCAAAATAGATCGATTAAATACGGTGATTTTGCGAGGTTCAACACCGAATTGAAGCTCTGTTTTAATCTAAATTTAAATGGTAGATGAAGCAGTTGTGATGAAAAAAAATTGGTACACTTTCTTCTTAAATAAGATTTTCATCAAGTTCTAGATCATATCAGAGAGATTATCTTAATTTAAATTTTACTCTAAAAATTAGATGAATTGAGCATTTCACAAATTAATCGCCTACACCACCAACACAAGTAATGAATTTAGAAATATAATAAAGGGACAATTTAAAGAAGGTAAAGAAATTGATGTATAACAATAAATTATCGATAATTGAATTAAAGTAATTTTGCCATAACTAATCCCGATCCAAAGCCGCAGCATTAATCACTGCCCCCTGGTTCAAATCGTGTTCGACGAAACTGCGCTAAGTGAAAATATAATATTATTAATCAACCTCAATTGCTTACTTAATTTTAAAAATATCAAACACCTATGCATCACCCCGATCCAACCCCAAACAACCTCTTCGAGACTACCTATACGAGATAATTTCATATTGAATAGCCTGTAATTATTTTAAAAGCTAAAAAACATACAATCATCCCATAATTCACCTGACCGTTTATATAAATTTTACTATAAATACAACAACAGAAGGATTAATTACGTTTATCAGCTCATCCTTCTTCTCTATAAGTCTAAAAAGAATGCTGGATATATTTAGTATAATAACCATATACGGGGCAACAACAAAATTAATAATGAGTGCGCGCATACACAACAGACTACCGATAATCTTCTGACACAATTTAATTTTTTAAAAATCTTATTTTTTTTTTTTTTTGTTAAGAATCCCAATAATTCCAAATTACTAAACAAAAAGCAAAAACCCTTTAGGCATAATAAAACCAATTTACTCTACTTTGGAGCGCAGGCAGTAAAAAAAAATAAAGTTAAATATTTTTTAAAATGTTGCAATACGCCCATTTTTTACGAAGCATTCCATACTCTCTCATACACACACAACAATCCTTCATTCAAAAGTCAGCACAAAATTAAAAAAATATTTATTAATTTTTTTTGTTTTGCCAAAGATTTGACCGCCCCTGAAAAGTGCATGTATGTACACAAAAAAAAAAAATATATTCCAATTAAGAAACGACTCAACTAATTCTAGTTCTTTATGTTTTTTTGCTCAAGAATAAATCAAGATATGTATGCAAAATATAATAAAAAAAAATTCCAAATACACACTATAATAAGGAAATTTAAATCCTTATGAACAAAACAATTTTTTTTTTTACGTTCGTTAATCCTTATTGTGCCAAACACACAGCAATAATAAGGGTGAATACGTAAATACATAAATTTCCATTCATCCATTGATTTTATGCCTCCTGCCCAAATATAATCTACAAACCGCATGCAATAGATTAAATTACTTGCGATTTATTTTTTAGATATTATTCTAACATGCATTCTCATATCGTATGTAACGTGGTAAATAAATACATACATATATACCAAACGAATGTAAATAGGTGTTTTCACAGTTTTTATTGTTATATTTTACTACGAGTACAGTACATACAGCAAAATATGGCAAAAGGAAATTTGAAAATTTTCTTCTTGGTATATGTACTTTTGTTATTCTCGCCGAATTGATTAATGGACACAAATTTAATAGCTTTTATGTATGTACATACAAGGAAAATACAATTTCTAACTTTTTTTTGGGGTCAACATGGAAAATGAAATATAATTACCTACAATTTTTTGTTTAGCGCATTATAATTTTCTTATTAGGTTGTGACACGCGCCTTTAAGGCAAGATTATAATACAATATATAAGTAGGTATATAATTCGTTCGAAGAAATATTGAGATTATCGGTATTATTTCTACGTTTTGTAATGTAAGGGTGTTTGATTTGTTGTTTAATAGTCGAACGATAGAGTTTGTTTAATGCATCACAATTTTATCTATCATTTGGTGTTTGCTTTAAATAGGGTAGGCGAAATCAGCTTCATGGTTTGCAACGACCTAGACAAATTCTGTAAAATGCCAAAATTATTGTATATTACAGTAAACGCTATTATGTTTTGTAGCTTATCTAAAAGTTAAGGTATTAAGATTAATGACATCAAAGCCTGTAACGTCAATCGGCCATTGTGATTTTTGCTACAGGCCCATATGTATATGGGCCTTTCCCTCATTTAAAAATTTTGAACTTGAGGAAAATCTTTGAATAAAAAATTTAGGAATTTAGGAATTTCAGTCTGAAATCGTAAAAATGAAAATTTAAAATTTTCCGAATTGGACTAAATTTTAGAAGATGAAAGGTACTATGAAAATACATAAATTCTAAAAATATTTGTAATCTTGTTTGAACTTTTATACTCGTAATTTTATGGTTAATCTTTAGTCAGGCTTTAAAAACAAGTTTACAAAAATTCAGAACTTATAGAACACTGAATTACAATTTCGTACTAAAATATTTTAAATTCACACTTAACAAATTATTTAAAGTACGAATTAGGAATTATTTTAAATTTTATAAGTAAACAAATTCAAAATTAAACTAATAATATAATTTGTCTTGAAATATTAGTTAACTTAAATGAAATCAAATTCAATCAAAAAACTAAACAGGCATTCAAGTCAAAACTTTTTTGACTAGGATTCTTGTTGAAATGTTGTAACCTTTTGAAAAAGCATTTCAAACTAAAAATATTTTAACTGTTGAGTTACCTTCTAATTATTGACCGGAACTTCTTTCTTTTTTTGACTGGGGGCCCTGGAGCCAACTTATACGTTCACGACGGCATTTCAGTCAACAAAAAATCCAACCAAACAAAATGTATTCCAGACCAGTTCAAAAACTTTTGACTAAAATACGTTTCAAGAAGTTTGTTCAGTACAAATACACAAAGGGAATTCCAGTCAAACTGTTTTCTGACCAAAGCAACTTTTTTTTAGACTGAAGTTTCTTTTTAAATGGAGTCATAATATTTGTATGGGAAATTTCATGACTGAAACTCCAATCGTTTTTTGAGTGAATTCGCGGAGAACAATTTTGCCTGGAATTTTTTTTTAATTGTTTGACTGAATCACCTTTTCAAAAGGTATTTCAGTCTCAAATCTAAAAAGAATTCCAGCCAATCAAGTTTTGTCTTGAATGCCATTTTAGTTTTTTGACTGACAACTGACTCTTTGACTGAGTTGCCTATTAACTTTTTGGCTGAAATTCTTTCATATAACTTTCACTTCGGGCTATTTTTCCTAAAACTTTCATATAAATCGGGATGGTTTAGGGATATAAAGGTACATATTTCAAAAAATAAAATATGTAATAAAAATCTAATAAAAACAATGGCAAATATATAATCCCGTTATATAAGAATTTATCAGGAAAACACACACTGCTCACAAAACGAGAATTCTCGTTTCCCGAAGCGAATGTATTAATAATACATTTAATTGGGAAATCCCATGTGGATAACTGCGGCAGGGAAACTTTCGAATTTAAGCTTGAAATTTTTCATACCGTTAGCACCGAATTTGTGCTAATTAGTGCTCATTGGAAAAAATTAGTGCTAGCCTAGGAGCCGCGAAAATGGATTCGTGAGCACGAGCTAACAAATTTTTCTCGCTGAATCTACCATAAAAGAACAATCCTAACATTCAACCTTCTCGTTCTATTCCAAAAGAATAGAAACACGAAAAAAAGTGCAAATACATTTTACCCATATAAAAAAAGGAGACGGGCATATTATTCAAAATTTAATTTTTTCCTTTCAAAATGTTACTTTGATTTTATAAATTTTGAGCAACTCTTACGAAAAAAGGTAAACCAGTTCATCTTTTTCAGATTTTCCCGTTCTTTTTCGCCAAAAAAGTTGAGTGTTGCAGTAAATAGTATTGAATAATACTTTTTGAGTACTCATTCTCATTTTAATACAAGGAAATCATAATAAAAATGCATTTTTTGTTGTACATCTTTGGTCTTTTAGAAAACAGCAAAAGATTAAATGCAAATCAGCATTAGAATCGTTTTTGGTTTCCGCTGAAAGTCAGGTTTTGTTTTTGTTTGTTTTACAGTCTTTCAGGCGGAATATGAAGTTTATTTTCCTTGTGTGTCCAAAATGTGTCTTGTATAGTATCATTTAGTGGTTTAGATAGATTTTCATTTTCCACAATTTAATGAATGAAAATTGCCAACATTTCTATTTTTGTGATAAGCACAAATTTCTTTACTGTATTTAATAATAATAACTAAAAATATTTAGTTAATTGGTTAATCTTTTTTGGTTTCCGCTAAAAATCAAGTTTTTTTGTTATATTTTTTCCCGTCTTTCAGGCGGAATATGAAAATTATTTTTCCATTTTCTCGGCTCCTGGACTACATAGCACTAATATTTTCTAGTGAGCACTAATTAGCACAAATTCGGATCTAACGGTATGAGAAATTTCAAGCTTATTTTCGAAAGTTTCCCTGCTGCAGTTATCCACATGGATTTCTTTTTGATGGAAGCACTTTACTTTGTATTTTTTTGGGATGTTTTATTTTCGGGAATATAGTGGTATCTCGACTAAAGACATCCTGTAACGTAAATCGGCTCATCTTTCTTTCCGTCGTTTAGAAATTTTGGACTAAAGGAAAATCCCTGTAATCCTGGAATTTTGTTATTCTAAAATTTTGAACTTTTATACACGTAATTTTACGGATCCTCTTTGGAATAAGAAAATCAGACTAAAAAACAAGTTTAAACAAATTCAGAACTTACAGCACTCTGAATTAAAATTTCATACTAAAATATTGGATGTAAAAGTTTTTCATTTAGTACTAGTTTAGTTTAGTTTTATCATATAGAATCCACTTTTCATCTCCAGTAATGATTTTATATTCTTTCTTGTGGATATTCCCCATTGCAAGCAATCCATTTGAAATTGCTACATTAGTAACTCCTAATTGTTTTCCAAGTTCTTGGTGAGTTTGACATGGATTTTCATCAAGTAAAGCTTGAAGTTCATCCTCTTCAAACTGTTTTTCAGGACCCGGGGGTCTACTATGTTTTCGGGTCGGAAAGTAATTTTTCTGAATTCCGAAATTTGTATAGAGAGAATCCTATCGACTTTACTTTCTGATCAGAATACATAGTAGACTCCCACTGGTCGTCAACGTTAAAATTTCCATCACGAAACTTCGTAAACCACTTTCTAACAGTTGAAGCACTAACAGAATTAATTACCTCTCCAAGCCGAATTAATCATTTCCGATTTCAATGAAATTTAATAGAAACGGTGAAAACGAGAATCTAAAATGATTTTTAGAAGAATTTTGAAATTTGGTTAATTAAAAGGGTACTTAGCTATTTCTTAACCGATTTTCATGCAAAAATTGAGATTATAAAATGACTTTAGATAAAGTTTTCAAATTTGGTCAATTAGGATTCAGTCAATTTTGAAGAAATAAGGATGAAACTTGGCTTTAACACGATTTTAACTGTATAACTGAAAAAAAAATCGAAGAATCTTTCTACATAAGTGTACAAAATTGTACACTAATGTACTGCCACAATTTTGAAAAATTGATTTAAAACTAAATCGAATTCGAAATAGACAAATATTTATAATTTTAAAAAATATGAATTTAAGAAATTCCTCTAATTTGAACTTAGCCTGGTTAGCAATAGGTAAGCCAAACTGAAATTCATCGTACTGTCATACGTTCAATGAAATTTTCAAAAACAAACTCTTACCATCTAAAACAAATACCAGATGCTGGAAATGTCGCGTTTTATTCAGCATTTATTAAACTCATGCTGCAATGGAAGTTTATATAAAGCAAAAGCATCAATCAATTCACCTAATAAATAAAATTATTGGGAGTGTGCATTCATCTCAGGGTTTTTTTTTTGGTAAAAATACAGCGTGATTGTGAAAAAATGGTTTGAATCTTTCTGGTAATAGGTGGATTCTACGTCGAAAAAATGGCACGTCCTTTTCATATTGCCGAATGGTTCAATTTTTTGTTTCCTCACAAGATAGGAAGCCCTGCTCAGATAAGCCTTGAGTCACCGATGGTAATAGTTAAGCGCTGTAACGTTTCCTTGACCGGTTTTGCAACATGTGGCCGAGCGTTGTCGTAATCTGGCAAAAATGCTCGGTTCGCCTGGCCTGCACCATGATTTTTCATCAGCCGTTATACGATACGATGCAAAAAACGTACGGCACCCAATTTCCTTGCTTGGCAAGAATCATTTCAATGGCATTTAAACGTCTGGAAATCGTTGATCGAACAGCATGTAATGATTCTGCAAGTTTTTCTCCCGTTTGACTCGGGGCTTCATTTAATAAAGAAAGCACTTCTTCATCTTTAAACTTTTTTGGCTGTAAATAGCCTCTTTTATAGCGTCGAAACCAGTACTCACATGTTGAAATCGATGACGCATAATCGCCATAAGCTCCAACAGCATTCATTGACTTTCAAAAAGGAAGCAAAAAAGTAAACCTTCAATTGTGTTTTTTTTGGCATAAAATTCAACATATTCAAAGCTCAAAAAATGACGTCTTTGACACTTCGGCAAAATAACATATAACACATACTGAAAACTAAAGCTTTTTACACTTTCTGCCGTAGGCACTTGGCGAAACACACTTAATACAAACATTTTTAAATTTTTAAAAACACTTGTTAAATATTTCGCAAAATTACAAAAGGTTTAAAAAATCACTCGATCGATTTCGGCTTGTTAGGCCATCATCAGGAGTATCTACTGTAGATACCCCTGATGATGGCCTAACAAGCCGAAATCGATCGAGTGATTTTTTAAACCTTTTGTAATTTTGCGAAATATTTAACAAGTGTTTTTAAAAATTTTAAAATGTGTGTATGAAAACTAAAGCTACGACATGCTGCTTTGACATCAAGTTAGAAACGATATTACCCAATGCGATGTGGTACTAGTTGCGGCATCTCTGCGAAAGCCCTTAAATGTAATGCACACTCCTAATAAATTTATAAATTCGGTTACAAATTTAAAATTTCATCAACTCATAAAGTTCAACTTGTATTTAGCTGATCCTGCTTCGGTAAGCCGAGCTAATCGATGGCTTAAAAATGGCGTAAAATTTGGTAAATAGTTGGCTGTATTCCACTCCTAAAGAGTTGTAATTTACCGTTACCTAATACAAATTGTCACACATTCTTGTATTCCTGCCCCTCTATCTCTGCTCCTATAATTTTGTGTATATGTATTATGTATTATACATTATATAGTGAAGCGACAAGAGAGAAGCAACGCCACACAAATGTTCCGTTTCCCTATTCTCGCTCCTATAGAGTTGTATGTTCATATAAACTGGGGGTTGTAACATATTTCTTACTGAGGGGGAGGGGGAGGGGCGCACTCCGGCACCGGTTCCAGATAAGTTCAGTTTCATTTGATTATTTTTGTTAGATTCAATTTAACTCAATGAAAGCTAAAAGCGGTTCCGTTGTCATTAATCAACGCTTTATTAACCCTGTAATGCATCTAACCGCCTATTGTTGTAATATGCCCATTTGTTCAACAATTACGAGCTGAAGTCAAAGTTTTGATAGAAAGTGATTACAAATCGTTTTTAGTTCGCATGTTTTAGATAATCATAAAAAAATATTTTATGACGTTTTAGAAGGTTGAAAAAATTATTGGTAAGTAGTTTTGACTTTATTATCTCAGTTTTTGGTGTTGGTTTAGTAGAAAATTATTTTGGGGAACTGTGGCGATGCATTTTGTAATGCCCGCCTGTAGGTGGAACTTGCATTACAATGAAAATGTACATTTATGATATATTCATAAATTTTTCTGGGGACAGTTTTAGTGAAATTTCGGGTAAATATTGTATTGCATGTTTGTACGTGTATGTAAAAAAACCTCTTCGCTGGCTTTTATTTGATTCATCTGTATTTTATTTAGATGTTATGGCGTCTCAACAAGCTTACAAAATTTAAGAAACTCATGAGGAAATCGAAGAACTTATCACTTCTATACCATCCGATATAGACACCACTGACGATGAAGATGATTATGATTTGATCGATGATCAAATTCCAGTGACAAAATGGTGTGGTTAGTGCTGAAGACGACATGCTAATTGATGAAAATCCATCAAACGATTTAACAACAACAGAACTGACTGATATCACTAGAGATGCATGGAGATAAGCATACAAACCTACTGAGAATGAGTTAGCAATACCTACTTATAGGAACATAGCTGTGCGAGTGCACTCAATAAAAGATATGGATGGAAAAAGGGAATCCGATCAACAGAATTGGTCGACGAAACAAACGGACCTAGTATTTCCACAACATCTATATTTTCTGGACCTGTTATGAATATAAAAAACGAGAGCCGTGAATTGAAATCTATCATTTGGAAAAAACAAAACTTAAGGTTACATATCAACGGTAGAAAATATTTCGAGGAAACAAACAATTACCACCCAAGTTGAATGAAATTAAAACGCCTGCCTTATGAATGGTTCAGATATTTGATAAACGAGGATCTTATTATGCACCTAACAGAACAATATAATTTGTACGCGTATCAAAACAATATCGGAACGAAATTTACAGTCGATTCTAATGACATGCGCAAATTTATAGACTGACATTTCTAGTGCAAACCCACAACAGTTGTGGTTATTCCCGTTTGTACTAGAAATGTCACTTTATTCATTTAGACTTTTAGAGTATAGTAGAAAGAAAAGCGGTATTTCTGAAAAGATAGTAGATGTGATGACCTTTTCGCACAGACCGATTCAATTAATTTTATTGTTTTACTTTGTCTCGTGAATAAATGACATTATACTTCCAAAATTTGTATTATGTTATCTTACTGCATAAGGCCGCCTAAATGCGGACTTTCATTTTTGACATGTGAGTAGAGGGGTTGGCATAAGAATTAATTTTTAACTTTGAATTCGCTCTTTTCAACACAATTTCAACATAATCTTAATTTGTCAGCTCGAAAAAAAATTCATGCATTACAGGGTTAAGCAGGCCCGATTAGACAAAATATATGTTAAGCTTGACTTCTTTGGCGGATTTGAAGCTATTTTCTGCTTCGGAATGCTCACTATACCAATTTCAAATTAAGTCATTCTGCCCACAAACTTTGTGTCCTTACCTTTCCCATTTTGCTCTTCTATTCTAACTGACGATGCAAAACGTTGATTAATGACAGATTAATGTCATGAATTAAGAGAATTCATGAACGCTCCGTCAAGCCTTTGCTTATTGAAGCAGAGTCTTCAACAAAAGCGTGATACACCATCAATTTAAACCTGAAATTCGGGAGGTTTCAGTTAAAAATGTATTTCTTTTTAATTTTATGGGCGTGTGAAAAAAACTACTTTGCCGCACGTTACTAAGAAAGATGTGTGGCAAAGTGAAATAGGCTACTTTTCGTGGCAATTTTAAGAAATAGTACGTTTTACTTGTTAACTGAAGTCTCTAACTTCTAAAATACTATAATTTAGGAATAGCTCGTTAGGGGTTTATTTAATATATACTTATCTTAAAAGGATTTTGAAAGTAACAATGTTTGAAAATTGACATCTTACCTGGAAATAAAAAATAATAATTATTAGTCAAATTTAGATTTTACTTCATCTTTAATATATTTAAAAAAATTCTCCCGCCATCAAAACCACAAAATTACTCGGTAATTGCACCAGGACAATTTTGCTTTGCATTTCCCTACATATTTTTTTAAAACCACCAATTATATAATTTATTTATGTCATATGAATCGCAACAATCACCTTTAAACTAAAAATAGATATAATAAAACTGATAACAATCTCTCAAGACATTTTATATAACTTACAAAAAAAAAATCACAATAAATCGTAATTAAGTTTTACTCGCGCAGTTGTAAAACATATTCATTACTTGACATTTTATATACGTAATATAATACACACACATATAGTGTTGACACTATAAAATGCACAATAAAATAATGACAATGAATTTAGTTTTATGATTTTATTTTACTTTTTTAAGTAGTAGATTAAGTATTTTGATAATAATATGATTTTGGTATATATAGCTATACACGAAAGACTATGATTCTATAGAACAAAATTGTATAACAAAATTCCATTTTGTAAATTTATTATTTATTATGATGATTATTATTACCTATTTTGTGAGAGAGGCTTAAACAATTGAAGGGAAATTATCACGCAATAAAATTATAGACTTGACAAAAAATAAAATAAATCTTTAAGCACAAAATGTCTTTGAATTTTAGACTTGGGTTTTTTTTAGCTTACATACATATAAAAATAATAAAAAAAATAAAAACTTAAAGATTGTGAAGTGATAAAATCGACCGATTGATGATGACTTGGATTTTTTAGTTTTTTTGTGGTGAGAATTTTCGTTTTTATTTTTTTTGTTTAGTGTATAGTACACAATTGTAGTTAAAAAGTAGCTGGAGGATATTAAAGTGTTTGGTAAATTAAGTGACTGTTTTTTTTTTTTTTTTTTAATATTTTCTATCGGGTTTTTGTTTTAGGTTTGATGTTTTACCGACACAGACATTTTTAAAATACATTTTCAAAATAAAGGTTTAAGGTAAGTTTGATTAAGTTAATGAGGTGTTGATTGAATGGCGCTTCGTGTATGTACTTAAAGGTTTTAAAGGAATACAATGGAGAAAATCATTGTAGCTTGTAATTACACATGTTTTAGTAGATCTTTAATTACAATACAGGCTTACCAAGTAGGGTGTTTAATAAAATTATGGAGCTGATAAAAAGGATTCATGCAGAAAATGATGATGTCTTCTAATAATTTGATTTGAATTGATTAAAGTTTGAAGTTTAGACAATTGACTAAAAAACAAAATTTTGAAAATTTAAAAATAGAAAAATGGAAATTAAATATTAAACATTTCATTCACATTTTAATTGTTGAGTACTATGCCACAGACTGACCTAATCAATGTGTTAGTACTAAAATTGCTTAAAACCTATGAAGGTTTCGCACTTAATTGCCACAAAGGGCCAAAACTCAGGATTTTATCCTAATTTCGATCATCTGGCCGATTTGTACCAGTGACAATCGTAATGAAGGTTCTATTCTAGCAGTTGTGGTTGCTTAAAATCGAGTGGGATAACGCATTACCGAAGACGTTCAGATTGTTTGGAGAAGATTAAAAATAGTCAAGCCTGAAATTTGTACAAATTACGAGTATGTATTCATTGACTATACAGTAAAACCTCGATATAACGGACCCCGATATACCGGACTTCGGATAAACCGGACAAGATTTTTTTTTTTTTAATTAAAATATAAACTTATAAATTGATAAAATTTAAATTAAAGCCCTTAAACAATTTTTTCAGGAGACAATGAAAATTATTTTTCAATCTCCTTATCGTCTACAAGCAAACACTAAATTAAAATTTCCTCTTTCGTTTGATGCGAAAAAAGCAAAATTAGAAAAAATGAACTTACATATTCTGCATTTCTCGGCGACGATATACACTACGACAACTTCACTAATCCAGTATCAAAATACCTCTTCACTTATCCAGCCAATGTACCAAGCAATAATTCTGGCCACAAAAATCTCTAGAGGGAGTAATGATTGTGTTACCAGATTAATTTATTGAACAAGAAACTAGAGGACGGGTAACGGAAAAATTGGCAATTGGATTCATTTCTTATGGTCGTATTCGGTTTCAGCGACCTCGGAAACATAGGAATAGTGGGGTCTACCCTCTGGGTCACGATTTTTTTTTGTGTGCTTGTGTAATTTGTCACAAAAAATAACATAAGTTTTGTGATACATCGGTGATCAAAATCTTTCTTCTTTGGAATGTATTTTGCCTATTCAAATTTTTTTGTGGCAACATTTCATTTAGATTAGGGACATTCGCAAATAGATCGCAGAGTAAGTTTCGGCCATTAAATTAGTCGATTATAGTGAAATGGTCGAAGCTGAAGTTATCCAAGATTTATCTACGAATGTGCCTATTTTGTCACAAAGTAGTCTAATATTTTGTGATCCAAATTTTTGGTTACTCGGGTTTGAGTAAAAACAATCGGTCGGGTTTACACAGGTCGTTTTTTCATGGTATTCCCCTCCTTTCCTTTATTTGAATGAAACGCCTAGTAGGTGCAATATTCGTTTAAAACGCCTCGGCATTACTTACGGGGGGAGACACTAGTTTTTCTGATCCCTTTTTAAATGATCACCATTCAAGAGAGCGTTCTTGGTACTCGGCGAGAAATCTGAGTTGCAAATTGCATCAGCAAGGTTTGTGGTCAGCAAACTCTAATGAAATGTTGAAATTTTATAAAACGCAAATTTCATCAAAATTTCGAACAGAAACTTTTAAAATGTTAGCTAAATTTTAAATTTTTTTGTTATACATACCACATTGAACTAGATATTTTAGATTTAGGAATATACTACCTACAGAGTCGAGAGAAGGTCCGGTTTCAGAAGCCTTAGTCCAGTTTCAGAAACCTTAATTCCTTTTAAAACATTTTCCGCTTGTTTGACCGCAGTATTTGTTTGTTGATAAGTCAAAACCTATGTCAGAAGTGAAGAAGCGTAAACCTTAGAATTTTTCAAACCAATAAGAATTTAATAAAGAAATTGTTGCTCAGATTAGACTTACATTTCAAATACGGTGTTTTCCAATAAAATTGATTTAACAATCAAATCCATTATTCAAACCAAATTAATTAAGGAAATAACACATAATCTAATTAATTCATCTCCGTCATCGTCGTTATTGTATAGAGAGAAATTTAATATAAAACATAAAATCATATTTAATTCATGTGATACAACGGTAAGAAGACATGGATTTTATAAGGCGAAATTACCATCGAAATTGAAGGATTTCTGGTCAAACTGAAATATAATTGATTTTCGATTAATCTCACGCTTGCAAAGAAGAGCCTTTTGTCGAAAGATTTCGATTCATCTTTGCTATGTGTTGGTAGTCTGGACAAAATCATTTCTACGTATAATTATTATGCAACATTCAATCTAATCGAGAGCACCCAAGCATTTGTGATGAAAATTCCGATGAGACTTAATTACTCGCATATTTAATTGCACTCACAAAACCCCCAGCTTCTCCCCATCGTGGATGTTTAAACTATTGTTGTATCGAACAAAGATTTACTAAATCCAACGACGGCCTCGGCTACCATAACCGATCGCATTCAAGAGAGCATTCTCGATGCCCGACCCTACATCTCATTTTACAGCTAATTTTAGCTAAATTATTGAGTTTTTCTTTTTAAGCTGAATTTCAACAAAATCTAAAAACCAAATACTTGTGAGTCAAGAATCTAATTTCCAGATTTGAGGCAAATTCATGCTTCAAAAATAATTGGTTTTTCAGCATTTCCCACCTGTTTGACCGCAATACGAACTTGGCTAAGTAAAACCGATAAAGTAATCTGGCTAAGAAATTTTTTCTCAGATGAGTAATTCGCTTCAAGTAACGTTTAGAACTAACACCAATCGTAATATTCATTCTCGGTAATCTTGAAATTTTGAAATATTTAAGATATTTTCAGGAATATTTTACCCAGGGTCATTTTTAAAACATTTTCCATCTATTTGACCGGAGTAGTTATGTGGGTTAAGCCGAAATCAATGAAATTATTAGGCTAATTAAGACCATTCTTTCTCAGATTGTAAATTCGCTTCAAATATGAGTTTTTGCAACATAATTGATTTAATAATCAAATCCATTATTCAAACCAAATTAATTAAGAAAATAATAATTAATCTAATTAATTACATACATCCATCGTCGTCTTTATTATTATAGAGAGAACATAAAATCATCTTTAATTCACACGATGGGCTTATTAAAATAAACATATAGAAATAGTAATAATAATAAAATGTTTTAATAGTCAACAACCGCACCGCACCAGCGGCACCCACCACCTGTAGTGTGGTGCGTGATTTCTATTTCGCCACATTCATTGGAAATATCCTGCTATGCGCGCAAAATAAACATAAAGGATTAGACGTATGTATTGTATACTATATATAGATAATAAGTAATATTGTAATGTAACAACAAAAATATGTTTTACATTTTACTAAGTGAGCTAATAATATTTTCATTTTTAATTAAATTGTAATTGTAAAATTGTACAAGTCATGGTGTATCAAAAGTATTTTTTTGTTGTTGTTTTTATTTTTTATGCGTCTTAATCTCTTTAGCGGAGGAATATAATACAATATATATAAGAAAATGTATAACGTTCTTTGATAAATTGTTTTATTGCGCGCGGTGAGAAGTTTTCACATACAAACGTATGTACGCGAAGGTTGAAATTTTATTGATTTATGAAGTGTGGTTGTAAGTATTTAGCAAGTATTAAAGCGCGCGGTATGAAGTTTAATAATACATTTGTATCATATTAAAGCATCAACAGGTTTTTAGTAGACGTATACATTTTTTTTTTTGGTTTTTTTATTTCATTTCAGGATATTCGTCACTTTGTCGATTTTGATTATTATTATTATTCATTGGTATCGATAACTTCCGATACACCTTCAATCAGCCATCAGCCAACGAGACAATATAAATCAAAAGTCATTCATATATAATATTTGAATAAAATCGCAAAAATAAATTTACTATCAAATTCATTCATAATATCGCGCGCGCGAGTTATGTGCATAGTGTGTGTGTGTACTTCCTGTCCTTCAAAATATTAAAAATAATCGAAAGTTATTTTTATTTTTAGGATATATCTTTCAGCCGGAATGCAAATTCACCAAAAAAAAAAAAAAAAAAATTAAACGTCTTCCCAACAAACGTTCAGTACAAACTATGTTCAAATGACTCATCATCGCGAGTCAAAACCAATTACGAGAAAGTGATGAATGACAGAATGTACGTGATTATTGTATAATATTTAATGCATTCGATCCACACTATTATAGTGTGTGATATCATTTTCAGTTATGAAAAGCAAACAAAAAAAAAAACCAACAACAAATTTTTTTAATAAATTCCGTCCGGCGTTTTATTTTATTATTTTAATAATTTTATTACATTAAGCTAACAGAACATTAAATAATTAATAAAATACCAAACGTAATTATTATTAATTTTGCGCTAAACCAACCGCGCGAGAAAGAGCTCTAGTAGACTCTAAGGAAATGAGTCGTATGCGTGTTATGAATACTAAACGATATTTAATTAGGGGATTCCAGACTAAATTTATACAGTTCAAAATGTCAATCACCTGATTTAGAAAATTTGATAAAATAACAAAATAACTTTCGCTAGAGATTGGAAATTTCTAAGTTTTTGTCTAGACAAATTATAAGAATTTAGTTATATGTAAGAAGTATATGGGAAGTACAAAACAAACACATAAGTCAACAAATTATTAACAGTAAAAATATTGTTTTTCTTCCTTTCTCTATCTGGAAGACAACATCACAGACAATCGAATCGGGCAATAAACTTTCCCATTCGATAAACTAGACATTTTCTTTTTACGATACACAATTATGCTTGTGTGGGCTTTATAAATAATAATAATTCAATGGATGCAGCAGCGCGCACACTAAATATTTCCTATATCTCTCCCATCATCATATACCAATGTCTCCGCGTTTGTAACCATCATATGAGGAGATGGTACATGATGTTTGGCGCACAAAACAACAAGATAAATATTTTTTTTTTGTTTCCATCAAAAAACACTTCCCACTTAATTCGCGCGCACTTAATATACAAATAAAATAAATAACAATAAATAAAATGCAATTAAATTAAAACAGAATATTATCTTAAATGCAAATTTTAAATCATTTTTGAATCGGTCTTTAATACATGTATAAGATAACAAAACTCTATTTATTTTAACAAATTAATTATATTATTTAAAATCTGGCATCATATGGCAGTCAGTGACCTCATTTTTATTCTTTACAAAAATTTCAAGATCATTACAAATAAAAAATCGAAACAGAGTAGCGCGCGCGTTATATTCATGCAGTGTGTTTGATGACTTAATTTAATTGGTTTTTAAATTAATTAATGATCGCGCAGTATACATATATGTATATACATAGGAAATCAAATTTATTTTGATTAATAATGAAATAATTAAATTAAATTTGATTAATTGTGTTAAAGTTCAAATACGAGAATGATTGCGTATAAAAATGGTCAGCACAAAAATAAAACAAAAACGGTGTTGTATGCTATGTAGATATATTTATGGGGTGCTACCAAAATTAAGATAAAGATGTTAAAATGTTAAATAGGATTTATTGTTTTTATGTACCAGACACATTTTGATAATAGTCGGTGATTTAATGTGGCGAAATTTAGTTATGGATTCTTTATTTGTCTTCCGTACAAACTTTACATATAAAGATTTTTCAATTTAAGCAATCTGATTTCCTCATGAACAATGTGTTAATTGCTTATTTAAACTGTTGGGTAATTAAATATTGATGTATCCTAAACAAATTTGTTATTTATTTGTGAAGAGCAGTGTTTAAATTCAAATTTCGTTCCTCTATTTATTGTTATTCTCTTTTTGCGAAAGAAGGGAAAAAATATTTTGTTTTGTTTCTTTCCTCCGGAACGAAATCCAACAAAATAAAATATCTCTCCTATCGGAATGAATTTCTTTCATTTGTGGAATTTTAACCTAAGCGTAAAAGGGGAAGCTTGACCTAACTAGGACATTTTAAACCGACACTCAACAATTGCAATTTTTGACAAAACTAATATTTCTATAGTGACAAAATTGTTAAGAAAAAGATGGAACGAGTAAGCACAGCAGAAGTGAAACTTCTAATAATAGTGTAGCGTCCCGGATTTAGAAAAATCGGTTAAGAAATCCAAAATCCATCCAAATTATCCATATTCCAGAAGTTCATCTAAACATCATTTTAGAATTCCATTTCCATGGCATGTTGAATTTTACCATAATCGGTTAAAAAATGGTCAATATTAATCCCTACTTGACCATATTCTAGAACTTTATCTGAAAATAATTTTAGAATCCTATTTGCATCGCGCATGCCGAATTTCATCATAATCGATTAAGAAGAAGCCTATGTAGTTCCATCCTATACTTGGCCATATTCTAGAACTTCATTTCAAAATTATTTTGGGATCCTATTTCATCAAAATCGGTTAAGAAATAGCCAATTCCATCTTAATTGGTCATATCAAAATCAATTTAGGATCCCATTTCTGTAGCACATGTGGACTGGTACAAACATTATTTTTAAATTCGAAATTGTCACAAAAGGTTACTAAAAGTGTCGCAAAATTACGAAAAATGAATAAGGATTTCCTAGAAAATTCCATAAATTTCGACAATTCATGGGAAGACAATTCTAGCAAATTTTTAAAATTCCGTTTCTTCATAATTTTTGATACTTGCATTCAATTATTAATAGTAAACTCACAGCTCCACCACAGCACAATACTTTTTTAACCGACCAAAGTAGTTAAAATTTAATTGACCCTATGGCAAAAGTGCGGATGTGGGGGTACCAAGTTTCAATCCCGATACGGGCGGGATGCAAAAGGGATTTTTCATCATTTAATCTCGATCGGTGATGCCGATGATGAACACAACTATGACCCTCCTGTTGAGAGTGCAGCATTCATGGGCCAACCCGCCTTTCATGTCAGTGCTATAGGCTCACACGTTACGTGTAGGTGGTCTACGCAAAATGGACCTCTGTAGGCGTACGTCCCCGATTTGGCTACTTACTGCTTAAGGTAGACCCGTCAAAAGCGAACTGCGCAAGAGTTGATAGTGCCTTAAATATTCAAATATTAAAATATACAAATTTGGAAAGAAAAAAACTGAGGGCTTCGAATTGTTGATAATTAGGAATTAAACAACACACGAAAGAGAAATTTAGAGAATTTCAAAATTTCAAATTGATTTTTCGGCTTTATTATAGACAATATATAAGTAGTAATGACATTCACAGTATTTTCGATTTGGCAATCAGAAAAATACAGAGGTCAATCACTCATGTATCTACTGAAAAAAAGTAGAAATATCATTAACCCCCCCCCCCCCATTTACTTTACCTCAGAGTCAGTATAAATGTATAATGTGTAATTCTCCTCGGTTTTTTATTTTATTTTATTGAATATAATTCGCTAAGTCAGTGCGTTCTGCTTGATCTTAAGGTATTAAGCGAGAATTGTATTTTTTAGTTTGGCCGTAGCTACCTGATGAGTAGACCAAACTTTTCAGCACGAAACCAAACTACCATATAGAGAACTAAAGGAGGGTTCTCATGTTTGAGATTCGATACATTTGTATTGACGCATTAATATATTGTCTATAATAAAGCCGAAAAATCAATTTGATTAACAGACAATTTTTTTAATTTCTTAGAGAATTTCGCGAAAATCCGAAAATTTAAATTGAGGGATTGATTTAGTAGAGTTGGGTCTGAATTTTCTTTTCAAACATAAATTTCAATATAAATAAATATTTTAGAAATTTAATGTAGAATTAAAAAGATTTATAAAATTAAGAATTTTGAGAAATATTTTATGCCAAGTTCTGAAGTTTTTTAAGGGGAGGTTCTCATCAAGCGACCAAAAAATAAGGTGATTTTCTCGATTTTTTTCATAGAAGGAAGTAAATAAACAAATCAATGATGTTGGATACATATTTATTCAGTTTTAAAGTACAAAAAAAAATAAAATTAAGAATAATAACGTCACGGGAATTGTTTATACGTATTGTAACGTGACCGTCTCAAAAAAAGGTGACTTATCGGTCTCCACGGTTCCACTTGTAAAAACTATCGGAAATGAAAAAATCAAAATTTTTTATAAAAAATGTTATAGTTAATATTTGCTGGAGCTTGTACCAACAATATCAATAAAAAGTCGAAAATTAAAAAAATGGCGGACGTGCAATTTTTCTGTACCGTTTTTTCACGTCTTTTTTGCTCTTTAAAGTGCTATAAAAAACGTCAAATACTATCCGCATTTAGGTTTATCCTCCAATAAATTAAACGAACTTCAGATATAAAAAACATCGTTTTTCAGGAAATGCATTTAAAAATTTTGGTAACGATTTTTTTGAGTTGAAAAGTAGAAAAGTGGGTCAAATTACTATGCCATAACTGTTCTATGAAGTTTATTTCAGTCCAACGGTTTGGGGAATATATTCTACACATAATAGGCCATCAAAAAATGAAATAAAAAAAATATCGAATTTTCGGATCGAGCTTCCTGAGAACCTCCCCTTAAATTTGTTTCCCTATACTCGAATTTTGGTCGTAAATAGGAATAGAGAAATAGTATTTCTTATACAATATTTACATATTAATATGTGATGTATTTTTTTCTTTCATTTCTGTTTTGCTTTGAGTATTGTAAATGAAACTCTCATTTCTCAATTTCTATTTTTCGACATAAATTCGGATACTGGTAAATTAAGATGGTATTCCTACGTAATTGTCCGTAATTTCCTACGGATTGCCTTATGAATAGAAGCAATAATAATGACAATTTTTTAGCCTCCCAGCTTATTTTTATCAAATTTTAAAATTTAAATTTTTGCGTATCATTGATTTTACATTTTTTTCGATTTTTCAAACTGTGATATTGTTACCTCCTCAACTTTACGCGAGTAATTTTTTTTTGGAAATTTGAAGTTTCTTCTGATTCTAAATTTACTGAATTCCCTCTTTTTTAATCTATTTTTTCAATTTAAACACGTGCAGCCAAACAAGTCTGTTTCATCCAATCAGAATAATTATGAATTGTCAGTAATATTTTGTTTCTTCACCGTTTCTCGTTTTAGTACATTTTGAGGGTCGTTGTAAATGCAACAGGACGAGGAATACGTATAAATAATATTATACATAATTATTTAGTTATTTTATAAAAAAGGTGTGTAAATTAATGTTTCGCCAGTTTCGCCATCAAAGGCGAAAAAACGAAAACGCCAAGAAGTAAACTGGAAACGAAATACTGCTACGAAATTAAAGTTAGTTTTAATTTATTTTTGTAGTTAGATGTTTTCGTACAAACAAATTTCGTACGAATATAATGGGTTTACTCATGTTTTTAGATATTCTTCAAAAGACATGCCAGTTTATCCTGAATGTAATCATAAAACGGGGGCCTCTAACTGTACAACTCTAAAAATGTTAGATATACAACTTTTCCATCAGAAGTTTTTCAGTTCAACGGATAAATTAATACAAGATTCTTTCATTGTAAGATTCGTTTTACTAAACGCCAATTTTTACTTAACTCATATAAATTGTTACATTCGTGACCAACTAAATCAAAAAGTACCGGTATGCCAAAACTCATTTTTAAAAATATTATGCATTACCAAACATCGATTAAATTGCCACTTAAAAAGCCACGTTCTTATTGAAACAAGAGGCGGTGATCGTAAAACTGCAATTTTCCAAGAAAAGCAAGATGCAGTAAGGAATTTTATAAATAAATTCAAATGTATTGAGTCACATTATTGTCGTTCACAATTCTGGAAAATGTACATGGCGTCCGAATTAAACATAAACTTAATGGACAGAATGTATGTATGCTGCTGAAGCACCAATCGGATGATTTTTCATACACAGTCCAATTTAAGCTTTAAAACTCCACGCACCGATGTTTGCTCTAAATGTTTAGAACTTACTAAATGCATTAAGTCTGCAACGGATCCTAAAGTCAAAAGACACCGAAAAAAGACACATAATTTGAGAGATAAGGCATTTTTCCAACTGCTTCAAGAAGGAAACGAGGACTTTATAACATTATCGTTTGATTGTGAAAAAAATCTGGTACTACCAAAAGTACCAGTCAAACAGCTTATTATTCTAGGCAGCTGTATATGACCAATTTTATAGTAGTGCCGGGTTCCTCTAAATCAAAACTTACAACAGAAAATGTTTTTTCCTATTATTGGACTGAAGGCGAATATGGAAAGGGAACGAATGAAATTGCATCGGCGGTATTTGATTGTTTAAATAAAGTGGATATTGGCAATTCAAATAAAATAATTCGGCTGGTCACAGATGGATTTAGCGGGCAAAATAAAAATGCCACCGTAATTGGTATATACAATAGATGGTTATCTGGCAAAGCTTCTCTCAACGTTGCTAACACGGAAAAAAATAATTTCTAATATGAAGAAAAAATCGATTAGTTCAAGAAAATTTGTACATCATTTTTCAGCTAAACGAAATTTTTCTCACCACAAACTTTACGTTTCTCAATTTGAAATTCTGCTAAAATATTAAAATAATCTTTATTTGTTTGATATGAGAAAACTAATTTCTTGATGCAAGAAAACGTGATTACATCGAGAATATGGTTTTTCTTCATGGTTAATTCTTATTTCTTAAGTTTAACAAAATCGGTTTGATTGTAGAAACCGATTCTTTTGATTGAAAACTAGAAATTTTATGGTGAGAAATCTCGTTTCTTTATTTAAGTAGCATTTTCTGTAAATAAACAGATATTTTCTTGTTGGAAAACACATATTTTCTTGAGTAGAGTGAACATTTACCAATCTATTGTTTGCGTTTTCTTGTACGCATCGGTTTTTTTCTTCCAGGGAACTTGAATATTCTTCACTAGAGAAACGCTTTTCTTGTGACAAAGCAATATTTTTTCAGGTATGGTTACGCAATATTTCTTGGTTTCAGAAATATTTCTTCAATTTGTGAAATGGTTGGTTATAAAATAATACAATTATATGACAATTTATTTTTGTGTTTTTTTATTTCACAAATTTAATAATTTCGATTGTTATTTGTTTCATTAAATTTAAATATAAATAATTATAATTTTATAAATAATTTTCACTTAGAACTAATATTATGATCGTTGTAATTTAATATTAAGTTTAGACTTTCAATTTTTGTTTTTTAACTATGAATCTAATTATCAATCATTATTAGAAAAAGTATCAATATATGAAAAAAATTTGTAGATTTTAAATAGATAATAATTTTAGTTTAAATATTTTAATTCCATTTGGAAGTGTAAAACAAATGATTTAAATGTATGTTGTCTTTACATATAATAAATTCATATATGCCTTTCTCCTGTGCCAACATAATTACTTGACTATTCAAAAACTTTGTACTAATAAGAAAAAATTGTTAGTAGTGTTTAGTGTGCCAGTAATTTTTTGCAGTTTCTTATTTCTGTAAAATAAAGGAAATATGATTTTTTTAAGTATTTATTTATATTGTATTTAATAACAGAAATATTTACATATGTTTTCAACATCTGAGACCTTTGAATATCGAGCAAGGCGAGAGAAAATATTAAAAACATTTTTAAATGTGTCTAGTTTAAGAAATCCATTTTCTTTTGTCACTTTACACCACTTTGAGGCGGAAACACCACCGTTTAAAAAATCTAAGTTTTTCACTTTTAACAAAAGAAAATTTTCACAAAATCCTACTTTCAAAATCACATAACTTTTTCACGCTTCTCACTGTTGAAGGTTCGCGATAGAATGCTTTTTTTCGGTACGAACATCCATTATATAATGGTATTTATATACGTACAATTATAACAATTTAACGATAATTTTCTCGTCTCAAGAAAGGCTTACTTAGTTGAAATACTTTATTCTATTGATATGAGAAACAAGCTTTTCATATTATGAAATAATTTCTTGAATTAAAAACATTTTCTCAGATTAAGAAATTTTTGTTCAAATGAAAAATGCGATTTTTAAATAAGATCGTTTAAGAGAAGAAAATGTTTTCTTGTTCTGAGAGACGTAAAATAATAGTTTTCTTGTTAAGAGAATTTATTAAAGAATTGTTTCTTCAATTGAAGATTTTTTTCTTAGTTCAAGAATAACATAAAAAAATTGGTTGTTTCGAAGAGAGAGTAAACTTTTCCTAATTAAAAATAATCTAAATTATTGGGAATACTGTACTATATTTGTCCAAATTATTCCATATTCTGAACCACACTATTACACCGGCTAATCAAATTTCTAGACATCCAACTTAGTTGTGTATTGTAACCCAATTATTTCAGCTATAAAAATGAAAAAGTTAGCAGAATGTGTACAAAATACCCTAATGTCTCATTGCATACTCTCCACAAATGTCTGCAAACCATAAATAATTAAATTTGAATAAAAAAATAAAAATGTTTTTACGAAATTCATTTATTTATTTGAATATATTAAATTTTTAAATGGATGATTTGAAGCAAATTGGATAATACCTACATTTTGAGAAAAGGTTCTATTTCTAGATTTAAGAAAAATTCAATCTTATCATTAACATTTCAATAGTTTCTTGAATCAAGAAATTGCATTTGTGTTGATCAAGAAATTGTTTTATTTTTAAAATAACCAATTCCAAGAAAATTGGACAATATAGTTTGAGAAAACAGTCAATTTCTACTTGCAAGAAAAATTGAAAACAAAACAATCGTATTTTTCTCCTTTCGTTGTTTTTTTTCTTCAATCAAGAATTTTGAGCAGTTATAGATACAAGAAACTAAATCTCAAATTACAATTAAGCAACAAATTTTAACTCAAGAATTTTTTTATCATTTCAAGAAACACAAATCTTACATGAAGAAAAACGCGAAAGAAATAAGAAAATGAGCTATTAAATGAAGAAAAAGTACATTTTCTTCAATTAAAATTCCGTTTTCTTCGTGGTAACAACTCTAGTTTTTTCCGTGAAGGTAACCCATTTTGGAAAAGACTGTAAAGTGCATGATTGGAAAAAAGAAATAAAAGCAAAATTAAAACCACCTGGCTCCTGGCATTTCCGTTTCAAAGAGTGAAAAAGGTATTATTTAAAGCGCGCCACTGCTGGTACAAATATTTTAGTAAGGGGTGAGGTTCACTATAAAAATTATTTTTTGTACGTTTAGAGGAATCACAAATTCGGAAAGAACAGTCATCGGAATTAAGCCGAAACAAGTTCAGTATGACGAAAAAAGTGTAACGGAAATCTCCGTTTGTTGTATCAATACTGGCAATCTCCATTTTTGCAACTTAATTTACTGTTTTAATACACGGAAAAAAATAAACTGGTCCTCAGCTAAGAAAACGGACTTTTAATTCAAGAAAATGTACTTTTTCTTGATTTAAAAGCTAATTTTCTTATTTCTTTCGATTTTTTCTTCATTTCAAGAAATACAATTCTTACATGAAGAAAAACTCGATAGAAATAAGAAAATTAGCTTTTAAATCAAGAAAAAGTACGTTTTCTTGAATTAAAAGTCCGTTTTCTTAGCTGAGGACCAGTTTATTTTTTTCCGTGTAATTAACATGGAGCAAAATGTATTAAAAATTATTAAAAAACTTCTATTATGTAACAAAATTACTTTACTTTTAAATTTTACTTCAATTTCTACGTAAATACCACAAGCAGTTTTCGTCAAATATCTCAAATTAACAAAAATGGAGATTACCGTCTTTGATTCTATATGTGCGTAAGTGTATACTGATCAGAAACCAAACAACTTAACTTCATTTTTAAACAAAATTTTTAATTTCGTTATATGTATTACCAAACATCACTTCTAAACACCTTGAATTTTTATGACACATTCATTATAATGTAATAGAATTTATGCATGTCCTGAAATTTGTTAAATTTTATTTTTAATTTCATCGGACCCTGAATTTTGTTCAAATTGTTAAATTGCACATACCGCGTAAAATTCAGGCCTCCATACTTCATTCTTGTCTGGCAAAAGAACTGAGAATATCGATTTCAAGATTTTACACAACCTCAAACCTTATGAAACGTTTGAAATTGGCGTTTTAGCTAGATTACAATTTTAAGAAAATAAAATAACAGAGCACTAATTTTTTAGTACGCGTTTAGCTTCACGAGTTTGAATATTTCGAACTGACACGGCGCTGCTTAAATTACTGACCATTTTCAATAAGAAATCCAAATTATTATTTATCATCAAAAAAAGAACCTCCTTCCATATCCAACCAAATAAACTAAAAATTCAAGTTTCACCAACTGGTACGAAGTGGTCAGTGTCATGATTATACCTGTGTAGTGTGTATTAGTCTCAAAAAATCTTAAGTTACGCATGAGTTTATAACTCATGGCCAAAAAAGCGAAAAAATTGTTCAAGCTCATCCATTTCCAAGTTATCAAAAAATTAATTCGAAATTTAAACAAAAATTATGAAAAAATCAAAGAAATTTTCAAAATTTGGAATGAAAACGAAAAAGGAATAATTTGAGATTTAGGTAATGAGACATTCAAAATTATCAAATTCTATAAATTTTATCAAATTTTTAATTTATTAAAATGTTTTATGTTTTTAATTTCTAATTCCAAAATTGTATACTATATGAAAAAATTGAAATTTGAATCTGGAACAGTGCAAACCAAATTTTAACAACTTATTTCACATTCTATAAATTTCGAAAATTTCAAATTTTAATTTTCCATTTGGTATGAATACGAAATATGAACATTCATTCGAATCGTGGGAATTTGAAATTTTATAACGTATTTTGCAAATTCTGTTAACTAAAACAAAAATTAAGATAGGACTTTTACTTTACAATTTTAAGTTACCAAATTTAAAAATTTGAATTTTCAAATGATTATTAGTAAATTTATCAACCGAAATTTGCGAATGTGGAAAATATTTTTAAACAAATTAGAATCATAAATTTTTACTTTCATTCCGAATTTTCAATTTTAAATATCCGATGAGATATCAAATAATGAATTTAAAAATTCGAATTATTTTCGAAAAATCAAATCAAATTTTGAATGAATGACTACATCTGTCGGGTATCGATTTGTTTAAACTAGCTATTCTTAAACTATGGCTCGTCTGATATTTTATTTGGAGATTGTGAAAAATTTGAGTCAGGTCAGCAATTCTCAAATCAAAATGATTTTTGAAATGCTGAGCAAATTTCAGATCAAGTTCTATTCTAGCCTAAATTCTCAACTTAATTTTAACTAAATTAGAAATAAAACTGCAACTCACATTTCCCAAACAAATTCCAGCAAGCTATAATTTGAAACACACTGGAATTTGGAACACGTTGTCACTAAAATAGAAACACTTCGATACCCGAATTTGTAACGTTGTCTAAGATTTTCAGAATCAGATTTTTAAACCCATTATATTCGAGTAAAGTCCATAAGCACATGAAATATCACGCTCTTTGGCTAATATCCTCTTGAGTTTCGTTGATTTATATGAAGAGCTTAACCAAAAGAGGATTTTGAATTTAATTTGAGTTATTTCATTTGGAAGACCGAGCAGAAAATGATATAATTTACAGATTTATTTTCAGAATTCATGAGCGGATATTCGAAAGAGATCACTTTTCATTAATATTGTTTTCTATTTTTCCCATGGACGGTTTTTAACCTGTCATAGATGCAAGCATCGAGACGATGGAGAATTGATTGATTTTCTTAATTTTATCTTCATTCCTTTATTTAAATAAAGAATTTTGAAATTAAGATCAACATTTTCAAAATTTTCATTTTTTCAATACAATAACAATTGAAATTTACTCTACCGTATACCAAATTTCAAGCCTTAAGATTTACATGGATTTGAAGTTGCACTCTAGAAAAAGTTTGAATATTAATTTGAATTCATTTTCGATGTTAGAACCCACAATTTCCCCCAAGATTCAATATTTAATTAAAAAATTAAAAAATTACAGAATTTCAAAAGACTTTTGTGAGTGTAATAAAGGAACCGGGTCATATTGGCCTGATTGCTGAACAGTTGTCAGTATATAATTTAATTTCTTGCGAAATTATAATCAAATTCTGTTCGAAGTCTTAGATAAAATACTGAGCTTTGAAATATTTATAATACCTATGCCAGATTTCTAGAAAAGTAGAGGATGGTGAATTTTACTAGTAAGATGTCAAAACTCAAGTTTCATTTGATTTAAAATTTAGTGAACACATTTTAAGGTTTAATAAATACAATAAGTTCATCCCACTCTGTTTTTTGACCCAATTTATACTATAATTTTCAATGAACGACGGAAGCTTCAATGCTATGAACGAAAAAGAGTAAAACAAATGCAAAAGACTTAAATTTAAAATTTTGGAGCATTAGGCGAAAAAGCCGAGAGGAAGTTAGCTTATAAATTTAGTGGCGCTGCAATCTATGCCCGAAATTGTGAACTATATTTTTAAAGAATAAAGTATTTAAATTTTGAATTTTTTATTCTACCAACATTTCCATTCATGTAAATACTAATCCTTTAATCCATCGTCGATAACAAATTTAAATTTTTATTGAATACTATTAAAATTCAATTTTATGAATGAAATTTTTCAACTTTACATGCTTCATGTATATATACAATGTGTTTATATATTTTAATTTATGTACATACGATACGTACATACATTAATTATCTATACATGTATTTGTCTCTTTGTCATACAATATTCATTCATTAATTCAATTTGATTCATTCATAATTTCTGTTGTTTGTAGGACTAATATAAAAATATGCAAATATGTATAATACAAATAAAAAACTTGTCGGTGGAATTTTTATTTATACTGTAATTTTCTGTATAGTGATAGTTAGTATTAAATTATATACATTTAAATGATTAAAATAAAATTTAGCGAAATGTGTGCACCGACAACGGAATGTGAAAGTACAAACATATTATAATAATAGTGGTAGTGTGCACCTAGACTCAGTGCCGGGCGTCCTTCATCATGGCACAAAACTCATGAATGAAAATTTAAAAGTTTTATACAAAAAAATAAAAAATAAATTATGAATTAAAAAATAAAGTTGAAAACTAGTTTTATTACAGTTTTTTTTTCGTATTCACCACTTGCCATTTTCTTAAGATCAAACTATCAATTACGTATACATAAATATAATGTGTAAATGTATTAGAGTGGTGTTTGACTAATCGGATATATATGCAGGTCAACCGTATGGAATTTTGGCGCTTAAATTACCACTTAAAAATGTGGTGTCATAGCTCATGATGATCTTATCTAATAAAATCAAGAATAAATTAAATTTGGATTTTCACGCTAATGGTTTACCGCACACAGTATCGTCCCTCCCCTCACTTCCAAAAACGGAATCGTAAAACATTAAATTAAAAATTATTTTCTTCATATACACCACCAACTTCATCAACATGAGAAATGCTTTTAAAAGAAAATTGAAATGGGAAAACTCTACACGTACCGTATACATATATTTCGTACATGGTGGTATAATAAATTTATTTACAATTTTTTAATTGTAATTCTTGCTTTTTAACTTTGATTTAGTTTTAATTTTATGTAATAATGACATAAAAGCACGCGATTCAACGATTCGGGGAGGTCATCGAATTATAGAGAAAAAATAAAAATTCTAAATTTATTAACTTCTACAAAAGTATTCTCGGTCTATACAGAAAAAAAACTCGACTTGTGTTTTATTGAAATAATCATGCACATAAAATATATACTTATGTTTGGGTTGTGTAATATGCTGCGTTTGTGCGGTAATTGATTTTAATGTTTTCGGTTTTAACCATTTGACTATCGTGCGCACTTCATTAGTATAATATATAATTTAATTATAATGCCAGCGAAATGGTTAACTCTACTCTACATAATTTTAATTAAAACAGAAATATAATATATGTATTACAATACATATTTCTAACATAAAATGAGTGTATATGGTTCACCAACCACTCGCATCACTTTATTTATGGATAAGTTACATATATATATTAAGCCATAAAAATTTTTATAAATATCATAAATACATAATTAGTTCTACTTTGTATTATTTATAAGTATATAGTATATAAACAAACCAGCTCAAAATAATTTATTTATGTATATATGATTATCGTTGCTGTTGTGTTCATCTTAAATCGATTTCTTGTATATTTTTCACAATTCCATTCAAGGTCAGAAAAACATAAAAATACAGAACCATTATAAAATATTTATTGAACCGAGAGAAACAATTAATTTGTTATTTATAGATTTAGTACTACAAAAAACAAATAACAAAACCGCAATCAGTCAAAAATCATTAAAAAAAAATAAAAAATCCGATTAATCACAATAAATCATAAAACAAAAACCCAAAACTAATATTCTAAATTCTAATATTTTCTCTTTGCGTACATAGCTAGAGCGAAAAAAATCAATTTTTGTGTTTTAGACAAATCATTGAAAAAGAAAAAAAACCGAGCGATCTAGATTTACCCAGTGTGTAATGTAATGTCATTTGAAATACATAACAATAGAAATCAAATTAATCAAATTTCATGAGAAACTATCATTTCTATGTAGTAAATCAATTTGATTAAGCTGTAAGTTGAATAATTTTCAAAACTATAAAAAAAACAATTCAACGTCAGGTGGTGAGAGACCCCTTGAAAAATATTTTTTTTATGTTTTTTATTTGAAAAAAAAAAAAAAAACTAAAAGTGTCATGCGGTTAATGGGAACTCACAAACACATATACACACGTGTGTACATCGCGATATAAAACTATACAATAGGGTTTCTAAACTAAATTTTATTGATCGCGCACACTATTGATCCCATATGCTACTCTGGGTGGTGATAATTTTGTTTTTTCATTTTTTAAATTCGATTTCATTCGCTACCATAGAAATTCGATTAAATTAATTTAATTTTTAACGGTTTGATACCATGCAGTATTATACAGTGCTGGTGACATAGATGGGATTTCACTTGTCACACACTACAAATCAAAATGTAGTACACACAAACTATAAATATATATAAACTATTTTTAAAACTAAGTCATGCAATATGTATGTAGGTATCTCCAGACAGCAAAAAAAGAACTAATTTTGCTGCTACCTTTCCATTGCATACAACAGAAATATTTAAAAAAGAGTGTACGTACATACATTGTATTTAAATTATTTATGTATATAAACGAGGAACTTACATACTTCAATTGTGCAAAAGAAATACCTTTTTTATACAAAATTCACACTGTAATTTACACTTTAAGACATTTTTGATTTATGAATTTCGATTAAGTAAGGTGAAAAATAAATTTGTTGTTTCTTGTTTTTAAAACAATTTCAGCACATTTTGCGAAAATTATTCTACATAAATTCGTAATCATTTTAAATATACATAAGTACTAGTTTATACCGTTATTAAAAGATAGTAACTATTCAAAACTGTTTGTGTGCAAGTTAAATTTTCATTGCCACATAACCCCTTTATTATTCGTAGAAATAACACAAATAATTATTTTAAGAAATTTGTAATTATAAATTATTTTAATTTTTGAAGCTTTTAATTTCGAAAGATTTTATTTTTTTTAATTTTTAGTCTAGGGAAAAGAACAGCTGATAAAGGTACAAAAAAAAATTAATTATTTTAATTTAAAAATACGTTTGAGTAATTAAATATTAATTTAGTCACTATATGTTTTGTATGCTCCTAAGTCGGCCAAAAATTTGTTCTAGAATTTTATTTCACACTAAATCACTATTTAATTAGCCAACAATAATTTTAAATTTAATTAATCTACTATTTTTTGTGTTTAATTTCTATTGTGCACAAACAATTTTCAATAAAGTCCGTCATCGATCATGGGAAAGATCATTAGTTTACCATAACGCTAGGAAATCTGGCGATCTTCGAAATCACTTAAATTTGATCGCCTCATGATCAATCGATCATGTTTCTAAATTTAGTTTATGACATTGTTAACAGTTTTAATGGATAAATCTAACTTTTCACATAACGATTGCAATCTTTCTTTTAAAACTGTTCAATTAGGTCAAACTTAACAATGTTCGATCGAAGATAAAATAAAATATAAAAATGAGCACTACTAATTTAATTTCATCCCACATCGATGTAAATCGCGATCATTATTATATAGACATCTCAAGACCACCTAGTTGTTTCTCAATCTATATAATATAATCAAAAATACCCAATTTTATAAAATTTAACTAAGCGATCGATCATTTTAAAGATCAAAACGGCCTCCTCAAGATCAAGCTTGAGACGATCTGTTATATTTGGCTAAAATACTAGAACTAAAGAATAGAATTTTGATTTGAATTTACTGAATCGGAAGGATCGGTTACTTACAATTGCCCGAAAATAAAAATCCCGAAATTAAATGCTGGAAGATTCCATTAAATTTTTATTTACTGTTATATAAAAACAAAAGTACATATGCTACATAATTTCTTGTCATTCTTGCGCACAGTAGACCAATAATGTTTTTATGAATGTTAGAATTTCTCTAAATTATCAAAGCTTGGGTTTGGGCATCCATCTTCTAAAGTATAAAACGAATTAAAAATTTGTAATCAATTTAAAGTTAAGGCACTATTTGGAGCAGATACAAAAATCGGAACGGTGAAAACGACTCTGCACCTGCAATGAAAAACAATCCTCCCAAAGCTCATTTCCACAAGAACCTCAATCTTCCGAAAAGCTCAATTCCTCGAAAATTAAATGTAGCCGAAAACGGGATTTCACCGAAAATCTTAAATAAAGGTAAATTTATATCGAAAACCACAATACACATATGTACATATACATAGGTTAGGTTAAATCTCGCTGCAAACCTGACAAGTTTAAACAGAAATTTAAGGTGTGCATATACCGCAATATTAAATTTATATGTGGGCAGAAATCTTTAGTTTTATAAATTAGTTCGATTTGATAATAACCGATGTCTTGGAGCCTTTTCGGAATACTGCGTTCCAAATCTTTTAGAAATCTACCTTATCACTGGCTAGCAAGACACGCTTGATATTTACTGAATACCTTCCAATTTCCTTTAAGATGAACCAGATCTTATTCTTATCGAGTGAAACGCAAATGTGGCGAGCGTAGTGTGCTGATGCTAAATTTGATCCAAATATTCGAGGAACTTTATGTTTCCGATATAGCGGCAATTGAATTGAGGTAAATTTCGATACATGAACAAAATTGTTCAGAGAAACTGCAGGTAAGCCAAATTCGTTTGCTGCGATTGCCAGATATCTGTAAACGAGGATCTGCAATCTGTAATATTGAACCTTAAGAAAACAATCAAGGTCTAGCCGGCTTATTGACCAAGAATAACTCGGTGCTAGAAACAAAATCGAAACAGTTTCATTGACGCCGCAATCATGTTCAGGCACCTATACCTGGTGAAAGCCGAGAAATTGGTCTGACTTTTGACAGTCAACATCAACTCGATGGATTTGAACTTAAGCATCCTGAATTCTGCACCACTGCCGTCAATTAGAATACCACCCAGTGATGACCAATCCAATGGTAATACTACAGGGCTACTAACTATACCTTAGGTTAAGAAGAAGTACATATGTCTATATATTACCAGAATAAACAGCAGATTTTCCGTTCCAATTTTGGAGTTTATTACGATCAAGAGGCTTCCTCGACAGATTCTCGTATAATATATTGCCAAGTATGAACGAGAATTATGACTTTGTTATTTTCGGTGCCTTGAAATTTCCGAACTTGACATGGATGTTTGTTGCCAAAGTTTTCATTCTAGCTCATATAAATGATTTGTCCGCCTCATTTTGTGACTTTATGGTAAATACAGGTGGTTATAACAGTATACCGACAAGCCGTCGCGTTTATTTGGGTTTGATCTTCTTCACCAACAATAGATCTTACAAACTTGGACCGTGAGAAGATCTGGCTGGCTCTTCGAGTGGATTTCACATCCCAATTTCAATTGAATTTTCTTATGAGAATGGTACTTCTTTAAGAAGTGTACTGTTTGTGATTTTTCTGGACAATAACACTGTTGAATACGAATATCAATTGTTCGGTAGACATTTTTAACCATTTGTTGAATATAGACATTGATAGATGTGTTCCAAATTGACAATTAAGAAGTCTTACTTCCGTAACGACTCATGGCTCACAAAAGAACCCA
Organism: Tipula helvola; assembly: GCA_963556165.1. Lineage (NCBI taxonomy): Eukaryota > Metazoa > Arthropoda > Insecta > Diptera > Tipulidae > Tipula > Tipula helvola. The sequence goes on from OY744481.1 coordinate 366,670,981, forward strand.
ATCAACTTGAGGCCATGCGTAATAAATCTCACAAAAAATATAAACACATAGGTTCATTTGGCCTATGATTATTCTCAATTTATGTTTCAACGCAAACAGTTTGCCTGTCTGAACCGGTTCCTGTACAACAGTTACATTATTGACATAGAGGACGTTGTACGATGTAAAGGAAAGAAATTATGGAATTTTGTGAAACTTAAGAATCAAAATAATGGCCTACTCTCATTTGTGGAATTTAATGGTCGTAAGTCAAATGACCCAGAAATAACTTGCAATTTCTTTGCTGAATATTTTAGCGGTGTTTTCGAAGTGGATGACGCACATCTTCCGAGGGTTTCGTATTTAAATAATGATAATTTTTTCAGCGCACAAAGTGGGCAAGGCTCTGATGAACTTGGCCCCTAGAAGCATCCAAGTTCGGTTTGCCAGTATGCCTTCTGAAATCGTGAGCTGTTGAGTTTGCCGCTCCTCTATGCTTATTTTTTAACATAAGTCTGAACCTGGCTTATTTCCTAAACTTTGGAAAATATCTAACGTCATGCCTATCTCCAAAAAAGATACCCCGCAACAAAAACTTTATAGAGATATAAAGACTTCCGATGTCATACAAAACAAATATCCACAGCTGTGGGTGGGTACAGAAAATTTTTTTGTATGTTTTACTATTTCGTTTTGAATACTAATTCTGTGCCCCAGCTGCAGATATTTGTTGTATGACATAGAAAGCATTTATATTCTTTTTAGTTTTTGCTGGCAGTGATGCAACTAGGTATCTATCGTGGGATTGCAATTTTGTCATGAGTCGATAACAATATGATCTACTGTCACATTAAGCATTGATTTAGTGTACATCAGCATGGATTCTTTCTGGGCCGTTTGACAGTAACCAATTTAGCAGAGTTTTATAATAACTTAATCAATTCCGTTATCTCGAAGTTCAGGTTGATTAGTTTATACCGATTTTATAAAAGCATTCGACAAAATTAATCACCGGTTAGTAAATTTGACTATGAGATTATTCCGGCTAACTGGTAAATGTCGTATTTACCGAATTACAATATTGTGACCAACCTGGGTTCACTATTGTTTAACGTCGTTGATAGGTTCGATTAGGCTGATTGTATTTCATTTTGATTTTATACAAATCTTTTGTTTTCAATTGTGGATAAGTGTCAGTCAAGTGATCATTTATTTTAAGTCTAGGCTTTATTTCTTTTTTGATTATTTGCTCAAAAGCCAAACGTTGGAAAGTGTTAATGTGGTAAACGATGTATACGTTATTTTTAGCTTCGATTTAAAGTTTAACCACCGCATGCATTGACTATGATATTAACAAAGCATATTCAATTTTAGATTTTATTAAACACAATTCTAAATATTTTCACGCTATAACGTTAACTTGTGAGACACTGAACACCTCATTTTTGCGGTCCAGATCGAGTACGCAAGCGCCATTTAGTCTCCATTATCGTCTCTCACACTAATAGAATTGAGAGCATTCACAAACAGTTTTTATTATCCGTTCTTAATAAATTGCAATCGTTAGAGTGCAACGACTCTAGACTCTAGCCTCTAGGCATAAATGTGCAAGTACTATTTTCGCTCGACGTTATTTGTGGTAAAGTAGATTGTGAGTATATACCTACTTTCGTGTTTTAATTTACTTTACATTACATGTGAATGCAACGAAACCTCAATAATGTTTCTGAACACTTTGTCTTCCATATTTCCCGTGAAACATTTAAAAAATCGATCGCACAACTTATATTTTAATTCCATCGGTAATTTTAAGATTGAGCATGTTGTGGGAATTACTGGAATGTAGTTTTCCTCCATTGATATTGTTTGTTGTTCTTATTTTCTTTATTTTATTTTTTGGATTAATTATGATAATTTGTATCCTATTTAATTTTTGTTTTTTAATAAAAGACTTTTGCATAAACTTGCTGTTTGATAAATAAATAACTGTCTTGCTACACACACAAGCAAAGAACGAAAAAGAGTCTGGATTTAAAATTTGGAAATTTCATTTTTCAAAATTTAATTTCACCTTAACCAATTGTTCTAGATTCCAAATTAAAAATTCTGTAAACTTTTAAAAATAATTCTTAAATCTTCAGTACAACCCTCTCGAATTCGCAAAATACGTAACATAAACGAACTATAAAAGAATCATATTTTTCAATGGAGTAGGCTTTTGTTCACAAAAAAAAAAAAACATTTGATGTGTAGTTTGCGATGAAAACTGACTGACGCCATATTGTGGTTTAAATAGTTAGAAAATTTATGTTTATAATTATTTTGCTTTTAAATTTAATTTGTTGATTTAATAAAAATTTTAATTAAATAGTGTACATAAAAATTAATATTTCCAAAATAAATACATATGTATACGAATACATAATTATATGATAGAATTTTCTAAAGTAAGTATATTAGGTATCTTAAAATATCCATATGAGTGTTTTTCGGCGAATAATTGTTGGAGATTGCGACAGAAATGATAATCTGATTTAACCAATTTTAAATCAGGAGATATCAAGTTTTTAAATTAGATAAGCGTAAATGCTAATTCTAGCGAATTTATATGTATCAAATTTTATTACGTATAAAATAATTTAGTATCTACATTTTGGCGAAACGACGGTACTACGAAATAAATAGGGAGTTGAAGAAAAGCTGTGCCGAAAATCAAACGAATGATCGATTTGAGGCCAACACGAATAATGATGTGATGAACTTATCCTTAAATAAATATAAACAATTAAAATAAATGTTGAGGTTTTATTTGTCCGATAAATCTTTCTTTTATGCCTCGCAATAAATATTTAAATGCGCTCCATTAATGTTTCACTATCAGTCAATTAATTTTCTCTAAAAGCGATGCATTCGAGTTCTTCTAAAAGCGGTTGATTAATGTTTTGTTGAAAATGTTTCATTAATGTAAAATCTAAAGAGAACTGTCACGGGACTACCAATACTTCGCTAAAAAGTCTAATTATCATGTGATGTGCAAACCATAAACGGTTCGTTTTTACACCGTAAAAGCGGTTTGTTTACGAAGTGTTATATGAACAGTATTCTTCGTTTACGGTTCGTAAACATTTCACCTTGTTTGAAAGGAAATATGATTAATCCTTCATAACATAGCATTTTGTTTTTTCTTGTTTTAAATAGCAATGCAAAATTTTAATTTCTCGAAAATAAAATTTAAACCCCAAAATTCAGAAATTGTAGTTTAGGAATTTATTAGAATCAAATTTTTCAAAATTATAACTTTGAATTGTTTAATTTCAAAACCTTCGACTTAAGTAATTGTAATGGATTCAAATTAAAATTTGAAAGCAAGAAATGTTACAATTCTGAAAGTAAATTCTGAAGTTGTATGTGACCATTGATGATAAATCTTTAAGAATTTCAAAAGGTCGCGAAAAATCTCGAATCGAAAACCACGGACTAAAAATCTCGAAAAAAAGATCGAAAATCAGAATTTTAGAAAATAATAAATATAATCTCAAAGTACGAGTATATGTATAATGTATTGTATTTCGAAAATTTATAGACTTTGAAAGTCATCATAAATCTCGATGGGAACCTGAACGGAATAATTTAGAAATATCCTAACAACCTCTTTTACAATCGAATTTTAAAATTTAGAGAGATGAAGTCGGCAAAAGAGGAAAGTATTTTCAGCTAGCTAATATTGTCATGTATAATAAATATTTGTTTCATAGAATAGCCTTTTTCGGTGAAATTTTTCGGCAACTGTATATCGAATTGAGTTTTCGGTTTTACATTGGTTTCACGTGCTTTGAGAAAAATTGAAAAATTGTTGGGCTTTGAGAAAATTATTTTTGCAAAATGTTTAGCGATTGCCATAATGCCAAAGCATAACTATTTGACCACTTGAAAATTAATAATTGCAACGAGAGGGAAATCGAGAATTTTTAAGAAAAATACACCGAAGATCATTTTCACTGCAAAAATGTCATTACGAAAAATAAAAAACATGAATAATAAATTTAAATTTCTATTATATGAATTTTCGTCGTGACTAATACACCTAAAGGTTGATATATATATCTGCGTATCAACAACACAAGCAGGCTTTCTAGAAAGAATTTTAGCAGGTTTTGACAAAAAATCACCACATTCTTGAATTTGAACTTGAATTTTTCACCGGTCGCACTGGGATGTTTTCGTCCGGCCGACCACTTTGTGCCGCTGATGCTTAGGAACTAACAGACGGACAGAGGGCAAACGACACTTGCAGGAACATTCCCGTACTAAGTTTTTTTAGAGAGGAGAGCTAGGCCCGGTGTCTTTTCCGTTTTCCGGGAATTTCCAAGTGAAATTTCGCTTGGGACGAAACTAGAAGTTCAAAACCAATTTATGTCGGGTTGCTTTCCTCACTATTTGAAATTTACAATTCAAATTTTAGTTTCATGTTTAACTCCATAAATTTAAGTTTAAAGTTTAATTTTGTTTATCCAATTTTGAAAATATTTTGAAAGGTGATTTGAACATAGCCATTTTACAATCAAAGTTTATAAATGTGTAATAGAGATTTTCAAAAAGTTAAATATTTAGCTAATAATTTAGCGATTTACAAACCGAATTAAATTGTTAAATAACTATTTAAAAATCGCACGAAATCTGCCAAATTCTATTTATAAAACATGCCGTGATTGATTAACGAGTCAATATTTAGGTATACAGTCATTTATAACTCTTACACAGCATATTAAAGAGATAATCTCGACATTATTTATCATAATTCCATTATACAAAACAACCAAAATTATGTATTTGATATAAAAAAAACCAGGTGCTCCAAAAAATCAAGGTTTATAAAAATTTCTATTCAATTCCTCTCCCGTCAAACAACAAACAACGACGAACCCATGTCCTAAATAATCAAATAAGATCCTCAAAAATGAAAACCTACCTATATATGTATGTATACATTTTGTGTATGAGTGCGTGCATGTGCATTTTTCCACATCATCAAAAAAAAAGGAAGAAATAAAGTGGAAAACATACCATTTGGGATATACACAATGTGAATTTGAGATTAAATATCGTCTTATATGTGTACATATGTGTTTATATCAAATATATAATATTATATTCTAAGAAAACAGCTTTCAAATTGGACAACGCGTGCCGCGCTGCCGTCGACAATATCATATATTTACTTTTGCATATGAATCTTATGTTGTCTTTTGTATTCATCTTATATTTTAAAGTGTAAATATGGTTATGTTATACAAACTACATATTATAAGTATATTATAAAAGACGAGCACACCGGTCCTTTTACAACATGTATAATAGCAGCCGTCTTTTTTGTCAACATCCTTTTTCCATTCGCCTAATTTTTTTTTTTTTTAATATTTTTCTGTGTTACTGAGGGTGGAAGTAATTGAATCAAAAACGTAGGCTGGCTGGCTGTTGATGATGTTTATGATGCATTTAACCTAAATTACATAATAAAAAAATTTTATAGTTGAAATACCATTAATTGCGTAAAATAACAATAAAATTGTGTGATAAATCTGTTTAATAATAATTATTTGCCCATCTTGAGTGTGGTGTGTGTGTTAACAACCAAAAATATTTAAATAAATAAAACCTTAAGACAATAATAATAAAATAAATATTATGAGAAGAACATGTGTCAATTATTTATTTATTAACAGAAGCATTTAGTGTACGAGAATATATTATAGAAAAAACATTATCGAGGTTACTACTTGATTGAGTTGCAATGTAATCCCATTGGAATATTCTATATAGATTGCGCGGTGAAGCAATTTAGTTTCTGGCGTCATAAATGGATTTGAATAATTAACTGTTTCCTACTCAAAAAGAAATATTAACATATATTTAGACAAGTTTCTCTCTAATGATGATCTAATTGTGTATAGTAAAATGGTGTAACATTATTTTGCGTAGACGTGGATCTTGTGTCTCTAAATAGGCGTGGATTTTAAAAAAAAAAAAATAAGACACCGAACGAGCGCGCACACTATTGATCTATAGTGTCATTTTAATGGTGATGATGATGATGGAACCATTTCTGATTTAATTAATTTAATTAACTAATTTATTAATTTAAGACATCAATCTTAATATAGATATTTAGAAATAAATTAACATATTGTTAATCTCATTAAATGGAAATGATTTCATGTATGCGACATAGTTATATATTTAATTAGGAAATTGTGAAAATGTATTAAAAACTATGTAACATAAATTTCGTGATTTCCACCAATTAATAATTCAGGCTATAAAATAATTGCGGTGGTTGAATATTTCATAAGCGACATTGAAAAAATATTGCGGTTACAAAATATTTATATTTAATTTCAATAAAAAATGTATCCGTGGTGTGTAGGAGGGCACATGATTTTAGTCGATTTATTTATTTATGATTTTATACGCGCGTAGTATATACCAGATCGATGAAAATTGATTTTTCGCGCGCGGCTCTATGTGTGTGTGGGAACTCATTATTTATAAATTACATTTAGATTATTATTATTTTTTTTTAATTGTTTGTTTATTGTCACAGATTATTAATTTTTTGCGCAAATATCTTAGAAGGTTTACGATTTAGAAGCTTTTGTGATTTTATTATTTTCGTGAGTAAATTTTTTTTTTAATGATTTTTAAACGTTTTTTTAAAATTTAGCTAATCGTATTGTGTGAATAAATTTACGTGTGCGGGGGTACAATAAAGGTAATAGTATATTAATTGTAAAAGAATAAAGACTGTTTGGATGTGATCTTATGAACGCCAAGTCGAACATAAAGAACATTTTGCAATTATTAAAAAAAAAAAAAATCTACTTTATATAGTAGTTTGTGGTTCCTGAAAGTACATGGAAGCAGGTATCCGGCAAGTTTAGAGGCAATAAACATACTACACACAAAAAAATAAAATGTCACCACAACACCGAATCGGTGTTACATAGTGTCCCACCGATCGGATATTTATAATTTGAATCCAATCGGATATTATAATAAAAATGGCATAAAATACATTTGGATAAAAACTTTGACACCGTATGAAAACCAAACAAGAACACTCATCTTTAGGAAAACACCTAGAGGTGCATTTTATTAAATCCAAAAGGAGTTTTTATAAAAATTTACCTTTTCGGATAGATAAAAATATTTATCCGTTGATGCGTATTTAATTTTATAAAACTATATTCAGTTGGAGAAAAATAAAATACTTTTTCGGATAAAAAACCAATTAACACCGCACATTTTTTGAGTGTATGGTTTTTATCCCATTGGTATTTTATTTTAATGTATATGATTTTAATATGTTCCGAATATTGTAAGAGAATTGAATCTTCTCATCAGGCCGCTGCGACTAGACTGATTGTATCACAATTTAAATTCTATTATACAGAAGGAATATGCAGGTTGCTTTAGCGAATTTAACTAATACAGCCAAAATCTCTTACTATTTTACTTTTTCACGAAAACTCCAAGCGGTGTAAATATTTACTCCGATAGAACGGAAATAATCTCTGGGAAGTACCTTTTAAAAAAATCCGCTGTTGACAACTTTTGCGTTTACTCCGAGCGGTGCAAAGTATACTGTTCGATCCTTTTGGATATTTTAAAATTTGTATCCGATCTTGCGAAGTTAATATGGTACTATTGGATAAAAAATAAAGTTTTTTTCGGATAAAATACCATTCACACCGCAATATTTTTTTGTGTGTAGTCCTTCTATAAATATAAAATGTCAACACATGAAATTCGATATAATCCTAAAAGGAAATTCGGGTTAAAAAAATATCGGGATTTGAATTTATTTCCAAAGAGTTTCTAAAAATATTCACATGAAATAGTCGGACCGAAATTCCAAGTAAAAAAATTGCAGATGTATAATCAACATTTGCAATATAATTAACATTTCCAGTTTCGGCAGAAAAGAAACCGAAGTAGTTTCAATCGCCCTTGACAAAATCCGCTAACATGTTCGGTTTCCCAAAAACTAATTTCGTACGCCAATTAAATAAACAAAACAGCAATGGGAGCGTAGGTGTCTCGATTATTTATAGTTATGCAAATTTTATTTTTATTCATCTGAAATATTAAAAATTTATAAGAAAAATGCAGGCCCCAATGGAATACAATCCAAGTTTCACACTCGACCGAGTTCATAACCGAGCATCCGAATGATTTCGGATTTCAACATTTCTTCTTCCATCCATTCCGTTATTAGCAAATTGAGGACATTGATGGCCAGAAATCTGAATTATGACAGCTTAGATCCATTGCTTACTACATCTACTAAACAAATGCTAAGAAAATAAAGGCGAATATATGATGTGACTTTGTTTGACCTTGAGGTATACCGCTAAAAATTTCTTGCATATTTGAGTTGGCGATCTTGACAAAAAATTTGGGATTCTTTAAGAATGACTTATTTTATAAATTGCACCATCTCTCCAAACGAGATCCAACAACGCTTTTAAGATCTAGTAGTAGCATATTTACGTTGATTTTTGTATTTTAAAATAATGGATTAAACTGTGGATTTAATGGATAATGTAGTGCTCTGCTTTAAACCCGAACTGTCCATTAATAAGTAAACTATTTATTATGATCTAAATATGTTCTAGTTTTGACTAATCTTTAAAAAATCTTTCCTACACGACTTAGTAATGCTAATTGGTCGATAACTTAGAATTTCTGTAGGATCTTTTCCTGAGTTTATTACAGGTAGTACTTTGGAAAGTTTACAAACTTTAGGGAAATATACACAGAAAAGACATTTGTTGAGATCTTACACAGCATAGCTGAGCTGTAAATGGTCGAGCGTAGTATATAATTGAACACAATTCTTTGCATGCTGTATTAGTTTTATATTAGAACCAGTTAGTGGAATCAATTTAATCACAAATGGTTTTTATTTCATAATAAATTTTGGCTAGAACTTCGTGAATCTGATAATCCAAATGCTTTGGAGAGTGCGTTGCATTTTTCTTTAATAAATAATCTAATGTTGCTGCAATCTTAAGTGGTGGACCAGGGTGAGATTTACATATAGAATTTTATTGAACCCCTTTCCCTACCTTTCAAATTATTTTACCATTTATTATTAATCAGAATCCATGATTCGAAAGTTTGTACTTAATACCAGACTGCCTCCAGACGAATCTACTACATTTCACTTGAAATGGATAATGGTCTGAATTGAGGTCCTGTATTGTTGCTTTGTTGATTTGTTAAAACTAGGTTCAAATAGCTGAGAGTACCTACCTCTATGACTGTAATAAGAATATCTATCCGGTGATAAAATAGAAAAATTGTCGGAATTAACATATAAATTATGCAAACTAAGTCAACCTTTATTATTTCTCAGACAGACCCAACTAGTACATTTAGTTAAAATCGCCACCTATGTATGAGCCGTTTATTTTGAAAGTGGAGTAAGTCATATTTTCATAATATTGAGATAATTAAAGATTTGTGAATTTTTTTTAATAAAAATGACTTATCAATTTTATATTGATTTTATTCATTAAAGAGAATTTTACATTATAAATGACATCCAAAGTGAAAGTTATAATGAATATGATATAGGCTTGGATTTCATTTTACTCCTCAACAAGTTGATACGACTTTTTTAAATTTTGAAAATATCCATGATGAACAGGTGGAATATATGGGAGCAAATCCATCATGCCGCCCCGGTGGCACAGTGGTTAGCATGCTTGCTTTAAGCTCCGGAGGTTCCGGGTTCGATTCCCGGCGGGTGATGAAAAAATCACGGCTGGATAATGTTGGATCAATGAATTAATCACTCATTATCCGTTACAAAAAATGATTATGAAACTTCAAATGAAGCAGCCAAATCCCTCCATGGGATGTAGCGCCAGCGAAAAAAAAAAAAAAAAAATCCATCATGTCTTTATATTTCGCGATTGTGACCGGTTGCCCACTTGAGTATAACTTCAGTAATTCTTTAGAAACAAAATTTTTTGGTCGTCCCTTTTTTAGTGCTTAGGCTGTTTTCGAAACGAATACTTATTTGTAGAACCTAACTTATTCAAATAAGTATCGGTGATTTGTTATCTACCTCTTTCTTACTAAAAAATCTAAATTGTTTTTGAATTTGTGTAAGAAAATTTGTCTAAGGTTGAGGTTTTTGAATTTGTGTAAAAAAATTTGTCTATTCCTTCAGATTTTTAATATTTAATTCAAATATCTATTTAGGTCATCAAAATTCATTAGACACATTATTATTTTAAGAGTACTTACTAAATATGCCAAGTGAAAACGAATTGGTTTATTATTTTGCGAATACCAATTCGAACGGTTTTTCATACTAATTAAGATGGTATCAAATAAGTATCGGTTTCGAAAACAGCCTAAGTCCAAAATATAAAACTCTGCATCACTAGTCTAGGAAATTTTGCAGTATATTTTATAAGGAGAATCTCTTATAAATCTTTAATGTAAATTGTTGCTGTTGTTGTCATATTTTTTTGCTTTTGGCAGGCATTAGCCTTCTAGATTTATAATATACTACATCATACTATTAGTTGTTATGAGTATGACATTACACGAATTAACAATCATGTAATGTGACTTATTCTGCTTTCATAATAAACAAAACATAGATAACGTTTAGTATTCTTTCATTAACCGCTCATTTCTAGTAATTATTTTACAGTTGAGCGCAAGAATGTAACAAAATATGAAAGTGCATTATACTTTTACATGTTGTATAACGTTAGCTTAATTTTTTAACAATTTGATTTAGTCCACTTTCAAAATAAACGGCTCGTATAATGAATTGTGACGTAAAATGAGTAAGCTTGATTAAATCGTTTCGCAAATCTTCAACAGTGTAATTGGGGCAATAACAAGATAACATTTGTAGATGATTTCGTTCGTTGAACCAACTAGACAGACGGTTTAATAAATCCGATTTAGCTAAACTCGTTCAAGTACTATATGCAAAACAAAGCGATTATCTAAAATTGAGGTTGACATACTGCGAGTAAACTCGAAAAATACACTAAATCGCATTTATAAACCGCAGTCTGTCAAAGCTATTAAGGCACTATAGCGTAGCCAATCAGGTGCTATATGAAATAAAACGCGATTAGCAAAAATGTTGGTTGACATACTGCGACTAGGTAGGCGCGAAAAATTCAATAAATCGGTTTTATTAAATCGCAGTGTGTCAATGGTATTAATACCCCAGACAGACTGCGGTTTATTAAATCCGATTTAGTGAATTTTTCGAGTTTAGTCCGTGTATCAACCTCAATTTTAACTAATCGCTTTGTTGTGCATAGAGTACTTAAACGAGTTTAGCTAAATCGGATTTATTAAACCGCAGTCTGTCTAGGATATTAGGGCCAGGAGATAAATTATGAGACATATTTCTTCGGATTCAAATAGCTACTGCACCTTTTTGTTGTCCTACTCGGTCATTTCTATTGACGATTGTAAAAGTAAAGAAAGCGCCTCTCGAGGACAATAGTTAAAATGATGCTCCTGATAAAATGACATTTTCGATATGCGACAAAGAAAATTTAGCAATGCGGTAATTAAAAATTGTGTTTATAGTTCAAAATTGGAATTATTTACAATTATTAGCAATCCGGTAAGTAAAAATTGTGTTTACAGATCAAAATTGGAATTATTTACAATAATTTCCAACGTCAAATTATCAGGTAGCTCAGTTTAAAAATATTCCACTAGGTGGAATCCGTGATGCTCCAATCGTCAATAGAAAACATAATACGTAAAATTAGTATTTAATGAGCGTATATTATTGCCTGTATGTTTAAAGCTGCGTGCGTTCCATTTAAGTTCTCAGTGTGTGAAATTTTTAAATTATTACGGATGACCAACATACCATGAGCAACTTCCGAGAGCATTCGAATTTGTCCAATTTTTGGTTACAATACATAATTTAATTTCTCGACAATTTCACTTAAAACAAAAAATAATTCGTCAAGTGTAAATAAATCACTTTTTTGATTTTATCAGATCTACATATCCTTGATTCCATTGGTTGATTGTTAATATTGGGTTGAATATTCTGATTTATTGTAGCTGGAAAGTCGTTTGAGTTCCATTGAAATTGAGTATTATATTGTTGCTGCGTTAATTTAGCTTGCAAGTGCTGTTTGATTATCAGTTGTTTCTTTATATTCAAGTATTTGTTTCTAAATGGGTAAATGACAGTCAGTAGGTTGGTTTCCCTTACAGTTGGTAAATTTATATTTCGAAGCTCCATTGTTAACGACGCATTCTTCCGAATCTTTGTGTGTATATACAGGTACGGCCTCTGTTGTTTGGTTTTTGGTTTCATGAAATAATTTGCAGCGACATTATCGAACATAACGCATTTGAAGCACTGCGTAAGTCTATTAATTGTTCTTTTTTATAAATGACGTAGTTCAAATCAAATCGTTTCATTTTAAGTTCGAATTTATGGACTTTCTATCTGGCAAACTAAATAGCACCCACCACATTTTCTTGTCTTTATTCTTAGCGAAAGAGTAACATTCCTGACCATCAGTTTTAACTTCATTTAAAATCTCATAATTATTTTCACTAAATACGAACATTGAATTTTTTATAATTTGTACCGTAAATTATGACCAGTTTTAGTAACAATTGTTGAAATTCTAACATTTTTAATTATTGTTATGTTGATTGACATTGATACCGCTACCATTTCGGTTGATTGGTTCGAATTGGTTTTGATGAATAGGTTTTGAGAATAAAGTATCATTCACTGAATTATCATTATCTCCATGATTAGATATTTTTAACAATTTAGTCTGGAAATCAAACTTTCAAGTCAATTCTATTCAGAATATTATTTGTTGTCACTTGAACTTTAATTAATTGCTTTAACAACAACAATTTTAATTTCGTTTAATTTTTAATTTTTATTTATCGACCGGTGTCGATCCAAAGATCATCATCAAGCTAAGCGGTTACAACTGATACATTGAACAGTTGCAACCGGTACCTTGATGATGATCTTTGGATCGAAATCGGTTGGTAAATAAAAATTAAAAATTAAGCGAAATTAAAATTGTTGTTGTTGCTTTAATTAATTAATATGAATTTCACTGTGGACCATGTATTTGTTTTATTTGCCATTAAAATACGAAAAACAAGTAAATTGCTATCGATGTGTACACATCGAGAAGCAAAATACAGGAGATTATGTATTACGAACGATAATTCTACACCCAAATAATCAATGTTACTTTTCAATATGAATGATGATATGTGGCTTATGTTTATTTGTTGATGATAGGTATGTGGCCCAAGATAAAATTGTTTCCTATGGCAGAAAATTGGACTAAAACCAAATTTTTTGTATATTGAAACAATATTATATTTTACCAGTTATTATCAAATTAACCCATTGCCGCAAACGAAGGCTACAGCCATAAATCGACTAAATATAAAAAAAAAATTGGACGGCTATAGCCGTCGTTTGCGGCAATGGATTAATCAAAATTTTGCTTAAAATTGATTTGTACACCACAAACCAATACTATAACATACATTTTCTGCTAAGATACACGCCTCTTTATCATTTTGTTTATTTTTTAGCCACTATTTAAATATGTAATATGATCTAATAATAATCTAGAAAATATCAAAAATTCAAATAAATTAAATTTTGAAAATCTTAAATCATTTATCTGAAATTGTATGCAATACCAAAGGTATCAAATCTCAACACCATGCAAATTTCTTAACTTTTCGGAAAACAAATTTCTAGCAATTTGTAGTCTCAATATTTTCTAAATATATGTGTTTCTCACAAATATCGAAGAATCATCGCATCTTAAAAATTTAAGAAATCTCCAAAAAATATCGAATTATACGTAAATTTGTTAAACCAAAGAAACTAAATCCTTTGTGCTAAGTAAAACTTGAATAACCTGGATAGTCTCATAATTTTGCAAACCCTAAAAAATTTTGACACTTAAAAGTTAAAACATCGAATATGTACCTAATCCCGAAAATTTTAAAAATCTCGAAAATTCTCGATTCAGATTTGTAACGGTAAGTCTTCAGATCCCACGACCCAAAATATAAATTCGAATAATCTCGATTAACCTTCTCGATTTTAGAATAAACTCGGATAATCACGATTTTTAAACGAAAAAATCCAGGTCTGTTTGTAAGTCTGTAACAAAATTTCAAAAATTTCCAAAAAGCTGAGAAATTTTATTTATTTATTTATTTATTTGTTTAAATATTTATTTATTTAAATCATCGAATTATTTGTGAAAGTGTAACGCAAACCAAGTAAACGCTGAGCTCATCAGCTTGAATAATATTGAAACCTATGTAAAAATGTTCACCGCCATCAGAAGCCAATTTTTTGCCTAATTTCTAAAATTTCAAATAAAATTTAAGTTTTATTCTTTTTTATTATTTTTTAATATTTTGTCAGATGCACAAGTATTTTTATTTAATTTTGCAAAATAACACAACAGAGAGGTTGCGTGGAATTCGGCTATTATTTGTGATTTAAAATTCGTTAAAGTCGACGAAGATTATCAAAATTAAAATTTTATTTAATAAATGAAATTTTCAGACGTTAGAAAAATTCCAGTCCATTCAATAAATTCGGTATCCAAATTTAAAAAAGCTTCTATAAAAAGGCTTTGACAAATTCAATTCTAAGTTCAGAAAGCTTTACAAATTTTAACAAATTACCTAATCAAAATTTAAAAATTTCGCAATTTTCTGAATTTTTGACTTAAAGCTTTTAAGTTTTATGAAATTTTGTAAATTACATTTGGTGTTTAACGAATTACAAATTTAAAAATGTTTTTTAAATTAAGGTTTTTGAAAATAAATCAAGTTTTCGAATTTTCTTTTCAGATTAGATAAAGGTACGTAAATGCAAAACGATCCATTTAATTCAAGAAAAGGTGCTCAAACAACGCTCACTAAAAGGGTATTTGCTAAAAGGCTGGTAATTCTCCTATGTCGCTACTTCATTTTGATGAAAATATGTAGTTTTATTTATTTCAGGTTTGGTATCTTATATGTGAGAGCAAAATTTGAAATAGTTTTAGTCAATTTATTGGAAAAGTTAATCCAGATAATTCTAAGTTATACCTCAAATCAAATCAATCCTCATTCAAAATCAGAAATTATGTAAATTTATTTAACGAGTATACAAGTAAAGTTGAACACCTATCCATTAACAGATCAATCATTTAAACTATGATACTAAGTCTAATTGAAAACAAATTATATAAATAATATTTGCTGCAAATTAATTATCATCTACACTCAAAAACCCAAATAACTAACAATTAAGTGTTATGATTCAACATACACAAAATTATATATACAAACTCCAACACCATATCAAGTTCACATCTACATGCGATAATCTTTATTCAGACTGCGGCATGGTTTAAAATAAACACAGAAAGGTTTCTTCTCTCTCTGGAAAACAAAAACAAAAAAAACCTAAATACAAATTTACCTCCGCAGTCTTGAACATCTGTACCAAAAAAAACCAATTTTTATAAAGACTATGTATATAAAATCTAACCACGCGCGCACGTACCAAAAGGAAATCATCATCATAATCAAACAGATGTCATAAAAGAAAAAATATTCCAATCTAACTTCCGTACTACAAATATTTTGTTTTATTTTCATCATCATCATCATCAACGAGATTAACTATAGTTGATGATGGTATAATAGTGTTCGGTAGTTTTAATTTCGCCTGTCCTTTTTTGTTTAAAACTCATACACAAATTCAGATTATTTTTATATACAAAACGGGCCAAATGCCTTTTTCATATTTTCATTCTTTCATAATCCAAAGAAAAAATATAAAACTATTCAATCCTACTTAGAAATATGTATATTATGTATTATAAAACTATACATCTGTTCCATACAACACACTTTCGAGTATATAAAAAAAAATGTTGATTGATCTTAGAACACATACATAATAGTACGTTATAAGTAAATGTATATTGATTTCTTATTTCAAGTTTTTTTTTTGAAGTTTTATGTATACACACCGTAAAATCTGTAATTAATCAACGTTATAATTTTTAATTTTAAAATAAAAGACGACATTAATTAAGTTAAAAAAATGAGGTCAATAAATAATAATTGTGTAGTACATGTCTCGCGTGTATGACGTTATACACATAAATTGATAAGAGAATGATCTGGTATATAGTATGTTTAAGTATAGTAGTAGTCGGTATTATTTTAATCTAAAGACAGACAGCAGACGGAAGGCAATATTTCTACTTTTTATTATGTTTTATTCATTCCTTAGGGAGATAATATCGTGCGTCTAGTTTTTAATATAAATGGAATAACACAAAAAATTGAGCACCTTCCTTTTATTATACACATTCTATTATACCGTTTATGATAATAGAGATGATCATCATCCATTCCTTTTCTGTTTTTGGTTTAATTGGTATGAAAAAAATCGGGTGCAATATGACACGTCTGTCTATATATCAAATTATTATCAATCTAAAAGGAAAATCACTCACGCGCCGCGGGGATAAAATATATACACAGACATAATGTAGTCACATAAAAAAATTTCCATTATCGATCCACGATAAAATAGAAAAATCAAAATTACCATATAAAACATAAAACTATCCATCTAGCAACTATATTGTTATATACATAATACTGTCATAAAACTAACATAATACAGGTGTGTCTCTCACCTAAACAAAATGTCAATAAAATAAAACAAAAATGTTAATTTAATTAAGCCGAACCAAACCAAAAAAAAAATTCAAAATTTTCTAATATTTTAGAGGAAAAAAAAATGTCTACACAAAATCCTCTACATATTTATATAAATATTCTAATTTATTAAATCACGAGACTAGTGACATGAATTAGATTTTCAAAAAAATAAAAAATAAAAATTTACGGCTTTAATAAAAAAAAGAACATTAATTTTCTATATAATACACGAGTATGAGAATATGTAGGCTCATGACATAAAACATTATGTTTAATATGTGGTGGTCATGCAAGGTCATGGACAATACTTTTTTTGTTCTAACTTTGTTACTAAATAATAGCCGTATGTAGAGCCATAATAATAATGAAGGTGTGTATTTTTTTTTTATATAACGGTGTGTGATGGACGCGACCTTAGAAATGGTTTATTGTTGTAGACGCGAAAGTAGAATAGTGCGGGAGATATACAATTATGTTTTTTTTTTATTATTAAATTAGCATTTATATCATGCTAATCTCATAGTGATATAATAACCAGGATAGAGGTTAGTTTTTGACATAGCTTGAATAAATTAGCAAAAGTTTAACAAAAAAAATCAAAATTTGAAATCTACCACATATCAAATAGGGTCCGCGAAGAGGAATGGAAAGGGGTTATCGAAGCTCAGAATATATTAAAATGTAGAAATAAAAAAACCGCCCTAATATAAAAAAGATTAATGCAGATCACAGAATTTGTTTAAAATTCAGTTTTTTTCCAAACTTAATAATTTTTGTAGCGAAATCGCCCTAAACCTCTGAAAATTGCAGAGTATGCTTAGTTACTTTTATTTAACGATGGACCACTTAAATTGAGCTACCTAATTATTTTGAATTTATGTATGTATGTTGAAAATAAAAGATTGTAAAAAAAATATTTCAGCCAAAAGTTGTTTGTGTTTTCTTACGTAAAGGCCGGGTACGCTGCTGAAGTGACATGAAATTTTTCACATAAAATTGACACAACCAAAAACGAAAATGAAAATTTCACCGCTGAATTTCACTTTACGGTACGCAGTTTAGCTACCGAAATGGGAGTTTATTAGAATACAGTTGTCTCTATTTTATCTCTATACATTTTCATTTCATTTTTATTTTCTCGGACGATAAGGCCCAGTACGCTGTTCAAGTGAAATGAAATTTTTATTCATCCCTAAATATCGGAAGATAAATCTGACATGAAAATTTAGTTTTACGAGTTTCGTATATATTTTAGCGCGTATAACTTTATGTTGTCTCTGCCAACATATTTTATATCTACAATAAAATTCACTTCGATAGTTGATTATCTTCAAAACGCAAAAACAAATTAAATTGCCAAAATGTATCATCACATTATCGTCTGGGAAGATAAAAATGAAGTAAAACATGTGTAGAGATAAAATAGAAACATCTGTATTCTAATACGAAAACTCCCATTTCACTAGCTAACCTGCGTACCGAAAAGTGAAATTCAGCGGTGAAATTTTCATTTTCGTTTTCGCTTGAGTCAATTTTATATGAAAAATTTCATTTCACTTCAGCAGCGTACCGGCCTTAGATGTGAAGATAAATTTTGACATTTCAATTTTTTTTGCGTTTTGAGGATAATCAACTATCGAAGTGAATTTTATTGCGGTCAAATATTTACGTAAATATTCACGTCAGATTTATCTTCCTATTTTAAGTAAGAATGTGTCAAAAAATATAAGTCCAAAGAAAAAATTAAATGTGGACCAAAACACGATTTTATTTTACGAACGGGGAATTATGAGACACTTGTTAACCCTTTTGAACGCCATTTAAAATTGACTTATTTCCTAAAATAAAATACGTAGCACCTGCACAACTAAGCTCTATTGCTCTGCTATGATAAGGCATTGCTCAAATAACTGTAATATGAGCATAAATACATAAGAGAACGATGAGCACAAGAAAAATGAGATAAAAATTAAAAATAACGGTTGATAGAAGCGATGAAAGTTCAGAAGGGTTAAACAAATTTCTTACAAATTTTTTATTTTTTTGTTTTGTTTTATTTGAGGCATGTACGGGACTGGGACCCCTATAAGGAGGACCTAAGAAAGTACAAAAAAGAATTGAGGAAGGCACAGAGGGGATCTTGGAGACTCTTTTGTGGTAGAATGGAAGAAGTCTCTGAGACTTCCCGCCTTAGGAAGATTCTATCTACTAACCCAACTAGTCCTAGTTACTTAATTAGACCAGACGGGTCATGGACAGCTTCAAGTGCGGAATCGTTGGAGCTTCTCATCGATACCCACTTTCCGGGAAGCTTTGATGACTCGATGGAGCCTGGAGCTCATCGAGGAACACCTCCAATAGATATGGAGGGCATATTGGATAGCGAGCGGATCAGGTGGGCGCTGCAGGGTTTTAAGCCTTATAAGTCGGCGGGCCCGGATCGGATTATACCAGCAGAGATTCAAAAGAACTCGGCAGCCATCATCCCCTGGCTAGAGGTTATCTTCAGGGGATGTTTGAAACTAGTCTATATTCCTAGGAATTGGACAGAGGTCAAAGTAGTCTTTATTCCGAAATCGGGAAAGAGCTCACATGCTCGTCCAAAGGACTTGAGGCCTATAACTCTATCATCCTTTCTGCTGAAAACCCTGGAAAGGTTGATAGATGTGTTTATTCGATCAAGAATTGAACCCAGGAATTGGGCAATGTCGCAGCATGCGTACTGTAAGGGAAAGTCGGTGGACACAGCTCTGCACGATCTAGTACGCACAATTGAGAAATCAATTTACTTGCAAGAGTTCTGCATGGTAGCATTTCTCGATATTGAGGGTGCTTTTAATAATGTAAAAACGGAGGCGATCATGGAAGGATTGTCTTTTTTGAAAGTGGACTGCTCTATAAGTAGGTTAATAAATCAGATGCTGGTAAGCAGGACTATTACCTCGGAGCTGGGAGAGTCCAAGATTAGAAGACGGGTGGTTAGAGGAACCCCACAAGGAGGTGTAATGTCCCCCATTCTCTGGAGTGCAGTGATTAATGGATTGCTGCTGGAACTAGAGAGAGAGGGGATAGGGGTTGTAGCATATGCTGATGATGTAGCGATAGCTGTCTCAGGCAAATATCTAGATACGATTAGGGATGTTATGCAGAATGCACTCCTGATCGTTACGAAATGGGCCAGCAAGTGTGGATTGGGGATTAACCCGTCCAAAACAGAGCTGGTACTATTTACTAGGAAATATAAAATTCCGGTGGTTAGCCCTCCTGTCATAAACGGCAGCGGACTAGTTTTTGCTGACCGAGCGAGATTTCTGGGCATAATCTTTGATAGTAAGCTCAGCTGGAAGCCTAACACTTTGGAAAGAGTGAATAAGGCTATTGTAGCCTTATACTCGTGTAGAAACGCTATAGGTAAGAGATGGGGCTTGAAACCGGAGCTGGTATACTGGCTCTATACCGCCGTGGTAAGACCTGTGCTAATGTACGGGGTGGGCGTTTGGTGGCCAGCTCTAGATAAGGTAACTTATAGAGGTATGATGGAGAAGGTGCAAAGAACGGCCTGTATGCTTATAAGCGGGGCGCTTAGGACAACACCTACACGCGCTTTAGAGGTTATGTTCCACCTTATTCCAATCGACCTTTATGGTAAACAGATGGCAGCCAACGTGGCTACGAGGCTCTTGGCTGTCTCTCAATGGAAGTGTCTTCAGGTGGGACACTCGACGATAGGTAGATTCGCTGGCGAAGAACTGGCGAATCTGGATTATATCACACCAACGTTGTGCTTCGATAAGGGTTTCCGTACCATCTTTCCCTCAAGGGAATCCTGGAGAAACGGATCAATCTTGGAAAACGAGGCAGTGCAATTTTTCACGGACGGCTCGAGGCTAGACGATCAGGTAGGAGCCGGAGTCTTCTGTGATAAACTTAATGTTAATATTTCTGTTCGTCTCCCTGACTACTGCAGCGTGTACCAGGCTGAAGTGGTGGCGATCGGGCAAGTCATGACATGGTTGAAGCATAATGTGGTATCCGGGAGGGATATCGCAATTTATGTGGACAGTCAGGCAGCGATCAAGTCACTTGGGGCAGTTTGTCTGAAGTCGCGGGTGGCGCTGGATTGCCGATCATCTCTTAACGAGATGAGCGAGTATTTCAGCATCCAGATAATCTGGGTCCCGGGTCACTCGGACGTCACGGGGAACTGCAGGGCGGACGAACTAGCTAGGTACGGTACGACTCTCCAGATGCAGCCTGAAATGGTAGGTCTGGGGAGGCCTATGGCAGTGCTAAAATGGGCGCTCAGTAAAAGGGCAATCGCCTTGACAAATGAGAGGTGGATCAACACTCTCACGTGCAGGGTAGCAAAGCAAGTTTTGCCAAAACTGGACTTGCGGCGCTCCAAGGTACTAATATCCCTGGGAAGACAAGAAATAGGATTGGTCGTAGGGATAATGACAGGTCACTGCCTTTTTGGGGAGCATGCGAGAAGGCTGGGGATACAGACGAATGACTTTTGTAGAAGTTGCATGGACGAAGAGGAGGAGGAGACTTTGGAACACTTCCTATGCTCATGTCCGGCGCTATCATACAGAAGGCATAAGTATTTGGGTGTGTACGGTATGGACAGCCTTTCGGAACTCGCGGACTGTGGAGTGCGAGATTTATTACGCTATATAAATAGCTCTGGTTGGTTTCAACGGGAGTAATGGGGAGATGGGATCCTGTGGTATCACAACGGGCCATTGCTGGCCTAAGTGTGCGATAGCAGCCACTTCAACCTAACCGAACCTTTGTTTTATTTTGTCCCAAAACGGATAAATCCCCAAAAAATCTCAAGGTCGAACATTTTCATAATTACTAAACTTTATTGTACTAACAAAAAAGAAAGTAACAGTTGTCGTTGAAATAAACATCACGGATCATTTCAAGGTCACAAAAATAATTTATTGCTGTGGGTACTCGTTTTTTATAAGGGAGAAATTATTGGATCCATCCTGTATAATGGTGTCCAATCAATGTATTTAACTGGAATTTTGATTTGTAATTAGTTTTAACGAAATCATGTTTTGTTTAAATTTTATGAATATTTAATTATTTCATCAAATTTAAATCCGGATTATTGAGATTTACAATTTTCAAATCCGAAATTCTGGTTTTTCTTTTTAATTGAAAAATGTGTCTCCCTTGAGACGTGAACGGGCTTTTGTAAAAAAAAATTCCTTCACTCACAAATACCACCAAAATAATTTTTACAATTTTTAGTACGTAGTACAATAAAAATTTTTCTAGCATAAACGATATGAATAAGAAAAAAGACAAAATAGGCCAAGAGGATGAATAAAATCGGAATTCCCAACATATATGTTGGTATTTCCAAGTACTCAAAATATTGTATGTATTCGGATACTTCAGAGAAATTTCATTAAACCTACAAAAATTTCAATTTAATAATATTTTATCATCAATCATAGTTTAAAACTAATTCCAAGGAATTTAAACTATGTATGTATAAAGAAATAAACAACTTGGGGTTTGCAAAATTGGGCCTAAAGAAATTATACGGATTTTTAACCGGAAAATTCGTTCCTTAAAAGAAGGAATTAAGTTTAATTTTTTATGACATGAAACCTTTTATATTTACGCTTCAACATAAGGAAATTAGACGTATTTTGAAATTAGGCCGAACATCCTTAGGTACAAATAGTAGGTATATTAGGCTTAAATTCCGTTTTATGTTGGACGGCATTTTTATTTCTTTATGAGCTAAGCTAAAAAAAAAATAAAATGCAAACAAATTTACAAATTTGGTTTCTAGCAACTTATTTACCATGCCACGATCGCGAGATCGGTTGGGTAAACGTTCTTAAACGTTCGCACAATACATATATGTATGTACAGTTGGCGATAAAGTCCTCTACTAAGCCTTATATATAGCTGATTTACATTCAATCTTTTCGTTCTTTTCCAAAAGACAAAAGATGTACGATAAAAAATGCGTTTTAGTATGATTTCCTTGTATTAAAATCAGATACTCAAAAAGTATTATTCAATACTATTTACTGCAACACTCAACTTTTTTTTGGTGAAAAAGAACGGAAAAACCTGAAAAAGGTGAACTGGTTTATCTTTTTTCGTAAAAGTTGCTCAAAACATATAAAATCTAAGTAACATTTTGAAAGGAAAAAAATGAAATTTTGCGTATGCCCGTCCCATTTTTATATATAATGGGTAAAATGTATTTGTACTTTTCTTCGTGTTTCTATTCTTTTGCAAAAAAACGAAAAGATTGAATGTAAAGTAAAAGGGCCTTAAGAGGTTTTCTTTTTTTTAACACAAATAAGGAAAGTCAGTCTAAACATTTCCTTGCAAACCATTTAGGCCAAATCTCCTTAGGGCGAATGCTCGGACTCCAGAAAGTTGTACGGAATACTTTGGAATTTCATTACTATCCTCCACCGTCAATAACGCCTAGACGTGTTATACGAATAGTACGCTTTCTGCGCGTTTTATTCAAATACAGTGCCCTAGGCGTTACAATTGTTAAACATTTCTATACTTCACATAATTTATAATTATGGAAAATATTTACGCATCGTTTTTTTGAAAATAGTGAAGGCCGCAATTTTTTTTTCAATTTGAAACTATAAAATCGGTTTATACAACAAATTACTGCATAACAAATAGCAACCTTTTAAACCATTTCGGTAATCATATGATATGTTGTTGAAATTTAACTCCTTCTGTCTGGTAGAGAGTTTACGGAGGATAACAACCAAGGTGTTAATTCAAAATAATATTTGAGTAAATTAATTCCTGAACAAAGAACGATCGATGAGGCTGGTAAATCTCTCATCTGAACAATCTGATAATTGCCAGTAAAATGTGTGTGCCCCAATATTTTCACTTCACTTTATATCCTTAACAACACCATTTTCATGCCCCCTCCTTCTACGTTAAGAACTAAGCATTTTTTATAGGATTTCGAAGCTCTACTCTACTCTCGACATTTTCAACCAAAATACAATCCGCTATAAACGTCGAATTTTCAATGTGAAATCTAAAAAGCTATTTAACTATTCCTGGGGTCTAATTATGAAATGGATCGCATTTTGTATTTTTTGCGAAAAGGAAACGTTTTATTGGTAAATAAAAAAATGATATTTTTAACAAAATAGATTTAATATTTATTAATTAAAATTTTATTTTTATTAAAATTAATTAATTTTAGTTATTGACATAATCACTTCGCACATGCGATATCTGACTGCTACATTGAATAGTCGCATTTGTCAATTTTAATTTTGCAAAAATCCGCTACCATATTTTATAATAAGGCGAATGATTCGACCAAGAACGCATTTGTGCAAAAATATCATTTTATAATAACGAAATCCGATATCGCATGCAAATGTGCAATCGCATTATTTCCATAATAAGGCTCCTCAATACGATACAAATTCGAATTTGTTTTATAAACGGACAACTCTTATTCAATTCAAATAAGAATCCAATACTTCGAAGACTCGAATACGTTTGAATCAAATTCGCAAATAGCCCCGCAGGAATAAAACTCAGACTTTTCAGCACCCCATCTAAGGATTTTGATAAAAATGACGAATGGAATCTTTTGTGATATACGAATGGAAATTTGATGGCAGCCCATTTTCTAATTTATGTATATGATAACACAACTCCACTTCCATTAGAGCTAATCCCATTATATTTTGGTCATCTCTTTACACTGTTTCCAGGACAGAGTAACTCCTTTCTATGGAAACCACAAGATCCTTTAGGCTTTAGATAAGATGGCTTTTATGACCAAATTTGCTATTATGACCAAATTTTCTTATTTTAAAACTGATGTATCCCTTAACATTTCGGTAGTTAGGTTTCCATCTTTTAAGAATTACCTATAGGTACTAGTTATTCGAAAAACTGCGGTCTTCATCAAATCTAAAATAGTTTTCGAAAATATCTTGTAGTTTCAACACTTAATGTAATGTAATGTTGATATCTGACCAAAATAAACGCTATGGTTAACAATAGGTAAAATTAACCTAGTTTAACTGCATTGACACAATTTAACGCAAAACCGTTTGCGTAACTTGGCCCAGAGCTTTTTAATCTTGAGCCAGAGACTAGAGATTCAGTCTCACGCCGAAAATGAGTTAATTGGCAACCATACGAATTATTAACGTATTAATTACGTTCAATAAAATAACCAAATAAAAAATATTTCAACTTTAAGGGGTTATACGCAGTTGCGGAAAGGGGACTTTATTTGACAAATACAAGAAGTATCAATAAATGCAGCAGTAACTTTAAACTTTATTTTGGCATTTTTAATTTTTTAAAATAATAATTTTCACTGATCCTGTAGACGGTCAACTGGAAGTCCTCCAAAAAAAGGTGTCTGGCGGTGAGCAAGATATCTCTGGTTTGGATTATTTGAAATAAAAAACCAAAAGATTCTATTAGTGGATAGATAAATTTAGGTATTAATCGAAGGAATAGATGAAATTTTGATTTTTGACAAAATGGCAACTCCGAACAAAAAAATTCCGATTTTCGACTAAAATTTTTTCGTTAAATTGTTTAAAAAAATAAAAATAATTATTGGAAAGTTTATTCCTACGATCAATACCTGAAAAATATATTTGAAAAGGATGTGTTAAAATTTCAGACCGATCGGTTGAGCCGTTTTTGAGAAATCGTGCTCACCGACTTTGAAAACACCGTTTTGAGAAAAACGCATTCAAAGTTTCGAAAGACTTTTATACATCGTTAATTTTTTTTTTCAACTTACATATGCGTGTATCTTAAAGAATATTTGCCGGATCGATTTGAAATTTTCAGAGAATATACTCAAATATGTTCGAAAATGCAATAAAAAAAAAATCGATGTTTTGAAATTTCTAACTGCGTATAACCCCTTAAACACCACACAAAACCACAAAAGCTGGCGACCGCTACTGACCTAACGACGGACAAACCATTCCATTCGTCATTTTTACCAAAATCTTTAGATAGGAAGCTACAAAAAGTCGGAGGTCAGATGATTTAAATAAGAACCGAGCGGATTTCCTTGAATTATGATTCAATCAATGCGTATCGTATTCAGGAATGGCCTTTTGTGGACTGTGTATTGTATTTGTTTCGTGGCATTCACGGCATTTTCTCGTTTTTCTAATATTAACAATTCCAACTTAATTCTGACTATACCCAACCTTGTAAACCATCAAGTAGGAATTCATTAAAATATTAAAGCACACACTTTAAAAACTGAAATAAAACAAAGCATTTACTTGTTTTTATTTAATCCATCAAGATTATGATGCATATACAAAACAACTTTGCAATAGGTGTATTGGTTTGTGTTAAATTGTTTTAATTTTTAATTTGAAAATTTCAGTTACAACGTCTAAACGTTTTATTCGAATGGGCGCTTTAAACGAATTTTTGTAGAGATTCTTAAAATATGAAAATTGTTGCTCCTTTCGAAAAAAAAGCATAGGCGTTATTTACAAGTTTAGAAATAAACTTCAGTCACAAAAATTCTTAGTTTAAAAAATTACTTCGTTTTAGGTCTAATTTCCAGAATTTTTTTAGGTTAAAAATTATAAAAAGGAAATTCGGCATAAAGAATAAGCCGTATTTCTGGAATTCACCTTTGATATACTTACAAAAATTATTTCTGATAAAACCGAAACCGTGAAATCAGAAATCGCAAGTAGGGGTTGTCAAACATTCAAAAATGCCGCAATAACTATGTAATTCGTACGAAATATACGAGATTTTAACGAACAGAAAAACGACTGAAGTCATTTCAAATGACTTTTCTTGTCACGATATATTTTGAACTGAGCAGGAAAGATCTCCCAAGCCCGTATTACAACATTTGCGTCATAAACTCTTAGTAATTCGAGATTTATGTGAATTCGGTATTTTTTCTGTCAAGAGTAGAGAAACAAGGCCAACAGAAAACAATAAACGGAATCAATTCTAGAGTACAGAATGCTAAGAGCTTTCTTAAGAAAATCCCACAGCGCTCTCCGAACCATAAACTGGCCAACGAAGGAGAAAATTTATTCGTGACCGTGTGAAGTAGAAGGAAAACATTTTACAATAGAAATACTGGAATTGGTACATTTAGACGAATATCGATTTAGAAAGCCGTCGTTTTCACATCACGCAACAAAAATAATAGAAAATAAAATAAAATAATTTAAAAATGAAATCTGAATTTTCCATTGGCTATTACATGGGAAGAAGTTGCTGTAAAAAGTTTAAGTCGATGTTTTGTTTTCGACCATCTCGGAATCGGTCAAACGACCTCAAGTCATAAAAAACACAATTCATAAAATCTCGAAACTATTTAATATGTTGCCGTCTTCAATTGAGAATTTTTACTTTCCAGGAAACGTTGCGGTCTCGTAACGTAATGATTCAGTTTTGCCACAACAAAAAGTCTGACTTTCAAAGGGTTAATTTGATCCGACTTAAAAGGGTTAATTTGACCCATTTAGTGCGGTATTTCGTCCCAAATTGTAAAAAAATCAATAAATGCCGTTCCACATTACAGAACTTTTAATATTTTTATTACCTTTCAGTGAATTTTCAATAAAAGCTTATTTATAAAAAAAATGTTTTATTTGTTTTCTATATCAATTCCAATTTTAATTTTATCAAGCGTGCATGTATTTTTGTTGTGGAAAGAAAACTTTCCATAAACTATGGAAATGGGGGAGAAACTGGTATTATTGAAACAAATTTTTTTTTTGGTTTGGAATGTTTCCAATTTCCCATGTAATTATTACAAAAGTTGTTTTCTATTAAATGTGTTTTAAAGTTAAATAACTCTTAGAGTTGAAATTTTCTTAAAATATTTCAATCCACTTCACATGGCTAACCGACTATTCCGATCACTTTGAAACATTACAAAACCACTTATCTAATGTAATATGCATTTATTCAAATATCTGTAAATATCACAAAATGCAAAATTTTCTAAACCAACCTCGCTTTCATTGGTGTAATACACAACTTTAGGGTGTTTGTTTCTCACTGAGCAATATATGTATCACAATGAAATACAGAAAATATTTTGTTGAGTCAGCTTGAATTACTTTAAACAGAATTGCTAATATTTGCCAACCAGTGGAATGAGTCCCTGAAGAAAAGGTTTGACCATTTATTTGTCAATATTGAACATATAATTATTCAAGTAATCAGTAAAATGCTTGTAGGCCTAAAACAAAAAAAAAAATGCATAACAATGGTAAAATCATGTATATATACCCTAGCCACGTATAAATAATCCATCAAATATTCGACAACAAAAAAAACAAAACAAATAGTTTAAAGCACAACTAAAAATTAAATCCTCATGTATGTATAAAAAAATAGTCTCGACAATTTCAAAGTCATTAACACGCTAGACGTCGTCATTATTTGCAAACGAAACGAAACAAAACTAAAAATTTTGTAATTAGTAATTTGTAAATAATTTTTGCACACACTTAGAAATATTTCCTCTTTTTCTATGCACAAATAAACATAAATAAAATTATAGAGGTTACTTGTATCAAACTAACCATTTTAACATAAAAAAAAAATTGTACAGACTGACTGTAATATATCAAAGACAAAATGCAATCACTATTTTGCATTACGTATATAAATAAAAATCTTACAAATTTTCATTGAGAAGTAAGACAAAAAAAATTGTCTAGCCGCATAATGTGCGAGCAAGGCGCGCGCGTTCACATAAAAAATTGACTTTTGATTTAATTAAATTATAAATAATTTCTTTGGTATCTTACACATTTCTCTATATAGATATCTAGAAACCTTTAAAAATTAAAAACTCACCTGTAAATCTGCATTGTGATGTTAAAAGTAGAAATAATGTTGCATATGCTATACATATTGACTGTTGTCGAAATAAATGCCGCCGTCGTCCTGTAAATTAACCAAAAATTAATAATTGCATCGATAAATAATTCTACTTTGATCATATTTTTTTTATATGATTCATGTAAATATTAATGCATTTTCAACAATCAACCAATTTTGTATAATATGTTTTGTATAAATATTGATGAATAATTTTCATTATTTCCATCCGAAGACGGAAATACACAACACAAGTTGGAAGTAACATAACAATAAATTTAATAAAATAAAATTTGTTGAGATGTTTACATTGTCTTATAAATTAAAAATCAAAAACAAATAGGAAAATCCAATACATAATAAACAAACAAAAAAATCCAAGTGATTAACCAAATCCGGCATAAATTACACCGCGCCGTAGATGATTCAATTAGTAATTTCACTATAGTAAATACTTCGTTTAATTTTGACATATATTGCATATTTTTATAATGAATAACCTACTGATAACGAAAAAATTCCAATCTATTTGGATCATTGCGATAAGCACGCACTTGACAAAAAAACAAAACAAAACAAAAAAAATTACAAAATTGTTTAAACCGGTGTCCACAGCTCTATCTTCTTCTTATCACGTGTAAGGTATAACACAAACTAAATCAATTACACCATCGCGTATTGTAATTATCGCTTAATTGCAGAGCGTAAACCGCGACATTATATAATTTACCCGTGAAGTGATTTTAATAAATATTTATAAATTTATTGACAATATAATGTATGCATGATAAGACACTATAGAGTATATATGACACATTCAATATTACAATATTTGTAATGTACAAAACTAAGTGTTTTTGCAAAAAAGAATTACCGTTATATATGCCGAGGTGTGCCCATCTTACATTTAAAAAAAAACTAGATTATTCCCGCAAACATACAAATACATATACACGGCGGGAAAAATAATAAATTTCAATTAGGTCTTATTGAAAATCACATAAATTATAACCTAACTTTAAAACTTTTGCGTGATAAAGCGAATCAATTTTATAGTTACATAGATTGATTATAGAAGCAATAAAATTAAAAGACTAGCTACTATAAAAATAAAAAAAAATAAAAAATGTCGAAAACAACAACCGCATGAATTTGGGGCTCTATTGATTAATCATAAACAAAAATAAAAAAAAAATGTTTTTGGGTTGTGTATGAATATGGAATTATTCCGGAAATAAAATAAATGGGGCAATAAAATCTCGTGATTTTGTTTTTTTTTTTTGTGGCAAAGTATAATCGATCGGGAGCGAGGAATTTTCACGTCGCCACTATGATGGAACAATCGAGAATTTTATTTTTGTGTTACATTAATATTAGAATAGTACTATTAATCTAAATCACAGACTAAACGA
This sequence comes from Tipula helvola, assembly GCA_963556165.1. Taxonomy (NCBI): domain Eukaryota; kingdom Metazoa; phylum Arthropoda; class Insecta; order Diptera; family Tipulidae; genus Tipula; species Tipula helvola. Next base: position 366,701,085 of record OY744481.1, read on the forward strand.
TTCTGTAGAAACTTTCCTTGTAGATTTATTTAAATTTGACCTAATTATATACAAAAGGATATAGGATATTCGGCGTTCTTGTTTATGAAATACGATAAAATGTTAGGTCGAATTTCCAATTTTAAATTTGTGCCTGGTAGCTGTGAGAATTAAACTGTTTCTACTCTCTTCCATTCAGAACTATACTGATATATAAAGCGGGAAATTTATGTCGGTTGTACTTAAATTTTATGGCACACCAAGTATTCCATTATAAACTTTCTATCTAGTTAACGTTAGTTTATCAAATAAACACAATTCGCCCCACTGGTGTAATGAGTAGAGCTTTGCTTTGCAACTTGGCGGTCGTGGGTAATGATTTCCGGTGATGGCAACCAGCTATTGACTATCTTTTCCTATTCGACAAGCAATACATTTAAAAACTAAAAAAGAAAAAGAGTTTATTTTAAAATTATAGTGTGTCATTTTTTTTCATTCGAGAAACTAAGGTTTCGAAACTATGATTACGAAACCGTGGTGTGTCAGTAGTATTTTACGGAACGACAATTCTTTAGAAGTAGGAATAGAGGTAAAACGTAGCTCGATAGCTGCATTCCTATCGCTTTATCTTTCATTCGCAGATTTTCAGGCTCAATTTATTTATTTTTTCAACCTAAAAGTTTCGGTTTAAATAACAAGACGGCTTAATTTTTCCTGTTTTTAATTTAAGTCGAAATTCTACAAAAAATTCCAATACAAGAAAAAAGGGAATATGAGCATAATGTTATTTTCGGTCGAATAAATGGAACCCGACAGTGACTTATCGCTCCAGATTCTCGCTCCTACAGAGTTGAAAATTCTTGTAACCAGAGCGACCCGACAAAAATATTCAACTGATATGCATCTCAGTATAGAATTTCGAGTTCCTAAATTTTCTTATCTGTATTCCTTCTGCATTCTCGCCTCTAAAATAATGAAAATCCATAAATGCTGATAAATTTTTTGTTAACAGGCTGTCGCTTTGCTTACCCAACAAAAATTATCTGCTGCTATGTTTCCGCTCCTATAGTTCTCAATTCCTGAAACTGAGGATTACATTTTTAATCGGGGAGACAAAACGCAAATTTTCCGCTTCTACAGAATTGAAAATTCCTATGTGTTGCGGGTTATTTTTCCCTCATGTATACTTAGTTATGAAATGCTTTAAATCAAGCTTAATTTTTTTTCAAACGGAGCGCAGCTTAAAAATTTAAATATTGAAATATTTAAAATAGTTACTGATGATTTTATTGCTAAAGGCAGATTTAAAAACATTAACATCTGATCAATTTTTGATAGGCCGCCTAAGAATAATGCAACAGTAATGGAAATCGACTGATCGATCTTTCTGCCAATCATCAACTCTTTATCGCAGTCATTATATTCTCACACCAAGGCTTGAAATATAAATAAAAATGGAGGTCACAAGGTTGAGTCAATCGCGATCAATTTGATTACCCGAGACTGTGGAATAAATAAAACTTTATCCAAAGATCGAACAGCGATAAACTACCTTGAAACTGGCACTTCAAGGTCGCACCCACTTAGTATAGGAAAAATATAATACTAAGACGGAATTCATTCTGGCAGAATAAAGCGGGGAAAGTATGGCACTGGTGAAATTTGTTTAATGTAATAGCAGATGAAGCTGAACAAGCTCGAAACAAAAGATGAGGGCTTTATAGGAGGAGATCTAAAGAATATATAAATGTATGCGTCCTTATAACGGGCAAGGCTAACGGAAAAAGTGGAGCGAGTTACATAACAGAATTTTAAGAACAAGTAAAGTTCTGGGGCCAGATAATATGAATGAATTTTTTTCAAATGTTGAGGCATGGCGATGGCGCGAAAAATTGGGTTAAAATTGGAAGATTTTAATTGAAATGTTTTCCCAATCTGTAACAATTTATTACTTTAGTAGTATAAGAAACGAATTACTTAATTTGTCTAATTAGAGAAATATAACTATTCAATAATTAAATACAACAATTTCTGCTAAATCTAAAACTTATTAACTTCCGCAAACTTCCTCAAATTTCTAAACTAGGCTAAAATTGAAATATCACATTTTTAGCGTGGTTTGCTCGCACGTTGCACTTTTGTATGCCTAGATTTGATGGATTAAAATAAATTGCTTATTCCAACAGAACGGAGTTACAGAACACCCAGATTCTGTTTATGGAAATTGAGCGAGAAACTCAAAAAGTGACCGTTAAAATCAAAACTGATTAATCGATTTTAGCGCCTCCGGTTTTCTTGACATTTAGAGAAATCTGAATAAATTCCAAATTAGCCCAATATATTTTGAAGTTGATTCACCGATATATTAAATCATTATTGGCCAGGGGCAATCTCAATTTTAGTCTTGCAAATATGTATGTACTAAAAAAATCTTTATAACAGACAACTGAACGCCGTTCAAATCTCTATAACATCTCGTAACTTAGCACATGTCCAATTAGTAAGCCAATGCTCTTATTTCTCTTTCCTCAAATAATAACGAAGCCATGTAATTTACCAATATACATATACTTAACTGTATTCTCCAGAAAATCAAGAAAAATCCCACAATACAAAATCGTAAATATCGCTGGTTTTTACTAATTATGTGCATTAATGCCTCAATTAATATCTATAGATGCTAGAATAATGTCGAAAAATATTATCGAATAATCTTAAATAATGTCGATAATTTCAACGTTAATCAAACCCGGACCGTGAAATTAAGAGCAATTCAAAAATCTTAAATAATGAGACTGATCCCAATTTCGATAATCTCTTTATGATCTTGTAACCATGCAAAGGTTAATTCAACTTCGAACTAAACTCTAATAATCCCGAAAAACCTATAAAATCTCGAAGCAACCGACCCGATATTATTCGAATTTTAGCGTTGAATTGCTTGATGTTTGTGCTTCGAGATTTTAAAGACAACAAATTTTTCGAAATGTTTTAGAATTTCGTTATTATACAAATTTAGATATTCTATAATCTATAGGGCAATTAACTTTAAACAAATCACAAATAATTTCTTGTAGGAAGAATTTCATAAAAACAAACACTATGCACTGGAGCCATGATGATTTGGGAGGTGTGAGCTATCCCTTATTAACCGAAGTTCTTCGAAATGTCTTATTCCAAGCCTGAAGGGTTTATATCAGAGACGGCTGGTTCATGCATAATATGCGTAAAGAAAGTTAGATTTTTCAATGCTATTATATAAAATAAACGCGCAAAACAAATTTATTTTGGTTTAATTTCACCATCAACTTTTTTCGCGAACCACAGTAAATCGGCAATCAGCTTTGTGGTATTTTTCTTACCAATAATTAATTATTTGGATATTTTCATTTACGTGTTATATCCTATTATACTCACCAACTTTTAGGCAACGTACCTACATTTTTCGTTTTATTTCCATACATCATAAAAAGTAACACTTATATTCGATGTTACAGAGACAATCTGAAGTAGATCGTGGAAGTGAGGATATAAGAGGAAATAATTATTTATGAGATGATTAATATTTATGACAATTTGATCAAACCCTTGTTGAATCAGTATTATTTAGAGCAGCGTTCTTCAAACTAGAGTTCCGCGAGATGTACATTATATGGAATAATATAAACAATTATTTATGTTTTTTGTTTACTAAATATATTAGTAAACATAAAAACATAAATAATTGTTTATTATTCCATATAATGTACATCTCGCGGAACCCTATAGTTTGAAGAACGCGGATTTAGAGTATAAAAGCTCTAGTTTGGGCATGTAGCAATTATTTTTTAAATTTTGTTTCAACAACAACTTTTCTTTTCTGGTACATTTTAGGAGGATGAAGAATTGAATTAAGAAATTAAAGCTAGATGTCTATAGTTTTAAAAGTCTTGTACAATATATAAGGGAGATTAATAAATTCTACATTAGCTAAATGTTTTGATGATTCATCTTCAATTTAGAATAAATAGTTAAATTGGTCAGAGGAGAGTAAGGTATCGCAGACCTTTTATCTAAGAACATATCTGTGTTTTTTAGAGAAAAAGTCTACAAATTTAAATTGATATAACATTTATACATATTGTGATGTGATCGTTACAAATCATCTTGTAATTCAATGTGATGTAAAATTCCGATAATCTATCAAATTTGAAATTATCTCGAACATCTTCAACATTGTGAATAAACAGGTACATTATGCAGGTAACGTCAACTAGTAAATTATCTCGAAAATACCCAATAATCTTCAACGTTAATCTCGGAAGTGTCGAATAATCCAAGCAACCACCCAATGACGTTCATATTCCCAATATCTGGATTAATCCGAAATTATTTCAAGAATCTTTGGAATTTTGAAATATTATCGAAAAATGTCGTCTATGTAACTCACCAAACGACAAATTTAAGTAACTCAACGCTAAGCGAATCTCGGAAATCTGAAAACAAAAGTTTCGAACAATTACTAATTCCGGAATAATACGCAATTCAATTCCTTGCAAATTTCGAGAAACTCAAATAATCTCGACAAGCTCGAATAGTCTTATAATTCTAGAAAATTATATCTATGCTCACAAAAAATTTCAAATATTTCCGAAATTTTGAAGAATCTCAAATAAAATCTGAAAAATTCCTAAATAATTAAACGCTTTTCAAATCTGAATATTTGTAAAAATCCAAAAATCTCAAATTCCAATATTCTCATCTCTGTCGATGTCGACCGAGGAGCAATTAGACAAAGAAGTTCATAAATTTGTAAACGACATACAGCAATCAGCTTGGGAAAATACCCCTGAAGTAAAAAGAAAATCAAGGGAAACAACTACCCTTTGGAAATTAGGGAACTCCTAGCAGAAAAAAGAAGAGCGAGGAGTATGGCAACAAACAACGCCCCCAAGATAAAACTAATTTGAACAATCTCACTCAACAATTAAGAAGAGAGATCAAAGAATTGAAAAATGAATCAATTAGCAACTATTTAAGAAAATGAACTAATGATAGCAGTACTGATTGTTCTCTTTGGAAAGCAACCAAAAGAATTACAAGACCAATAATGCAGAATCCTCCAATAAGAGTAGCAGGTGATAAATGGGCTAGGAATAATGAAGACAAAGCTCGAGAATTTGCTGAACACCTTGAAAAAATATTCCAGCCACATCAAGATGAAGCATTAGAAGCCGAGATAATATCAGAACAAGCTGTACAAGAAAGTAAAGAAATCCTACCGACAACACCAAAAAAAGTCGCGTGTGAGATAAAAGCTAATATGAATATGAAAAAAGCTCCTGGCTTCGATCTTATTACTGCAGAAATCTTAAAAGAACTGCCAAGGGGAGCTCTGGTGAAGCTCACAAATCTTATAAATGCAGCATTTAGAATCAAATATGTACCAAGCTTGTGGAAAATTGCAGAAGTAATCATGATCCCAAAACCTGGGAAACCACCACATATAACCTCATCTTATAGGCCATTTTCGACTGGCAATTGCCAGTCATGTCCAAACTCTTTGAGAAGCTTCTGGTAAAAAGGTTAAATCCAATAATCGAGAGTAAAAACTTAATCCCAAATCATCAGTTCGGTTTTCGTAACCAACACTCAACAATTGATCAAGTTCACCGAATAACCAGTATAATTGAGAAAGCACTAGAGGAGAAAAAAATCTGTTCAACAATATTTCTAGACGTTGCCCAAGTATTTGATAGAGTGTGGCATGAAGGACTTAACCATAAATTAAGAAATCTTCTACCAATCCAATTTGCTAATATACTGGAATCTTACTTAAAAGATAGATTCTTCAGGATTAAGTTAGATGATACTTTCTCTGAATTGAAAGAAATCAATGCAGGAGTTCCACAGGGCAGTGTATTAGGGCCGGTTTTATACCTACTGTACACTTATGATCTTCCTGCATTAGAAAACAATACGGTGGCGACTTTTGCAGATGACACGGCGATCACAACACAGTGAGTCAACACAAAAGTTACAATCAGCAATAACTAAAATGTATAAGTGGACAAAAAGATGGCGAATAAAACTAAATGAAACTAAATCAGTTCACATCAATTTTACAAACAAGCGATTCGAACATATCCCGATTACCATAAATCAAGAAATAGTACTGTATGCGAACACAGCTAAGTATCTCGGCATGACCCTGGACGCTAATCTGCGATGGAAAGCACATGAAAAGAAGAAAAGTGAAGAACTAAGAATTAAATACAGAAAGATATATTGGCTGATGGGAAGGAACTCTTCTTTATCAACATAAAACAAGCTTCTACTTTATAAGCAAATATTGAAACCGGTTTGGACGTATGGTATTCAACTTTGGGGTTGTACCAAACAGAGCAACGTAAATATAATCCAAAGATTTCAGAATATGGTATTAAGGAACATCGTTGATGCACCTTGGTATGTCAGGAACAATGATCTCCATAGGGACCTTAAAGTGAACCTCATCGTAAATGAAATTCAGGAGAAAGCGCGGAGACATAAAGAGAGGCTCCGGCATCATGTGAACATTGAGGCAACTCAGCTTCTAAGCAACACGAATTTAATACGCAGACTTAAAAGAACCAAACCTTTTGATTTCGAGAATCTCACCTAACCAAATGAAATGTTTAATTCAACCCGATCAAAATACGAAAAATATCGAAAATCTTGAATAATCTCGAAAAATCTATAAAATTCCAAATACACTCATTTATACTCGTAAACAACAGTTTTGGTAGTATTTTTAAGCAAGAGTTGAAATAAATAGGCCAAGTTATCCCTCTTTCGTATTTTTAGAGGAACATAAATATGGGGTTTGGAGTGAGATTCCCGAAGGTGATAGGTGATTATCACCCAAAAATTACTTCTAAGGGCTCTTAAATAAAATCGGTTTCTAAGTGGCAAAGAGTATTTTAAATTTTGTTTATGTAATTATTATATTTAGACCCACCGAAAGACTAAACATTAATAAATCTACCTAACAAATTATTATTTTATTTAAAATATCGTTAATACTGTCTGTCACTAAGTTGTTTTAAATCACGCTGACATGTCGAAATGAGCAAAATTAAACTTATCTTTATTTTTGTTTTAACCCTGTTAAAATTGAAATGCCTCAAATCACGATATTAACTAAAAAGACAAATAAATATATTGTGAGGAAAACCAACCAGTCCAACTAAACCAGAAAATTTTCGAAAACTGTGGATTGATCCGTCGCTTTAATCGTTAGAAAAAACGGACCTTAACGTCAAACAAATTTAGAAATGAAAAATCACATAAAACATCGAAATACCTGAAGAACCTATAAATTAACATATTAAGACGCGGCTCGTCAAACTTCTGGACGTCGAAATTCTAAACTTTCCCTTTTTTATAAGGTTAAATTTTATATGAAAAAACGTACGTTGAAATCACCAAATCCGAATATTAAAACGTCAGAGCCAATATTCTTGAATCCAATCGTGAATTTGAAAACAACAGAGCATTTTTATTGATTGTTCAAGAATATGGACCCGACGAGGTCCATTACGACTTCTTTTCACAAAATTTAATTAATAATTCAGTATAAATTTTATTACTCGGTAAATTTCAGATAATATCGGCTCAATTAACTGAAAAGTTTAGATTAATAGCCTAATCTTAGTCTTTATTTATCTATAATTGTATAGCCTTCAGCGGTTTTGGCGAGGTGTAAACAATATATTTGATAATTTTTGAATAATTTGTTTCATAGGTTTTGTAGTAGAGCGAAAACCTGTTGTTTTTGAAGAAAATGATAATTCTCTACTGATAATTGCGATGTAAAAATAATATAAAACAAGAATTTGTTTGTCCAAAATGGGTACAAATAAACTAAAATTACTTAAAAAAAAATTAATTCGATTTATTGCACGCGTGAAAATTTAGGTCAGCAGCCGCCACTGGTTTGTATGGAGATGATTAGTCCAATAGGATGGTACACCAGGACCAGCTTCAAACATGGTTCAATATTGGTGTTGTGCAGTTATATTACGAAATCAGCAATGCTGTTTTTTGGAATGCCTTTTTCATGGCTCAGTCATTAACATAGATGGATCAAGTGTCTAAAAATTATAAACCACCCAAATTAGAACGTAGCTGAGAATTTGCTTGTGAATTTAAATTATTCCATGAAATTATTTTTTTCAACATAATTCAGGATAAATTTTGAAGTATTTGGTAAAAATAGTTTAATGTGTTAATATTTTGAAGAAATTTTCTAACTATCAATTGAAATGAGTTAAATTATCATGAAAAATGTATTTAAAAGAAACTGAATTTGCGAAGATTTCAGAGTTGACCCTTGACCAATATAAATTATTTATGAAAAAAAAATCTGTAAGTTGCTTAAAAAAATTGATTTAAAAATTTTGCAATTTCAAAATCGCAACCTTCGACTGAACGAAAAATCCGTTAGCACTATTTAGCTTGTGAATTTTTTAATTAAATTAAGCTGGTTCACTTAAAATATTCATAATAATCAAAATACATAACTCGCAGTGCAGTAATTTTTATTTGAAACACAAAACTTTTATTAAAATGTCTTGTTCCAAATATCGATGTAATATGAGAATTGAATTCCTTATAGTGCAAACCTAAATTATGCTAAATCCCAAACAAGCGCGATACAGCCAAAAATACCAAGCTGTTCAAAAAAATTTGTTTTACAAATAACTCGAACATAAAATTTGTACCTCCCCACATGAGCCGTACATACACAATAGTGCACCAAAATCCAATATTATGTAAATTTCCCCAAAAAACAAAATTACATAAATTTAAAAAAAAAAGTCCATTGTAACTGCATGTAAATTTAGAATTTATATATTTATTCTTAAGAAACATACATATTTTGGAAATAGAATTAAAAAAAAAATAATCTCTCGCTGTGCCAGTGGATATAAAACAACATGACAACAACAACATCAACGAAAATAAAACGAAAAGTTGAATTTTTTGTTATAAACTTACATACGTACAATATAATATAGAGTAGTTGTGATTTAATGCATTTAACGTTTTAAATAAACAAAATCATTCACGTCAAAATGTACTAACTATTAATAAATCTAAGTATTGAATTTTACAAGTTAATGTGACATTTTTTTTATATGCGCGGTTTATAGAAAAAAAAAACAATTTAATTTTTTATGTTATTATAGTACACAGAAGGTTAATGGACGGCAATATTCTTTGGATGGGAAATTGTTAAACTATTAAGACAATTGTTACAAATTTTTATTCATTTTTATTTTTTATGATTTTTGAGATATCATTAGAATGAGTTTTTGATTATTATAGTTATTATATTGTGTTGGATTTTATTTGTTTTTTTTGTTGTAGTTGTGTTACCCAGTTAAATGCAAAAATAGTGTTTTTACAATAATTAACCAAAAACAAAACAAAAATGTATAAAATTTAATGTTTTTAATTAGACCGAAAAAGAAAAATTGTTTCATATTTTTATTTCCTGCTTTTTGCTGGCGTTCTTAATTATTATCATTATACACTATTATTATTATTTAGTATTTATAAAAATAATAAAATTGTGTAAGTAACACAAACACTTTGGACTTGGTGTTTCTTAACGCCATTTATTTATATAAATATTTATCATACCAATGTTATCTTATCATTTTATTTAATAGTAATTTAATTTTTGAAATATTCCAAACAATATTTGTTTTTATTTTTAAAATAATACAAATTTAATTTATAAAAGGTGTGTGCGGTTTTTTTTTTTCTTGAAAAGAGAGGGGGCCGTAGTATGTATTAGAAAAATATTATTTTCATTATTCATACGCTGTATACAACATAAAACTACATACATACAAGTCTAATTAACTTGTCGAAAATACGAAATAATAAAAAAAATTGCTCGTGCGAAAATATAACATTTTTTTTTATTATTTTAGATGAACCGCGAATTTTTATTGTAATTACTCTTTAAATATACAAAAATAAAATTAAAAAAATACCGCACAGACAGACAAAATAACTTTTTTTCTTTCTATTATATAACATTCGTGGATATTGTACTTTAGACAGGTGGAATAGTTTAAATAAATACAAATTTTGAACTCAATCAACCGATCAATATATACGGAAAATAAATAAAAATTCGATTTACTTGAAACAAATAATAAAATAATCTTAATTATTCATCAACGAAAATATTAATCAATATTATTTAAAAAAAAAAAATTAATAAATAAAAAGTTGATGGTAAGTAATAAAGCAATCAAAACTTACGATTCTTAATTCAATATTCAATAAAAAATTTTGTAAAAGAAAATTATAAAACTTTTCAATTTCTTTCGCTCAAAATTAAATTATGTCTCGGTATAATGATTTTTTTTTTTAAATATTATAAAGCTCTACTAAAACTTTACGGTTTATTATTAAAGAAGAAAAGTAAATAAATAAATTTATCATAGTATTCAAATATAAGCTGAGTATGAAAACAATTCTAACCCAAATGTTCCAAGCCAAATTTTATTGTGTTTTAAAATTCTAGTCAAACCGTAATAAAATGTATACAAACGCTCTACAAATACTTAAAATAAATGTAAAATCAATTTGATATTTCTTTCAAATTGTGTTCAATTTGCAAAGTAAATATTCAATTCTAATTGGATTATATACGTTATTAAAAATGATTCTAAGAAAATGTGTTTAAGAAATTTGCGCACAGAAAAACCTCCGGCATAAATACGCACAAAAAAAACACACATGGAAAATTGCTCACACAGAAAAGCCCAGAAGAAAAAAGCGCACAAAAATCAAATTTATTAAACTTAACAAAAGCATGTAAGTAATGCAGTTTTAATTCATTTTGTACCTTAGTAGAAGATGGGGATGCCGCCCCGAACACCCCGCACTAGGTAGAATTCACAGAAATTTCAAAATTTATTAAAATCTATGCAAAAATGGATGGATTAAATTCTAGAAATTTCCGTTTTCTGTAAAATAATCTTTACGACCACATATTTGAAAAATTTGTATTTTCTATAAACATTTTTACATAATAAAGTAGAAAACTTTCCAAAGCCGCTTATCATTAGAGCTTTTTGCACAATCGCATAAATACAACATGGAAAAAAAATCCTCATATTTTATTAAAATTTTAAAGATTTCTACAAAATTAAATATTTCAAATTGCTTCATCAAACTTGCAGAGGCAGATCAACGAGATTTAATCCATCCATATCACTCTCCATATTTTATTCAAATTGAAATCAAATTTTAATCAAAATATTTATTATTAAACACACCAAAAAACGGAATTTAAGAGAAAAACTGTAAAATTTGCAGAAAACAAAACTTTTTGGCTATTCCATTCTTTCCAAATTCTAATCAAACCGTAGTTATAATAAATGTATGATCTATCTATCAAGTACTTCAAATTATTGGGATTCCTTAAGGACGTAAGATAATTTCTAAAGACGACGTATAGGAATTCCAATCAATGCGATTGGACTGATCTTGATAATTCGTTGAAAGAATGTTGAGCTTGGTTTACTAATTTTATCACTCCCACCTTGAGTCAATTGAGTGAACTTAATAGGTTTGCTTCCTAACCGCAAACGGTTCTGTTCTGGCTCCTGAATTATGCCGCTACGTTATGTCATGATTGTTGGTATGATGAGATTGTCGTCGTGGTTTTGTTTCAATTACGTATTTTTACAATCAGTTTGCAGTATACATATTGCAGACGATATAACTCCAAGCGCTAAAAAAGACCGCAAAATCTGATTTATGGCAGCATCTGAGCAGTTGGCTCAGTTTTTGAAAAAATACGAAAACCCGTCTTCGGATCTGAGCATTGTGCTCACATTAGACTGTTTGCAATTTTCTCATCACCAGAGTTCTCCCCCGTTTCGGCCAAATCGACTACCTTCGCGTGAGCGTCTTTTTTCTGAAAAAATATGTCGCCAGATTTTAGTTCTAAATCGAACTAAAATACACATTAAATTAACTGTGGCTTTTTTAGACCTTACAAGCCAAATCAATAGGCTCAAATCGTGATCTTAAAAAATGTCTTTATAGTTGGTTTGGTGTTTTACTATAATTTTCCGCCGTTGTTTTCAGAAGAAGATATTTTAAATTATATCATGGGTTCACCTACATTGTGCCATCCCTTCCCTTATATCACAATTGGTTGCGATAATATAAACCTACAGTAATCAAATTTTACGCAATTTTTTAAATAATGTCCACAGGTGAAAGCCTTAGGCGCCAGGTACTAAACGATTTTAGAATTTTAACTAAAATTTAGAATGCACCAAATTTCACTTCAAACAAGTTAATTCTATTTGAATCAAATTCTATCACTCAATTTTGGTTGATATCGTTTTGTAAAATTTAAAACTAATACCTTAGACCAGTGCTTCTCAAACTGTGGGCCGCCACTCCCTAGGGAGCCGTGGAGCTGTTGCCGAGGAGCATTAAAACCTCGCTTTAATATCTCTTGTATGAACAGCACAACTTCCTCGCACACAAATTTCTGAACCTACCTATTATCAATGGCCGCTACAATTTTCTGTGCTGTTAATGGTTTTTGTAAGATATGTGATGTGAATATGAATTTTACAATCAGAAGGATTTAAGTAGGAAAATTCTTATTCTACAATGAACATGAATAGGAATTTCAGATCACAAAACCTGATCTGCGGACAAAAAAACATTTTCATTTCACATTACAGTTTTATGAGCAATCCCATATCATAGCAGCGCATAATTGTGCTACGTATTTTATTTTTGGAAGAAAGTCAATTTTAAATGGCGTTTGAAAGGGTTAAAGTAAAACTATAGGAACTTATAGATCTAAGAAAATTTACATAATTGGATGTTGAAAATTTAGGTATTTAGTATGTAATTCTTAAAAATTACTTGTACAGTAATTTAATTTTATTTGAGATCTCAAATGACAGCTTGAATAAATTGTATATTAGGTTAGTGTTGAGAACTGCAAATACAAAGTTCCAGGATTCTAATGCCGAGCATTTTGTAGGGAATCTAATACCGATTTTCTGTGAAACGGTTTATTACGGAAATGTTAGTAAATTTTTGAAATACATAACGAAAATTTCTGTAACTATCTTCAGACAAAATGCCTATAAAACACAAATTATTAATAAGTTTTATAAATTTGTCGAAACACAAACATAAATTTGTTTTACACAAAAATATTTCATATTCGTTATTGGTGTCATTCTAATTTTCAGACTAAAAATCTTTTGATTGATTTGCAAATCTAGCCAAACCTACCAAATCTAAAGAAAATTTAATTAATTCGAACAGTTTATCATGAAAGTTGGTAATTCAGGGAAAAGTAGGCATCAGGTTTGAGGAATAAAATCCTTTACTATTCAAAGCAACAAACTTGCATGTCAACACTTTTCAACTAACTTCCGTGGAATCGAAAGTATTTTTTCGGCCTTATGGGGCAGCACTAACTATTGACAAGCTTTGTTTAATGTTTAAAACGACAGCGAATGAAGACATTAATAAAATAATGAGGCCAGTCAATTTTCTAAAAATTAATAACCAAAGTAAAGGGAGGAATATTCTTTACTGTTTTTCTAGCAAAGTCAATTTTACGGTAAATTAAGGATATTTCAATTAAAAAATTACCGAAAACCACCCAGTTTAGTAATTGTCGATTCCCTAGTTCTTTGGGACCAAAAAACTGATTTAATTAAATCATAAGTAAAATTTCAAATTTTCGATATAATATTGCTAAGCGGGCTAAAACTTTCAGATTGGTCGATTACATTGAAAATTGGTAGTTGAAAAGATCTTTAAAAACTCTGAATTTTGAACAGAGAAGCTCAATTTTTTTTTGTTAATGTTTTAAGTATTTCCAGAATTTCCATATTTCGGTAAGTCAGAAGAATAATTAAACCCGTAATAAGTTTCGTAATCATTTTTTCTAACGGATAATGAATGATTAATTCATTGACTCTAACATTAACCAGCCGTGATTTTTTCATCACTCGCCGGGAATCGAACCCGGAACCTCCGGAGCTTAAAGCAAGCATGCTAACCACTGTGCCACCGGGGCGGCAAAACCCAAATTTGGTCTTAAATAATTAAGTGAAAAAACATTGACGCTAAAATTAAAAACATAACGAATTTGAATCGGGTTGCAGTCAAATTAGAGAAACGTGCAACAATTAAATTTTAACAGATCCAGAATAGTGAGCTCAAATATGTTTAGCTTTAAGGTTAGATAGTCATTTTTGTTATCTGTTCTGCTCCACTCAAATGTCTAGTTAAAATATTTAGTTCCGGAGTTTTCGTAGTTACATCCAATTTTTAATAGTTCCTTGTGCTGAATCATTTTATGTTTTTCAAAATGTTTAATAATTTTCTGTTCTAGTTAATTCCGATTTAGAAAATCCGGCATAATAAAACCTCACTCAACAAAATCCCGACTGAACGATATCTCGATCCAATTAATACTCTAAGTAAAATCTTGATTCAATAAAATCCTAATCTCGACTTTTAAAAATAATATCCCACGCAAGAAACATTCTGGAAAAGAGCCGAGACCTATCCTGGAAAAAAATTGAGCGAATTAGAAAAGGGAGACTTTACTGCTCTCTCTCTCTCTCTCTCTCTCTCTCTCTCTCTCTCTCTCTCTCTCTCTCTCTCTCTCTCTCTCTCTCTCTCTCTCTCTCTCTCTCTCTCTCTCTCTCTCTCTCTCTCTCTCTCTCTCTCTCTCTCTCTCTCTCTCTATGCTCTGCTCGGAGTCCTATGCTCTGCTCGGAGTCGGAATTTTGTTTAGTCGGGATTTTGGGCAGTCGGGATTTTAATACGTTTTCTTGACGAGATTTTATATTTTCGAAATTTTATGATTCGATATTTTGTGGAGATACCGTATTTTAATCCTTCAAATCGGATGAAGCTGAAGGAATATTTTGGTTTGTTAGATATGGATTACTATTGATATGCTTAGCTGTAAATTCTTTATTATTGAATAAAATGTTTGGGAGCCCCGGGTTTTATTGTTCCGATTTCGGAGGCCGCAGTATGAAAGAGTTTGAGAAGCACATCCTAGACGGACACCTAAATTCGTTCAAGTAATGTACGAAAAAAATTCGTTTAGCTAAAATCGAGATTGACTACTAGGACTGAACTCGAAAAATTCACTAAAGCCTATTTATTAAATTTCAGTATGTACAGAGTATACAAAAGCTGCAAAACCAAGTTTAAATAAAAAAAATTCGAAAATAGGAGGCTCGTAGGTATATGTTGACTGTGTAATTCAAATAATTAAATTATAATCAAATTATGGAGTTTATTCAAATTTCAGTTGAATAAGTTCATAACATGAAAATGGGAGCGCCCCAAAATCTTGTTTTTCCAAAATTTATATTTTTGGTTATTTTAGTTTCGTAACCGAAATCCCCATTTTCCAGAATTTATAAAAACCAAGATGTTGTAAAAACAATATTTTGGGAACCAAGATTTCGTACCCAACCCAAATTTAACTTTTCAAATTCTAGAATTCGTTTTAAATTAAAATATTATCACAATGAGGATATTTCCAAATTTAATGGATAAAACCTAAAAATTTTGCAAAATTTCAGAAATCGACAATATATGGATCTTTGCTAAGGATTTAAGAGAAGTTGTGTACAAAAATTTTAAGATAAAATTGATAATTTGCTCAACTATTGAATTTTCTGTTGACAACTATTACAGGTTCCAAAATCTATTATTAGAAGTATTGCAGGTACAAATCGGAGCACAAATGCAGATTTTAGATTTGATCTGGTTTTGTCTCAAAACCTTGGTAATTTTCTCAACAACTGAATTTTCGATTAGATCAACTGTTACAGGCTCCAAAACCTTTTATTAGAGGTACAAATCATTGAAATCGGAGCACAAATGCAGATTTTAGAAAACTAGATTATTGTACAAATTTTAATTTATTCAATCATTAAAATTACAGAATTTGTACACATAACTACTTCATTTATCCATATGTAAAAAAAATGATTTCAGGATAAAAATACAATTTTAGGGCCATAAGGCATGCAAATATAACTTAGCTCCTCTTGATACAGATGTGCAAATTCTCAGATTATAATGCTTGTTGTTCTTGCTACTTGCTGAGATAGCATCGCTACCAGCTTTTGGTTTCCATGCAAACAAATAAATGATATTAACTTGTTTTTAAAATACTAATCCAATACAATCATCAATTTCTACGATGTCTAATCCGAGATTCCACACAAATTAAACCAAAAAAAATCGTCATCGCACCGCAACAGTCGCTCAAATTGAATAATAATTTTGCGATCTACTCGGACTTCTTTCAATTAACTACAAACATATGCACATGTATACACAAATTTAGTTATAAAATAGTCTCCCCAATTACCCTGTGCACACAACATAATATCACCCAATTTGGTTGAGTCAAACGTTTAATAATAAAAATAAAAATAAAAAATCGTGACTAAATAATATAAAAATAAATTATCGAGCTTAATTACACCCTTCTCATTAATAAACTCAACAAACAAACAAATAAGACGACGAAACAAAAAATTAAGCAAAATTATAAACAAATTTTCCAATTTGTCCAAAAAAAAAATAAAAACATTAAAGTTTATTTGTAGGTATACCTAGTGTAAGCGGCCCTTGTTAACTCAACAGCACCGCGTTCACATGCAATAATAATGCTATGCACATATAAGGTAAAATTTGGAAAGTAAGTTTGTAATATATGGTTATTTCTGCAATTATGTTTATATCATATCTGAATATGTATGTACTTATGTATCGAACATAACCTATTTTACTTACTAAACAGACATTCTTTTGCTTATTACTGTTAACTAAACAACTCCGCCGCCAACACACCAAAGATGACATATTTTTCCTTTCGGCGGCCGCATGATATCATATCAAATATCTCGTTATCGTATCATATAAGTATAACCCATTTCCCAATATACCGGACAAAATTATTCATTAAGATGAAATAAAGCGAAAAATATTGCTTTAATAATGTGTGCACACACACAACACATGACGAAATTATTCTGCAATTGACAATTTCCTGCTATACTAAAACTAATAATACAAAAAATACTGTATATGTAAGAAGCTTGCTGTTCGGTTGTCTTGACAAAATCGTAAATAACAAACAAAAAAATTCTAATTAATCTAATAGACTGTTATGAGAGAATAGAACAAAAAATTATGAATATAAATTATCCTATCCGTGTACGAGCGAGATATTTTATACGTGGTTTTATATATTTTACGGGCGGCATGACATATTTTTGTTATAAATTAAAATTACCTCGAATACAATACTTATTTAAAAAAAAAAAAACCGGCTTCTTATCATTTTATACATGTGTGTGTGTGTGTGTACAATATACACATATTTTCAAAGAAATTTCTTTTCAATTTTAAGAAATTTCATTGATTTCATAGAATCGTGCAAATACTTGTATATTTAATAAAATTTCCGGTTTCTGTGATTCGCGCGCGCGCTTGCATTAATCAATTCGAATGAAAAATGTTTTTTTGAGGGAAATTTTTTTTTTTTTAATTTTACTTGACAGACAGGATTTATACATACATTAATTGCGAATTTGTATGATAAAAATATATTGTAAGTGAATCACTTGTAGTAGAGGTAATATAATGTATACGCAGAAATTTTAAATGTCTGTTGACTTTTTATTTTATTATCTCATTACCGCAAAATTACGTTGATACTAAGTCTAAAGTATCAAGTGAACGATTACGAAATTCAAATTTTTGGAAGAGAGTTATAAACTTTTTGAGAACCTTTGAAAAAATTCTAAAAATATCCGAATCAACGAATTCAAAAATTCATCGAATTTTGATGAAACCACAAAAGTTTAAAAAATGGAAAATTGGAAAATTCTTAAATCGGAGATTTTTGTAAAATTTATAAAATTCTAAATGTTTTTGATGTTAATATCTAAAACGATCTTCACGGAGAAACTGATCATTTAATTCATCTGTTTATAAAATGTTCTCTAGGCCTTTTCTAAGGGTAATTTAAATACATTGACGTAAATCTAAGCCATTTACAATGAGGAAAACATTTAACCAAAAAAATGTTAATTGCTATACTCAATGACCCCAAAGACGCGCGTATACGCCACTTAAACCGTTTAGATAGAGAGTCTGTTTTAACTCATATAGCGATTTAATTGAATTTCGATAATTAGATAATTTATTACCCTCTAGTATTATTTTAGTTGAAAATGTATAAAATGTGAAAAACACTCCCCAAAAATTTATCGAATATTTTATTTTTAAAAAATTGTTAATACAAAATTCAAGATGTTTTACATTTCTTATTTATAATGTAAGTATATAAATATAGAAAGTTAATAATTCATATCGGAAATATTTTAAACAACGCATAACATTTTGTATATGCGTAATGTTTGCGTGCTCGGTGCAGAATAATACAAATTCGAGTGTTAAATAATAATAAACGAAAATACATACAAGGTGGGTGGGCGAAAAATTTATGACATTCCTTAGATGTATTTAAACGTTTTTGCACCACAAGATGCACAAAATTTATATATACACTTTTCAGATGAAAAACGTGTCAACATGGATATATGTTCAATTTAAATTTTCTCCTATATACCTTTCGATTTAATTATCGGTAATTATTATTAAAGATCACGTTTGGAACGTTTTTTTTTGTGTATTAAATTTAGTGCGCAACATTTGTTCTTTGTACAGTCCTTGGGTTTCGGTATACTTATATACCTAAATACAATACACAAACCTCTAAAGGAGAATTCTTTTGTGTCATAATGTTGATGTAGTGTACATATATACATATTACATTTATACGAATTTATTGTTGTATGTACAACAAAATTTCATACATTCAATAAGGCGTCTGGCAATCCATGAATCGATGAAGAAGAAAATAATATACAGAAAAAAAACTATATACACAAACTATACAAACTACTTTATGTGTAAATAAGCAGGTGGTAGAAACGGATACACAAGAGCGCAAGAAGACATAAATTTATTTAAACTTTTAGAAAAATAGCGGTGTTGTTGTATTTTAGTTGAAAATTTTAAGATAGATAGGATCGATCATTGAAAATGATGTGTTTTTCCGTACTGCATACAACAACAAAAATATTGGTAATTTAATATATTTAGTTTGGTTAACAAAAATATGTCACATTATTATTAACAAAAACAGATGGAAATTCAATTATACCTACTAGGTACAGAACAAGCCATTGGCTAGTTGGGAGGTTCTAAAAGATTAAAATAATTTTCGTTCGAAAATGTTTTTTTTATTCGTTACGTACAGTGTAACGCACCGCTTTTGATTTATGTCACATAATTTCCTTAAAATTGTTTTATTTTTTATTTTTGTTCCGGTCGATGAAATACAATGATACAAAACTTCAAAACTCCTAAATACACACAGAGCACCAGTGTAATAAATTGTAAAACCATAATATTATTATTAGTATTGTTATATTATATGGTGTACCTATTTTAATAGAATTTCTTAGAAATATGTCTTAAAGAAAACAAGAAATATAAATCTTTATGGCTATAGTAGTAGTGTTGTACGATGTAGTGTGAGAACCGAAAAAAAACTATGTTGTCTTACCAAAACTGACAATTGAATGAAATCAATAATTTTTTTTATTTTATATGTCATTCATATACAACATACCTTAAATAGTTTGTTTTTATTTTTAATTTGCATTAATCACAAATCTATATTATAATACTCACTAAACAATAAACAAACCAAAAAAATAAATAGTAATAGTAATAAAAACTATACACCAAAAAAAAAAAAACTACATAAAGTAAAATTCTATGAAACGATTATGAATTTTGTTTAGGGTTGGCTAGGTATGCATAGAAGATATTTTATTTATATTGTACATGCCGTGATAACAACATCAAATAAAACTATTTAATATATTCATTGGAAAATAATTTAGTTTTTATTAAACAGTATGTTTATTTATTATTATTAATATGGAAATAGTTTATTATGATTATTATTATTATTAATAAACTCGTGAAAATACAGGAAAGGTTTATTGTTAATGGGAATATTAAGACCAAACGATACCGTACTAGTATTAATAATACTCATACATTGTAAGGATTAGAAAGTTAACGTAAGATTACATTCAAAGTGGACTATTAGAAAGTTAACATGAAACTATTCGTATTAACCTTTGACAAATATAAAACTCAAGAACAGAATTGGTAAAGATCAGCGACTGTGACTTAATAATAGTAGAGAACGTAAAATTCATATTGAACATGTTCAACTAATCAAGTTTCATGCTCATTGCAAAACTTAAAAATTTCGAAAATCAATTAAAATTTTCGTTTTGAATACATATTCAATAACCTCGAAAGTTTGATAAATCTCGAAAATCTCGAGAAGAGTCGAATAATCTCGAAAATTCGATAAACCTCGGAAATCTCGAGAAGAATCGAATAATCTCGAAAATTTCGAATAATCCCAGATATCTCGGATCTGTAATTGCCACGAAAATATGTAATTAAGGAAAATCTCACATACATAAATTCAAAATATCTGAAAAAATTCGGAAACAATTTCGAAAATTTGGAAAAAAATGTCTCTAAATTTAAAAATCTCGAATAACGAGGTAAAAATTAAATAAATTTCCTCATATTTTAGTCCGAATTTATGGTTAGAAATTAATTTTTTTTTACTAAGTTGATCCAGACTTGCACTTTTAGAAAGAAGAATTTTTCTAACATTTTCCCCAATACCAATTTTAAAAATATAGTTAATCAAAAGCCACCAATCGTTGGTAAACCAACGTGATTAAGGCTTTCTGAAAATTTCTCAATTTTGGTAAATTAGGATCAAATAAATTAAAATCTTTCCAATCACTGGACTTGAAAACCGAAAGGGGTTTCTGTTACAATAGTTTTAGACTGAACAACCTTTTACTAAGGTATTCAAGACAAATCCTTCATGATTGGAATTCTTTCTGGATTTTTGAAAAGGGTTTTATAGCAAAACTTTTTGATCTAACAGCAACATTTTTTTGACCGTTCCCCTAAATTCCTCGTATCTACTCGTAACATGAGTTTTACTGAAAATTAAGAGCGATATATCATATCCAAGTTTTTTGAATTTAGATGTTTCGAAAACTTGATATTATTTCTTAATAAGTATGAAATACTATGGCAAATTATTTGCTTATGCCGAAAAATGTACCATTGCCTCAAGAAAAAGTTTTTTTTTTTTGTTTAAGTTATACTTCTTCTGTTATTCAGATTCAGTTGGGAAGCCTATTCACCAAGAGCAATCAATTTATTTGTTTTTAGATGTAAATTTCAATCGAATTGTTCTCAAACTTTTAAAAATTGTTACAATTCAAAGATGTAGGTTAGGTTAGGTTAGATTAAAGTGGCAGTGCAGGAAGACCGACATAGATACAAACTGGTCCGTAGCCAAACCGCACATACTTGATACTTCTGACGTCCATCGTACTGAGGTCCGTCAGTGATTTAAAAGGGGTTCCCTTAGAAACGTTAATCTGTTTCGGGCCAGAGGAGGACAGGTGCAAAGAAGATAAAGTACTGTCTCTTCCTTCTCTTCGCCCTAACTGCGACAGTAGCCATGCGAGAAGAATCCAAGTCTACTCGCATGCCTGTCTATGAGACAGTGCCCTGTAATAACTCCAAACATCCAAAGAAGTGATTAAATAAGAAACTTCATTCAAAAATCTTATTTTTTAATCAAATTATATGGAAATTTCAAAACTATTTAACGGTCATTAGAATCAAACTACATTCAAATTTTAAAATTATATGATGCGTGGCGGTTTTAAATTTATTGGATTGATTTATTGAATTTATTGGATTGATTCCATTGATTATTTCACCATTATTATTTCTAACTTGTTGCAATCTACAACATACAAAGGCAGTTCATTAAGTTCATGATAAATCAAAGAAAGCAATTGTTTTATAATCAAAACTCACTTTATTTTTTAAACTTAGTAAGTACATCGGCAACAAAATAGGATCTTTTCAAACATTTTTTCATTTTCATAATCGCTGGGGGCCAATTCTACGGTAGAATACGGTAGATCGGAAGCAATTCGAATCTTAACTCAAGGAATTTAGCCATGGCGACTACTCATGTACATATGCACAAGTGCATTGTCTTGATGTCAACTTTTATCTTCGTCAAATGTGATCGATTTGTGGTTCGCATAACATTTTCCGTTTATCGTTTTCCCCTTTTCAAGGTAATCTATGAGGATTATACCGCTTGCACCCCCCAAATACTGTCGCCATCGCCTTGTTGGCCGACAGACCCGCATTTGCCTTCTTCGGTACCGATTCACACTGAGAAATCCACTGTCTCCGGTGTATGGGAATAGACTCATGCTTTATCAATAGTTACGAATCGACGCAAAAATTCGGTAGGACTACGATTAAACATCGCCAGACATTCATTGAAATTGTCATTCGATTACGTTTGTGATCTATTGTAAGCAAACGCGGCACCAAACGCGCGGATAGCTTTTTCATGCCCAGATATTTCACCAAGTGTTATGTACTTAATATGCCATGAATTTTATTGACCATATTTCTGGTGTGATCAATTGCCCGTCCCGAACGTTCTGCATCGTACTTGTACGAAAACAACAAAATTCAGCAAACCGCTTCTGAGTCATGCCAAACGATGGTAAATAATATTTGTTAAGCGATTTTTGCAAAAAATATTGTTTAATCAACATACGAAATTCACTTTTTCCCATTTGTTTTGGTTTTAATTCACGAGGTTATATGCTTTTAAATGTTGTAAAAACTGAAATAACCTACAGATCTGTGTGAACATTTTACCATGGCCTATTTAAAGATAGTACTTTCCAAATGTTGTATGAAAATACCGTGGCGATCCCACCATACCTAACCACCATAAAATATTCCTGCCGTGAACATTAGCTTTAGTATCAACTGCGTATCCTTGTCCAGCCACTGTTTTTTACTGACCACAATTTCATACGTCATCCACTTTTCATCCCCAGTAACAATATTGACCAAGAAAAGCTAATTTCTTTGTCGTGAGAGATTATTAACGGTAATCGACATTCTGTTCACCTTGCTGTTTTCAATAAGAGTATGTGTGGTACCCAGACTCCAAGCTTTGACACCTTCCATAGTTCCTCAAGGTGACGCCACACAGTTAGTTTTTTATGTAATGCTACGGAATCTTAATCCGATTTTTTTTTTAATCTGGAAACATTCACAGAATTATTTCGACTTTGTTAGAATTTTCAGGTTT
Organism: Tipula helvola; assembly: GCA_963556165.1. Classification (NCBI taxonomy): domain Eukaryota; kingdom Metazoa; phylum Arthropoda; class Insecta; order Diptera; family Tipulidae; genus Tipula; species Tipula helvola. The sequence continues at coordinate 366,724,471 of OY744481.1, forward strand.
ATTATTTACATACTTAATCGAATTAATTCTCGAATCAGCGCATTTTCAATTTTCAAGATTAAAAAATAATTCAACATTAAGATTCCGGTTTTGACCAGCTTTGAACTTTTACTGTACATATACTCTATCCGGTTGCCAAACAATGTATTTAGGGTTTTAACCATATTATTTGAATTTTTGAAATAACAAAAAATGGCCAAAATAAGCATCCAGCAGATCATCCTCTCCTGCCCCTCCTCTTATTTCGAATAAAATCAAGGTTCACAATTTGAAATTTTTTTTGTTCAATAATTACTCATGTTCTTGTGAAAAATAAAAAAGTCGATTCATTCAGAATATTCATAAGACATTGAAGGGTAGTATGAACAAAAAATTAAAAATTTCTGAGAACTTCGCAAAATTAAACAAATATTTATAGTTTTATATACGATGCATTTCTTTCAGGGATCAATTTTTGGGACAACGAAATAAGGTCACAGGAATTAATATCGTAAAAAAATAGAATTAGATTCGGAAAAATATTTCTTTTACGAGTTCAGTCAGAAACGATATTGCGAGCTTAATTTCTGTGACCTTATTTCGCGGGGCAAAATTTTTCACTACACTCGAAAAAAGTTTTAAAAATTCAGAGAAAGTACTCGGATTAAGAATCAGTTTCACCCTTTCGTTTTACATGTTATCACACTCTCTAATTTTCTTTCAATGCTTTATCAAGCAATAAGATATAAATTACATCTATAAACCAAACAGTTTAGATAAAATATTGGTCTGAAATAATTCTTTAAATTTTTGAAAACAACTAAGTAACTGTTTGAGTTAAAAAGCGATAAATCTACAGCCCACAATACAAAAAACGAAGCGTTAGAAAAAAATATTGCTTTTTATAAGATAAATCTTAAGAACAAAATTATTTATTCCAATACCTCTTAAAGTTTAATTACAAATATTCGGTATTAGAAACTAAAAATAACTATAGTTTAGGCAATTTATCTTCTAAATAAATTTATTGCTAAATAAAATTTCCTGGTTCAAAGTAATATTCTAGTTACCTGATTTCAAAATTAACAAATTTGAGAAAACTAAAATTATGATTAAATCGGAAATTTATAACGTGGGTGGCTCAAATTTTGTAATTTTAGAATTTATCATATTCGTCATTCAAGCTAGTTTCAAATTTTTATAATATCTAGTAAAACCTAATTATTACCTATCTAACTCAAACTGAATTTAAATTACCACAAACCATTTATTCAAACGTTAGTCTAAAAAAGTATGCAAGCTAGTCAAATTAAAATAACCTTGTTTTGCATAATTAACAGCGACTCGCTTTGAATTTGCATTTCTGTCAAATGTGATGTTGAATCTAATTGTTTCTTGTACGAGTAAGTTATTAAAATTGGCCGAGGGCAAACATAAGATTTATTGCAATATTTAGTGAAAAAGGGCAAACTACCCAGAGGTAATTAAATATTTTATCTTCTTGCAACTGGCTTGCGTTTATCTGCATTTAATCATCCCTTTTTTGCAAAATCAGCAATCTGACATCTGTCTCAAATATGGAAAAACTAACTACATATAGTGAAAGTGAATGCCACATCGTAAAAAATCAGTAAATTTATGAAAATTGTGTATATCTTGGATGCAATAATTTCTCAGCGATCTTATTCAAAAATAAATTTTAAACGCCATTAAATTATAGAAATTTGAAAATACAAATATTTATAACACTTAGTCTAAAACTAATTTTGAATTATTTTAATTTTAAAATATTTGTATCAGCTCGAAAGGCATCGTACAAAATAAAGTCATCATAAATTTTTTCAATTCACCAAAAAAGTTATTGCTCAAGTCTAAGAGATTAAGAGAATTTAAATGTTTCTTTAAGCAAAATTATTTTATGAACCTTACTACCCTTGAAAATCTTAATAAACCTTTTCTAAAAAACAAAAACAAATCAACAAAACAAACATTTCCTAAATGTTTAGCAAATACTTTACGAGCTTATATTGAAATGTGAAGATTCTGTTAAACCTAAAATAATGAATATTCATACTTACTTGTGTGTTTATTGTTACACAGAAACCATGCAATTGGAAGGTTAATGTTAAATATTTTGTACCACGCCTTTGGGTTTTTTTACTAAAACTAAACAAACTACGGGTAATAATATTTTCCTCTGACTAATATGATTGTCATTTAAGAGTCAATTGGCGATTGTAATATCTTTAAAATATGTATGTTTAAGAAATGAACCGGTGGTCTAGTAAATTAAAACATCGGACATCACTCGTGCCATTTGAACATAATTCAAATGGCAGTTCTTCTTAGCTTAAAGATCATTTTTGTATAACAGGTATAAATATGGTACATGATATTCAGTTTTATTTTGCTTTTAAGCCCAAACAAAATACCAAAGGTGATTTTATGAAGTAAGATATTCAACCTTACTTTTTACACTTTCTGCCGTAGGCACTTGGCGAAACACACTTAATACACACATTTTTAAAATTTTTAAAAACACTTGTTAAATATTTCGCAAAATTGTGTAAATTTTGCGAAATATTTAACAAGTGTTTTTAAAAATTTTTAAAATGTGTGTATATATTCAACCTTATTTAGCCGTTCAATTTGAACTTGGTAATAGTATTGCATTTTCTTAAAAATAATTTTTTTTTTTAAATCGTACAATTCATTTCTTATTGTTAATGGAGCTTTACGGTAAATATTGTACCTTCGTTTGTAACATGTTAAATTATATTCTCCGATTTTATATTCAAATTTCCGATTTTGTGTGTTTCAATATAATAATACATTAGTTGATTGGTTTACTAAGAAACTAACCCTTTTTCAATTTAAGGTATGTTTTACGGAAAACTTCACAACCGTTATTTATAATATACATATTTAAAAATATCAAAGCTAAGCAGTTTAAAAGCAAACACTCATATTTCTCTTGAAAATAACTAAAATATTTCAAATTATCTCGAAAATATTGAATAATGTTGATAGTTTTGCAGAAAATCTATATTAATCTACAGTAATTAGGTTCGGCCACATATGACACAGCTCAACGTCAAAATTCGAGAAACTCGAATAACCTTGAATTAACCATATAATTAACGTTATACATTTCAGCTACGCTAAGCCAAGCGATGTGGGCTAAATTCTTTTCTCAAGGTTGTAAACATAAAATTTGAATGAGAAGATATAAAATCAATAGTGTATTTGTGTATTAGCATAGTTACCAGCTAAAAAATGCGAAGGAGTGTGCTTGGCGAGCTAACTAAACTAACGAAAACTGTGTTTCTCGCTTAGCTTAGCTGAAAAGTGCAACGGGCCGTACTATTACCAAAAATGGCAGAATTGCCAGTTTTATCACGCTGAAAACGTTAAAGTAAATAGCATACCGTCAAATTAGGCGGACTAACCTTCCTTCGTGAAGTTTCTCATTTCAGATCTGTTATTGAAAAACAATCAGCATTTAAGAAAAAAAAAATCGTCTGCACGATGATGAAGTAATTAATTTTGCGAATTAATTACCATTCATTTCTGAAAAAATTACCCAATATGTACAACGTTGGCTCTGAGCTGTTCAAGTGCAAGTGCAAGTGCAAGTACAGGTACAAGTACAAGTACAAGTGCAAGTGCAAGTGCAAGTACAAGTGCAAGTGCAAGTGCAAGTGCAAGTGCAAGTGCAAGTGCAAGTACAAGTGCAAGTGCAAGTGCAAGTGCAAGTGCAAGTGCAAGTGCAAGTGCAAGTGCAAGTGCAAGTGCAACAACTGCAACTGCAACTGCAACTGCAACTGCAACTGCAAGTACAAGTACAAGTACAAGTGCAAGTGCAAGTACAAGTACAAGCAAGTGCAAGTACAAGTACAAGCAAGTGCAACTGCAAGTGCAAGTGCAAGTGCAAGTGCAAGTGCAAATGCAAATGCAAGTGCAAGTGCAAGTGCAAGTGCAAGTGCAAGTGCAAGTGTGTGTGTGTGTGTGTGTGTGTGTGTGTGTGTGTGTGTGTGTGTGTGTGTGTGTGTGTGTGTGTGTGTGTGTGTGTGTGTGTGTGTGTGTGTGTGTGTGTGTGTGTGTGTGTGTGTGTGTGTGTGTGTGTGTGTGTGTGTGTGTGTGTGTGTGTGTGTGTGTGTGTGTGCGTGTCAAAAATTGGTTACAGCCTCTTAAATTTTTATTTGAAATTTTAATTTTATTTTTCTGCCACTTATGTTTTTTATTGCAAGCGCAAACGATATTTTTTATTTTTCATCCTACAGAATCGTAGAATAATATGTATTACGAAAATTCCTTGCAAAATTGTCTTATAGTTTTGTGTTTCAATTCAAAATTTAAGAAATTAATTCAATTTCATCACTCATTAACATTACCTTCTGAGTTCATATGTACCTCGAATCAGACTAAGAAGATAGATTAACCAAAATTGTGTTGCTTACTTAAATTCCTTACAGCCCACCTAAAGCCTAAATCTTAGCAGATAATTGAAATTTAAAGTCTTTTTTATACAGATACACGTTTTCTTTGGTAATATTAGAATTAGAGAAACCTGTTGAATTTTAATAAAATTTGATTTTTTTTTTTTGCTAAAGAATCTGAATCTCTAATATTTAAAAGAAAACAAACTTTAATAATTATGTAAATATGCGAAAATTTTACAAGCCCTTTCTATTTCAACGCAAATATATTCAAAAATGCATCTTTAGAAATCGTGGGATTATTAAAAATCATTTAACTTTTTAAGATTCAGTATATTATGTGTACCGAATGAAATTTGTGATTCCCAAATTTATATTATCTCATAGGTTACTACGCAAAAGAAAAAAACTGGTACCGTTATTTTGTAGAAAAACAATTTAAAAAAACGAATAAATGTCAAACTGGGCATTTTTTTTATTTGTTTCGAAATGGACGCATCATAAGGAGAAAAATGTGATTTAATAATTAGATTGTGCAATGATCATCCCGAGTATACCAATAAAAAAATTGGTAAATTGGCCGGTTTTTCCAATAATACGGTAACAAATGTAAAAAAAAATGTCAAATCAATCTTTCTGTATCACGCAAGCCCGGATCCGGAGAAAAATCAGGTGCTCCAAATAAAATGTTGGATCAGAAAATTGTAAGAGTCATTTCGAAACATCCCTCGATGTCTGTGCGAGATTTGGCCAGAAAAACCAAAACAACCAAATCGATTGTGGAACGAGCTAAAACCAGAAATAATCTACGGACATACAAGAAGTCAAAAATCCCCAAAAGAAGTGTTGAACTATTTAATAGAGGGATCGATCGAGCAAAGAAACACAACAAATGGTTGAACGAAAGAAAAGATTCTTGTTTCGTAATGAACGACGAGACCTACGTCAAAATGGATTTCTTGACACTTCCAGGTCCCCAATATTACATCAAAAAGAAAGGTAAAGAACTGGACGGAGCAATTACTACCATAGCTGTTGAAAAATTTGGCAAAAAAACATATGGTTTAGCAAGCAGTTTGCCAATGCGGCTTAAGATCACATCCATATTCCATACATAATAAATGGGATTATGAAAAGGTGAATGTTCGCCGTAAAATGAACAAAAAGTTTGAATGAATACGATTATTTAAAAACTGTACAATATGTGCAATAGAACAAGTACAGAAAAATAATGATTATATATTGCCGTTTAGTTTTAATTCTTCATGTACAAATCACAAATTTCATTCGGTACACATAATATACAGTACCAATTAACAATGTTGCAGTTCCATCAATTATAAATCTTTTTATTAACTAAGCCAAGACAATGTTGCAAATGCATCAAATTTCATGAAAAACATGTCACTGTTCTATATAGCTACCTGTGGCCGAAAGATAACATATGTATCCACGCTTTCATATTTTTTTGCACTTTATCCTGCAAAATAGACCATCTGGAGAAGGCCGTCGGAATTAAGTCTGGCGAGTGTGGAGGCCATGAACTGTAACAATTGGCAAAGCCTATTGGAATGTCCAATAATTTATGGCACCAAATTGTTTGTGTGGTCCACCTTAATGCCCTGGTCGATAAAACAAATAAGAACAACTCGCATAGCAACTCGGCTGTTGAGCTGAAAATATTTGTTCCTCAAAAAATATTAAATTTGCCAAAGGCTCATATTCATCCGCTCTAGAGGTAGCCATAAAGAACAAAGATACGTCCTAGATGACACTGAGTATTTTCAACATTGTCTGTATATTTCAAAATATCTTAAATCATAACGAATTTTTTTTGTTTTCATTTAGTTTTGAATTGTTGAAATTGGGAGAAATTTTATTACATTTGTGGAATTTGAATGTTTTACAAGCGGAAGTTTATCCATCTAATTTTTCACGAAATCCGGGATGTGTACATATTATAAAAAATAACAGGCAAACCTATAAACCTAAATCCCCCTTTGGGAATTCATTAATCCCGCACGCAATTTAAATGCTCCTTAATTCCCACATTTAAATGATAAAGTCTCGAAAAATTGTATGTAAACACACTAAAATCAGGTACGTGTGAAAAGTTACTCATGTGAATTAGCACCATAAAAATAAAAACATTGTCATATCCGGTTGAAGATGATATATTTTTGTTGCATCCTAAATATTTTGTGTATCCTAACAATTTTTGGCACAATATATCGAAATAATAAAACTAAAAGCTTTAAGTGATATACACATATTATATGTAATAATAAAATATATGTATGTACAACAAAAAATATTAAAAAAAGAAAACATAAATTTTTCGATCGATATCCTTCGGTATAATGCTGCACGAGGTGAATGAATTCATATCGCACTATATATAAGTAACACACATGCTTGGCATTGCGCCACTATATATACATATGTGATATAATTCCATGTCGTTGATTCATCGTTACCGAGTAAAATATTTTGAAAATATTTCTCAAGCTATGTATTATAATATATAATAGGAAGTGAAAGTACTTCGAGTACGTACAATGTACATCATTGTCAAATTTAATTAATTAAAATGTATTATGGAATTTTTCAATTTACCGCCTTCTCTCGTAAACATCACCATCGATACATCATCATTGGTGCGTAAAAAAATTGAGGTAAATATTCTACCGACTATTACTAAAATATTCATAGTTTTCTTCTTACTATACATATGTACATCTACATAACATAGTTAACGTATAATTTTACAATTTTAAGTCTTTTGATCTCTTCTTTAATTGTTTGTGAACAAAATAGTTGTGCAAGTTTTATTGATGTTTTCGGTATAAACTTACATAAGAACATGTTATATGTACATATCAGAATCAAAATCAGATTTATGTACAATTATTGACATATATAATAGTCATGCGAATTAAAACTAAACAAAACAAAAAACAAAAATTCCAATTCAATTTTTATAATCTTATTTAGCTAACTGAAAACGTGTGTTGTTATAACAATAATCCTTTAAGTAATAAGATAATGAGATATAAGTACAATTCGCATACTTGCATCATAATGACGATGTCGATGGCGGTGGTTCTTGAAAAAAAAATTTATTTTATAAAACGACATAACAAAAGGTACTTGTTACACTTCAATGTATTACATAAGTATATGTTTTGTTATATATTATGATAATTACCAGACATATTTTAAAATTAATTTTATTTTTTATTTTTATTATTAATTATAATAAATTGTAACACCTCTTACAAAAAACTAGCAGCAAAACAGGAAAACTAATTATCGGAAATAACCGTAAAGCAGCAACACAATCGATTTTGTATTTTTTTTTTTGTTCATGTACTCTATATACATACAGAGCAGAGCGCCTGGCATTCCAAGTGTGTGTATATATGGTGTATTTTTAAATCGCGGCTCTCTATACAGAAAAATAAAAATAAAAAATATGTGTGGTACATGAATAGAAGCGGAAACTAAAAGAAAAGTGTATATATGAGTATATAAATACTATATGTACTACTACTTGTGTGTGAACTTTCTTTTTTCTTTTCTTAATTTCTTTAAAATTAAATTAAGTTTTTTTTTTTTATTCTTGTGTTTTATCTGTTTCATTTCTCTGACATGACGCGACGGGATTATAAAAAGAACTATACTACACTATATTCTGTACTATATATAAAACGCAAGAAGAATTAAGAATTACATCTTTATTAAAATGGGTTTTAAGACATGTGTATACTATATATACACAATATGTAGTTAAGATAATTTTAGTTTTTTGATAAGTAATCAATTTCTATATAAATGTAGTACTAGTTGATTAATTAAGTTTTGGTATTCTTTCTAGAATTTGGACGTTTAAATATAGATCTAAATTCTAACGAAAAAAAAAAAAAAATCTTTTAGTCTTTGTTCTCAATCTTAAATACATTACACTATTACAAAACTATAATAAAGTAAGTAGTGGTAATAAAGAATAGGTTTTGCTCTTCTTCGCATTTTTCTTTCATAATATGAATTATGTTTTTGTTCTGGCTTTTTAATGATTTAATTTGCTTGGTTATTTCGTATATACAGAACACTTTATTGTTATTTAGCTAGAGGAGATTCCACACGATGGTTAATTTAGAATTTCAATTAGCAAGCATGTATTTTAAAATTTACGCGAGTATTATTAGCTGATTTTTTATGCGAAGGGAATTTTAATTATTCTTTATAAAGTATTATGTAGCTTGTTCTGCAAGAGTATTACTTATGCCATTCAAATTCTTTCTTTAAGCATTTAGGTTTCTTGTTGTTATTGTTGCTGTTGAAAGACGATCTATTTTTAGCTTTTCTTTACGTAATAACGTAAAACATAATAATCAAACGTTGTAAATTGTATACAAATGGTCGGGGACCAAACCAAATCGAGAATGTATGGCTATCGAGCATATACAGGACAAACTTAAGGAACGTTTTCTATTCTACATAGTCAATTTTGAAATGTTACAATTTTTAAGAAATAAATTGTAATGCCGCACTCCTTTTCGCCAAATTATTCAAATCAAATCAAGTGAAAATAAACTGAATTTTTGGATTAAATCTTTTTTCATGAAGCGACAAAGCAATGCGAAGAGCAGCAGCTACTCGGATTAGAATTTGGACCAAAAAATAAAAATTTGTTCCAATATTTGTTTTCTTACTAAATTTTTTATATCTAGGAGCAGTAACCCCCATCCAGAAAAATTTAACCTAACATGACCAATCACATCAGGCAAATCTAAAATTCACAGCCACATTAGCAATGTTTGTTTTCAGTTTTTCAGTTCAGTGGAGGTAAATTGAAAATTTGAAATAGATTGGACACTTTAAATACCATGATTTTGGAATTGGGTCCCAGATTCAATTTATGTTCGTCAAATTAAATTGAATTCACTTTAATGATGTGTAGTGGCCTCAGGTCGATTTTTTTGAAAAAAATTTCAACTTTTCATTTCAAGACTACATTAGGCTATTCACATCCAGACGATCAACGAAATGTCTTCTCATGAGTTTAGTTTTTAATTTAGATGTCATTGCATTGCTTGGATTAATATGTATTGTGAAAAAAATTAAATTTCCCTGAGAGGAATTTTGGGCCTGGCGTTGTATTCTTCCAAACCTCTTGAATTTTGATTTATTTCAAGTTAATATCCTCCCATAATTAATTTGGGATCATAAATATTCTCTGTTTGTCTTTTTCTTAGTGGGACTTACCATTTAACATTTCTCTATTTCACCATTTAACAACCCAAACTACGTCAACAATACGGTACGGAGAAGCCATCACCGTTTACGGTGACCTCTGAATCAACCAAAAGGTACCGGATAGGCCATCTGTTGGTCCTTTTTTCAATCTATGAATTTTAGTACTTAATGTTAGCTGTTCTAAAAAATTCTTTGAACATGAAAAATCAAAAACATGCCATTTATCATCATGGAGTCGCTAACAACATAACAACGCATTTTGATTGTCCAAATTTATTATGAAAATAATCGTTCAAAAACAACACCATTTCGTAAGCGACGTGAGAGTTTTGGTCGACATGGACATCCTACTGAGCGTGCAAATTGGCAAAATTATAGATCGTTTTGAAGAAACTGGTTCAGTGGAAGGTTGTAGACCGTATCAACATGTTCATCCAACGCAGTGGCAGCTGTTAGTGAAAGTGTGCGTAATGAACCAAGCACATCAACCAGGCATCGTTCACAAGAACTAAACATTTCGCGAACCACATTACTTGTACTTCATTTGCATTCATAGAAAATTTAGCTAACTCAAAAATAGAGGCCACCACACCATTTAAATCATCGTCGTTTTGTTAATTGGATGCTTGAACGAAATGAAGGTTTTCGTTTTTATCACTTGATTATTTTTTGTGGGGTTATTTGAAAAGTAAGGTTTATGCTTATCATCCACAAATAATTAAACAACTTAAAAACAACATTCGAGCTGAAATTGAGGTCATTGATCCGCTTTTATTGGAAAAAGTCATCGAAAATTTTGATGTTCGGATACAGGCCTGTAAACGAAGCCAAGGTGGGCATATGAACGATATTGTTTTTTATACATAAATGGCAAAAACCACCTATCATTATCAATAAAAAATTTTGACTTTTCATCCCAAAATGTGTGTTTTATTTAGAAATAGAAAAAGGACTAACAGGCGGCCCTTCCTTTTATGGAAAATTACTATCGAAAAATTCTAAAATATAGAATCCGATGGTCATTCCGGAGAATTGCGAATTGGGAATTGATATATTGTCAGTTTTCAGTGTATTTTGGTTTTCTTTTTTCCAAAGCATACTAAATTTTGGGGAAAAATAGCTCCATTTTATTGCAATTGTGTTGTTTATTTTTAATTAAAAATTTGGCTAGGAATTATTTTTACCTAAAACATGAGCAAAATACCAAGCGCTCAGTATGCTTTCGAAAAAAGAAAACCAAAATACACTAAAAATTGACAATAAATCAATTCCTAATTCGCAATTCCCCGGGACACTCAGAATAGTGCCACAGAAATATTCAGTTTCGGCTATATACATATATGGGCATATAGCACAAATCTCAACATGCGGCTGATCTTGAAATGTCTACCACAGTAAGTGGATATCAGTCAAGTCGAAATCACACGAGACATGCATAGACACTCAATGTTCTTCCATATAATTCTGTACTGAAAAGCAAAAATCGCTTACTTATCTGCATTTTGGTAATTTTGAGAAAATGAAGGATAAAGTTTTAAAATCATATTGAGATCATGTATTACCTCATAACTTTTTTATTTTTTAAGCGATTTTTACCAAAATTTGATGCAATCTAAATAGTGAACAAATTTAATAATTTATGCAAAATTCATAAAAATCGCTTAAAGTCACTTAGGCGACTTTTGCTTTTAAGTACAGAATAGCTGACCCAAATTATATGTATAGCTGACCCAAATTACTTCAACAATCCGGTACCATCAATTTCGATGACAAAGCAACCTTTTGTAAGATTCTAAATTACCCGAGGGCATTTTTTAAGGAGAAGCCACCATCGTCTACGGTGACCTCTAAATCAACCAAACGGTATATGCTAAAATTCGTGACATCATAGACTTTAAAAACATAGATCAGACATTTTCCGCTCCGGTCGCCAATAGTAGTTGAGTTTATGTAAATTAAGAACCTTTTATGGAAAAGTACCATCGAAAAATTCTAAACTATTGAACCGGAAGGTCATTTCACCCCTATGGAGGTTCAAATCCGGTATTTTAAGATTATCACTGTGATATTTATTGATTAAGGCCAAGTCGCAACACAAAACAAAAAACATAATCGAAATATCGAATTTTTTTTTTTTTGAGTATGTCAAGTCCTTTTACTAAAATATCAATAACATTCGATGATATTCGATTGACATTCGAAAAGTCGCAATTTAAAAAATAAAAAGTCAGGCACACCATGCTCGATTTCGACCACCATAATAAGTTTGAATTCTTCTTAGTGAACTTGGTACTTGTGACGCCGGCTTAGGGGAAGTTGTGCACATGTTGGTGCTGTGTTATTCGCATTGAATGCTATTTACCTAAATATTTCGGAAGATGATTCTGTAAGAATTACAGACATTATTCAACCCGGGTAGCTCAAAAAATGTGTTATCCTGCAAATTATCTGAGCACTATTGCAATAAAATATGGCTGAAACCATGAAAAGATTGCATTAAAAGTTCTGTTAAAAGAACACGAACCATTCCTCTATAGCAATTTAAAAATCCCACCATCTGGCTTGATGATTTTTAGTAAGGTAAAATTGTATGCTGCATCTCCAGATGCAATTTGGAGCTTAGGACTAAATAATTGCTTTAAAACGGTTGTTGTATTTTTAACAGATGCTTCTTAAACAACATTCACCCGCATTATTAGTTGTCCCAGTAATTGGAAAGTAACCTTAATTATTCGAAAGGCCCAGAAGGTAATAAGTAAAAAGCTCCGCCTAAAGCTGCTGAACTTACTAGTTATTCGTAGGCGGCTTATGCTAATTGTTTGCTTCATCTACCAAAGAGGATTCTATCCACCTAATGTGAATAAAACCCGATATTTCGAGATAGCTCAAATAGAAACAAGACCACAATTGACATACATCTCTTTTTACATGGTGATTGGTGATTCGTTCCCACCGTGTAAAAAAATTGTTTAAAACGGACTCTGTAAAAACAGGTTTAGGTGTACTCTCTTATTAGCATCTAAAAACTGAAGCACAAAATAAATGAATTACTTTTATCCTTTCTGTATTTGCTTTACAATTGTGATCATTTAAAAATAAAACACCGTGTAAAAGAAGACGTGTAAAAAGGATAATTGGGTGTAAATAAAAATCACCCTACAACTTCTATAGTTTGTAGTTAAAATTCGTATAGGACGTGTTCAAGCAGCAACATTCCTTTAATGTTACAAAAAATGGAAATTGCTAAAACTTTCAAAATTTTGAGCGTTTACTGACTTTGCAATTGCAAATTTCATAAACTAAATCGGTTGATAAACTGGGTTAAGCAGTTTGCCAAAATCCAGTATTATAGACTATAGAACAAACCTTGTGCAAAATGTTTTTTACGTGCAACGTTAAATTTATTTAATGGTACACGGTTTGAAAATGCATTTAATATTTTTTTTGTTTTTGTAAATAAATAATAAAATAAAAAAATCGCTTACCCGAAAAACGTGCCAAAAATTTATAAAATCCATTTGTTTTTGTTGAAATTACGGGTGTTAATGAGGTCCGGGATTTTAATATGTTCCCCCTACATAATTCCATTTTGTATATTATAAAAGTTTCTTTTATATAAATAAATATATATTTTATATATTTTTAAATTATTATTTTTAGTTATGTTGTTTTTGTAATAAATTATACAAGTTTATAATTTAATATTTTAAATAAATTAAAATTTATTTTTTTTATTGTGTATACCAATAATATTTAGGTAAACATAGATACAAAAAAATGTCACAGATATTTATATATATTAAAATATATATATTTTTTTTTTTATTATACTATATTATATAAAGCACAGAAAATATTTTATTTTTAATAAATAATTTATAAATTATTTAACCACTTCAAATACAATAATTTTTTTATAAAAAAACATTTTGATAAAAATATCGTCGTCTTTCTATTATTATTTTATTTAATAATAAATTTATATTATTATGATTATTATTGTATTTATTACAATATTGTATTAATAAATTATTAAATATATTATATTTATTTTTTATATTATATAATAAATTATTAAAATTTATCAAAACTAATAACATCATGTCACATTTGCAATTTTTTTTTTTTATAATTTTTACAATTACTTATACAAATACTATAAATAAATAAATAAATTAGAGGCCAACACGTGATTTAATATAAGTATGCACTTTTTATTATATAATTTTGGTTGTATTAAAAAACTTTTATAAAAAATTATGTTTCGGATTTATGTGAGGATGGTGTATAAATATTATATCAATTGTCAGTAAGACACATTAATTATTATTATTATTATTGTTGTTTATTCGATGTACATCTATAAGAAGAAGAAAAGAAAATTTAATAATTAGGTCAAAACGCGAATTAAACAATTAAATTATGCAATTTTTTGTGTGCGGTATATATCCGGCCAAATCTAACATTTACACAGTACTGGAGAGACAACACCGCCGATGCACAAAAATAAACGCAACATTCCTGTATTGTATTATAATCCAAAACCGCATTCCACAATTGAAAATCGAGAACAAACAACAACAAACAAAACTAAATAAATACTTATAAAACAATGATTGTTCTTATATTTAAATGTATAAACGTATGTGTGATATGTGTGTGAATTTTTATTTTCGTATATATTTATGCATCTTAAAGTTTTCTTATATAGAAGTATGTATTCTGTTATAACCACCGGGCGATATAAGTACGCGAATCGTGAGAGCTTCATACTTTATTAAATAAAAATTGAAAGTCCAATCAACCTTTTTTTTTCGTGGAATTTCACCTCTTTCTTACGTGTACGTACACTAAACTATACGGTGTGTAATTTGACAACAATTTTTCTTCCAAAACTGATAATTAGACCGGTAAATAAACAAAAAGGTGAACGGAATTTTACATTTTTTTTTACTTAACAAATATTGACTGATTGATTGTATATTGTTAATAATAATATAGACTTTATATAGAAAGTAATCTATAATTGCAAGAACAATCAACCAAAATAAACAATTGCCAAAGATATATAGTATTATAATAAGCTTTTCAAAATAAAGCGATTTCCAATTAAACGCGAACGTAATACAACAAAAGATGTTTAGCTAATAGAGTAGTTAGAAATTTTATACAAAGAGTGTCGAAAACAATTTAATTTCAGGATATTAACCCGTAACAAAAAATGTTTATTGATTCATTCAGTGTAAATTGAACAGTTTCTTTAAACCATATGTAAAACAATCAAATTCAATTTCTCACATAAGTATAGCAAGATATTTAAATTGGTTATTTATTATTAGAACTGAGAGAACTAAACTAATCAACATCAATAAAGATACACCATACAGAATAATTTTTATTAGCTATGAAAAAGGGTCACCAAAATGGGGTCACCATATTTAAAATGTTTCAAACAAAAGTTGAATTCGAAGGGGGGAAAGAGAAAATGATTATGTACAAATTTGTTTTATTTTTGGTGTTATTTTGAAGGTTATTTCAAGGTTAAATAATATTTTAATGAAAAACTATATTTCATTGTTTTATTGGCAGTAGGTAATTAATTTTAAAGGGAACATGTAGCTCAAACTGCTCAAATCGTGTTCAAATTTATTTTAAAATAAATCGTAAATTCTATTCTTAAATTATTAAGCTGAATTCCCGAAATATCTGGATATGATAGCTAAAAATTTACTATTGACTATAACACCATAGTTGTTGCTCCAGTATTCAGTTCAAATATTCAAACACTAAAACTTAATAATTTCATCGCAGTAAATTAATAATCAACCCAACTTAAGTGGGATAAAGTTTATTAGTTTTACACCCCCCAAAAATAATTTTTCTTCTAGAAAATTCTCATCTTTAATACGAACGAAGGGGAGAAAGTTTTTAAGAGTTTCATTTTCATCACTAAAATTGTGAAATCATCATGAATTTATAGATTAAATGAATCATAAAATTGTACAAGTCATAAAATTTTGAGAAAATCAATCTGGAAGATGCATTAGGGAAGACCAAAAAGCAAATAACAAAGAATTTAGTACATTCATCAATACGGCGATATTTTTAACAACAGTTGAAATTAGTAATTACAATATATAATATACATGTGTTTTACTAGAGATAACCTTAGACCTGAACATTGTCTAAGTCATTAAAAAAACGCCTATGTTGAAAATTTCGGAATTGTTGATAGATTTAGTTATTTATAGATTTTCTGTGTCGAAATAATAGTGGAATATGAAAATCATTTTTGGTTGAATTTCGCCATATCTATTAATTTTTGGACAAAAAAGTTCTAAATAGTAATGAAACATATTGCTTTTGCCAGTATAAAAATTTTATAAAGAAATATCTTACCAATTTTCTTTCGAACTACTTTCAAATTAGTCTAAATTAAATTTGTCCAGTACGTAATTCTACATAAATTTGAAAAATTTTAACTATTCTTAAATTTATTGTAAAACACATTTATCTTATGATGAATAATATATTTCTTTGGAAGAACATTATCTTTAAAGAGCCAAAATTAGGTTTAAAAATCATAAAAAATGTTTTCGCCATTTGAGCACTACTCAAAGTTCCCTCAATTTCCTTCAAGCTACATTCAAATTTAAAATAACCAGAATTGCATTATAACGCCCTTTGTTACTTGAAGACTTCTCAACTCGTAGCATTTAAAAATGTGCTTCACTTGTCAAATTCCAAGCAAAATCTATTTTAAAATGTGCCTGGAGTTTGATTCATAAATGGATTTAGAAGTTAAACTTTCAAATTTTGACAAAAGCCTTTCAATTATACTTCTATAACCAGAGCCAAAACAAACATGCCGCAATATAAGATTTTGGACTTGCTTTGATTTCTCAATCCTTATAATCATTGATAACTTACTTACATAACTTAAATAATTTAAAATCTATCTCGATAAGAGCGTCCTTTTCCAAAATTAAATTTCGTTTCGAACCTAGCCTAAAAATTTAATTTTCTATGACCACCTATACATGTTTACCTCCATATATCAACCCTCCATCATATATTATATACATAATTAGTATGTGTGTACCAAACGACAAATGGCCACCTAACGGTAATTTGCTGAACTTATTATTACGAAAAAAATTGAATTTTATCCGTAAGTTGTTTTTATTTTAATTATTTCTAAAATTTAAAAGTAAAATATTATTATTTAAAAATTTTGCGACTATTGTTTTGTATTCCCATCGAACTTGCACATGTTATCCAAGTTTGAAAGCTAATAACAAAATATTAAAATAAAATTTAGGAAAAAAAAACAAAAAGCACGAGGTTTGTTGCATTATCTATTGAACATAAAAAAACTCTAGAAGAAAACATTCACACAGATGCTTATCGAGCCTGCACAACATACCCTTGCCGTTGCCATAGTACATTAAGCTCTTAAAGCGAATCTTGAATGAAACTTGAGAACTTGATTGTTAATCAAAAATGTGATTTATCTATTAAATTATGTAAGTAAATACATACTGCTTTAAATTTTCAATGTTGGTGCTTTTTATTCTAAATCCCCCCTGTGGTCCTTAAAATGACAGTCCATGCTAAGACTCCTTATATTCATTATATTTAATAGAAGCCTTGAAGAACTCGGTAAGTATTTTATCTATTTAACCGAAACTAATTAAATTAAACTAATTACCAGTAAACAAGAATCACTTCACTTCATGTTTCTACACTGCTAAGTTTATTTTCTCAAAGCAACATGATTTCCTCCCTGACAGATCGGCTATTTCAATTTGGGTTTGTTAACTAATTTATCACGTCTGTCTTGGGCAATGGGATTATACAGGGTGCAGATTATGTAAAAACTAAGATGCTGTGTAACCGTTAAAATGTGTAAGAATTTATTTAAAAAGTATGGAAAATTTCCGCCAGTAATACACAATAACACAACATGCAGCACTAAAAATCCGAATTCATCTACCTTAGAGAAAAAACTTTTCATACATATCAGAGCTCTACACCCCGTTAAATAACGGGTTTAACAAGCAACAAATAAGTAAGAAGAATTTAAGTACGAGTAATTAATTAAGGATTTCATAACTGATCTGTATTTAAAAAATTTAAAAATTTAAGCTGTTTCTAGCAAATACAAAATTGGGTCACAAATCTGCCTGCCATCTTTCAAAGTCGCGATTTGTTAACTTGAGAGACGTGCAAGTACCTTCCCCCCTAACGTCCCTATTTTCCGTTTATCCTATTCAAAAACACTCATCCATACCTTCTTCCTCGCGGCGGATTTACGGATGTAAGCGAATCATATTCCTCAAAACAGACCAATTTGTTCCTTTGTTTTTTTCGTCATTTTTGAGCAATATGATGCTTAAAACAAGCATAAAATTGGGATAAAAGGTCATAGTAGTGCGATAGATCGATACTATTACTTAAATCTAGAATTTTTTCAACTAAAGTATGAACTAAGCAGGTGGGGCTTATATAATTTAAAGTGATTTGCTTGGTAGAGAATTTGAAAATTAAAACTATGGTACTTTTCATTAATGTTATACACATAACTTTCAATGAATGAATGAAGGCAACTATGAAATTGACTTTAGAGTTTAATATGTATTGTCTTTTGCAGGTTTGTTCTTCTATAGGTAGCAAAGGCACTGCTTTAATTTTTACTTTGAGCTTGTCGACCGGAATTAAGAATTAACTTTAGGCGAACTGGAAACGATCGTTCGGTCGAATAATTGGTCGTGTGTTTTCACAAAAATATTCTAAAGTTTACAACAATATTTGGATATAAAATATCAAATTCATCCGCCTTTATCCATTATACAACACTAGCAAATTTTTTTTTTCATTTGAAAGTAGATGGTGCTCTCCAAAATGTACGCCCCCATCAATGGATAAATGGCAGGTTTTATGACTTCATCCGTATTTAACTCTGATAAGTTGATAATCTTAAAAAAATTATTTAAATAAGATTATATGAATAAGATAAAAATTTGCCGTTTGTTAAATCCGAGGAACGTTGTTAAATATTTATTGCCGCTCCTTTTAGGCATATAGACCTAAACCCGTACCTGTCCATATAAATGCAGAATATCGCAACGCTTGTCGCGTGCGCTGTGGCCGCAGCCGTAGGTTTTGGACTTTTGGTTAGCTTTATAGATTTTTTTATTATGACTAGATGTAACTGAAAATATTTATAATATACAGTATTGGACGATACTAAAGCACGGAGTGGTCCTTCATAATACTTCGTTAAATAAAATAAGAAAATGAACTTTAACATAAAAACAAAAGATTGCGTTTAGCGACCAATTAAAAAAAATTACATTCAAATTAGGAACCATATGTGTCAAATTTCGAAGCGACAAAACTAAAGCACAATTGCAAAATGAGATTTTGTTTCAATCTTCATGAAATTACTGACCCAGATAAATAATCACTTTATAAACTAATTACTATTCGGTATTCAATTAACTCTTACACATAATTTGACTCCAATAATTAGAAACCATCAGTGTGGTTGTCCGGACAACTAATCCACTACCCACACTTCTATATAATTTACAGTATCGCTAGAAAGACTTAACATACGCAGATTTGTTCATTCAATTTGAAAAGAAGGCCATCTGCCTTATCACAATAAAACCTTTGAGCAATATACTTGTAATCAGTTGGAAAGACACTTCAAAACAAGCTTAAAAGCTGACATTGAAAAAAAGGCACACATGGTAATGAATCTAAAATTTATAAGCCCGCAGCGTTTCTATTTCAGTTACATTTAGTATTAATTACATAATTTAATATGCTGGCAATGAACTTGTAATAAATAAAAAAAATTCGAAATTTTATTCAAATTTAATTTTTTATGATGGGCAAGCATTTGCGGATAGTTCAGTATTCTGCTGAAATAATTAGGTTTATATAATACAACCCAAGTAGGGTGTCTAGAAATTGTTATTAGTCTTCGTAATATGAATATGAAATAATTTGCAAAATATAGTCCAACATTTCGAATAATTTAGATTATTTTTATTAGGTGGCACAACAAGAAAAAGTACCTTCTCTCTTCGAAACAACCAACAGTTTCTTGAACTGAGCGAAAATCTTAAATTGGCAGAAACATTGCATTGCAACAAGAAAAGTGTTTCTCTAGTAAATAATAATCAAGTGCCCTGGAAGAAGTAAACAGATGCATACAAGAAAACCCAAACAATAGACTCAGAATCGTTGTCTTTAGTCAAGAAATTGCAAGTTTCGTTAAAAAATATGTTTTCCAGTAAGGAATGTTTTGTTTATTAACAGAAACTTTTATTTAAATAAAGAAACGTGATTGATATAGTCTTCTATCAAAAGATTAACACACGATCTTAAAGAATCGGTATCTATAAACAAACCGATAACGTTAAACTTAAGAAAAAGAACACAGGCACATAAAAAAAAGTCAGGATCCAGAGGGGAGACCCTACTATTCATTCGTTTCCGCGGTCGCTGAAACCGAGTATAACCATAAGAAATTAATCCAATTGCCCATTTTCTCGTTACCACCTCCCCCGGGGGTCAAAATTTAAATTTGCATGCAAAGTTGTAATGGATGTGCATTCTTATGTTTCTCTTGGCATGCTAAAACCGAAAATGATAACAAAAAAGCCTCTTTACTACCCCCCGAAAGGGGATGAAATTTCAATTTTCATGCAAAATTGAGATGGATGTACATTTTTATGTTTGTTGGGGCGCTGGAACCGAAAATGACAACGAAAAGTAAATTTACTCCTTCTGTCACCCCCTAGCGGCCCCCTTATTACCCGCAGAAAGGTTGAAATTTCAATTTTCATGCAGTAGTAAGGGTGGTAAGAGGGTGCTAGGGATGATGGAGGGGTCAAATTTACTTGTTGTTGTCATTTTCGGTTCCAGCGATTCAAAAAACATAGAAATGTACATCCATCTCAATTTTGCATGGTAATTGAAATTTCGACCCCCAGGGGGGTGGTAATGGAAAAATGGGCAATTGGAATCATTTTGTATGGTCATATTCGTTTTCAGCGACCTCGAAAACGTAGGAATAGTGGAGTCTTCCCTCTGGGTCACGACTTTTTTTTTGTGTGCCGGTGGAATTAACCAAAAAAAAAGCTATATTTGTATCTTGTATCAAGAAATTATTTTTTCCATAACAAACAAATAAAGATTACTTTAATATCTTAGAAAAATTTGCTAATTGAGAAATTTATGCTGTGTTTCTTATTTAAATCCGTAGATCGAGCAGATTTTGAAATCTGAAATCAGATCGATCTGAAATAAGAAACAGATTTAGCAGATCAAAAAAATGATCAACCGTCAGAGTAAAAAAAGTGCAGATTAACATTAAATGATTATTTAAACTGTTGAATTGGGGCAATTGATGCATGCTACTTTAAAATATTGCCACCAAAGCACTACCATTCATTCTGTTGTGTTGCAAGGTATTTTTAATGACCGCAAACACAGTTTATAAATTGCTACGCAGGCGAAGTTGAGTTAGCACATGATGCATCTGTGTGGTACAGGTCACCTATTTACAGAAATTTGTCCAATGTGACTAAACAAATTGGACAAGGGATCCACCTTATTGGTGACAGCGCATTTCCATTGATGGAATTTTTGCTAACACCTTTCAAAAATACTGGATATTTAACCGATACCCAAAAAAGGAATAATCGATGTTTAGCGAAAAGTAGAGAAACCAAGACTTCAGAATTCCGAATGCGTTCTCAATGCGTAATGTGTTTAAACTTGATCGAGAATCGAAGAATGGGCTTTATAGTCATAATTATAATGTCGTGTTGCATTCTGCATATAATCTGAGCATTAATTTTAATGGCGATATTGAGATAGAAAGTGATGATTTGGAGGAAGAAAACACAACACCTCAAAATGAGCTACGGGTAGGGTTACCATATCCAGGTCGATCAAAAAGAGTATTTTGTCAAAAACTGCTGTTTAATAAAGAGTACAAAAGAGTACATTTAAAAAACAATCAATTTTACAAAACATTTCCAAAATCATAAACTAAAAACTATTCAACAAAATCATATTTTGCTTTATTACGCACTTCAGATAAGAGCTTCTGGCTATTCTTGCAACAGTCGTAAAACTGAGGACAAGTAAATTCCTTAAAGTTAAACTGAACCATCAGTAAACTTTTGACTGCATCTATCGATAGTCTATTCCGCTCATCTGTCCACTGCGCGTTCATTAAACTAAAAATTCTATCTGTTGTTGCATTCTGCGATTGTATCGCAAAACAAAAGCTGCAAATTTTAAGTAACTTTGATGAGGTACATTACTATGATTACGGTTTTTGAAATATTCAGTTCACTTAGCACATCGCAGTTTATTTGCAAAGTCCCCGTTTCCGTCAGCTTATCCAAAAAATTGGTCATATTGACGCTTTGGTCAAACAGCAATGAATCGTTTATATGTACTCCCTTATCAGCGAAATAAATAAACGTTGCTTCAATATTATTCCAGTTTGGCTTGGCGTTCAATGTCATCCACTTAAAATTATTCAGTTAATTCATAGAAGTAGTCCACATTTCCAAATAGCCCATGCCACGCTGGTAAACGTGAATTATTTTCATTTTTTCGAATAATTTCGTTCACTTTCATTGGAATAAACTCACTTGCTATTCTTTCCTTTAAAATATGCTCCACTGTTGCCAAAATATCAATAATCTCCATTACCGAATTCCGTTCCCTTTCTATTGCTTCAATTTTTGAGTGGAATACATACATTAATGAATGTTTAAACAAAAGATAGGCCTCCTTTAAAGGGTTTTCAAAAAACATCTTAATTATTACTGGCGACTGTTTTTGCGATAAGAAATATGACTTCAACGCTGAATAAATTTGTAAAATTAGGTTTACGGTTGGAAACAAAGATAACCATTGAGAATTACAAACGAAAACAATAAATTTATAGATTTTTGTTTAAATTTGAAAAAGAGTACTTTTGATGTAATTACGGAAAAAGAGAGAGTACAGATATTTTCGGCTCCAAAAGAGTACATGTACTCTTAAAAGAGTACGGTTGGTAACCCTAGCTACGGGAATCGTCGGGTTCAAATAAAAGGCAAATAATTTGTAACTCTTTATAAATAAACGAAAAAATAAAAACTATTAAAATTCCTTTTAAGTAATTCAGTAATATTTATTAATAAAAAAAAACATCACACCGCCGATCTTACACCGCCAATGTCGGCAATTTGAGTTACATTAAGTTAAATATAATAAAATCAATCTGAGCAATCGGAAAACACATAAGAAACAGCAACAGAATTGACAAGATCGATCTGAGCGAAAATAAGAAACAGATTTTTAGTACTCAGATCGGAAATAAGAAACACCGCATTAAAGTTTGCGGTGAGAGAAATTTCTTTGGTTTTTCTTCATATCAGCAATTATTTTTTTTCCGTGACACCAATCAACTAATTTTGGTTTGTAGGTAAAGAGGAAAGAAACGGGGAGGAATCATGACGCTAAGAATACTCGTGTGAATAGGCAGAATCTAATCACTCCCACAGAATCTATATTCAACCTGAATAAGAAATGGTTTGCGAGAGTGTTACAACCGAAGTATCTTATATCAAATGAATTTTCTTAATAAAAAATTTTGTAATATTAGGCCGAGGAAACATAGGTGGCATAGAATCTTATATTAGGCGCCATTACTAGTTTCAACTCGATCTTTCCTTTGCATTTCACAAGCATCAAAATTGACGTATTCTGCATTTTGTGAAGAATGGATACAAATTCGTGGTGCAATTCATTGTCTTCAAAAATGGTATTGATCTACCTTTGGGGAAGTCTATACCATCATTTGAAATTAACCGTTTTTGGGTCGGTGGATTTAAACGTGGTCGCACAAGATTTTTGATTATGAACCGAAAAGAGATGACAATTCCAGAAATGAATGTAAAATCATATTGAGTGATCGTAAAGTGAAGTTGAGTGGTATTGTAAGCATCGTAAATATTTCAAAACCACATGAACAACAAGAAAAACCTGTGAGCCGAGTGAACTCCACAGCAATGTTTGAAAATCATTTGAGTTGAATTAAAACAAGATTATATACTTAATTACATTGCTAAATAGTTGCGTTTAATTTTCAATACAGGAAACTTTTCAGCCCATGTAGTGTAAGATAGAACACGATTCACAAACCAAATTCCTAATAGTTTCAATTCTCACATTTTGTTAAACATCTTTTATGAAGAATATTTGAAGTGATTTGATTATAATTTAATAAAGATAAGTTTTAACGAAAATTTATGGTGATATTAGTATCAAATTTCCTAGCTGAAACGACCCGTTCAAACCGGATATAGTCTGGCCGAAATATAGTCAAAGGTTAAAATATCCTCTGGTACTGTTAGAGATATCATCATCACATAACCGGTTTACGTTAAATTGTTAATTATAAATACAAAACATAAAATTTGGCGAATGTCTTAAGACAAAACAACGAGAAACATAGAAAAACGCCGCGCGAAGAAGACACCGGAAACGCACATTCCAATCCAAAAGTTATGTCTGCCTCTGTGTATATGTTTTTAATCCGAAATGAATAAAACAAAAATGACATTCAAATTTCATCGTCATCTGATCGCAAAATAACAAGAGTTTTATACACAAAAGGTCCAGTTATAAAATGTATAAATATCGGAAGTGACCAACTTCAAATCGCCGTTTTTTGGGGTAATCGATAGTCTAAACAAAATTATTATGAAATAATAAATTGTTACCTTCGGCGACCAACACAAAATTGTTTTGTAGGCCGCTTATTAGATTTTGACAATCAAAAACCGTAAAAATAACAAACATCAAAACTGTATAGAAAAAAAAATCTCACACAGTCATATACACACACACAGTCACACCATTCACAGTATTTTGTAGTAAAACAAAATTTCTCTGATCTTACTTAACTACAAAACAAAATTACAAAATATACAACTTTCATGTCACTTTTTTAAGCCACTTTTCGTATTTTTTCTTTTTTTTTTTCATTTAATTACAAAAATTGCATAATTTTCTTGTTGTTATCATATCATCATTGGAAAATTTTAGAATTATTAAACTCACATTATTTTATTATCATTTTAATAAACTTTTTTATTTTCGTTTTTATAAACAAAATCGTATTTTTGTTTCATTACGTTTTCGTTTCTAAGTATTTTCTGTTTTTATTATTTTTTATTTTTTTTTTTTTTTACTTTTATAAAATAATGTACAAAACAAAATTTTCAATATGGTGGAAAATTGTTATACAAAAAAACAAAAAAAAAACTACTATTCTAAACTCAAATAACTTAATAAACAGAAAAATTAAATAAATAACAGAATAAAAATTTTTCTCAAAATATTAATTTTTTTCCACACACAAGAACTGTACACACAAAATTTTTTTCTTAACTTTTTTTTTTATTTTTCGAATATTTAAACTTAATTTTTTGTTTTATTTTATTAAACTCAACTTAAAATACAAAAAAAAACTATATTAAACAAATGATAGTTTAAAATCAGCAAAACACTTAATATTATATTATATAAATTACAAAAAAACCGACAGAAAAAAAAAACTTCTACAAAAATTATTTTTCCGTGTTTTCTTCAGTTACAATCACACGACATCAATACCGTTCTATTCAATACTAAAAATTTGAATCGAATCGAAACTTTTTAGCAAAAAAACAAAAAAAGAAAAAAGTTGTTTTTTGACGTACAACTTTTTTTTTGTTTTTTCTCTTCGTTCATACTTTTTTCTTCGTACACAATGTTGACACGCACGCACACTACTTGGAATTCGGATGGCCGTCGTATTTTTTCCATCACATTTTATATTCATCTCATTCACATTGTACGTTTGCTGCAGTATGTTAAAAAAAGAGAAATGTATAACTGTTATTTTAGTGATTTGTTTCATTTTACTACAGTATATAGTCACACTTTTCTTAATAGTTTTATTCATTTTATTTTAACACATATACATGTGCAATGTTTTTCTTATTTTTTTTTTAGTTTCGGTCGTTTCGAAAGAATTCTCTTCTACTTCTTCGCGTGTTTGTTAAAAATACACATTTGGATATTTAACAAAATAAAATACATGAAGGAAAAACTGTAATTGTATATGATTGTATGTGTGTTACTTTCGTGTGGACAGCCGACGCATACACGTGTAGCAAAATGCATTTAAAAAAATTGCTCTTTTTTATATTTTGTTATTTTAAATGTGTGTATTTTGGTGTATTTGTGTATGTGTGGTTGGATTGAAAAATGTGATTTTTTAATTTTGTTAGTACGGATTAATTAGGGTTGGGTAAAAATTGATTTTTAGTTTGTAATTTGCGGTGCGGGTGACATCCATATCAAACATTATTGTAAAAGACATGAGTCGAGTGGACGAGTGGTGGCATGCGATTCAGATGGTGTCTTCCCTTTACAAAGTTTCTCAGAATGCTCCTGTTGTATGGTTCTTTCTTTTAATAAATACACCGCATTATGTAGTAGAAGAGTTTCGTGAGGAACTTTGCCATTTATGATTGAAAATGATGAAATTCATTTTCCGTTAAGAAATAATTTTTTCCAACTCATTTAGTTAGTAAAAATGTTAATTCAAATTATAGAACTTAACACCGTTTGACAATTATATTAATAATGCTCCAAGTCAAGGGCAATCTAATTGTATAGACATAGCAGCAACATACGTGATTAAATCCGGAATCCTTCGCACCACTGATATGTTGCTTCATCATGACTGAGACGCATGTTCGTGTTCGGATTAACACCTACCTAGGCAAACTAGGTACTTGCGTAGGGCCCGCAAATTTTGGAGGCCCGTAATTTTCGTGCTGCGTTAGTGGGATAGTATACACTTAATGTGCAAAAGTTTACATACATGAACATTTTTTTTCCTAATGATAAAATTTTCCAGAAACAAAAATTCAGATCACAAATTGTTCGTTCTATTTTTAAACTAGTACACATTGTAATCATAATAAGATAAAAAGAAACAAACAATCCTTTGTTTTAATTTCCAGAAAATTCCTTTAAAATTTTCCATTAAAAAAACTGAAACAAAAATGCTGCGTAATTTTACATACAAAGTTATAATGTACCGTTATTTTTGTATATATTGCTTCACCACTGCAATATTTCAATTAGTCCTTGTATTAGTACATACGACAAAAGTTATTTATTAGTGAGTGAGTTATTGTGAAAGTTACAGAAGTGACTGGTTTATTATAAACAATGAGAACAAAAATTAAAGACACATCCGTAGAAAATAATGAGAAAGCTAATAATGAAGCTAAAAGTTGAGGGAAATTCGCTGCAGCAAATTGCCGGGACAGTAAGTAAAAGTAGTTCTACCATTCAAACGATAATAAGAAACGTTAACATCAATAGTTCCGTGGTTTCAAATCCTCGTCCTGGGAGACCTAGGAAGTTTGATAATGCGGAAACTAGAAACATTGCGCGCAAAGTAAAGATTGAGCCTAAAATTTCGGCAAATAAAATTTTAAAAGAAGTAAATATTAGCACTGGAAAAACTTATCATCGTACTACAATTACGAGAATGCTACACAGAGCCGGTTATAGAAGTTGTATTGCTAGAAGAAAGCCATTCATAAATAAAATCGTTATTCCCCGTTTTCGTGGACAAAATAAATGAAACCGGCATGTTTTCGAAGGTATAAGGCTTCATCCCATTTTCCGAGATATCTTTGTGCATGTGTTGGTTCAATGTTCATTCTAATTATTGGCCCAACGCCAATATTCCCACCTCCGTGGTATATGGTTTGAATAGTGTATCTGGAATCCAATTCTTTATTTTTCGACCTTACCTTCCAGCTCAATCAAACAAGCTTCGGTTCATCGCTCTAGAAGACTTTTTTCAAATTGCCAACGATTTATGTAGGTATTGTTTAGCTAAATTTGAAATTCATTTGAACATCCGACGTCTAAATACCTATCCGAGCAACTCTGTGCAATATGAGGTGATATGAAATTCTGGGTACGTGTTCGTACACTATAAACTACCCTCCTTCAATCTGCTACAATTGCTCGCATTGCTACATTTCGTTTGCAATATACTCCCCGACAATGAGATACGTTCACCAAATTTTTTTAGATTTTACTGAAATCAAACAATTATCGAAAAAAATTCTACAACGGTTATTTACATATTCGAATTGCTAAATGATTATAGATATACATATTGGTGTCCTTCTCTTTCGTAATCTCGTGTAACAACAGAAAATAGTTTTCGAGGTGCGTCAATGAAATGCGTTCATTTAAGAATAATAACAAATAAAACTACTTTTGCATATTTTAATAATGAATACTTTTTCCTTTATTTGTGATAATTTCCAAAATTCGTTTTCATAATACGCGATATGAAACACAACTTAAGTAGATGTCTCTGTTGTTGGTCTACGGCAAGATTGTCAAAATAATAAATATTTATATGGAAAATCTAGATCTTGCTTATTAAATTAAAAAACCAAATTTAAATTAACTGAGAATTATATAAATTGTGCACGGATACAAAAATCAAATAAAAATTTTCAAATTTCTAATAGCAGTTCCTTCCAGTTCACTTATAATTTAGAAAAAATTATGATTAATTTTCTTCAACGCAATATACTTCAAAACAAGTAGCGTGATTTGATCATTGATCTTAATCTTCGCACGGTCATTTCATGCCATGTTTGTAAGCGGCTTATTAGTGAAATTATTTCTATGAATTTACCTAAAAATTATACATTTTAAATTTCAATACTTAAAACTATTTGTTTAACTACTAACCAGTACTGTACAACTGTTCTAAGCTGAATATTATAGTATCCACATCGCACTTTTTTGAATGCTTAGTTATTTCTGTAATGCGATATTTAATGAACCGACTCGCATCGCTAAATTTTCCGTATATTCGAACAAAGATAGTAAGTTAATCAAATCCTTCCTTCGTGCAAGCTAGATAGTTTTGTTCTACTTATTTATATATTGTATATAACTCATTCTAGCTCATTATTGTATTTAACAATTTTAATGAAAAATAATTTATTTCTAATTAGTTAATTTCTTTTTAATTACTTTTTGGCTAATTTTCTATGTTTAATCAAGTTAAATTTATATTTTCCTTAAAAACAATTGAAATTTAACCGATTCGTCAAAGTAATATTTGAATTTATAACATTTCAAACCGTAAACCGCCATGAGCGCCTCTCATATTATGCAAGTTTTTGATATAATTCTTGTTAAGTTGGATGCTTGCCTCTTCTATTGCTATTTGCAACTCATTTAATGAAAAGTAATGCCTTCCTTGGCCATAAACGATTCTCGATAATTCTGCTCAACAATTTTCTATGATATTAAGATCCGGCGACTTAACTGGTCATTCCATAATTTTGATTTTGTTTGCTTCAAAATTTGTATCTTTCTGGCCCTAGGTAGGCACTGGTGCATTATCCGGCGGAAAAATCAATTTTTTTCGTCAAAATTGTTGATAAAATGGTAAAAACTTATTATTTAATAATTCTTTACTAGTAAGCGATCCCGCAACAAATTCAAATTTGCACTTGCCGAATGAAGATATAATACACCACACCATGATACCATCCCCACCTTGTTGCCGTCTTATTTGTGTTAGTTCAGGAGTTCTAATATCATGAAAATAATAATTATAGCACTCCGGGCCATCGAGGCAAAACCGTTTTTCATCAGAGAATAAAACATTGTTCCATTCATTTGTCCCGCTCATGTGTTTCTCAGCAAATGCCATTCAGGCTTGAATGTTGCTTTTACTTAATGAAGGTTGACGCTGTATTTTTTTTTGTTTCAGTAAAGCATATTTGTTTAATAAAATTTAATAGTTCACGAGCTTCTGCTGATTACCCGTGAATCCTTCGGCCCGATGAAAGGTTGCAGCTGCATTGTGCTGGTTGTGAGTGTTTATTGACCCTTACAGTTGTGTTGAGATTCGGAGGTGGAGTGAACACTGTTGAACGAGACACCACATTTAACCCTTACCAGTATGGGATGAGCCCCGCAGATTCATTTTGAGTTTGTTAGCTATAAAATAACCGAAAAATATTCTTTTATGGAAATTGAATTTATGTATTCTAATTTGATTATTGAAGATCTAGAATCACCGACATAATTATTTAATTGTAACGAATATAGGCCTAACTGGAATTGGTAGTGTACCAATAACAATCGGATTAATAAAACAAATTAAAGGGAAAACTGTTCCATTAGTCCTTGTATCAAAATGCGAGTATTTATCTGAATGTAAAGCAAGATGACGTCCAAATATGGGGATTTAGGAATTTGGATCAATGGTCTCTGTAAAGTAACCATTCTGCGTGTTTGATGAAGAATGAGGATGAGTTGTCAGTATTCAATACAGTTTGCGGGCTCAATGTCTTCTGCTGGTCAGCTTCTATAAATTTGAAGACTGAATAGATAGGGTAGCTAACTTTGGTCTCCTTTTACTACTACTCATGGTTAACACCTTCTATATCGCGGCACCTATCATACGGGAAACGTCATTCTATTCTTTGATTGAACACAGTTAACCCTCCCAATGTTTCAGATATTTTTATATATATCCCTCTTAACCAGTCACGGTCGTTTTATCTTTCCAAAGGAATGCAGATACTTCGCAACTTTAAAACCTAGAATTTGCCTGCGTCCATTTTAGTAAGATTCATGAAATTGTCATTTTCTACAATGGCAAACTAGTGCTTGGGGCTGTAATCCCTTCTTGATTAATTTTTTGCCTGGTTATACTTTTAGTCATTATACTGACTCCCACTTCAAAGCTATCACTCCCTTTCAGAAGGTTCTTTATAAAGTTCTGCTAGGATGATGATTGTTAGAACTGAAAGTAGTCAATTCTTTAGAAACACTTATCTGTTCTATATTCCATCAATGTTTTCTAAACCAGATATATATTTGATCTACATATAACTAATCGATTAACATCGCGTTCCAATTATGTAACATGTTCATATTTCGCAAGTAGATGAAATTTTCTGTAATAAATCAATACAATCCTTTCATCACCACATTTTTTTTTTTCGTCTGAAATTACTGGCAAAAATACATTAATCTATTAATAATTTTTTTAATTTTTTTTTTTTATAAAAACGGTCGATTAAAAACTACTGTACTGTAATTAAATCTCTCTATTTCATAATCTTGATAAAATTATAATTTATAGTCGTTTCAAAAAACCATGTATACTTGCACCAGAAAATAATTTGTTCCACAACGTCCACCAGATGATGTCACACGCAGATATCTTATTTTATTACACATTAATTAAAGCTGAAATAAGAAAATAATTAGATTTTTAGAAATTTAGACATTTCTATGTGCGATATTTACCCTTGACTGAACCATATGTTAGTTTGTGATTGTTACATAAATAAAAAATAAAAATTGTTTGTGTGTAGAAATCTATAAATAAAAATTTTAACAAAAAAAAATTTTATTTTCTAAATGACATGTGAAATTATTTTCAAGGTTATCTAACAAATTACTTGGATCATTGGAAATTTTACAATTTTCTATATTTATTTAATATTTAAATTTATTTGACATGTATGTTTGTGATATAGGAAGCACTTGTTGAATTAGAAGTATTTTAGTAAGTGATTGAATCGTGTGCGCACAATTTGTGTGGGTCATTTTAAAATTTCCGTTGTTTCCAATCAAGTTCAAGGCCGCTTATTACGTAATACTATATATATTATATAAATGTGACATTTAATCGCATCGACATATTTCTGGGGGGTAATGAACTGTGTATTTAGGTGCAAATCACGATTATTGGAATTTGGCCAAAAAACTATAATAAAATCTAAAACTGGTTAAGTGGGTGGCGTTGTAGAATTTTCCACAGCATTTGTAAAGCATTCTGTCGTAAATTCAACATCAATAAAGAAGATAATGTACCTTAATTATTTCATGGGCGTGCCTGTCTACGACCATATCGGAATGTCGGCCATAATCAAATAACCGCGTATGTCATACAAAATGGGGTCAACAGAGATGAAAAGAATATTCTATATTTCAAGAAAACACAGAATAACATGCGAGAAGCAAAAACAATATTTATTCCTAGAGACTGAATAATGTTAACTAATTGTTAGTTACAGACTACGCCAGTCTGACATGGTTGATGTTGACGATATGCGTCATGCAGGTCGGTTAGCTGGCTGAGGTTTAAAACTCTAAAGGGTACAATTTTGTTTAACGATCCTTTGTTTAAAGCAAAAACACCATCTTTGGGCTTTAAGAACCCTCACAATAAAATTGTTCAGTTGACATTTAACAAATTCTCAATAAATGTTAAGGTTAAAGAGAAATCATCAAAATCGGACGACACCAATTTTACTCCAAGTTTGTATTTTTTCGTCTAATTTGTTTGAAACAGTGTCATGGTAACAGAATTTTATTACCTCCGAACTACTATGGGTAATGGAATTTACTTAAACCAAAATACTTATAGGAATCTAAATGTAGAAATTTAAAAATTCTGGAATATAGAAATTTAGTAACTTTATGTATTCAGAAACTGAGATGATTTTATATACAGGAGGGACAAATAGTTCGGATA
This sequence comes from Tipula helvola, assembly GCA_963556165.1. NCBI lineage: Eukaryota > Metazoa > Arthropoda > Insecta > Diptera > Tipulidae > Tipula > Tipula helvola. The sequence continues at coordinate 366,756,838 of OY744481.1, forward strand.
CACATTTAAAATAAAAAAATTTAACAGAATGCTCACTACACACTTCTATCATTGTTGAAAATTAGAGTAAAGAAAATTTAGCCGAATTTCACCCCAGTGAAAAATGACCTCAATGTTCACTTGATTTAGGAATATGCCTTCGATTACTTTATCTGGTTGGGAATACTAGTAAAGAATTGGGTTAAAATGCCAATAATGGCGTGCTTTCAACTTGCTGTACTTTCGAAAAGCGATTGAAGTAGAGTTTTTCTTCAACGACAGTAGGCTCACCTTGGTATCCTTTGTGGAGTTTGTTCTTTATTTCTCTGCCTGTTTTGATTTTTTACTCAAGGCTCACTTTAACAAAAGCTTTTACTAGGTCTATGAATAGAGCTGGCTTGTTTAACCCAGGACTTCTTGCATTACTTTAATAATTATTAAGTACTTGCTCTGCTATTTTAGCGCAATAATTGATTTCTAATAGGCGACACTAATTATCTTTATATATTTAGGTTATCTAAACTTATCAGTTATTTGAACACCATAACATCAACTGATTCTTTCGGCTTTTTATAGACAAAATATATTAATAATAATGGCATTCACAAAATTCTTCGACTTGTTAATAAAAAAAAATGAAGAAGCCAATCATTTATAATATATGTATCTACGTACTATCTATTGTACCAAAAAAGTATAAATATCAAAATCCCCCCAGTACTTTAACCCGAGAGTCAATATCGTGTATCGACTCTAAAAAATGTAAACTTTTCCTTGAGTTTCTCTGTGGTGTTTGGTTTCGTACAGACTAGCTCGCACGATTAAAAAGTTCGGTGTAGTCATCAGGTAGCTACGACCAAACTACAAAAATAAAATTCTAACTTCATACATTAAGTATGAGGAAATAATGTATTGACTTAGCGAATCATATTCACTAAATCAAAAATCAAAAACTCAAGGAAAACCCTCATTTATGTGTGTGTTATGCCCAAGTGACAAATGAAATTTTTTTGTGACTTTGTACTAAAATATTAACTGCTATGTACTAAAATATTAATTGTGAGTACTAAAAGTCGATTCTGATAAAGTGACTTTTTAAAAATATCACAAAAAATAATGTGACAAATTGAGGCAAATTGTCATTGGAATTTAATCTCGGTGACTTCTGTCCTGTGTGTTGTTTAAATTAAATATGTGCCAGTAAGCTTTAAACTACTACAAATGTCATAGCTCATTTCAACAGAATCGCAAATTTTCATTGACAATATTTGGTACAAATACAAAAATGTCACCAAAAATTGTCATTTCAGAATATCTACACCATAGCCTAGATTCTGATCAAGTGAGAAGTGATAAATGACAATTTTTTGTGACTTTGTACTAAAATTTAAACTGCTTTAAAATGACAATAACGTTGTGAGTTTTAAAATGCGATTCTGATGATGCGACTTTGACAAAATGTCACAAGAAAAAAAAATGACAAATTGAGCAAAATTGTCATTGATTTGGTTTTCGGTGATTTTTGTATGTAGCTGCATTTTTAAATAAAATATGTATGAGTATATTTTGTTAATTTTTAATAATTCTTATGTTATAAATTTTAATTAGGTTAGTCAAATTTTATTTTTTTGTATATAAACGACACAAAACACAAGCACTTAATTCAAAATGAGAAATGTCGTTAAAATTAACATTAAAATATAACTGCGGTAAACAAGAAATGCAACTGCTACAAATTGCTGTTAATGTCGTAGCTCATTTCATCAGAATCGCAAATTTTCAGTGACAATATGTGGTACTAATACAAAAATGTCACGACAAATTGTCATTTCATCAGAATCTACCGCAGGTCTGAATTATTTCAAATATTGTGTTTCCCAATTAGCCGATCTAAATGAGCCCATAGATTCTCAATTGGTTTTAGATTAGGTGATTGTGGATTTTTGGTTTTTCAACAATTTTATTGTACTTGCCCTGTTTGAAATGGTAAATTATAGTTTTTTTTTCACTTTTACTTAACTCTGTTAGGAAAAAATTCTATTTCTAATGGTTTTGCGGTTTTTTGAACTCGAACCCGAGGTGTTTGTAATATTTTATTATGGAATCAAAATATGTAATACAAAAATGATTCAAGTGACACCATCTATCGAAAATAAATATAAATATTTTTGAGTGAATATTTAAAGCAAAAATTATAGCTGTAATTTTTTACAAGAAAAATAGACAAAATCACCTAAAAAATAATGAGTTTATTAAAATGTATCTCTACTAAGAGTCTTTATTTTGCTAAACGTTAGATGGAACCTCAATAAAAATAATTTAAATTGGTTTGAGTTTCAGGTTTGGGTTCCAGAATGAAATGCCAAAAATATTTTCCTCTTGAAACATCTGATATTCTTATCTGTGATATGACTTTACTTCCACATTTTATTAAGTTTTTCACTTAACTAAATGAATTAAAAAAAGAGAGCTATATGGTAATGATGTAAAGTTCCAAGTTGTTCAAATACTTTTTATGACTTAATTTTTTGTTTTTTATTTCATGTTTAATGAATCTATTGGAATGATCGAGCATTTATGTTGCTGAGACGTTTCATCTTCTTAGCTGATTTCATGATAAATATTGATTAATTTTTCTCTTTGATCCGCAATATGTTACTCCTCACTGTATGATAGTTTTCTTTAGCCAGGTGTATCTTCCGCAAGACAACACCGTCGCCATTGCTGTTTTTCAACATAAGTTGTTTCTGTTTATTCACTATCTCTATTCATAAAATAATTAGGTGACAATTGGTCAATTCTCTAAGTTTGTACTTCTTAACAGCTTTCTCCCATTCTTTCCAATCAACGTCATTTGCGAGTCATCCATCTAAAGGTACAGCTTTACTTCATTTAATTCTAATTCAATTAAGTCATTTTTCATGCTGTAGGACTTATCCGATTTGGATTGTAACTCTATAAAGCTTTAGCTACAGCTAGGTATGCTTCGGCCTTGTATACCAATTGATTTTTGAGGATATTTCGATTTTGATAGTATAGTTGTCTGGAATTTTATGAAACCTATGTATGTAACCATTTAAAACTATCACTTTTTGGGTGTCAAGCTGTTTTTTAATGTACAGTTTATATCTGTTGTCAGTTTTAATTGTAGCAGAAAACTGAATTCTATATTTTCCTATACTAAATTTAATCATTTAATACCAATATATTTTATTCACAGATATTACTCGAATTTGGCGAGGAATTCTTACACCGGTACTAAGCACTATTCTGCAACATAGCCTTATGTGACCCCTCTGAATACCTATTCCTCTACACACTGTACTAATCTATTGTATATCACGCTCGAACAATGAACCAATCATTAATCCAAAACCACCATATGGTCCACATTAAAACAAGAAACGTTTTGTTCATAAATTTTTGACAATTGCACACATCATTAAACTTAAGAAAACAAAAATAAAACAAATTCATAAAATACACACGCACAACAATAAATAAAAGAAAATTCCGATACTTTAATTAAATAAAAAACAAAACAAAATTAACAATTACTCATTCCATCTCTATCGTATACTCCTGTTTGATCGTAAAATATGCATCCATTCAACAATTTCTTAATAGCATTATCATCATTATTGTTATTACATTACTATTTGTACTACTACTACTACTACTTATTTTTCTCGTTGTCGACCAAATTGGAAAATAATTTATCTAACAAAAAAAAAATCGTTATTTGAATGAAATATGTATGGGAATATTGGGAATACACTCGAAGAAAACAAAAGAAAAAAACTATCGTTTACATGTATGCCTATCGGCACCACTAGTGTGTGAAGAGCTGCTGCGATGCAAACGACTTACGTAGTACATTTCTTATATATGAATGAATACCTAAAGTTTTCTTTCTTTGTGAATGTAAAAGTGCATACGCTAGAATAAGATCATCGTATATTATAGGATAGGGATGCATTTTTATTTTTTATGGTTAGCATTGTGTCTGAGATTGAATATGAATGGAAATGATGGAAACAACGAAAACGGAATGAACTTGTTTTCTTTTTATTGCATGATAAGTTTCCTGAGTCGATTTGGTTTTTGTTTTTCTACTACAAACAAAATAACCGCCTTCTTACTTTTTTGTATTTTACTTTATTTGGTTTGTAGGTAATTTGTAATAATAGGGTTGGGAAAAGTTGTATGATTTAAAAGTTTATTTCAGTGAAAGGTAGTGAGGAGGTGAGTGGTTTAAAGCCGGTTGGCGCGGATTTTGGTGATAAAATGAGACTTGAGATTTATGATTTTTATGTGCATGCGTACTAGATATACAAGAGTAAATTTTATTGTTGTTTGGTTTTATTTTATAATTGTTCTACATCTAGTACGTAGAAAAAAATCGCAAATATCATATTTTACACAAAAACTCCTTGTTAAGCTTACCCTTTTGATTGTGTGTCTCATTTGTCTGCTTTTACCTCCAGTCTTCAGTGAATCATGTGCGCCATCTTCCATTTCCTTTATTTTTTTTTGTATACAAGATTTAAAAATCTCAAGGTTAACCCATTCATGCCCAAACTATGTTTTAGCGAAAACTATAGAAATAATATAAAGACTTCCTATGTCATACAAAACAAATGTCCGCAGCTCGGGGTACGAAAATAGTTTTTTATGTTTTACTATTTCGTTTTGTTTACTAATTCTGTACCCCAGCTACGGATTAGACATAGGACGTCTTTATATTCTTTCAATAGTTTTTGGCTTTATTTCTGATCTTTCTGAAAAAAAAATTAAAATGTGTTGCCAAAAACCCGTAGTTTGTTATATCATACATACTTCGGAATATCCAGCACTAATGGAGAAACATTTTAAATATTATTGAGGTCAATAAAACGGATGGAATAGAGCACTATAGGGAGCAAACAGAGAGAGAGCAACAGTTGGAAGAATTAGAATTCTTTAGTCAAATGGAGTGAAGTCCATTCAATATACTAATTAAGATGTACTGATTGTCTACCACAGCTGAAAAACAATTTAGTCCTATATCTATAAAACGCCATTAAGAGAGTTAGTGGTGGTGGTTCTCTCAACGAACACCCTATTCACTTGAGAAGAAGCAAAGGTCAAAATTCTGTTAATGTTTTCATATACGTATAAGTATTTTGGCAACACAGAAGAAATACAGCCAACTCTTTTTATGGCAAAATCGCAAGGGAACCAGGAAAATTCAACGATAGAGAACTTTTCTCATTAGAGAAAGAAACTTATATGAATTGAAGGACTATTCGTATTTCATGATTCGGCCTGAATTAATACTGGATGGTCGACCACGTTTTCGGGCGTTTTTGTTGGTATTCATAAGTTAAAGTGCCACATTCAACCTAAACTCTAATAGCTCCATTACATCTGTTGCCGATATGTTTTGTTTTCGCATTTGTTGTTTATATATTATTCAATCCAACAAAATCAACAAAATGCGTCGTTTCTCATAGTGCCATAATAAATGTTCTATAATATTGAATCATTTGGTCTAATCTAATAGATCTACCCCTTCCATACCGGTATTATATAAACTCATAACCTCCGGTTAAAGAACGTCCACATAGCATTTGGCGGATAAATTCCATCGTTTAACAGGGTTCACATTTCGTTTTCCTATAAGACTCGATGCCAAGTAAATTGGTTTGTTGTTGAGCCATTTGACAAAAGACATATGTAGAATCGGTATGGCTCACACATTGTTCTATATAACCGTATTCTTTCTTTTTATATTTGTGTTCGTCATGCTAGTCCCAGCTGCATTTATTCCTTTAGGTTTTAAAATTTGACGTGAAAAACATGAAAAAATTGTCAAAATAAATATTATGTCCTGGTGCTTCAATACTTTTAATTAAATGACTAATGCTTCAAATCCACACCTTTTACTATGAAAATCCAAAATTCTTGTTTGTGCACCTTGGTAAATTATGAAATCATAAGGCTGTTCAGCCTAAGAAATACATCCTTGTTATAAGCCTAAGAAATACATCCTTGTCATGGTTCGCTTAACATGCCCAATACCAATTAGCCTGCTCTAATACATTTTAATTTGGGGAAATTTAGTACATCCAATATTTAGATGTTAGATGTACTTCGATAAATCTTTTTTTTATTCATTATTATTGGTTAGCTTAAACGATTCATTTTTCTGGATACCGTATAAATTTGTATACTTTACCATTGCTTTAAAGAGCTGCTCGGTGTAGTACTTCATAACATATTTTCTTGGAGTTTCCTCAACAGTTTCTATTTCTTCCGGTGAATTATATTCGATCTTAGTTTTAGTAAATTCGTTTTGTCTCCATTTTATGTCGGTTCGATCAGTCACATAATTAAATTCATATGGACCATTTCCAATCTCATCTATTATTTCAAAATTCACATTGTCTACAATTGTCTTGGTTCCATCGTTCGATACTCCAGCGATAACAGATACAACTAGTTCTGGATCGTTATTTCGATTTTCATTATCATCATTAATTTTATCCTCTTGCTCTTTGCTCTTTTCAATCTTTGCTTTGTGCTGTTTCCTTTGAATATTATAATTACTCCGGAATAGTATTGTAGTCCCAGAAATAAATAGGTTCATCCTCTTCCTCTCCATTATCCGAATCGTAAATATTAATAACTTGTGCGACAGTTGCATTTACATGTACAAGCATTTACATATACAAGCAATTTATAATTTTATACATATTACGAATTATACATAATTTCGCTTACCTTCACCGGCTCAATATGCTTTAAAATGAACTTGGATATCACAACTTTTGACAACAGTCAAAAATGATGTTCGCACCTTCACTATTCTCACAATAACGATCACATTTAGGATTTTTTGTTTATTTATTGTTAGTCGCAGTTTACTAATCCAATAAATATTATGGAACACCACTAATAGTATTTTGGTTAATTCTAATCTGAGATTTGAGATGTTAAGTCGATTCTTTAAGTAATTCGTAATATAAAATTTATTATTTCCGGCTCTGGAAAATTCCTTCGGCCACATTATCTGGGGTCGGATTTCTTAATTGACCTGGGGTTAAAATTCAGGATATTATATATACTCAGCTACTATAGACTATTTTCTCAGTCTTCAGCATCAAACAAGTAGTACATTTCTTAATGGATTTTATAGTAAAGGTTATTATCTGCAATATTTTGAATTCTATAAATAGTTCGTATTATAAAACCTATTATTTCATAGCCTGAAAAAAATGTCTGCCATAAGGTAGGGTTGGGATCAGAATTTTTAAAATAAAACATGGCCCAACGGCAAAACACTATTCGTACTAATAGTATTATGATCGAGACCATAAATCAAAAAATAGATTTGCCAGTTTTAGTTGTCCATACACTGCCAAACCAGTCAATTTTCTTCGCCTTCAGCACCGAATCGAACACACACACATTTGTCGATGATTTTTAGTGAAATTTTAGAGAGTTCCTAAATTTAAACATACTAAATCACGTCCTGAAGAATTTTTGGACCAGTCATTTGTGCTGGAGTTCGAATTAAATGTTGTTAAAATTATTATTTTTCTGGTACCTCTTAAATTTTGCATTGCTACTAATAAATTTAGGGATTTGAATGAATATTATCTAAAATCCAGGACAATGTAAGATATTTTCGGGGAGAAGCCCACAGAAGTTTGAAAACCAAGAACAGGTCCAGATGGTAACCATGATGTTTGGTCACCCTATTTCTGACTAGAACCTAACTAGGCGAGAAGAAGAATGTCAAAATAAAACTGAAAGACAATTTCGACTATCAGCATTTAACCTTGCCAGACAAGAAAGATGCAGGCTATCCTGGAAAGGGTAAATGACTGCAGAAATTTTGTTACAGTATTATTTTTATATAAACGTCTTAGTCGAAGCTTAAGGGAGCATTTGAGAATATTGTATGCGGTATAATTTTTGTATTCAGGTGAATATTTAGTTAAAGCACATTTAAGTTTTTTTTAAATCAGATAATCTCTGTCATGTTTCAGTTTATCTGGTGCCCAATACAGAGTGCCTTTATGATTTTATAAGTTGTAAAAAACTCGGAATTTACCAACTCGGAATAAGTTTTACCAACAAATCTACAGATTCTTAAGAAAACGCATTGTGAAGTTGAAGTAATTTAGTTTACAAATTTGACATGTTTGAATTGATATTGTCTGCTAAAGTGACTGACATCTGACACATTACTGCTAGAAAAACATTTTAGAGGATTTTGCCGGAGAATAACAGAAACCATTAAAATTAGCTTTGAAAAAATGCTTTATGAAAAAGCTAGCTATCTCCCAGAATGTTATAATTATTACAAGCAAAAGCCGATAAGTTAAAATATTGTCCAAAAGTATTATTAGTATAGCAGTTATTAGAATAGGGGAGTACAAAATGAAATAGCGGAGTACAGGAGTAAGCACCAAGCGAAAGTAGTAAAAATACTTTGATCGTTCTCACTACGACAGCACTGACTATGACATTTCAAAATCATTAAGCCTCGCAAATACAAAACTTACTTCACTATTTTATGAACATCTGGAGTGAATTTTTTAAGAGGTTCCATTCGATAAATCCATGCTATGTAAATAAAAACGACAATCGAAATTAACCTTACCACAATCAACTAACAACAAGCTCCTTTACGAGTTCTATTTTAGATAAATATCAGCAAGTTAAATTGTTTTCATTATTTTCATTTTCCCTCCAATAATTGTAGCTTTTTTGTCCAAGAATTTAAAAGAAAGATTATTTCTCAATCAAATGATGGCCGAAATGTATCTAACATTTATTTTGTTAGATATTGGTAAAAGAATGAAGTGAAATTTTGTATCTTTGATAAAGACCTAGAAGTTCATCCATTCTTACAAAAACTGCTGGTTTGTTTAACGGCTAATGAATTCTGCGTTCCAACAGGGGGTCATAACTGATAAATGTGTTCATCAATATAAACGTCTCAGATGATGAAGACACGCGTTGCATCTATCTCTTTCCTACAGATATTTAAACCCTGTATCTACCGATAACCAAAGGGCGAAAGTTTAAACGCTGTTTCATTTTATCAGTAAGAAAAGTGATCGCTACGCCGGGGCATTAGGGTTGAAATTTTAGGATTAGGATGATATGCGATGATGTGATTTGACGAAATTTGATTGTGTATATTTTTTCTAAAAATTGAAAATAATGAACTTATGAATAGGTTTGTGAAAATATTTAATTTTCCAAGGAAGCCTCGATTTTTAACCACAAGAAGTTCTTGAAAACACTAAAAACCATTTACAAAGTAGACTAGATACTATAGGGAATATTTTATCATAAGAAAGAGTTTGAATGTGATTATATTATGACTGGACTTTAAAAATCGGTAAAAGCTTTTACCAACCAAATTTGCTGAGTTTTTTTCCTAGCTTTCATAAAAAATCGCTCTACCGTAGAGCTTTTGGTACAAATTTGCTAGGCACGGAAACCTTTTTATCTTGGAATCATGAGTAGCTTCCAAAAAGAATTTAAACATTATTTTCTTTACTATTTTAAATTTTGCCGTTGTTTAAATATAGAATCTTCCCGATCCCAATCTGATAAAATTAATTTATTTAAAACTATTTACTTACATAATAAATTGTTATCGGCAAAACCACACATTTATTCTAATTAACCAACAAAAATACTAAAACTAAACTATTTAATAACAACGAAGCACTTAAATTTGATCATAAAAATATTCAAAACCAAGTTCACATACGAAATGATGGTGTCACACAAGTAGTAAATATACTAACAGGTTCCTACAAAACCATTTCACAAAAATAAGGAGTCCCGGTCAAAATGATATTTCAAGATTGAATAAAAGCGAAAAGCACAATACTTCTAAACAGGATATTTTAAACCCACATATTCAAATTTCACGAGATTGGCATTTCAATTATAGAAGTGAACAAAATCCGGGTGCACTTGTGGAGTCGGCAAAACAAGAGCGAAATTTTAAATTTGTTCCGTTTATTTTTGTAGGAACCTAGTGTAAATTAATTTTAATTTTTACGCAAGTTCAGTAAATAAATTCTTATTTAATGTTAAACCTTATTTAAACAAATTAACAAATACATACACACAGCATCTTCGGCTTTATTGAGTAATAGTTATAATCTTATTGCATCTTCGTTTTTCCCCAAATAAATGCGTTTACAAAAACAAAAACTAATAATTGAAGATAGTTTTATTGAACCTTTTGAAAAAAAAAAAAAAATCATCTTAAATTTGTATCACACCTTTTTATGTCTTCTGCTCGTTTCTACTTAAAAAACATAAAATAAGAGGAATTTTTCACCCACAACACAGCATAATATAGTAATATGTAATATGTATTAGAAAACTATATATGTATATGCATGCACACACATCATAAAAGTGCATAAATTACAGTGCCGATCGAAAAAATTAAACACCAGTTGTAGGTATAAATTAATATGCAGAAGAAAACCTATAACTTGACCTTTATGCAACAGTAAAATATAATCGGCAGCCGCACACAGTATACAAGAAAAACCCATAAAAAAACTATAAAATGTTTGTTTAATATAAATTAAAAATGATTAAAAACCACTCAACATGAATGATTTGGATAAAAATGAAAACTCTACACATTTGATATGTTAATTCATAAAAAACAAAAAAAAAATAGGCGCACAACGGATACGATCAACGAGTATTCTACAACCGAAAACCAAACAAAACTAAATACACACATGAATGAAAGGGTAAAACGAGAGATGTGTGATGGATCAACTATCAATTATGAACGCACTCGTCTTACGATCGTACCAAAATCCTCATTATGTTGTGTTTGGAAGAGAAGATGGAAGTAAAAAATTCTTTCAATACTTTTTCATTGTTTGTAAAGTGTCTACCGTTTTTTTTTTTGTATATTTTTTATATGTCATATCGTCTTATTCTTTCTTTCAATATAATATGAAAATACACATACGATTCAAGATCGAACAACAACAACACAAATATTCATTCATGACCGAACATGTTTAAAAAATAAAAAAAATAAAAATTAAACGAAACGAATGAAGAATATTCTTAAAGATGTTCTTTTTTTTCATAAATCTATTAATAATTTGGGTCAACATTTTGTCACGATGTATATGTCACACACATATGCATGTATATACGTTTTAAAAATATTTATGTTAGAAGAACACAAGCATACCTCAATAAACTAAAAAAATAAAAATAAAACGAAAGTGTTTGCGATTTGATAAGAAATCGTCGAATGAAACTATTTAGCTGGCGGTGATGTGATCGACCTCGTTAATTTATTATGTGTGCGCGCCGTTGTTGACCTAGTCCTTTGAATAACTGAGACCGAATCGTGCAATACGATGCTATTTCCGGTGGCTATCGTTTTTTATTAGAATGTTTAAGAAGAAAAAGGAAACAATTACTATTGTTTTACTTTTTCTTCCTGTACCTGTGATAAATAGAAATTTGGCTAGTTGTTGTAATATATTAGAAAAAAAGGGAAAGTATTGACTTATTCGTCTTGATTTTACTTCGGTTTTCATAGTAAGCGACAAGCATGGTAAAAGTAAAAGACAGTCGAAAATAAACGATGGCAAATTTAAGTTCATTCATAGATTCGGTAGGTAGATGAAAAATACAGTGGTACCTCGCTTAACGTATACATAATTCGTTCCAGGATCTTACTCGTTACGTTTTTTTTTAAAATAACGAATTAGTCCTATTAATATTTACTTAATTTTTTTAATACTAAATCCCAGACACACCATCTATATGCGAACTCTCTTACTAATTGAAAAATCCTCCTGTAGGAGAGATTTTTATTTCGAGTGTCTGTTGTATGGTGCGTCGTTGTCCTGGGACAAAATCTCAAATGTCAAATATTTACATAGGAATACCTATGTAACACAAGTGTAAATAAATTGTTATTTATGAATGATATTTCTTGATTTATTGGAATTTTGTAACAGGTTTTTATTTATAAAGTGTTAATGAATACATTTTAACTTTAATTGGAAAATATTTTTCTATTTTATTTAAAATAAATTTAGAGTTGAATTTCTAATGCCCGATTTCAGAACAAAACAGCAATTCGTCAGTTAAATAATATTTCCTCTCTTTCTTCTTTTATGAAATTGCAATTTGTTTCATAATTCAAAATCAATGCTACCTGATTATATTTCTTTTATACATGAGCATTTTAAAGGGAGAATTAAATATTTGTTTGAGTGATATTGAAAAGTCAAATATTTAATTCTCCATTTAAAATTCTCATGTAAAAAAGAAATTATAATCAGGTAGCATTGATTTTGAATTATGAAGCAAATTGCAATTTCATATAAGAAAGAAGAGAAGAAATATTATTTAACTGGCGAATTGCTGTTTTGTTCTGAAATCGGGCATAAGTAAAACATGTCAAAATACGAATATTGTTGTTTTATAAAGATAATTTATTAGTTTTTGTGATGAGACGTTTGTATCTGCATTGTTACAAATTAGTCCTATTAATATTTATTTAATTATTTTAATATTAAATCCCAGACACACCATCTATATGCGAACTCTCTTACTACTTAAAAAATCCTCCTATACTTATCAAACAATCCGGATCTCTCCTCTCTTCTCGCCACTCGTTTTTGAGAAACGCCGCTCGTTAAGTGAGTTATTATTTACAATTTGTTTTGCTCGTTAAGCGAGGTGCTCGTTATGCGAGGTATCACTGTATTTCTTTCTTGCTTACCAAAACAAAACAAAATTGAAACGATTAGTGCGTTATTTAGTGTTGCTTTAATTTTACAACCTTTTATTTAATCGCCGTCGTTCATTACTGGTTCGCTTTTCCAATTTCTGTACTACAAAAAAACGTAAATGGAAAATATGAACCCTTTCATATGTACTGTAAGAATCTAAAGCACTTATTTTCGTTGACAAGAGTAGTTATCAATGCGTAGTATTTTTTGGGGAATAACAAAACGTATTTTTTTTAATATTTACGTTGTTTCTGGAAGCTCAAGAGGAGAAGAATTGGCTCCTATCAATTTCAACCTCGCTTTTCACTTTTGATAATTAATTGTAATTGCAGTGAATGAAAATTCATTTATAGCGTTGCGTTGTTTGTATTGCGTTTTGGTACAATAAAACAGCAAACACAACGAACGCTGAAAAAATAATAGTCAACTGATGGCAGCTTAAGCTCAACTATTAAAATTTATTTTCGTACGTAAGTTTTTGTACATTTACTTGTTTCTTTTAATGTACTACTATAAAAAATTAACAAGGCCCTGGAAATTAAAAATATTTATTGAAGGTATTGTAAAATGAAGAGAACGAAACTTTGTTCATTTTGGGAATAAGTTTTGCATTTGCAGTACTAAACGCGGGCCTCGCGTGGGTCAGTCTAGTTTGTTCTCGACTCAAATGTCAATATCGCTTTTGCTGGGGTTTTATTTCTTACTGAACTTTGGAACGTATATTCTTCGGTATTTTTAGGGAAAGGATGAAACCCTGCTAGCCATATATTCAGTTTCTCAATGTCGAAATTGTCTCGAGGAACCCGCGATTTTTGTAGGTGATTCATGCTGAATTAGTGGGACTAACTGAAAACGCTTCACTTGGCGGTGCTCGCTATGCATTGGTTTTGGTCGATGATTTCAATTGAACGTCATTTACCTTTTTTCTGAAATCAAAATATGAGTATACCGGAAATTCTGTGAATTCACAACATATGTCGAAAATCAAACTGGAAAGCGAGTCAAGAAGTTCAGGTCAGACACTGAATTTTATAATCCACAGTTCGAAAGTTTTTCAAGTCAAGCGGTATCGAAAGCCAAACGTCAATGCCATATGCGCCACAGCAAAATGGACTGGCTGAGAGAACGATTCGTACTTTGACTGAATGTGAGCGTGCAAGGTGAATGTTACAAGATGCAGATCTTCCGAAGAAATTTTGGGCTGAAGCGTTTAGAACGGCAAAGTCTCGTGTTCCTGGAGAAAAAACTCCGACCGAAATTTGGACTGAATCAAGGTCGAATTTAAGCCACTTGCGAATTTATGGATCGCGTGCAATGGTGCATACCCCGGATGAAAGTTCTGATGATGATGGTTCTGATGGCACTGATATCACAAATACTTCGATTCAGCTAGCGAATAATGTCGAATCTGTTCTAGACGTTCGGGAGAGCAAACAAGCCGACACGTTTTCCGGATTATGTTACATATTTGCCTTGTAGCAACATCGATGAACATTCTACGGTTGATGAAGCGATGACGGGTGAAATCATCAACACTGGAAGAACGCAATGATGAATGACCGCACTTGGGAACTAGTTGAGCTACCGAATGACAGAAGAACCATCAATTCGAAATGGGTCTTTAATGGCATTGGCGTCCAGGTACGACTAACACATTGATAAAATGGATGCAAATTCGGCGTATTTCTAAGGAGAAAATCTACATGTATCCGCACATCCGCAAGGCTTTGATGATGGCAGTGACCGTGTATGCTTGCTATAAAACTGGCAGTTTATGAATCAAAGCAAGCGAGTCGTCAGTGAGACATCAAACTGAACAACTGTGTAATGATCAACTGTGGGTACAAAAGGTGTGAAACTGATGTGTGCAGTTACGTTCGTCATGAAAAAAACAATAAGATTTTTTTTGCCGTTTATGTGGATGACTTGTTGATTTTTTCGAATAACAATGCATGGAAAATCAACTTAAGGCCAATCTCACGATTCGTTTCAGTATAAAATGTTCATACTCTAAGCTAACACGGGAAATGTCAGTGAACACAAATGTTGAAATGGCTTATATTGAAAATGTGCCTTATCAGGAAGCAGTTGGCAGCATTGCATATTTGCCGCAATGCTCATGTCCAGATATTATACGTATTCGATTGGAAATATCAGTCGATTCAATCATGAACCGAGGGTCGTTCTCATTGGAATGCTGTGATACGTTTATTCAGATATCTGAAGCAAACCATCGATTACAAACTCATTTTTCGATCAGATGGTGATAATTTGGATCTACATGGCTTTTATGATGCTGATTGGGCATCAAACATTGAAAGTCTTGCACTGTATATGTATTCAAACTGCAAAATTGTGCAATTCCTTGGGCAAGTAAAATATTTTTTTTTTTATCTTAGTCAAATAAGGCCCAGGGTATTAAAGCCCGAAAAAACACCAATTAGCAATCAAAGATGTATTAGTCCCCGAAATGTTTTTCGAGCATTGTGCCCCTTTTATAAAGCGAAATAAAACCAGAAAATTTTCGGAGGTAACGCTCTATTTTTTAAGATTTCTCTAATGCAATATAAAACGTCCATTGTTTCCAATTTTTATTTGTTTTTTGGGGGATAATAGGTTGTGGGAGATAGAGAAGGAAAATATATAAAGCGGGGGTTTCGGTGCAGTAGCCCTCGCTTAAAGAAAATTTGTGTCAGTTTTAAATCACAGATTTTGATTAATGTTTTATTCGTAAAACATTTGCTGAGTTTCTATATCGATTTGAGGATTATTTTAAAAATTCCCGATAAAAGTTTAATATTTGAGGATCTATCAGAAAGAGCGGTACGAGCGATATAAACTGATCTGAGTTTGCAAGATTGACGAAGCAATATCTTTAAATAATGTAACCAAAAATATGTTAAAATGACGTAATCCCCGAATGGTTTGCACTTTATTATACAATCATAGTGGACTTGTCAAAATCTCAAATGATCTATGTACTTAAAATTTTTTTTACTCGTACGAGTATATAAACTGATGAAAGAGAAATAAGGCCTTAGGAGCTTATTTCGCTTATAAATGTAAAAAAATGTCCGAAAAATATTTCGGGGCTAAAATACCCTTTGGGTTGAATTTTTTTCATGGCACCTTTTTTCACTTGGTTTTCTTTGGCACAAGAAGTTTTCAAGGGCTGTATGCAGAGTTTTCATTTTGCTAGTCAGGTCGGGAAGCCAAATTTGTCGGGAAATTAATTCATTTTTGTCGGTGGAATTAATTCATGGAGATATTCAGACATCTGTACATACCAAATTTTGTTAAAAAATTATGTATTTAAGAAAACTCGGAATTTTTTTCTTCTATGGGGAGATTATCTCTTTTATATGTGATTCGTTGTACCTTCTGAACCATTAAGGTCTCTAAGCCCAAATTAATTGCCAGATGTAATGTCTAAAATTTTTTCAATAAGTTTTGAAGTTATCGAAAGTAGACTTATTATTCTGTATAATTTGCTTTAAAAAACTGTAATATGATAGTGCCATGAAGCATTATTTGGATTTACATATACAGTCTTGGCATTTTAGGGAAATTTTTAAAATTATAGAAAACAATAAAATTGAAAAATGTATAAAGAGATTGTTTGGTTATGACGTGTGAGCTTAATCTTACATCATACCATAAATCTTAATTTTTGAACCTTGAATCTTGAACCATAAACCTTAAAATTTACATCTAAAATATTAAGCTTGAACTTTTAAAAATTTAAAGCCTTAAACCTTAAACTAGAAAACTATAAACCTTATAAACCTAACTTAATCCTTGAATCATTTTTTTCGAATTCTCCAAATTATTATCAAATTCGTGCAGTATTTCATAGTTTCACAGTTAAAATTCCAATCTTTATACCCGAATTTTGGTCGTAAAATAGGAATTGAAAACTGAGAGTTTCACATTAAGGCCGGTATTCAGATACAATAAAATTGCGCAATATAATTGGGTGGCGTCAGAACATTGCACAATATACTCAATTGTTAATCAAGATTTTAAAATTGTATTGTGCAATATTGACGTCATACAATTATATTGTGCAATTTAATTGTACGTGATACCGGCCTTAAGTACATGGTGTACATTCAATTTTTTATTGCGTGGTGTAGTTTATCTCTTTGGATTAGTGTATTCGTCACAGTTAAAATTGTTCAGCTAATACAAAAAAAAAAAAAAATTGCACCACAAAATAATAAAATTAGAAATTACGCACTTTGAGTGTAAGCGAAACTCTCATTTCTCAATTCCTATTTTATGACCAAACTTGTGGTATAAAATTACAGTTAGGATTTTAATTAAAGAAACCATATTGATCTTCGTGTAATACACGAATATAAAAATATGATCGACGGTGCGGCGTGCTACCCTATCATCATCATAATTTTTCGTCGACGATCGATCACTTTTACCTTTTTACTACACCAGCTCCCCGTCAATGCGGTGTACCAAATTTTAGTTGTCCAACAAAAAAAAAAAAAAATTAAAAACGAAAATTAAATAAACTTTTCTTGTTTTGTTTTCTTTATTGTACATTTTGTTTTGGTTTTTATTTTTTTTGGTATGTTGTGTTTTGTAGTAATTTTTTTTTTTTTAGTTTTTATTTTCACTCCTTTGAATTTTCTTCCATCTGCCGCCACTAGACATTAAACAAAACAAAAAACACGTCGAAATACATACATGCGCACATACTATATTTTAAAATATACAATAATAATTGATGAAAAGAAACTTCAGAATCTTTCGTTCGTTTAATTTTTTTATGTTTCTGAGGTCCTCTCCTTTGGTTTAATAATAATAGTACATAATAATAATACACAGTGTTGTTATTGAATTTATGAATTTCTTTTTTAGTTTTTCTCGTGTTGTTACTTCGCTTTAATATTTATTATAAAACACACACAAAATAATAAACTCCATTCTTATGGAGTTTTATTTTTTGTGGTTCAATGCAAGAAAGATGTCGACTAAAAGAAGAAGAAATTCAATGTTTTCATTTAATTTTTTATTTTTCCTATTTGAGATAGATTTATAAATATTTGTGTATAAGATGCTGACTGACTAGTAGATTAGTATCATCAAACGGCATATGACAGTAGTGAGCAATAAAATGTCTTTAAAATTGAATTTATTATTGTTTGTGGGGACAGGCTTTAAACGGTCACCTGAATTTATATTTAGAAGACTGTTTATTAGATATACAAACGGACATCTGTTGCATGCAATCAAATATATTTTGTTCAAAAAAAAAATTTACATAAATTTGTGTTTGCTGATGCTGCAATGTCGTGCGCAACAATTAGAGCAGAAATTTTAAATCAAAATAAAACAACAAATTTAAACTAAAAAAAACAATAACAAGTCCGCAGAAGCATTACCAAATTTATTTGCTGATTAAGCTTCTAAATTATTTATGAAAACAGAGCCCGGGAACCATAGAACATAGAAACAGTGTTTTTCTTAACGATATACAATAGATGATTCGGTAGGCTGAACAACAATAATAGGCGGTAGGCTGACAAAATTAAAAAAGCATTCATTTTCATTGTACAATGAAAAGTGCGGATTGGCAGCAAGAAGCAGATCATCATGGTACTCATGTAAAATCTCTTCAAATCTTTCTTGAAGACACATGTTATTAGCAAACCTGATTATAATGATTGAAACCATTTTTGATTTGAACAATATTGTCAAAATTGATCAACAACCACATTTCTTCAGTTTTCCTTTAGCAAGATTTAAAGGCCTCCCGCTCTGCCCAAAGCTTTCGTGATTACATTTCATATTTAGCCTGGATTTAAACCTCACTCGCAATATATTTAGTTAAGACACTTGATTTTTCATTTTGAATTTAATAAAAGAAGTCACCTAAACTAAAATCCTTCATTAAGTACTCGTATTTCACTCCGTTTGTCGTAATCGTTCATATCTTGCACGAGTCATAAACATTGGTGCATTTCGTTAATTACAACTATGCTATCAGATTTGTTGGCGCTCTGAACTGTACATCGATTATAGGTGGATTTACATATCCGACGATTTTTCTGCGCCGAACATCATGTGACATATTCAACCAATCAGAAACAACTGCTTCGCCGAATTTTCGGGACTGCGAAAGGCATGAACAAAATTTATCTTTTCGGCGCGACGACACATATACATACATACATTTTTTTGGCATCCTCTGTTTTTTTTTCGTTTTTCGATTTGTACTATTCCTACAAGTAGCTTGTGTTTTTATTTATAAATTATGTGTCAAAATATTGTTTATGTATGTTTGTGTGAAAAAACTGCGCCGAAAATATATAAATCATCGATAATACAGCGTTCGCCGAATTTCCTGCGGCAGGCAGCCGCTCCGAAAAATCGTCGGATATCTAAATCCGCCTTGACTCGAAGTTCAAACATCAACAACTATAATTAGACTATAGGTTTCGTTAATAGATATTTCTCGAGCGGCATTTTTTTGCTATTCGTATTGGTTTTAGTTCTTGCACATAAGACGGATTTGACCTCATGTTTGGCGAGGTTTTATACTTGGGTCTGGCCATTCCTAAGAGGCTTGGGAATAGTTTTTAGCCAGATATTGATGACCGAATATAAAATAGGATTAGCTGCAACTGGAAGCGTGACATGGCGATAGGCGAGCATCTCCGATAAAGGTGAACCGAAGGAAAATCAAAGACATATTTAAGTCAAGTATAAAACGTGAACTATTCTTCCCTATATTGTTCAGTAGCGTTTTACTCACAGAAATGAATGAATTTGGGATTGATGCATTATGCTGAATGCTCCATTGGCGGAAACAATTGCAGGCTGTTCAATTTTAAGAACCACAACGGTGTTGTTGAAACACAAAATATTGAAAACAGATTTATTTTAGTACAAGCATTTGTTAAAAAGTGTCGAATCGTAGACCATTACGAAAATTCCCAGGATTCTTATTAAACTCTTTTTTAGTATCCTGAATTGAAGAGTTGGTTTTAAACTTGCCAACCGCCCTTCGTTCGACGGGTTATTCCAGTTTAAAAGAATTGAATTATCGGGACGTTGTATGCCCCGTTTTGGTCAAATTAATAATATTTCAGCAATAATAAAAAAGGGTGAAACAAAACGTTGTCATTTTCAGTTTCGCATTGGTTAAAATTATTCTCGTTTCGAGAATTAATTAAGAAATTACACGAAACGAGCGATTTAGTTTTTGTATATTGGTAAAAAATATGAAGGCTTTGGAGGAGAAACTTAGAAATTTCTTTAATTGAACCACACAATTTCCAAACACATCCAGAGAAGATACTATAGAACTACATTTATAGGCTATCAAATTGTTTCAGTAAAGGATCAGAGCTGTAAATCGCTGTATTATAAAAAAAAACAAAAAGGTGGCTTCGACAGTTGGTTTCACTCCCTACGCCTCACATTTCACTCTTTTGAGGACTATTGTCTTCAGATTTATCCTCATGTTCTGCCAAGTTTTTCGCTTCAGCTAATACCGTTCTTTCCAGGTCATTGCTGGCCTTCCCACTTTCTTCTTACTGGTGTGTCCGATCCATCTCCCACTTGCGTTTTCTGAATTCGGTCTCAATGCTTAAACTGAGGAATCGATGCATTTCAGATCTTATGAAATTATTGAATGTGTTTCTGGCTTTGCTGATTCACTGATTGATTTCATTTGTATACAAATACTGAATTGATACCGAAAGTTTAGGTGAGATCTCTAATGTTAAAATCGTTATCTTTTGATGTCGACATTTTTTTTTAACTATTTTAGTGAATATCGTATGGTAAAATTAAAACAGATTTAAGTTAATCAATTAATTTATACTTTTAAATCAATCCGATATTAGCTGATTTTTACCTAGTATACAATTTATACTGAATTATTTATTAAATTTTATGGAAAAATTGTCACAAAAATTAGGTTCTGCAAGCAAATTCTCAGCCCACTGCGCTTCAATTGCACATCGAGTTGTAATTAATTAGAATTCATCCAAATTTTAATTACGTCTGCTAGGGTTACCTCTGCTGGTCGATTAGCTCTCATATTGGGAGTTTGAGATGCTTCTTTTAACGTTATGTTGCGTCATATAATCGATTTACAGATACAGCAGGATTTTCAAATTTCACGTGATTTTCCAGGCTTTCAGGCTTATACTTGAAATTTGCAGGGCTTTTTGATATTATTCGAGATTTTACAAAGTTTTCTTCAGGATTTCGATATTATCCGAGTTATTTTGTATTGAAATAAGAGATTTCCGAAATTCGAGTTTTTGAGATTTTTAGAATAATCTAGATATCTGCGGTAAGTTGCTTGTTACCAAACTTATTCAAAATTATCAATATAAATTTTCGAGAAATTCTTCATTTTTATGGATTTGCGTGATGTTTCAGAATTAGTGATGTATCGAGATTTTCGATATTTTCTGAGACCTTTCGAGGTTTCTTAGTTTATTATTCGAAATTTTGTAGACTTCGTTCGATTTTATTCGAAATTTTCGATATTATTCAAGATTTTCGATATTATTCGAGATTTTCGATATTATTCGAGATTTTCGATATTATTCGAGTTCAGCATTCGAAATTTTGTAGACTTCCATTTTATTCGAAATTTTCGATATTATTCGAGATTTTCGATATTATTCGAGTTCAGCTTGGAATTGAATTACGAGTTGGCGCACTCAAATGAATTAGCTTACAGAGAAGAGATTCCCGAAATTCAAGATTTTTGAATTTATTTAGATATCAACATTTAAATAGCATTGAGATTATTTATGGTTTTGCGAAGGCTACATAATATAATATATAATATATTTTTCAGATTATTAATTTCTTAATTTTTCTTAGATTATTCTGTGATTTTAAGTTTATCCAAGTTTATGTAAATATCGAGATAATTCTAGAATTTTCAGTCATTACATTTAGAAAATTACACAAGCTTTTCGAGATTACTCGATATTTCTTGGAATTTGCAATGTGCAACTTGTTACAAAATTAGTGATTTATCGATAAGTTTGTTTTTAAGCTTTCCAGGATTGGCTGATGAAGATCCTCGAAATAATTTTGAATTAATCTATATTCTAAATTCGAACGACATTTGGCTGCTTGGTTTCATCGATGTTAATCGCGTGAACTTTCAGATTATTCAAAATGAATGAATTTAAAATAATTTCGAAGAATAATCGAAGGTTTACAAAATTTATAATACTTAAAATTGTGCGAAGATAGTTAATAGTTTATTAGAGTTGACTTGTTTAGTTGAGTTGCATCATGATCTGTAGCAAGATCATTTCACAGTATTCATGGTTTTTATTGATATTGTTTATTAAATACTCACAGATAGGTAACAACAGCCCCACATTATTTCCTCTAGCTACATAATCAATTGATGATTTAGCTAATTAAGAATTTATTTAGCTTTGTTTAAATAATGTGATAGAGTTGTAAAACTGTGCTGAAGGTTACCGATTATATTCCAAAAAAAGAACCAGTAAAGCAAAATTGTGTTAAGACAAAAATTAAAAAAAAAAATGTTTTTGAACTCTTGGATACAAAAGTGAGCTTAAGTTCGGCAAATATCGAGACAACACGATTTTGGAAGAAGAGGCACAAACAATATATAGGATAGGTATATTCTCACGTGCCCAATTGAAATTGCTTTTTTTGTCTATATAAACAGAGGATTTAATTTTTTATTGAAATCAATTAAATACCTGCCTTTGGCAGGTATTATACAATGCCATTATTATTTTTTGGAAGATAACTCAAATATTTTTGCTTTGCGCATTTTTTTGGATTGAAAAATCTGAATTTACTTACGCATGCATTGCATTGCCTAATCCTAAAGCATTATGATTTCACCAGGTAATGAGACCAACAGTTGATTCACGGTATCCTCCACTTTCGCTAGATTACAGTGGGTACGCTCAAAATTAATAAAAGACTAAAGAAGAACATGGCGATTATACCCAACATTTAGAATATATTTTGAAACGAATGTTGAATACAAATTGTGGTGTCTCGTTTTCCAAGCTTCCAAAAGTGGCAATTCTAGTTGGCTTAGATTGTTGAAACTGAAAACCTGCCTTTAAAAAGTACTTTTCGATATTGCAACAATCCAGTTTGATGTATTACGCAAATAATTTTAAAATATTAAAAGTGGTACAAACTTCGAAACTAAGTCAAATGGTGCAGCAATTACTTCGAAAACCGAATGATTCGCTTCTTATTAAAGATTTAGTATCTTTGAATAAATATCTTAAATGAGAACAAAACATGATAAAACGGAATTTTGCCAAACCCGTAGCTTTTTCCACTCTTTCGGCAAATTGGTCGACTTTACCGGAGCGGTAAAGAAACTCTTCGCCATAGCACAATTAATAAGTTAATACCATTCCAAACTTTTGTCAAAATAAACATGTTATTACACTTTATGATACAATAATACGACACAGCTAAAATAAACTAATCCAAATACTAAAGATAATTGAATAAACACTTGCTTCGCATGATCATGACTTAAATGAGCATAATTATACGAGTACGTATGTAAGTAGGTAAACTGGAAAAATAAATAAAAAGATGAAACTTTTATCTGACATCACACAAGAAGTTAGGTAAATACGAGTATAATCACTAATTTACGTCGATATAATCGTTTTATACGTGCATGTACATTATACCTGTTGTTACTTTAATTGTTCATGTGTTTAGATAGATAAATTTCACTTTTACATAAAAAATTGATTCTAATCACCTTTAATATTATTATTGTGTAGTATACATACACTATTATACACTACACACTCTACACAAAAAAATAAAAAATAAAAAATTATTTTTTTTAAATACCTAATTAAAATTATCTAAACAACATCCCAATTAAAATTTTATAATTATTCCCGTTTGTTGAGTATATACATAAATGTGGAGTAGAGTACTAAGTGTTTGTGTATTTTTGTTTTATTTATCTTATTATCTCATAACTTAAGAAGATGAAAGTACTGTACAAGAAAAACTACACACAAAAAAAACTATTTGTTATATATAACAAGACAATTGTAATTATTATAATTTAAATCTTCTTCTTCTTCTTCGGCTACCTTCTTTTTTATCTTATACATATTATAACGTTGTTGTTTTCTTAATTCGAATGAATTTTCTTTTTATGTTTATTAACAAGATGGTGGCCAAGTCTCAAGTCGATTTATGTAAATTTTACAAAACGACCGTCCAATTCACCACAGTGGTTATAAAATAAAACATTTATAAAGTACGCGTTGTTTAGTTTAGAGAGAAGACAATACATATAAGTATATAAGAATGGCGAGTATCCAAGTCAAGCAGAAACAAACAAAACAAAAAAACATAGAATTTTAAAAGATTAAATTTGAATATTGCAAATAAGACAACTGCGAAGATAAAAGAAAGATTTTCCCATCACAAAATGGAAATATTGCAAGACTAAATATTTTCAATTTATTTTCCAGGTTTTTTGTTGTTATTGTTACTCTTTTGTGATGCACTCAAGAAAATATATATACATATATACACACACACACACATATACACGGTGTAAATTTTCTTTTGAAGAATATTAGAAATTGGTGATGCATAAAAAATGAGACATTCTTGAAATTGTTTTGAATTTTAAATATTTTAATTTTTTATTTTGTTTTTTATCTATCTCTTCAAGTGACACGGAAAATAATATTTATTGCATTTTGAAAATATTTTATACGGATCTTTAATGTTAAATCACGCGCGAGCACTATAATTTTACTGCTGTTTGATTTAATTTCCTAAGACATGCGCGCCAGTTCTCGAAGAATGTATTGGGTGTGAAAATTGTTTGGTTTATTATTCGATTCATATTTGTTTTTTTTTTGGGAAGTTTTCGGGGTTATTGAAATTTAATGGAATTTATTCTGTTCGTTGCGAAATTTTTATGAAGGTCGTTATTCAGTCAGAGTACTTTGTTGCTGTATGCTTGCATTTATTGAAGGCTTATTAATAGATTTAGGAATTAAATTTAAAACAGTTTTACGGATCGGGCGGAAGTGGTTTAGGGGACAAAAGTCAGGAATCAATTGGGAGAGTCCTAATCTAATCCCCACTATTGAATTAGACGAAAACTGGTTTCTACAAAGACCTTCCAGTTTCCAATGAGAGCTAAGTTTCTTGTTTGTTTTTTTGTTTTGAATGAGGTTCAGTTTTTTATATCTTCTATCCTTCTCTACATATATAAAGAAGTTGTCCGTCCTTGTGCTTGTCGTGGAAGTTGATGAATATTAACCATATACGTGTAGAATTTGATTTGTCCAAGGAAAATAATTGAAATATAGTTGATGAACTGATTTCAAACTTTCTTAAAATTAAAGAAACAATTATTACAGTTATTGAAATCATTAACTTTTCTTAGATCTAAAAGCCTTCAAATCGTCAAATTATTGGTAGGTATTTTTAATTCGGGCTCTTTAAACCTTAAAACTTTGAACAAATCTGGGTTTAAATTCTTCACGCACTTCAAGATTTTAGAATTTTTGAAAATCTGTAAAATTCAAAATTTCTGTTTGATTGAAACTTACAATCTTTCAACAATTTAAACCAAGAAACTTCAAAAAAAATATTTATTTTAAATTCCAGATTTCTTTAAATTTTGATGTTGTTGAACAAATTCTCAAATTTCTAAAAATTCTTAAAATTTATTAAGCTCTTAAATCTACGTATTTTAAATTTTCTTTAATTATTTAATTTTGTAGATTTGTGAAAACTCATTATGAATTTTTTTAAATGTGTTGAATATTTTATAATTTTTAATATTCCAACCTGAACATTCTTTATTTCAAAGGTTTCAAAGGCAAATTTATTAAAATAATTAAAATTCGTTAAATTTATGAAATTTTCAAAACTTTTAATTTTTATAATTTATTCAAAATTTGTGATGTTCAAATTCTGTAACTGGATTGACCAGCAAACATATTATTTGAGGTTCCTTAAGTAAAAAATAATACCTTCAAAAGAATTGATTCCTGTTCAGGGACCCTCAAAAGGTAGATTCTGTTGTAAGGGCTAGATCCAAGACAATATAATTAGAAATTTCTTTTTCATTTGCCAGTATTCCTTAAAAGTTAAATTTAACACAATAACTAAAAACCTCATCTATCTTACCATACGAATTTTTGAGGGTAGAGTGGAAAGTCAGTTACTTTCTAAAAATGTCAGTCCTATCGCAAAAATGATTGCATTTTCGAAAAATACCCAGAAAATTTTCTTGGAACTCCCCCCTCCCTTCAGGCTTAACAATTAACAATTTCTAGTAACAGGTGATTTCAACTTACCCAATGTCACTTGGAGTAGGAATTGTGACGATATATACAAAGATGTCATTTGGTCGAAGTGCTAACTTATTATTGGACACAATAAAGCTTATTGAACTAAAACAGCATTATCATGTTGAAAATGCTCTTAGCAGAATTCTTCAACTTGCGCCTTTTAATATTGATCGAACAAAGATTAATGTAAGTCACAGTAGTTACCTTTTGACTAAGATTGATATTTACATTCCTCCATTAATTATATAAGTTTTGAATTATGTCTGATAAAATGTTTGCCTTAACAGAAGTAATTTGTGCCCAAATTTTAAATTTCTTAATTACACTGAAATTCAAATGCAACTTATTTATTTATTTAAGTAAAGAAATCGATTTTGTCATTCAAATTTATGATTTCATAATAAAAAAAAAAAATCACCCATTATTAATAAAAATTTAAAACAAAACAAGAAATTTAGAAAATTATAGAATTAAATTAAAATTTAAAATGACGTTCTTCAAAGTTGAAGCTGTCTGAAAAATTGTTTTTTATATTTTATTTGCTTGGAACATTTATAGAGATGTTTTCCAATACATAGCTGAATCGATGTAGCCAAGTAAGACATTTCCGATAAAAGCAGAACCCAGAAGAAGACGTCTCTTTTCAAGGGTTGTAACAAATTGAATTGTGGAGTAATAATTCTAAATTACACTGTAGGGATGACGTCATATTACTGATAATTTTCCCCGGTATTAATTATTATTATTTTTTTCACATTTTGCTTTGTCCATGGTATGGAATAATTTGGTACATTTTCGGTTGATGGTCATTCCATGCAAGTATATGTATGTCAATTTATTTTTACTTTTTGTTGTCTTATTTTAATTATTTACATATTTGAATTTATTTATTTTGGTGTGATCTACCATGAATTTTGATCGTTTTTTTTTCCTATTAATACTATTTCTGATAGGACTTATACAGTACCAAGAATGAAAAGTGCAACAGCCAAAAAAACACACAAAAAATATATCTTGCAACTATCTCGCTAGTTAAAAAAAATTTGTTTTAGAAGTTGTTCTTTGTAGTGTTAGACACATTTTATGGAAAAATATAATTTGATGCTAAATTGTTTTATTGTTTTTAAAGACATTAGAATTTTTTTAACCTTTTCCGATAAAACTAAATTTGAGATTCAAGAACCGGTAAAAACTGTTGTCACATTTTATTGTATTTTTGTTAATTTTTATAGTACAAAGAAAGTTTTAATGACGTAATAAAACGTATTTTTAATATTTAGTTGGCCCGCTTTTGTTGGCAAAAACAGCTGCAATTTTTGTTGGCATGGAATCAATTAAATCTTGCAGGTAGGATCAGTCCGGTATACCAAAATATTTCTATTATTGAATTGAGGTTTTTAGATGATGACGGCATCTCTGTTTATTGGTTTTCATCCCCATTATGTGCCAAAGGTTTTCAATGGGGTTCAAATCCGGTGAATTTCCAGGCTTATCCAGTGTGACAATGGTGTTTTTCAATATACAAATTTTAACCCGAAGAAAAATAATAATAATTAATTTTTTCTTTTTTTCTTATCGTCTTAAAACTAAAATTACCTAACGCAAAAAAAATGTTGCTTAACACATTTGCCCAATTGCAGGGGGCGGGGTCACCCTAAAATATCATACACTCTACACTCAAAAAATGCATTTCAATGGAAGGGAACAAATGGTTTTTAAAATTTGTTTGTAGTCTTCTGCATTGAGTTCCTTCAATAAAGGCGATTTCTCCAATTATATGATAACAAAAACACCGCGAAATCATTTATACGGCTGGAGGTTTTATTAGTCTTTCAGGCACTGATCGCTCAAACGATCACCGGATTTGCGCCTGCCGTACTGGATTCCATCCGATCCAAAAGGATTTAATTTCCTCTCGTCGGGAAAAAAAACCTATTCGCCACTGCTGTAGACTTAAATCAATGCGACTCGGAGCCCATTCTAAACATTTGTGCTTTATTTTAGTCGTAAGAAACGTTTTTTTTTGCGGAAAACCTGGTCATATATCGTTGTTCCCGGAGCCGGTTACGAGTAGTATGGATCCCGATTTCTTTACAGATGTCCCCCTTGAGCTCAGTCCGAATATCCATAGCAGTTTTAAAGCGATTAGCAGTTGACATTATGGTTATTTTTGAATTTTCACGTGCAGTTTTCTTTCTTTTTAGATCGGTTCCCTTTTTTCGTTCCAGTTCATCGGTAGAATGGATTTTTTTTTCATATGGGTCACATTCGAGTAACTGCATTCAATCTCAACAGTAATCTGCCTCGATGACATTTTAGGTATCCCAGAAAATGCTACAATTCGATTTTTACGAGCCCTTGTTAATTGCGTGTATTTTGTAATTTTCAACAAATTTATATTTTAGTAATCTTCTCTTACATTGCATTTATACCTAAAAAAATCAGTCTAATACGAAAAGGATAAGGGACAAATAATACAACTTTACTTGAAGAATGCTGGTGTTGCATTTTCCATTCTCGCTACTGTATGTATTTATTGTACTATATTATTGTGTGAGGCAAAATGTAACTGAAGCTTTATGCTCTGTATTATGCCCGAATTATTTATAAAAATAAAAACTATATCCTTTCATTTCATGCAAGCAAGATCCAGAAACTCTAATAACTTTCTCTTATATAAAGAAATTACCGTTAAATAATTTAAATTTAAATTTCTCATTGTTGAAATTTCTATTTGTTTCGGAATCCCGGTTTTTTGTCAATCTCAAAATTCCCAAGTCCCTGTTTTTTGTCAATACCGAAATCCGGGCTACCGGTATTGCCTTATACATAATACCATGATTGCATTCCCTACTTTCAAACTACACCTGCATTGACCGAGTCATTTAGTTAAAATGCACAGCAATTTATGATGTAAGAGGAAATTTGAGTATATGGCACGAAACGTAACGAATAACGATTAAGACAGTGACACTTACTGAATTCTGTATAAAATAATCACTAGATCAATAATGCGAGAATTTAATGCAACTTCATGATATTGGGCTTAAAAATAAATGATACATCATTTACATTAAGGCTTTTGTTGGCGTTGATTATTTAATTCCCCTAATATGGTTCTCAAATCACAAAAAAACATATAAAACACGGAGTCAAATTATGCTCCGACCTCGATTATAGCTTGGTGAAATCAAATATTCGTCGGATTCGGCTACTACCTAATTGGTTGGTATATCGTTCATAAAATGAAACATTAAGGTATTCTGGATTAGACGATTAGCTAGATAGATAAATATTTTACGAAGAGGTGAAATTATTCATAATATGAACAATTATAATCATTCTTGGTAAATTAGAAGCGCCTGTCTATTTTTTTTTTTAATTTATCTAAACAAACAATACTCTTATTATTAAATAAATGGTAATTAAATCTATTTTGTATAGCTTGAAAATTCCAAACATGATAGTTTGAACATAAAACAAATGAGCAACTAAATCAACAAAACGAAACCGTATTTTTACAATCATAAACATTTCAAAAGCCAACTGCTGGCTAATTGATTTAACTAAGTTCTAAATTAAAGTTTTTAATGATAATTAATTAAGTTGTGGTCATAATAATATATTTTGAAATTTTATTGTTATTTTACTTCCTGAGTTACTAAAACAAATCACCCACTTATTTTAGTAATGTAATCGTCTAGATTTCTGACTTTACATTATATACGATTCTAAATCTTGCTGTTAAATACTCAATATTTATGTTCATATAGTTCAAAATTAATAATGCATTTACCTGTAAGCACATACATATATTTAAAGATTATATATGTAATGCTCTCTAGAGTTATGAGTTGTAATCATATAAATAAAACAACAACAAAAAGCCGGGAATACTATAATTGTGTGTGTGTATTTTATTTTTATAATTTGATAAATTTATTTACTTTTACGCAATCACTGGAACACACAACACATTTATTCAACTAATAATAATAGTAATAGTTAGAAATAATAAAAAATAAAATACATTGCACATGAAAGCAATAAATTTAATTGGCTTAATCTATGTGCGCGATTTTATTTCCAAATTGCCTCTAAGTGAAATATTGAAATAAACGAAGCACGCGAATTGCAAGGTTTTTAGTATAAGTACACCAGTTTTCGTTTTGTAAATTCGTCCCACTTTATAAATAATAATGTATCTTGTAGTACATCTTGTTTATTTACCTGCCTACATAAAGTGCGACATTTTCGCACAATTACAAACCATTAAAATGTATAATTATTTTACTAACCTTATTTGTTTTTTGCGCCTTTGGTTCCATGACAAAAAATTTATAATTAACACCTCCTCGAAAACAATTATGCTGATTAATTAATTTTGTTTTGTTTAATTACATTTTCTATTCATCAAACCACAAAAAAAAAATTGTTTGTGATGTCTCTTGAATCAATTAAAATTTTTTATGTACTCGTATCTCTATTGTTAAAAATGTTAAAATTTTGCGCAAAACTTTTTGTATACATGAAATGAATTCTTCTTGTACCAGTCACTTAAGTTATGTACAACAATAAGACCATTATTACTGTATAAGAATAGACAAAAAATAATAAAAAAATGTATAGCGCAGTTATTTGAATATCGCTAAAAATGGTCAAATCACATATATGCCGGGAGAAACCGACTTCAGTGACGTAGCACAATTATTATTGTATTATGACGTGAACGAATCGTGACAATTTACAATAATACATCAGTTTTACAATGTGTAGTTATTTTTTAGAATTTAAAATATAAGATGATCCAAAGATTGTAGGTGTTAATATTATGTAGATTTTTTTTTTTAAATCTGAATGTGTTACTACATACATACATTGCAAAATTTGTGAAATTTTTCAAAAAATTTTAAAAATACCCAAAACGTTGGAATGTACTAAAATATTTCTGAAACTTGTACATAAATTTTGTTTAAAGTAGGTTTTATTTTTCAAAGTATTTCTTGTTAAATTTAACATAATTTTAATTATTTAGGAGCTCCTAAACTTCTTAAACGGACCATTTTCAAAATTTTTTGGTGGATTTGTCAGAGTCAATAAATAAAAATGGTTTCAAAATGTGGCGCCATAAATTGATATTTATGTATATATTATAAACAAATATTCAGGTGCAACCGTAATATCACAGATAAGAATAGACAGATGTACATCTTGTATGGGCCAAATTTACATTAGAAATTTCAATACAATAATTCCAATCCAATCCTTTTAGAGCAGGACGTACATTTCTTTCTCTTTTTATCTTTTTTTACGTATGGCTATTTTGATTATATCAAAGCAAACATGGCATGGCTATTTTGATTATATCAAAGCAAACATAAACCAACTTCAAACAAAATTGTATTTTACAATATACACGTCCTGCTCTAAAAGGATTAGATTAGAATTTGGTATTGAAATTTCTAATGTAAATTTGGCCCATACAAGTTGTACATCTGTCTATTCTTATCTGTGGTAATATCATAAACGTGCCACTTTGTTTTTCATTGCTCTATACCAGAGATTCGTAAAAAATTAATTCGTAATTTTTAAATTTTTCAACATATTGGCTTAAAATTGGTATGCTTAAAAGTAAAAAAATGCGTTAAGCTTGAAAACTTTGAGTGAGTCCATTGAGTTTTCTTAGTGATCATTTTATGAGAAATTTCCCGGATCGTTAATCTTTCAACAGAAAGTAGGTTTATTCGTTAGTTGCAAGGCGGATCACGACAAAAATTTTACATTAAAGTGTAAAAATCGTATATCCATTTTCACTTAAAATGGGACGTTTATATTTATTGTAATATGATTTTTTCGGCTATTGTAGACAAAATATATTAATAACAAATAATGGCATTCACAAAATTTTTCGATTGGATGATCAGAAAAATAAAGAGGCCAATTATTAATAATAATATACCTACTAAAAAAGTAAAAATATTAATCTCCCCGGTACTTTACCCCAACGGGTATACAAAGTGTATTTCACCCTTACAAAACAATGAGAACCCTCCTTGAGTTTCATATGTTGATAGTTTGGTTTCGTAGTGAAAAGTAAGGTCTACTCATCAGGTACCCTTAATACATAAAGTATCAAATAAGAACATACTGATCTTGTGAATTTATTCATTAAATCAAAAAAAACCGAAGGAAAGCCCTCATTTGTGTGTGTATTGTGCCCATACAAATAATTAGTCAAGCGAAGTTTGTCTGTTTTATTAATATGATTTTTTTCGGCTTTTATAGACAAAATATATTAATAATACTAATGGCATTCACAAGATTTTTCGATTGGATAAGGGTTTTCCTTGGTTTTTTTTTAATTTAGTGAATATAATTCGCTAATACAACCTGCACAATACATTCTGTAAATATAGAATGTAAATTGTGGTATAATCAATCCGGTCGCCGCGGCCTGATGAGAAGACGAATTTTTTCATAATCGTAAGCTCTTCAGTTTGAAATGGATTAAATTCTCCAATTTTCGGAAATATTAACTTCAAATATATTAAAAATTAGTTTTAAAATATTCTGGAAAAACCTATAAAGTATAATTGGAATAAAGTTAAGAATACAACTAAAAATTGCATAAGCCCGAAAAAGGCATTAGGATGATCTCATTACTGGAAAAATGCTAAGAGAATTGGCAGTGCCATGCGAACCAGTTATATCCCTCAAAAATGGAAGATAACTTTGATCACAAGGATACATAAGCAAGGAAAAAATAAAACGCAGATCTCATCATATCGTCCAATAAGCATGCTGCCCACAATCTCAAAGCTTTTTGAAAAAATGTTACTAACGAAATTGAAACCAATATTAGAAGAACGGTGCGTTACTCCAGATCATCAATTTGGGTTCCGAAACCAACATATTACTACAGAGCAAGTAAAAAGAATTATAAATGCAATCAAAATCACCTTCGAGGTAAAGAAATATTGTACTGTTGCCTTTTTGGATATCGCAAGAGCCTTTGATAAAGTTTACAATAGAGTAACAACTTGCTTAAATGATATTAATACAGGTGTCTAGCAAGGGAGCGTTCTAGAACCAATATTATACTTGTTTTACACAACCGATTTACTTGTAACCAAAAAAATAATAATACCAACATTCGCCGATTATACGGGGTTACACAATAACCCCGAAATTACCTCAAAGGAGTTACAGAATCATTTAAACAAAATCGCGGACGAGCTGAAGATACGGCGAATAAAAATGAATGAAAACAAATCAACTCACGTTCTATTCATGCTGAACAAACGCACCTGCCCGACAGTGAAATTAAACGATAAAGCGGCCCATTTTTACAGTTAAAATCACCGCCAAAGTCTGAAGTCCAAACGGCACAGAAAAATTCCGTTATTGCTGATTTCTCCAGCGGAGAATTATTAAAATTTGGGTATTATTATTATTATTACTTGAGGGCCATGTGGGGGCTCAAGCCTCCCCGCACTGCGACCTAAAAGATCTTTTGTGCATGAAGCCCTACTTAATTATCCGTCCAGTCAATATTCAGGCTCTTAATGAACCTGATAATACTGCCTAACGGTACGTGATACATACTATCTGGGCTCATTGCTCTCCCTCCTAGATGTTTTAATTATCCGTCCAGCCAATATTCAGGCTCTTAATGAACCTGATAATACTGCCGACCGGTACGTGATACATACTATCTGGGCTCATTGCTCTCCCTCCTAGATGTAATAACATTTACTTCTGCTAGAAGAGCGGTAGCATTGGGACACAAGGACTTCGAGAGGGCAGACCCACTCCCGTATATTCCTATCCGTGCCTCGTCTACCGTTTTGATTTTACTCTTGCGAGTTGTTGGACATACTATCTGGGCTCATTGCTCTCCCTCCTAGATGTTTACTGTAGGAAGTACTTCTACACGCATTACATACTATCTGGGCTCATTGCTCTCCCTCCTAGATGTAATAACATTTACTTCTGCTAGAAAAGCGGTAGCATTGGGACTCAAGGACTTTGAGAGGGCAGACCCACTCCCGCGTATTCCTTCCCGTGCCTCGTCTACCGTTTGGATATGACTCTTGCGAGTTGCTGGGAATAAAAAAGTCGCCTGTAGGTCACCCAGGTTTACTACAGGAAGGCTAAATAAAACTGGAGGGTGCCTGGTATCCAGAGTCCGCATATATAGACTGATTAACCTATCAGCCATTCATCCATCGGCATATGCTGTTCCACCTTAGATTAGGGATTTTTTGTCAAGGTTTTCTCCTTTAGCGCCGTACTTTAGCCTGCCACAAAAAGCCACATTCAGCCTAATGGTTACAGTTACCGGTGGTTGCCACGAGGAGGCAGTACGTACACTTGCGCCTACTGGAAGGTTACGGAGCCCCTTCCAATAGACGCCAAACCACCAAAATTTGGGTATAAGCACCACAAAGGTAAAATCTCCATTCCAAATGGTATTCCATATAGTAATGGAGTTCCTCCCTCTTTCAGGATTTTCTCGTTCAACTTTAATAAACCAACTGAACCTGTAAAATAGTTAGCATAAAACAAAATATACGCACATTATAACAAAAAAAACCAGTGCGGTGTTAACTAAATACAAAAATCTCAATCTAATCATGATCATGATCGACATATTTATTGTGTGGTCAAATCGTCTAATAAAATTTCCAAAATCGAACATTCTAATTTTTTTTTTGAGTTTTCTTAAGTACATATCTCTTCAATCAATCTATCTTTAAAATTAATCTATTGACTTGAAGAAACCCATAAAGGTGATTATTTGTTTTAGTTAAAAAGAAAATAATCAAAAATCCCAACCAAACCATCAACAAAAATGTGGAACCCTGATTTTCTAGGTAATTAGGTTATACTACGACGGTCGGTATCTCTTGAACAAAAAGCATTTTAATTTTTTTGTATTTTATTGAAGTTGTTATTAATTTTATTTTTTACTTTTATTATTGTGTTGTTATTATGTGTATATGTAAACTTCTTAAAGATCTTTAAAAAAAATAAAAAATAAAAAGAATAAAAACTTCTCTCTCCTGTGGTTGATTGAAAGTGATTAAAAAACACAAAAATATGGAATCAAAATACACACGAGAAGAAAATGATCAAAAGTAATGATCATTCTGACGATCAAATTTGTTGATCATGTATGAAATCCGTATGAATATTATATATACAAATACAGTTTTGAAAGTATCTTTCGTTTTCAAGTGTGTTTGTCAAAAGGTGGGTGATGATGAGAGGGCGGTATCATGTTAAAGCAATTTAATGATTTCGGAATTTATTTTAAAATACGATCGACTGTATAATAATAATAATAATAATAAAAAAAGGTTGTTATCTTGTTGAGAAACTTGATGGATGATATCTTAGTTTTGTTTGTTGATCTGAATTATATGCGGTATTTGGTTATTAGTGTACCAAAAAGTCTAAATCCCCCCCGAAAATATTACATCAACGCTTCGAATTATAAAAAAAAAAAAAAATTAGAAGATTGATAATTTTTTTTTTTTCATCTCCACCACCAATGTTAAAATGCCACCTAAGATGTTTAATAGATTGAATTCGGTATTTCTTTATCTCTTGAGATTTACCCAAAAAAAAAAAAAAAAGTTTTTCTTTTTGGTTATAATTTATGGTCGCATATTATGTTGTAGCTGATTAAGACTGTAATAGTATGTACCTATATATTTTTGTGTTCGATCCTGGGTGCTTAACTTCGCGCGACAAGGTTACACATTTTTTGTGTTTGTACAGTGTGACGCAATTCACAAAATTCTTATTGTATCTTAATTGGCTGTTAATTGGTTGTAAAATATTTCGATAATAAAAATTTTATGCATTGTTATATATTTATTTCATCGAATATCTATATTGAATAGGCCCATTGTCACCTTAAAAATATCATAAAGAAGGCGGCAACGACTTAAACATAAATTAATATGCTTTTGGAATAATTTTAATGTAGTAAAGGTGTTGTATTGTTTCGGATTTATTAATTAATGATTTGTTTGAACCATTAGTTGGGTTTTTTAATTAGCGGCTAAAAGAGTGGTTTACTAAAAGCTTCACTCATTTATCATAAAAAACAGAATATGCGTAACTTGGGCTGGGTTTCTCCCAGATGTCTATAAGGATATTCATTCATTTCACGGCTATAATACACTCTTCTCTCGAGAGAATATGTGTGTGTTCTCTTGGCGCTTTCGCTGAGCAATTTAATTAAAAATTATTGTTTGATGTTAAAATAAATTGAGTTTATCAATAAATAGCACATCAAATTTAAATTTAGGTATAGAAAATTGATTGCTTCGCATAGCCTCTATGCTCTGCTTCCGATACTAAATGTATATCTTATATGTTGTGCCGTTTGACTGTTTTATGTATTTTCAGATAAATAGCTTGCTAACTTTACCACTACTCCTCGGTATGTCTTCTCTGAAGCCAAACACTAGCCTTTTTCACTAAGAGTCAAATTCGATACCGTACTTTGGAATAGTTTCAATAACACAGGCACACAAAAAAAAGTCCTGACCCAAAGGGTAGACCCCACTATTTCTACGTTTCCGAGGTCGCTGAAACTTAATATGACTATAAGAAATGAATACAATTGCCCATTTTCCCGTTACCACCACCTGGAGGTCGAAATTTCAATTTTCATGCAAAGTTGGAATGGATGTGCATTCCTACAGTTCTTGGCTTGCTAAAACCGAAAATGATAACAAAAAAAATTCGACCCTTCCATCACCCTTAGCACTCCTTACTACCTCCAAAACGGTGTTGAAATTTACCGTCCAGGAAGTATTAAGGGGTGCTATGGGGTGATAGAGGGCTCAAATTTAATTTTTATTGTCATTTTCAATTCTAGCGCCCCAAAAAACATAGAAATGTAATTTCGACCCCCAGGGGGTGGTAACGGGAAAATGGGCAATTGGAATCATTTTTATGGTCATATTGGGTTTCAGTGACCTGGAAAACGTAGGAATAGTAGAGTCTCTCTCTAGATTACGACTTTTTTTTTGTGTGATAAATTTTGTGTGAAGATTAGATTTCGTCTTATCTACGAATTACGAGTACATCTCAAAGGTTATTTAAAACAAAATGGAGTTTGAGGTGCTCACGCCTTTACCGTCCAACCACACACACAATTCAAGGCAGAATATTTGCAGGTGTAACCTTGAACTAAACTTAAAAAGATTGAAATATGTTGAGAATTTTTAGGTTTAGCTACCAACTATCCTAACCTCGCCTGTATTGATACTATAGTTAGAAATCCCATTAAGTTTGATGGATCTATCAATATTCTAAACAATCTTCAATATGCCAATTTTATTTTTATTCCCATAAAACAATTGTACAATAATAATACACATCTCATGTTGATTACCATATTGGTTGATTCGAACCAAAAAATTAATTCTATTCAATTTACATCAATCATTTGTTGTTATTATAAATCGATGACATGTCTAACATTATAAACCAGTCAAGTTGCCTAATTTGGCATGATTTGGAAAGTTTACGTGACACGAAATTAACGGAAATTTCGAGAAACCGCTCGAATTTATTGTTGTGCCAGTTACGTTTAGGAAGTATAAAATCACAAACTACTCGTATATACTATACAACATATTGGAGACCATAATTGGATTTGGCCGTATTCTTTATACATAATGCATACGGGGGTGGATTTAACAAGTTAAACAAAAAACTAAAATAAAAATCCGTGTGAAATTTTTTTTTCAATTCAAACTCAAATCAAATTTTGTAATCTCGATGTATACATGCAAAACGGATATGATAATTTTGTGTCATGTTTTGAGGTACATACATTTAGAGGTTTACCTTGATGTCCCCGCGCATACATCATCTCTACATCTGAGCTATAAGCTATTTTTTATCAATGTCTATAAAATCTAATAAATTTACCGTTAGCCAGATAACAAAATTAATTGTCATTTGTTGTAGTTTTTTTTTATTTTTGTTTGTCTTTCGTAAGACGTTGCGTTTGGAGGCGATAATTTTGGATCTTCGAAAAAATATATTTAAGCGACACACAAAATAACAACAATCGAATGAATATATTTAAATAAAAAATAATTTTGTTGATATTGTTAAAATTCTTGTGTAGGACTAGGCTTATACATACTTATTTGTTTAGAGTAGAGGTAAAAATGGATAAAATGTGTGTAGTAATATAGACTAGAGATTTTGGATCATCGAATTTTGTTAAGAAATGATGAAATTAGATTTGGTTGTTGTTTTGGACAAATTGAGTTTAATTCAAGGCTGTATTCAAGGGCTCACAGTATAAACTCGTAATTGATATCGGGGATTGTGGGATGTTAATTTATTACTTTATAATTTTATTCAATGGTCTAAAATTGTCTGCTAATATGTAGTAATTTGAATTTGAATAAATCAGTAATATTATAGAGTATTGTCTTTAAATAGAAAAGTTTCTAAAAGTGTTTGGGCGCCAAACTTCCGGATAAAATATTTACTTGAATGGCTAAATTAAA
Organism: Tipula helvola; assembly: GCA_963556165.1. Taxonomy (NCBI): domain Eukaryota; kingdom Metazoa; phylum Arthropoda; class Insecta; order Diptera; family Tipulidae; genus Tipula; species Tipula helvola. Next base: position 366,795,532 of record OY744481.1, read on the forward strand.
TCACTATAATACAGCGACTAATACAACAAAGACCCTGTTTTATATTAGTAGTTATATTACATCTCTAGGCTACACACAATACCTTTATTAGTTTATTTGAGACTGCGTTTATAGTTGCCACATAAATCACTTATGTATAATAGATTACGCCTTGCGCACTTTGCCTATTTGGATCATAAAATAAACGGCATAAAATAATGACGTCAAATGAGAGTGAACAGTTTTGTTTCACAATATTGTTGTATGTAATTGAATTCAAAAATTAAATTAAATTAAATAAATAATGTGGTGCGCCGTATTAAATTTTTGTAATAACAATATAAATAATTGTCCATATAGTGTTCACTCTTTTCCAACCAATAAGAGATTGTTGAAAGCATGGATCCTATTTTCTAAGAGGAAAGAAATATTCAACCATAATACATCCATATATTATACATATACATATATTAGCCAAATTCCTTATTTTTCATACATTTCCTTTGCAATATCTTACTAGCAACCCTCAGTTGACGTAATGCGCAGTAAACTACGAAAATAAAATCCACGAAGACATAATCTATTACAAGTGATTTGTGTAATTGCCAGCTATTTCAGTGTGTTCTAAAACGTGCTGATCATTTTTATTATAATTCAGACCAATTTATTCGCGAACTTCAACGTTATCTGCCATCCCAACTCAGTATTACAATTCTACTAAAACAATGCTAAATATTAAAAATATATGTAGAATTTTACACGACCGTTAGGCCTTTAAGTTACAACACGACTACCAACCGACTTTTATATAACACTTTATTTTATTTATCAGAAGTTGTTATCTTTATCCAAAATAAAAAACCCAAAAAACACAAAAAAAATTCAAAAAAGTCAAGTTTTTTCAATATAACGATTTTTTGAAACATTACGTATTTTAATTCATTTTATACCTTAGAGCAGTGCTTCTCAAACTTTCCTTCATTAGCGAGAATCAGAAAATCATAGTCCCATTTCGCGGGAATGTAAAAAATTCGAGAACCCTTTCCCAAAAAGGTACAAAACTCCTTAATTCGGACGATATACTGTTCAGCACAACCAATTCGTGCTTTCGATTTTCTGTATTTCTTTTAACAAGTGCGTTGTTTACCAATTCCGTAACAATATTGATACTACTCAAACAAAGGTAGCATTGTGACTAATATTCTGGAGCAGGAAGAAGGAATTCTAATCATCTATGAGCGATTCCTGAACGATAGACATGTATACTTTAGCCGCAACCCAATGGAAAAAATTATCTAGGAACTTTTTTTTGCCAGCTTTTCTCGATTCTGCCGCACTGTGCAAGGTCCATGCCCTTCAGTCATCATTCATTGATTCTCTTTACGAAAGATGAGTTATATTTTAAGATAACCAATCCAAACTGCAAATGGCAGTTAACTCCCGTACTGTAGAGTATAGAATTAGCTAAAGTTTTCAACAAACGGTCAAACCATTAATCTCTTAATTATCTTCTTATTTTGTTCAAAACTGTGCAAACCAACAATACCAGCTACAATAATATTGTGCAATTCTCAACATGGAGCAATAATATTGATCGTGTCAAGGCAAGGAATTATATGTACAGTAATCCGGTTCATTTGCTTAAGACCTTAAAAGTTTGGGTCGGTTCATAAATAGAGCGAAACCTTGTCCAATAGTTTATTATAAGTGGGTTGCTATTTTTACTTAAATTCTGCAGATGAGAAACAAAACCTCAAATGTTTTTTTTTTTAATATTTGCCACTAAACTGATTGCTTTTTTTTAAACCAGTCCTGGAAACAATAGTCCACAGTTCTGGATCAATCTTAGAAATAAGAATTTTCTTATTGGCTTCGGCCTTGGTTCATTTTATCTTTTATCAATGGAAATAAGAGAAGGAATTCTATTCGAGACTCTAAGAAGAATGGGTCATTCATTCTACGTTTGCAGCTGCTCTAAACTCAAGTTCCGTCTCATATTACGCTGTCGAACACTGTGCAATAAAGTAAGTTTATGCATTCAGAAAATAAATATTTTCCTTATTGATTAGAAAACATCTACTTTTCATGCTGAATTAGTTTTCGTTTGGTGTTGTAAACCACATTCTTAATTGCGTGATGCCTTTTGCAATTTTTTTTTTTTTTTGATGTTACTGATAATGAAGGGCATTCTCATCAAAACTAAAAAAAAAATGTTAGTCATAAAAATTACAAGTCATAAACATAATTCACCAATTTTCATTCATTAGACAAAAAATTTAAATTTCTATTGTCTTGAGAATGTACAAATACAATAAAACAGAACAGCACTAACAATAATTTAATTGATAAAAGGATTATAAAATTGTTGGTTTAAATATTTTGAATATAACATTGAAATTAATGTTGCTGTTTTTTTTGTTTGGTTAGTATAAGTAGTTGTGCGTTAAAATTTGCCTACACGTATCGGATATCGAATGGCCTTTAAATAATTAAATCCATAAAAAAAATCTATGATTATTGTGTTTGTATATAGTATATGTATGTATATAGAGATCTCTTTTAAATATTTTGTCAAATTTTTATTGCTGGCTTATAATCTTGCGTCTATTGAAATTCTTAAATCATATGGTGCCGCGAACAAACACACCACACTATTTAGATGAGATGATCTAATTTAGTTTGGGGTCGAGGAACAATAAAATCATATTTATCTTGATATTTGATAAAAATTGTTATTTGGCGAGGCGAAGACTTGGTTTATTGGGCGTGCGTAAACATATTTAGAAAAATGTACAAATACGCGTTTTTTTATATTCGTACAATGTTTTAATTGTCTGCCACTAAATAGCCTTGCGAGAAATAAATTCAAATTTGTTTTAATACTTCGTTTATGTAACATATTGTGGGTTTTTATTTAATTGTGCGTGTAACATTGAATTGAAAAAAATCATTCACCATTTCATTGTTGCATTACGTTTAAGTAGTATTTCAAAATTTCTAATGCGCATTGCTGAAACGAACTATTTTCTAGTAAAATTAATGATTACCATTTTGTGATATTTTGCGTATTATGAAATGTTTGACAAGAAAGTGGTCCTCAGTCAAATTAAGCATTTTGTTCAAATATCATGAAATGACTTCATTTTTTATGCCTAAGTCAATTTTCTCCATATTTCAATAAATTGAATTTGGGGAGAATTTGGGACCATCATATTCATTTAGTCAGCAATTCGGAGCAGGTTTTGTTTACGACCTGCGTTTCCAACTATCACATAATGTATCTATTACTATTGCATAAACCAGGGGCGTCCAAGCCAAATGGGTATTTTTGACAAATTTTCAAAATAACTAGAGCATTAAAACTGCGATTAGAATTACAAGCCAATTGGACAACGCGGTAATTATTTATGTATCCAGGGCCAATGAATTTATCACTCCCGAATAGATGTAAAGATCACCGCAATGGTTGTTTCATATTGCAGCAATCCTCAAAATGGAATAAAAATTGCGGTGGTCTTAACACTCACCACAGAGTAAAAAATTCTGTGGCTATGGATACATAAATAGTTACCGCGTTATCCAGTTGGCTTTTTATTCTAATCGCAGTTTTATTGCTCTAGTTATTTTGAAAATTTGCCAGAAATACTCATTTGGCTTGGACGCCCCTGGCATAAACCCAAAGTTCATTCATAAATATTCGAATTTGTTTTGATTGTCGACTCCGTTTAAGACGAGGTGTAGGGAAATACAATAATTCTATTCATATTTTTCAATTATCATATGCGAATAAATTTACACGAGATATGAATAACTGACCATATAATTTTTTGTTGGGAATGGCGTTCAAATAGGACCTAAGAGAAAAAACGTACAATGGGTGCTTTAGGCTCTTGCAACAATATGTAAGCTTTGAAAATTTACTGATAGAAAAACTGATGTTCGATCTATCACATGACCAAGAAATTTTCGAAATATCGATTGTATTCATAAAGCCCGGTTTCCATTATGAAAATTAGTTATGGTAAACGACACTCGAAATAGCCCGTCGGAATGAATCAAAATGTTTAGCTAATTTAGAGTTTTGTTTACATTTCTTTGAATAAGTGTCAGACTTTTTAAACTACGTTCATCAAGTCTCAAGTTGATCAATTCTAGAAAAATCTCTTGAATTGAAAATGGTTTAAATCGCGTTTTCACAACTAATAAATTATCAACGTACACCCGATCTTTTAAGTAGTCGCATTGAAAAGTATCACTGGAGTTTAATATGGTGGCCATTGGAAACCTCAATTAAAATGTTCAGGAAAGCGATTCGAGATGATTCCATTATGAAAGAAACCATGCAGGCAACATTTTTCATAAACCATGTATCGTTAATTTCATTTTCTCCTACTCCTATTAGTGTTGAAATAAAGTGTTCATCAAGCAGCTCCAAATATCTTGCTTAAGTATCAGAAGTAACATTTCCTCGTACAACAGCCATTATAATACCTTTAGCCGATAAAGCACACCAAACGCAATACCTTTTCAGGAAATGAGCTTCATCACCAAACCCGATATTCCTCAAAATGTAATCTCTGTTTAGGTGTTCAAACAATATTTTCGCAAAAGTAAACTCTTATTCTATTAGTTCTTGAACTTTTGGATTCTGTATGAATGATAATTTAAATATCGAATGATTTTGTGTGTGCTTATTAGGGCATCCAAATTTTGGCCAAAAAGTATGTAATTCCGGAATTTATTTTATTTAAAAATTAAATATTATATTTAAAAAAATGAAAAATCAAAACTTTACAAAAAAATAACAAATTTCTTTTAATCATTGCTGAAACGTACGAACGATACTAAATCGCAGTTACGATTAGAGTATATACACAATTTTTAGAATTAAAGTACTTACTTATACACAATTTTAAAAATTAAAAAAAATATAGAATTTATAAAGTTTATAGAATTTGTAGTAATTATGTATATAAATTCTGAAAATTTTAAATTCTTTTTTTTTTACTTTATCTTTTGCAATATTTTCTGGGGCTCAAGGCAGTCCCAACTCTTTCGCAGTTCTCTTTTAACGTCCTACCTTACGCCGTTGCCAGCCAACTCGAGGACGTACGGCAATAGACCCGCTTTCGTTTAAACAACCTGCACATTGCATTGCTTCATGCCAGCCTATAGAACTGACATGAAAGTCCGTAGCTTTAACCACTGCGCCGTTTGGTCTGTTTTTAAATTCTTTAAACGCAATAAATTATATTAAGGGAGAACAACACTGTGACCTACCATTTTCAAGTGCTTAGTTTGGTACTTTTTTTTTTTGAGGAATGGGTGCGTTTAGAGAAAAAAAGACTTTTAGGCTATATTTGGCATATATTTAGTTAAACAAAAAAAAAAAATTATGTAAAAAAAACACAAAATGGCGGCGCAAGAGTAGCTTTAGTAGAAGTGATTTTGACTCGAGTCGCTCCACTGCACGCAGTAGAAGTATCTTAAATTTGTTCATGGAACAAAAAATTAAATATTTTCATGAAATATATTAGTTTTAGCATCGAAGTACCTGAGGAAATTAAAAAATTCGAAGAAACAAAAAATAGAGACAAGGTTGAAGAGAAAGTTTCATTTTTCGACTATAATTTTCGTATAAAAAGTTGTGTACCTTTTTTAATTTTTAATGAATCAAAAAAACCTCAGGTACTTCGATTTTAAATCTATTTATGAAGCTACAGTTAAAATTTCAAGTCGATTGAACAAAAATTGATTGAGTTCTGCTGCGTGCAGATTTCCAAAACACGGTTTCGAGAAAAACGCGTTTAAAGTTTTTGGTATCAATAACTTCTCAATAAGAGCTCTCAGGAAAATGCTTGAAAACCTTCTAAAATTTTTTTTTTAGCTATAAACGAATTTATATCATATTTTTGAAGGTCTAAAGGATTTTTTAAAGGCAAAAAAAAAATCAATTTTTTGAAAATCTCACAGTGGTGTTCTCCCTTAATAAATTCAGTAAATTCTACAAATTCTATAAAGTCTAAAAATCCAAAAAGTTTCTTAAATCCTATAATCCTATAAATGCTCTCCCTTCAAATGTCTTAATATGTCTATAAACTCTTTAAATTTTTAAATTTTATGAATTTTATAAATTCTATAAAACCTATACAATTTCTATGAAGTATATAAATTTTATCAATAATACAAATTCTTTAAATTTTGAGATTCTTTGTGTTTTTTTAATTGTTAACTTTCAAGTGTGCCTGTTTTATAAATTCTATACAAACTCAAATTTACTTGTTTAAAAAAAAAAATCGAAAAATCTGTAAATTCAATAATTTTTATAAATTAGGATTTATAGGAAATGCATAGGAATTATTCATAGAATTTATAGAACTTATATATAAATTCTATGAATAATTCCTATGCATTTCCTATAAATCCTATGCATAAAATTTTAAAATTCAGTAAGTTCTTCATATTCTACAAATCTTGTAGATTATCTTCATCTTTTACATTCTGTAAATTCGACAAATTCTATAAATCTTATAAAAGTCCAATAAACTCTATAAATTTGCAGTCCGTAAATATTATAAATTATAATATGTTTTTAAAACCTATAAATTCTTTAAATATTATAGATTCTATGGGTTCTATATATTATTCAGGTCTGTCAGTTCTATAAATTCTACAAACTCAAATTTGACTTATTTACATTCTACATGTTTCTAAAATTATTTAGTTTTTATAAATTTTATAAATTCAATAAATTCTTTGAATTCTATAAATTCAGTACATTCTGTAAATCCTAAACATTCTATGAATTCTATAAAGTCTAAAAATTCAATAAGTTTCTTAAATTCTGTAAGTCCTATAAATTCTGTAAATTTGATAAATCCAATAAATTTTATAAATTTTAATATGTCTATATTCTCTATAAATTTTTAAATTTTATGAATTTTATAAATTTTCTAAAATCTTCAAATTCTATAAAATTTATAAATTCTTTGTGTTCTATTAATTGTTTCAAGTGTGTCTGTTTTATAAATTTTACAAACTCGAATTTTCTTTGTTTTTCAAATACAAAAATTTTGAAAAATCCAACAAACTTTAACAATTCTGTAAATTCAATAATTTCGTTAAAAATTTATAAGTTCTATATATTCTATGAATAAAGTTTAAAAATTCAGTAAGTACTTTAAATTCTACAAATCTTTTCTTTTATAATTAGATAAATTATATAGATTTTACAAATTCTCTTAATTCTACAAAGTCTATAGTGTTATAAATTCTAATATATTTATAAACTCTATAAATTTTATGAATTTGATAAAGAAATTGAAAGAATCCTATAAATTGCATAAACTCCACAAATATTATAAATTTTTTAAATTTTATAGATTCAGTGGGTTCTAGGAGTTGTTTCAAACTTGTCAGTCCTAAAAATTCTGCACTCCCAAATTTTACTTATTCTAAAAATTCCATAGTTTTAATCAATTTTATAAATTCAAAAATTTCGATAAATCCTATAAATTTTAATAATTCTATAAAATCAATAATTTCTATAAATTTTATATATTTAATAAATTCTATGAATAAATCTATAAATCCTATGCATAAAGTTTTAAAATCAGTAAGTTCTTTACATTTTACAAATCTCATAAATTCTTCAATTCTTTTAAATTCTATAAATTCGATAAATTCTATAAATTTTAAAAGTCCAATAAATTTTATAAATTTTAAGTCTGTAAATTCTAATATGTTTTTAAAACCGATGAATTCTATAAATTTTATAAATCCTTTAAATGTTATAGGTTCTATGGGTTCTATAAATTATTCAAATCTGTCAGTTCTATAAATTCAAAAAATTCTAATGTTTCTGAAATTTTTTTAATTTTCATAAATTTTATAAATTCAATAAATTCTGTAAATCTTATAAATTCTATAATGCCTAAAAATTCAGTGAGTTAGGTTAGGTAAATTATTCTTCAAATCCCCGTTTTATTTATTCAGTTCAATTTTTATTTATAAATTCCTGTACAATGAAGATTTTTGCCTGCCTGAATATCTCATTTTATAATGTTGATCTTTAAACTTGGATACAAATACAGAACTGATTTTTATTAACTTAAAAAGCAAGAAATCTTTGACAATTAAAAAAGTAGGAATTAAATTAAAACCGAGTCGCTTTTTAAATAGGACACTGTATTTTCAAATATATTCGAGTAACCAGAATACGCACGATTAAAATTTATCGTTTAATGATTGAACTCAGAATACGAGTAGTAACTATAAAAATTATGAATTTGAATAAATGAAATAAGTTCAAAATATTGGTCATTTATTGCATAATGAAATAAATTTCCAAATTAAGAAATTCAAATATGTACTACTCCTCAAAAAAATGATTTTTTCTAAAGTTTTATTTCATAATACTCCCAAAAGTTATTTTCTTGAAAATGATAATTTTGAAATAATAGGAATGGAAATCCCCAAAACCCGGAATATTTCAAAATTAAATCCCCCTTTTCCAGTTATGTACTCAAAATAAGTTTTGCGGCGTTATTTCAGAACCGATATTTGGGGAATAGATTCATTATGAAATAAGTTCCCAAATCAGAAAATGAACAAAATCCCCAAATATAATGAAATACATTTTGGGGGTTAATTTCATTTTAAAAAGTTTTGAATTTCCATTTTTTGTTTATTTTAAAAATAGTTAAAATATAATCGACTATTTCCTACCCTTCATTGGATTACTTCCAAATTGTTAAATGTCACTAATCACTGAAAAAACGTCCTTCTATGTAGGATTTCCCGATTTGACTAAATTATTTAACAACTAAAATGTAAACGCAAATGTAAAAATTCTCAATTTTCGGGCGTCACCTCATTAGGGCATTGTTGAGAATGAGAATGGGTTTATAGTTTTGAAGGTGCCCCACAAAATACCACATAGTACATCATATTTTTGCGACTCTATATAAAATATCGGTCACCTTTATTTAAATTTATGTATCGCAGTTCTTTTACTTCCTGATATATTATGCAAATTTCACCTTGATATTTTAATATTTCCTAAATCCATACATTTTAATTTTGTTGTTGCAAAAAACAAAAATTTTCCATTGACTGAATCTGCATATAAGTAAATAACTGAAACATAAAATGTTTGACTTATTTATGTGGGAATTAGATTTTGGTGATAGCAGTGACAACTTTTATTCTTGCAGTAATATCAAAATATTTGTATTTATCAAGTTATGCCTCTGACACTATACATAATTGTCATACCATTTAGCAACTAAGTTGAAATAATTTTCATTCAAATTACAATGAACTTTGCGCAAAACTATAAACCTAAAAGCTAAAAAAACATTTATTCAACAAAAAAAAAAAAGCAAAAATAATTGTATTTTTTGCGAATCGCGAATATCACGAATGACAAATTTTACGGATTTATGAATTTTACTATACTATTATTTCATACTTATACATAAGTACGTCGTACAAACGTTTTCTTCAATATATATGGCATTGAAATATTTTTTGAACTTAACACAAATAAATATCTCGCACGCGGGAATGATTATCATCTGTATCCTCATTTAGATATACTCGTATGTATAGTACATACATAAAATATTTTTCTTAAATCACTGATTGATCTAAGATAATGAGTTTCAGAAGTTCAAATATATAGCATACGTTAACCATATAACTCGTCTATATTGTTTATAAAATTGTGGACCATCCATGACAACAATACATAAACTACAAAAAAAATGCAATAACTTAATTAATTAATTTTGTCACGACATTGTAATATGATCAAAGAAACAAACACCTATAACGAGAGAAGATGATTACCGACTGACTGTCTGCACACAAACGAAAGATGATTTTTTTTTTTTTGCAGTCAATTAATTAGAACGCGACACATTAAACGCATAAAATGTATTTATACCTACATCTAGATACTACCTAGATATGATGATTATAACAATTGGATCCAAGTGCTACATGTAATAATATAGGAGAGCGAAATAGTTTCACATGAAACATTTATCGTTGTCACAAGCGAAATAACAAACAGAAGTTAAATACGAATATAAAAAACAACAGCAAGTCTTTAAGAGAATTAGAACTCTCTAGCATTGTGGTGGCTGGTTTGATATAAATTATAACAATAGAAGAATATGTGTAAGATAATAATACACAATACATTCTTATATTCAGAGACATAATTTTATCATTTATTTTATCTTAAAATTTAATCTATATGTTTACTTAACTATCCATTTATTTAAACATAACCCATTATAGTGTTGTGACATTGATGAATACAACTAATAATTCAAAAAAAAAAAAAATATTAGTATTTATTGTATATTATGCATACGTAGTAAGAGCAGTGTTTTTAGAACTCATGAAAAATGTTGGTTGATATATGAACTGGACCGGTCGCAATATCATGATGGGACTCTTATAGGGTATCACGCTATATTCTCCAAATGATTGCAAAATATGGATAGTATGTAGCTTGATGTTTAGGCAAAACCATATTCTTTTTACAACCAAAACAAATGATCAATATAACCCGTTGAGATCGTCGTTGAAAAATACAAGTTAGTTTTGCTCCTGAGCTTCTTTCAGTTGATCCATAAATCCAAGGCATGTTAAACATCATCGGTCGCAGGCGTTTTAAAATTATTATTAAAAATAAATCTAAAATAATTGGATTTGATTTCGATTTCTGGGTTATCATTTTTAAATTCATTCCATACGTTCTTTAGAAAATGATGTCGAGAATTAAGGTCAACGAGCGTAAATCGGCGCATATTACATTCACACTCCGCAAACTTACCTGTCCGCCTGTGAGACTAAACAATATCATTCTACCACAACACCAAAACGTTAAATGTCTCGGCCTACATTTAGATAGAAGGCTTACATGGATAGACTGTAAGGTTTTACTATATAAATTGGTACTTAAACCTATCTGGACGTATGGTATTCAATTGTGGGGGTCCGCTTGTGCTTCCAACATAATAAAACTGCAGTGAATGCAGTCCAGAATACTAAGAATAATGGTAAATGCACCCTGGAATATACGTAACACAAACATTCATCGGGACATACATATCGAAACAGTAGCAGACACAATCAAGCAGTATAGTAAAAAGTACCAGTTGAAATTAGAACATCATCCCAATATTTTAGCCAGGGAAATTTTAAAAAGGCACAGATACCGGCGTCTTAAAAAAAAAAGTTTCTTTAGATCTAGCTATCTAATTTAAAGTAATTACAAAGTGCAAGTTAGTATTAAGAACTAACATAGGTTAAGTCTTAATCAAAAGTTTGTATTAGTTTGTAAGATTTGATTACATCTTGTGAGTTTCCTTTCCTATATAGGAAAGATTCAAGAATAAAGCCTTAGGCAGTTAAAAAAAAAAAGAAATATAGTACGCATTGATACTGTATTTTGGCAAACTTCTATTAGTTTTCTAAAACAGGTCCGAATATGTTAGGACCTCTAGATCATCGCAGATTCCACTTAAATTGACAGTGTACTTTTGGCATTTTTGGTAAACATTTCGTTTTGCGCACCTGCAGATAAATTTAGTTAAAATTAATTTCATCTACTGTTCAATATTAAACCCTTATCGTCACTTACTTTCCAATTTTTGGCTTGACAATGTCCTATTTCGTCGAATTAAAATGTCGCACCGACAGTTTTTTTATGGGGTATGTCTTTTCTACAGGAAATTGGGCGAAAACATTTTCTTACAACCATGCCATAGACTTGCTCATGGTCACTCGTGTCGATGGCAGCCAAACATTTTCTTCTTGAGATAATGTAAACAAATTAGTAGTTGAAATTTACCCAATGTCATAAAAAATATTTGAATAAGTAAGCCTTTAAACGAACGAATTGGTTGAAAACGTCGGATGGAACGCTTAAGTATAGTGTAAAGCGTCAGAGTGTCGAATTTCATCATAATCAGTTAGGAATTATCTAGTTCTATTCTAACCGGCCATATTCAAGAACTTTATCTAAAAGTAATTTTAGGGTCCCATTTTCATCACAAACGTCAAATTTCACTAAAATCGTTCAAAAATAGATAAATTCAATTCTAATAGGCCGTATTTCAGAACATCGTCTAAAAATCATTTTAGAATCCCATTTCCAACGCACATGTCGAACTGCATCACAATCGGTTCACAAACTTTTCGAGATTTAAATTTTCGATTAATCGATTAATTTTCTTCAATTAATCGGACATTCGATTAATCTATCCATGCCCTAGTATGGAGGTGCGATTTCTGTAGCGCTGTTTGAGTGATTTCATCACATTTTGGTCGAGTGACTGCAGTACAGCAGGGGTACTTGGTGGGAAAAACATCACCTTCATGCTCTCATTCACGTTGAACATATTTTCAGTGTCATGGCAAGTCGCGTTATCCACTAATAAAATTACTTTGTCCACGACTAACGTATAATATGTTCATTATACGTTTGTTTCATCACTTATAATGATATCCATTATTCACTGCTAGTTTATCTAGTAGTCTCTGCTTTCATTATTCAATATTTCCAAGTAAATTATTTGATTTTTGAAATTTTATCTAGTAGTCTCTTGCCATTTTCATTATTATTAAACTGTGACGTCAAAATGTCGTCGAAAATTATTTGAAGAGTATTTAAAGGATTTGATTATTTTCGATTATTTATAAAACATAATAATATTTGTCAGTCATGGACAAAGTATCGTATTCTACTCGCATATAATGGCTGTTATTCACTCAGATGATTTACGACACTCGCCTATCGGCTCGTGTCGGCAAACTTCATCTTCGTGAATAACAGCTATCATTATATGCTCGTTGAATAATATACTATTGTCCACTACTAACGTATAATATGCTCATTATACGTTTGTTTCATCACTTATAATGATATCCATTATTCACTGCTAGTTTATCTAGTAGTCTTTTCTTTCATTATTCAATACTTCCAAGTAAATTATTTGATTTTTGAAATTTTATCTAGTAGTCTCTTGCCATTTTCATTATTATTAAACTGTGACGTCAAAATGTCGACGAAAATTATTTGAAGAGTATTTACAGGATTTGATTATAAAACAATGATATTTGTCGGTCGTGGATTCTACTCGCATATAATGGCTGTTATTCACTCAGATGATTTACGACACTCGCCTATCGGCTCGTGTCGGCAAACTTCATCTTCGTGAATAACAGCTATCATTATATACTCGTTGAATAATATACTATTAAATAGTAACTTTTTGGGTTCTATTATATAATAAGTTAGTTGTGGAACCATTTCATTAAGGACACTTGGCTGCCATATGTTTTTAGAATATTTGTAATAGAGTGGAGTATTTTTATTTTTAAAGCAACGAGAGGATTTTGTTTTCCGTATCATCATCAACTATAGTTTATATGTGCCTGTAAGGCATCTAAAAGTGTCACACTTTCCTCCATTGCTTTTCTTCCGGCAGCAGTTTTTTCGAAATCGGCAACATTAGTTTCTTAAAGCAAAAATGTGTATATGAGGCTGGTTTCATCACAATTATAAATTTGTTCCGGTAAAACCCATATACCGAAATATTTTTTTCAAAAGTTTCGTTCGTATCATTCGCCGCAAAGGGTTCCGATCCAATTCCACATATATAATATTCTACAGGACATAAATAATACACAGCGGCTTAAAAAAGCATTCCGATCAAATTCTGGAAAAAAGTTTAATTAATTTAATTAAAGTTCAAAAAGTTTAATTAAAGCCCAAAATAAATATTATGATTTAAAGGCAATTAAATGGTTTTATTTATTTAGATTAGATCACATTAGTTGTTTAAATAAACAAAAGTTCGTTGCCCGAAAGTTTGTTTTACTCTGCCCATTCTACCGCGACGTTGAAGCAATCAATCACATTATTGATGCTGAATGTTATGCTTTCATCCTTTTCAGTAGTAGTAGTAGCAATAATACAGGAAAGTTTTTCACCAGATACCATCAAAATTCGAATTCCGTGAGGTTTTTTGAACTATCGAGCCATCCATCGCTGGCTAAAAATTTGTTCCCATTGCCATTGAGAGACCTATTCAATTCCAGCGCTTTTACTTTAATCATCTCATTCGAAACAATTTTGTTTGCCGCGCATCGTCATAAAAACCATGATTATAATTGTTCATCGACATCAGAGTTTTTCGGCTTCATGTGCTTGATTTTCTTCTGATTCATACAAGTTTTTGATGCGAATTCTTCTAAGTTTTTTTCGTTATTTTTTATTCTCGTTAATCGTCGACTTATGAACTTCGACAAATCTCTTTTGAGCTCTTACCATCTTGCACATCATTTAAAATTGATAATCTTTTAAAGAAATAGAGATTCTACCTTTTTTCTCCATTTTTTACGGCAAATACAGATTGAAAATAAAATGAAGTTGCTAATTTAGAGGTTAGTGCTACAAAAGAATGTTTCTTATGTAGGAATTTCTTGTAAAGAATGCTTACTGTACATATATCATTTCGCCCGAGGCCAATAAAATGACAATAAGCATATTTTCTTGGGAAGATTGAATTTGAATTATGTTGGATTTTATTGTTTCCCAAGGAAAAGCCAATTTAATTATTTTGAAAAATAGCCAACCATTCGGAATAAATTTTTTATGAAAAACATAGTGGCCTTTATTTTTACAAACAAAGCTTATTGTAGATTTGTCAAGGAAATAAGCTTAGGAAATATTTCCTTATACCCCATAGCGGGTGTATTCTGGTTTTCGTTAGGAATTTGGAATTTTTTTCCTATAGATATAGGAATTATTTTTGATAGCAGTTTTTCCTATGCTATTTTTCCTATGGTTTATTCTGGCGTAAGAAAGGAAAAATGAATAGGAATTTTTTTTGTTAGTTTTACGTCCCTACGCTAAGGCTCTGCGATAAGTTAAAGGTAATCAAACGTCAAACATTTTGTTGTTAAAATACAATTTTCTATTAATGTGACCTAGAATTTTCATTAATAAAATAAAATTCATATAGGAACAGCAAGAAGTCGAATTCATATTTTACCGTACACCTCTTCGTTAGATTTTCTTACTCCACCGCTCCCGAATTACATTTTAGATAATTATTTATAATCACCACCAAACCTAAATTTTACGTGTTAATTCTAAAGTTGCAAATGTTCGTAAATTTTTAATCAGAACAACCAATTATAGGATTCAAAACGAATTCAAAAAAATCTTGATTTGACTTTGATATTTGTTTTTATACGAAGCCATTAAATCTTTAACAGAGATCTGAAGTGAAGTGGCAGAATTGTAGTTTACACGTTTTTAAAAGTCTACTGAAGGAATATTACATTCGTTAGAATCACATTGGGTGAAATTGCCCTCCAAAAAAGTCGGTATATGTAAAAAAATATTAGTTAAACCAAAATGTTGCCATGTAAATAAAAATAGTGTCACATTTGTTCACCGTGCTAAACAGGACAGGTGTACATATTTAGTATATACAATTAGAATTTTGTTGTTTATGAAACCGGTATGGAATTTGTATTTTCACGTAATTTACTGGCCCGCATATGCGTAGGTTGGCTCTAGTTCATCCTGATTAAATATTTATACGCAGAAGTTCAATTTTTTTCACTTTATAGAATTATCTTGATTTGTGAAAGTATATTGTATTGAATATAATCGATTACTTCATATTTCAACCAAATAATAAATATGCAGTTAAATTAAAATTAATTACTATGCTTCATTGCTGATAATTTTGATAATCATTACACAGATAGGTTCTTGAAGCATGTTTTAATTTGATTACAATAACAAAATAATTTTACCTAACTAATAATCACATCGCATATCAACTGAATTGTTCTTATTCAATCAACTATTGAAAATATTAAGTCATCTTTCTTTTAACGTGGTCAGGCCCCGGTGTATAATCTTTATAAAGAAATGTATTAATTAATAAACAAAAACAAAACAAAATCGTATTTTCACCTAATTTCCTTTTAATTTATTCTTAAACAGTTCATTTCATATCTCTATGCATATATAGGTACACATTTATACCACAAAGTCGATTCAATTTTATATATTTCGATTTGAATTGAGTTTGACTATTTTTTACGTCTGTTTTTATATTTAACATCTTTTTAATTATAATAAGGAAATGACCACACACAAAAAGATATAAAAAATAAAGAAATCAAATAGCTCTCTGTATGCGATCGGACATTAGTGTTTATAAAACACCTTTCAGTGATATATCAAAAGAAAATAATATTGGATTCGAAGGTATAACAACATTTTTTTGTTAGTTAGTTTCGAAAAAAAAAAACATCAAAAGGCCGATTTATTTTTTTGTTACCTGTGTGTGCCGAACAAGATCTATTAAAATTGGGAGGTATTTTGTACATTTACTACCAAACATATCTACCAAAATTCAAAGAAAATAACTAAATTCTTAATCATTTATTTGACATAACACAATTAGGCGATAGTTTATTGAATTTATATATGTTTGCCTTACTATACCGGATTCAATGCTTTACACATCTTTATATAAAGATGCAAGTATAATTGGGAAGTGATGACATAGAAAATACTTTGAATATTTTAAACCAGATGAGACATAAATTGAATTTTAATGTAAAGGTTGCTTTTGAGATGTAAGTTAAGTTTGCACACTCGTTAGATGAGGTGATTAAATTCAACAAAAAAATTTAAGAATAATCCCATTAATAAAGGTTCACACGGTTAAATCGGGCATCTAAAATGTCGCGTAAGTGCACTTCACCTCATAATTTTTAAAGACCCTTTAAATTATAAGTAACACGATTAAGTTACATATATCCGTAGTTATTAAAATTAAATCCACTAAATAACAAAAAAACATGTACCAAAGGATGACTCATTCAGTCACGCGCCTACCTTATTCTTAGCAAATAGATTCTTAGGAAGTGACAGTGAATACACAATAGATCGATTAACTTAAATAAGGAAATTAGTTGTTAACGGAATTTACTAAACGAGTTCAAAGTAGATTTTCTTAAGAAATCAAACCCTTCACAGTTTGAGAACAGAAGACACATAATAATGTAAAGTTACCTTAAAAATAGTAAAGTACCCTACTTGGTGAATATATGTGTCTATATAATCACCAAAGTTCTTTCATGTTTACCCTCCTCAAAATAACCAAAAATCTATAATATACATAATCATAATAACTGCGGTAGAGAGTCGCACACATAAGAACAACAACAAAAATATTAACAAAAAAAAACTTCTTGAGTAACGATGCATTAAATTTATAGTTAGAGAGTTAACCCGAAAACACAACAACACAAAACAATAAATATTATAAATAATAAATAAAATATAAAACATTTTTTTGTGAAGGTGTAAATTAATAATATTTAAGACGAACGAAATAAAAATTATAAAAAGAAAAAAAAAACTTTAAATACAACTATTCTTGTTGTTAAACTTATAGAACATTAAAACCAACAGAATTATTTTTTTATTTGATTCTCACATTTTTAAAATTCTTACCAAAATCACAATAAAACCAGGTACAACAACACTGTATGTACACTAATAAATAAAAAAACATATAGCAATAGTTTTAGTTAGCATTTTAAGTCATAAATTTGAATATAATATTTGTATACATGTTAATCGTGCTGTCAAACATATAAATATTATACACGCGAGCATACATAAAATCGACTTCTGGCATTTTAACGTTTCTTATGTGGGCCATATCGCGTGAAATATTTTATTTTAGAATCGTATGCTAACTAGGTAGATATAAGTATAAGAATAAGAAAGTTTACAAAAATTTGATGGAAATTTTTTATTTAATTACCATTTGATAAATTGACAGCCGGCTAACACGTCTTACCTGTCGTGCGTTGCCGATTTTATAAGTGATTTCCCAAAACCCATACAACTTTACAAAACAATGTGAAAATATTAAAATGTTTTAATATAGTTCTCTAGCGGTGATCCGCATGCAGTTTAACACAAAATGGTATAGACCTGACTCTTCTGTTTTTATCGCCTCAATTGATGCTATAGTGCATCACAGGAAAATAAAACTGATAAGACATTTTAAAAGCGCCTCAGTGTGCCATAAACGTAAATTTCTCCGATTTCCGATAAATAGACCTGATAATGGGCATATTGCTCTGATAAAGGGCTAAAACCTCAAAACAACACAATCTTACCTCCAACTCAACTCCCTAGCCAATTCCCTTAATTCCGTACTTCACCCCAGCTCCATCTCCCATTCAATATCCAACTCAACTTTCAACTTAATCGCTAAATTATTCCCCAAACAAACGACAAAGGTCAACCCCAACTCAACTTCACTCAACCCCTGTTCAACACCAACTCGGCTTCCAACTCTACCTTCAATCCAACTCTAAACTAAATGCCAACTTTCATTTCAACTTCCGACTCAACCCTCAACTCAACCCTAAACTCAACGATCGACAAAATCCCTAAATCAACACTGTTTGAAAACTGCATGAATATAATCAAGAATTCAACTTAATCTGACTTCCAAGTCAACACTCGACTAAACCCCCAAATTAATCTCCAACGGAACACTTCGTTCAACCCTAACTCAACACCATATTCGTATAACCACCATATAACCCAACCCCAAACCAACCCCAACTATACTCCAAACTCAGCCCTTTTAGCCCAAACACCCCATTTAGCCCAAACACAACTCCCAAATCAACAAATGGTTCGACATAACTCAATCCTAACTCAACATACATCTTGACCTAAATCCCGACCCCAACTTAAACTCAAACTCAATATCCAACTCAAATTATTAAATCAATATGTTCCGAAAAATACTTGTGACTTGAAGTCAACTCAAAACAACTCAAGCTAACTTCCAACTTAATCCTCAACACAATTCCAAATAAATCCCCAACTGAACCGCTGAGTTATTTTCAACTCAACAGAAATTAAGCCCTAAGACAACCGATACTTGCACTCCAATTCAGCCCTTATCTAAACCTCAAATTCAACGCCAAAATCAACATTGCCTGAAAAACTACTTATGTGCTAGAGCTCAACTCAAATCAGCTCAAGCTAACACTAACTGGACCCTCAATTCAACACCTTCATATGTCATTTTGACTCTGTGCCATTTCATCCCTGTCGTTTTAGTCATCATGACGTGGGCCGACAAAAACAAACAATAATTTGCCCGTTCCTACGATTTTAAAAAAGTTTCGAAATGGTGTCAGCTCATCTAATATGCTATATGGTACCAGAAGCCCAGAATAGAATAACTCTTTTCTCTGGAAGCATTAGTATGGACGACATGAAAACGAGGCACTTTTAGGCTTATAGTCACCTTGGCTAACGATCAACATTTTTGGAGTGGAGCTACCTCTCACATTTCGGCAGAAAGGTTCCATCTTTTTAAAATTACCTAATATTTATTCGAAAAACTTTAAACCCGGCGGCTGGAGGTTTAAAATAAGATCAGGAATCTTCCAGCAAAAAAAAACCCAGTTGGCCACCCTGCTTGGGATTTGCATACTGATAGTGTAAACGTCAGACCTAATTATTTTCTTATTGTTATAGGCATTAGGCACCTATCGTCATTTTTTAATAATTGCAAGTGTATCGGTTCAAAACCAGATTAAAATTAAGTTTTTTTGGTTTATGAAAACATTTTCACTTACTGAAACATAACTCGGCGCGCGCGGAGATTATGTTTTATTATTTTTTCACAGATCGTACAACTTTTCGTTATAAATGGTGTTGGTAGGCAGATAACAAAAAATTCAAATTTCATGAAAATTGGGTTGAAAATTGCTTACGATGTATTTGCCAAATTATACAACAAATATTGCATGTAAATCGCATAATATAGAAGCACTTTAAGTGTGATTGGTCAAAGGGGTTTGTTATCTGTAAAGAAGTGATTCGACGCTTTTCAATCAAACATACGCTTGCTAGTAAACTGCTACTAGAATCGATTTTGTATTTAAAATCGATTAAGTCTCACTTTACAACCAAAATCCTTGATCAGGTGGTCCATATGGGTTTTAATTATATATAGTAGCATATTGTAGGAAAAGTAAAAGCTTTTCTAGTTCATTGGTTTATCGGATTAAGTAACTAAATTTTCGATGTCAACATGTTGCAAGACCTAACACCCTTTAGAGTTACATAGATGTCAAAGGCTGACTAAATTTAAAAAAAAAAATCTTTTGGACCTTAATATCTAAATATTGGAAGGGTCTAAAACAGTAATTATTAGAAATCTACGTCGAATAGCTTAAGGATATAAGCTACTATAAGTACATAAAATAAGAATCTAGATACCACCGCGAATAACTTTTGATTGTGGCCCTGTAATCTCAGTAGTTATTGAAAATTTGCAGGGGACCATTCCTTAGGAACAATTTTTTGCTCAGAACTAATGAAGGAATCGTACGTATACTTATTATGTGGAAATTTTTTTATCACATTTAAAGAATCACCTAAAATAATCCACACGCAAATATTCAACTTCCACACGCTAAAAAATATTGTTAACCATGTTTGCAGGTGCCAAAAATTAATTATAAATTCAAAATTAAAAACATTCCTAAGAAAATCAATCCTTATCTCATTCACCATATTGCGCACGAAACCAAGTATGAAAATATAAAATCTTAATAAAACAAGCCTCGCAAGGCAGAACATTTTTATTATGTTCGTTGTACCAACAAAACCAATAAAAATATTTCCAGTAAAAATTACCTCTCACCAATTTCTTATTTTTTCAAATTTCTCACGTATATTTACGTTTTGTTGGCATTGTTGTGTACACTTCACCTTACTTTATACTATAAACTCGTCCTCATATTTTAAGGATCATTGTGGTAGGTACATAAAATAATCAACATTATATGTTATATACATACCTATGTATATTAAAAGGCTAAAGTGGTAGGAGGTTGTATAATTTTTGTATATATCTTCTTTGGACGAACTCCCAAAACATTAGTAAAAGGATATAAAAATGAGATAAGGAAGCAAAAGAAGAATGTACCAAAGTACGAAAAATTAAAATTATGACATAAATCTTTTGTCTAAGACACGTACATTATACAGATTTAAGAAAACAATAAAGACATCTTCGTTTTCTTAGATTTTTACACACACAAAAAATACAAATTCGATTTATTTTACCTCCTTTCTAAAATAATAAATTATTTAACTGTAATTTTGTAGGTGATCCATTCTAGGTGGCAACTGTTTGTTTCGCCGATAGCTTTTGTTTCCATCCTATGGTGTTAGTTACTTTCCGTCAAGCCCTTGTTGTCAAAATGAAGGTGATAAATTGCGATAAATAGTTTTAAATTCTTTTAAAAAAAAAATAGTTTTAAAACGAGCTGTTCGTCTTGGCTTGGGACAAGGAAGTAAGGTTGCAGAATAGACTCGAAAAAAATTGGAATTAAGCTCGGAAATTAGGATTCTGTAGTTCTACAATATATTTCGCGGCTTATTCTGCGGTTTGCTCTTTTTTATTCAGTATTAAATTTCCCATTTTCCAGAATTTCCAACGAGCGTCAAAATTGAAGTCAGCAGACCATTACATGTTTCCAAGTATACGCAAAAAAACCGAATTAAACCGGACAAACTTGCAGAGCCGTTCTCCTTCAATGGTATTCGGTAAAGCACTTTTAAGTCGGTAATTCGGTAGCGACAACAAATCAAAGCCGAATTCATACAATTTAGTCATAGCTGCGAAATCTCAAAACCTAAAATTTTTGCTAGATAGAATAGTCTAATCCAATCGGCAGACAATCCGTTAATTGTGTTTTTTATTTTTGAACGTGAAACGACAAATTAAGCCAATATTGAATTTTGTGATTTTTATGTTCTGAATATATGTTCTGAGTAAAAAATGTGTAGAACCTAATTTTTTATTTTTGTTGCTAATTAGATTAGGTCAAATATTTCAAAAATCGGTTTATTTAAAGGTAGGTGAAATTAAGAAAAAATATAAAGCTAAGTAGTACCTATCATCTTTAATTTCATCCTTTTCAAAATGACCATCGAAATTCAATTGTCTTACAAACGGATGTTATCGATTTTTTTTAATCTTTTCCGTCTTACAGAACAAACTAACAGATAAAACCCTCTTTGTGTTTCGGTGCGATTAATTATGATGATTTACCCATTATTTTGTGCGTAATTGTTTTTGAAAAAATTGTAATGAACCAAAATGTATAGTAAAAGGCTTAATTCATCTTTATTTTGGTACGAAATTACTAATTGTAGGCTAAACTTACTGTTTTTATGAATTTTTCAGAATCACCATCGGTGGTATCAGGCGTTAAAATTGGTAAACAATTTTTTCTAGCACTATTTGAGAAGTTTTAAACCAAATTTATATTGATATATTCTCTTCCTGCATGTAAAAATCTTTATTTTGTGAACGAAATTTCAAGTTGTAAGCTAAACTTACTGTTTTTATGAATTTATCAGAATCGCCATCAATGGCATTTGATCCGTTGGCGGATTCCGAATAGTGATAAATAGAAAATTTTAAAATACCACCATCTTTAATTTCTTTCTTTCAGAATGCCCGTCGAAACATTTTTTAATTTTGTTAAATTCGATTTCCGTTTTTTTTTTGTGGAACACTTGGTTTTCTATCTTTGTCATTTTTTCCTTTTTTATTTTAACATACAAAAAAATTACATACCTAAAACATTTTTGGGGTTTTGTTTTTGTTGCTTTATTTTTGCTCACTTTATTGTTTACAAATATTTTCAAGCTTCACATCCACAAAGCGGTACTGGTTTTATACGTAGGCTAAACACTCGTATAGCTTTATATTACTTGACCGCCAGAAGTGTTTATTCCAGAATGTAAGATGTGTATTAAATATATTTGTATAGATTTACTTTGGTGTCTTCTTCATTGCTGCCGGTAAGGTGCTACGTGGTGTATTAAACATTGAACGTTTTGCCTTTGTCATTCTTATGTTTATTTTTATTTTGACCTTATCCTAATCCTCGAATGTTGTAGTATTTGTCACTGTGCTTCCCTTTATGCTGAACTCTATTTCCAACATTCCGTGGTACATTTCTGTGAGTTCAATTATTTGATGAGTGATCGTACCTTCATAATGCTGACCTCTTCATTGTATGAAGGTTACCAGATGCCGTATTTTGGTGGCACACCAGTATCAGCCTACTTTAAAAAATCCTTCTTTTTGTTTGCATGTTTGATCGGTACTGCTGCTTGATTTGAAGCTATTTCTTGTATCAATGATTCTCACTCTATCGGTTGGTTTAGTTTTGAATGTTGCTGTAACCCAGCTATTGGTCACTGTACAGTATAATGGTCCCTGCCTTTTGGTTCTGCCATTTAGTGAAGTTCAATTGTACGTGTGAATATTTTTGTGTTGGAACCTATTATATTTATATGAATAGCTGCCAAAGAAGGCTATTGTGGTTAAGATATCAAACATTAAAATTTAAAAAACTTAATTCAAAATTGATTCGTCATTTTAAGAGCATCAGGCGTTAACATTCTGTGAGATCTTGGTTTTTCCACCAATTCCTTTTAATTTTCTCATGCGTCTTTCTTTCCAAAATGATTGCGATTAATAATGTGCTAAATAAGGTCATTGAATTATAACAATAATGTTTAAATTCGATAAATGATTCCCATACACAAATATTTATAATCCTCTCGTGTGACAATTCACATTAATCCATTATCGATCGCACAAAAGCCACACTAATTCCATTAAAGCGTGTCTGAACGTAAATTCCAACACATCATTCCAACAATTTGTTCTATTTATCAATCTGTATCTGATAAAATAAAACAAAACAAAAAAAAACTTTTTGTACAAAAAGTACTTGTAACTAATTCTTTTTGTGTATTTGTGTATTAATTTTCTCATCGTCGGCAAAGTTTCATATAATTAAACACCATCATCATATAGTTGAAAACAAACTACTATGTGCCTATGTACATTCATAGAGATATAGAAAAATGGACCGAATTATTAAATAACCCAACATCAAACAATAGAAATAAACCAAAACAAATTTGTTCGCTCGCCTCAACTAAAATTTTTTACTTTACGATCATTTTACTTCTCAAAACAATAAAGCGGTGGTCCATTGAAAATTCTGCGCGCACAACAGGAGAAAATTTAATATAATAAGTTCTAATTATAGATTTTAGTACATCAATTATAATCTAATTTATTAAGGAATTTAAATTGTTTTGGTTTACAGTAAAATAAACATCGTGCGGTCTCCGGCTTATTGAAAATGAAGAAATCTCCGCGCCACACATCGAAATCAAGTACCACACCACAAGTTATTATAATGGGCAAGCAATTAAAATACGATTTCAATCGTACACCTGAAAAAATAAATTCGAAACCTACAATATTATAAAAACTGTCAGGTTGGGAATGTGTATACGCGGTTATGTGGGACCCTTCAAAGCGACGAAATGATTGTGATTTTTTTTTTTGTTTAGTTTTCAATCTCTTTATCTGTGTAAAGTTTCTGTATATAGATAATAATATTTTAGGATGGGGGCGATGATTATTTCTCTGGTTTGTGTAATGATTGTAATTATGGAGTGAGGTTGGTTTAGTACACATAATAATATAATGGTTGAGACTTTTCAAAAAAGCAAACCTTAACCAAACAAACCGCTAATAATTATGATTTTAAGTTACGTTTTTATGTGTAAAAAAAAGAAATAAAACAACAACACAGCTATATAGATTATCAACAAGAAAAATCGAAAGATGACTTGAAAAATTTACCCATAAGAGATCCTCTATCCGGAACTAATCGGTGTTCTTTTTTATATAAATACGAAAATTAATTTATGTTCGGTTATTAATTGAATTTTGATAATTTTCCCAAAATATTGTAAAGAAATTTTTTATTTTGTTAAATCCAATATTGATCAAGTGTGATCATTTCAAGAAATCAGAAATGTTGTGACTTAAACCTTTAAAGGATTTCTTAAGAAAGAAGTTTTAGAGAATCTATTATTTTTTGATCAAGAATCATTAGCTTGACGCTTTACAATCCTAAAATTGCCAGACCAACGACTGAACAAATCTGCGCAAGGAAATTGATTCCAAGAAAATTACCCTTGTTTTCTGAAAACCCAAAAGATTGGACACCATTCTATAATGCGTATCAAACAACGACAAGAGAGCTCCACTTATCCAACGAGCAAAATTGCATAAGCTTGAGGGAATATTTGAAAGGCATGGGAAATGGTGGAAGGTGATTTACTGAGCCCAGAAGCTGTGCCAGGCACCATCAAAACATTGAAACAGTTCTTCAGTCAAATGCAGGTCATGCATGCAAGAAATACCACCACCAGAATTGAATCACATGAGATTATTAATTAGATATTTAGCAGCCGTCAGAGATCTGTTTCACATGTAAGTAGTACGGGTTCGCTAGACCATAATAATAATCGGGACTTCAGAAAATTTGTAGAGTTGTATATGTGGACCCTTTGCCGCTGTGAAAGAAGTCGAGGACGAATATCACATACATAACGCAAATGAAACACTATAAAAAGAAGCGCTTTGTATATCAAAGGTCGCAGCTAACGAGACGGATCTGAACTGTACTGTTGGTATCTACCAATATTCGCAGTAGAAAACCTAAATAATGGTATTTCGCTAAATAATTTATTGTTAAAGGTTTTGAATCTAGTAAGTAAAGCCTTTATTAGATCTTTTATTCAGGATTTGCGAAGGAAAGATTGCCGTTGCGGGATCTTAATGCAGACGTTTTTGGGTACCGAATCAATAAATTTAAATTTTTTTTTAAATTCTCGAAGGAACCAAAATACCTACGAAACGCGATCTATTAAAATTTGTGGTGGGCCTGGGCATCTACGACTCCAAAGGCTACATTGGTTTGCTTGAATGAGATGAGCAAATAAGAGCAGAAGAGTTCACCAAATGGGTAAAATGTTATTCACCGTTGTTGTTGTAGTCAGCGAAGAAAAACGTGTAACTCAATGTATTTTATGATTCTAGTAATCTCGTGTATCTATGCTGCGTGTGGCAGCTTATTTTCGGATTGCAACTGAAGAAGTTATGCATACAACGCTGCTGTATGCAAAAACGAAAGTGGCTCCGATAAAGCCCGTGAGCATTCCGCATTTTGAATTACAGGCATGCTTGACAGGTTCGCGAACAGTTACTAAAGGTCATTCGGTGGATAGGTACTGGTCGGGTATAATATTAGCCGGACTCAACAACAGTATTGAGGCGGTTGAATTCAGATCCGAAAAATTATCGTCAGTATGTGTCGTATCGTACAGGAGAAATCCAAGAATACATTGATTGATGATTAGAAATGGGTTCCTTCGGAGCTGAATGCGGCCGATTACGAAACAAAATGGCATGGTGAGATGGCTATACAAAATAATTCATTATGAAAGTGATATAGTGATATAGTGCAAAGTGATATAGTGGTTTATAGAAATTATCACCTTACAGCCAGGGTGCGTTGGACAAAAAGCAAAATTTACTACTTGTCAGTTGTCACCATAGGAACAAGGTATGGAATATTGTTTACCTGCTTACAGTAAGAGCTATACATTTGGAGGTGGCGCATAGTATGACGGCGAATTTCTTCATTATTGTATTGCGAAAATGTATAGCCCATAGGGGTGCACCAGTGGAAGTCTGGTGTAACAACGGCACTAATTTTCGTGGTGCTAAAAATGAGTTGGACCGGTCAATCCTCGACATTGAGGAAGCGAAGTTGCGGAAATAGTTCGTAAAGATTGCGGCCCATAAAGAAAATATGATGAAAGGGTTGCCTTCGCGCACCGTGTCCATCATTGAAGTGGAAAACATGCTGAACTTCCAACCATTGTCCTATATACCAATTGAAGTTGGAAAATCAGATGCTTCCAACCATTTCTCCTTGGATCATTTTCTGGAGTTAAGCCGATCGGGGAGCATATGGTGGTGCATAAAACTTGGAAGATAACGCAAAAGGTTTCTCAACATTTCTGAAGCAGATGGGTATACAAAATGTGTTTAAACCAAAATGTTTTTAACAAAAAGAACGAAGTGGTTTGGACAGGTAAAAATGTAGAAGTGGGAGATATCGTTATAAGCAGATGAGAATAGTCCAAGAGGAACTTGGCCAAAGGGAATAATAGAGAAACCAATTCAGGCTGCCGATAACCAAGTACGTCAAGCGATCGTTCGCACCGAGGATGGAGTTTATTTACTTAGGACTAAGGATGTTGATGAATTTGACCGAGCCAATTCACCGGGCGGGATGATATTGGAATGGACCGCCCCGGTGGCACAGTTGTTAGCATGCTTGCTTTAACCTCCGGAGGTCCCGGGTTCGATTCCCGGCGGGTGATGAAAAAATCACGGCTGGTTTAATGTAAGGATCAATGAACTAATCACTCATTATCCGTTGTAAAAATGATTACGAAAACTTCAAAAATGAAGCGGCCAAATCCCTCCATGGGATGTAGCGCCAGCGAAAAAAAAAATTCACCGGGCGGGATGATATTGGAATGGAATAGGCATTTAACGGAACCTGTTATACAAACAAATTAGGCAATATTATGGTGGATAAAATAGAAAATAAAAAAGAAAACATAGCAGTTTCCGCTTGATTAAATAAAAGAAAAAAAACAAAAAATTGGGAATTTCCCGCCCGACACTCTTGTGAACACCACAATAAATAAATCAGGAAATAAAATTAAAAGAGGAAAAAGAAGAATAAGGAAATCTAAACAAATAATCAAACGAAACGTATTTTATAATAAAATTGGAAATGTTTTAACATATAAAGAAATAAATATATTTTCAGTTGTAGCCAGTTAACACCAGCTCACAAACCGTTTGTTTATCAATTCAAATTCAACTCGTTCAATCGGAACAGTTTTTGAGAACCTAAAAAGACTAAAGGGAATGTTTTGCTTATTATGCTACCTTAAAACAAATCTACCTATTGTATTCACTTCGGCAGATTACGAAGAATTTTGGTTTAATTGCTCTATTACATATAGTTGAAAAATATTATGTACATGCACACCAAGCAAAAATGTTTCAAAATGGCAGAGGAGCAAACAAAAATGTTTCAAAATTACAAGAGATTATGAAGACCCCTTAAAAAACTTTTATTCTAACATTGTCAAGAATTGTGATGGTCGGTCTTTGTATGTTAGTTTTGTTTATTCAGTTTCCACATTGTTGCAAAAAATAGAAGAATTGCTTATGTTTGTATGCAGGAAATAATCGTGCTTTAAATAAATTTTATGTTGACAATTCGCATCTATTTCACAAATCTCACCCTGTAAATCAATAAATCTAACCTAGTTAAGGGATAATCATGGAGTAACATCAGGCTAAAATGAGCAGGAATCTATCGTAAACCTGGTAATAAAATTTAGACAAAAGCAATAGTCCTAAGGTTAACTAAGGACTTGCTTAAAATTAAGATACAGTGTAAACGTATAAACTCGTTAAAAGAAAAGCATACTTTTAAAATGTAGAACTCGCTCAAATCATTACATAGTAAATAATAAACTTAAGCATATTAGTGTAGGTACTATGAATTCTCGAAAAACTGAGATAATGTGTAAACTTGTAAAAAACAAAGCTTACATACTAGTAGGTAACTTAAGTGAAGTGCATTACCGTGTATGAAATTACGTTTTTGATATTTTTACAGGAGGTGAAACAAACCTTTCAAACGAATTTGTAGATAGACTACAAAGAACTAACCAAATTGATTATTGTTCGTGTTTAAACGTTCTGCGTGCACAAATTTAATTTAGAGAAAACAAACGCATCATTTATTCAAAATAGACGCTAGTCATTGCTAAAAATATTAGCGGTTAATTCTTTCAAGAGATAAACTATTAATCGGGATTTTGTAAAGATCTTTTGCAATTCTTAATCACTTTCACACTTAATTCGTCTTTTACTTTCCGGGTTATTACTTTATAAATTAAATTTAATTAACCAACAAATTTCAGAAAATTAGCGAATAAACAGGTATTAAGAATGACCAATGAGTACATTAAAGATTGTACATAGCTTTTATATTTTTGGTATTCAAAATTAAGAAGATTAAGAAATTCTTGCGACTAACATTAAAAACTAAAACTAAACAAACTTACCTTAAATTGTTCTTCAGACCCTGAATTGGCCTTCGATTAATTGCCCACACTTTAAATTTATAATAAAACGTAGAAAATTAAAAAAATAATTTAATTAATTACCATCTTCCGGATTCGACATGTTCTTACCATGTTCACGTTTCCTTCCAAAATGTGCCTAATGCTAGATTGAAGATTGCTAGCATAATAACTGTAAAAATTTTCACTAAATTTAGAGCAACCCTTTCCTCTCGAAGTTTAAATAAAATTGGAAAATCAATATTTAATTATAAATCGCAAATGAAATATTTTCCAAAAAAATCACAAAACGATAAATTGTGCAGCCATTACAGATTAGAACAATTGATTAACGCCTCTTGCGGTTGACAATTCAAATATTTATGTATCACACGGATTCTGTAAAATATTTTGAATTTGGGATTGGGAACAACTTCATTCGAGTTAAGTTCCCAAAATGAAAATTAATCCGTTCATTTCGAAATTAATTAGGTTCACAACAATATAATTAATGCATAAAAGCATAGGTATAGCTACCTAAATATAAAAATCAAAAATTGCATCTAATGAACCACATTTTTATTACCAAACAACAACAACAAACCCGACTAATAACTGAACAAATTCTCATTAAATTAAAAAAATCAAAACATAAAAGGCACCAAAAAACAAATGTTCAATTATGTATAATAAAATAAAAATCGTTTTCATATTTTTTTATGGTTTTTCCGTTTGCATAAATCCAATAAAGACAGGTTAATTTCAGTGCATTCACAATGCAAAAACTTTTTGCCTTTTACTTCCAGGTTTGTATGAATTTCCAACCTAACAAACAAAAATTTTTGCTTGTCAAGTTAAAAATTCATACAAACCTGTAAGTAAAAGGTGAAAAGTTTTTGCATTGTGAATTCTCTGTTACAAAACAAATGGAAATGTTCTTTTTAGGTAATAGTTCGTCTAGTCGTATATAGATGTCATCAGTATAATACATGGAACTGTATTATCGACAGTTAAGTGTCAAATTTTATCTTCAATTTGACATTTAATTTTGTGAAGAAAATTTCGTGAAAAAAAAGATATTTGTGAATATTTTGGCTATAAAAATAAATTAATTAAAATTAAACATAAAAGTATGACCGAAACATCCGGCCATCCAAATAGCACAAATGATAAGGTGGCTGCATTGATAAAGGAGGCCGAAATGTTAAAGGCCAAATTGGACGAGGAACGTCAAAAACTGAACGATGTGACTTGTATGTTAATGGTAAATTTCTCGTATATTCTGTATGAAACCTAACACCATTCTATTTCTAGTGTCAAATGCGGCCGATCGTCTTGAAAATATTACGTATTTGAATATAAAACCACGTCGCATGCTAAAGGGGCATCAAGCGAAAGTTTTGTGTTCCGATTGGTGTCCAGACAAACGTCATATTGTTTCATCGTCCCAGGATGGTAAATTGATTATATGGGATGCGTATACGACAAATAAAGAGCATGCCGTAACTATGCCGACGACATGGGTTATGGCTTGTGCTTATGCACCATCCGGAAATTTGGTGGCATGCGGTGGATTAGATAATAAGGTGACAGTGTATCCGATCACATTGGATGAGGATATGTCTTCGAAAAAGAAAACTGTTGGTACGCACACGAGCTACATGAGCTGTTGTATTTTTCCGAATTCAGATCAGCAAATTTTAACTGGGAGTGGTGATTCTACGTGCGCCCTATGGGACGTTGAATCGGGACAATTGCTACAAAGCTTTCATGGGCATACGGGGGATGTAATGTCTATCGATTTGGCACCAAATGAGACTGGCAATACGTTTGTATCGGGGGTAAGTAATATATCGTTTTTGTTTCTGTATTTGGATTAAATTTAATGCAATTTGTTGTTTTCAGAGCTGTGATAAAATGGCTTTTGTGTGGGACATGAGATCCGGACATGTAGTTCAATCATTTGAGGGGCATCAAAGCGATGTGAACAGTGTTAAATTTCATCCCAGTGGTGATGCTATTTCAACCGGATCCGATGACAGTACTTGTCGCCTCTTCGATATGCGCGCTGATAAAGAAGTGGCCGTCTACAGTAAGGACAGTATAATTTTTGGTGTAAATTCAGTCGATTTTTCGGTTAGTGGTCGTCTATTATTCGCTGGCTATAATGATTACACGGTAAATGTATGGGATACACTAAAAGCGCAACGTGTATGCTTACTATATGGACATGAGAATAAAGTCTCGTGCCTTCAAGTCTCGCCCGATGGCACAGCACTCTCGACTGGTAGTTGGGATTTTACATTACGTGTCTGGGCTTAAGATGTGGTTCTTCTTTATACATATTTAATTTAATTCGTTGTGATCGTCTATTTAATGGAAAACCAAATATTAAGGGAAATGTATTCTAGTCAAGTGAAAGTCAAATCGTCGTGAGGAGATTTTCTTTTTTATGTTTTTGTTATAACAGTATTGTTTGTACAATTACTATTAAGTTTTTTTTATTTATTTGTAATTTTAAAAAATGTTAGATCTTTATAATTATGGCACAAGTAAGTAATTGGTATGTCCATTTCCAATAAGTAAAATAATCCCATCTAATGTACTTATTTATTGTACAATTATTTAAATAAAAAATATATTTAGAATCTAAAAGTAAATAATTCGTCTCGCTGTTTACCTAACACATTTCACCGACAGGTCTAATTATCAATTCATGCACTTGTACATGTGGTGGTGTACCGAGAACATATAAAACCGCATTTGCAATATCTTCAGTTTGTAGCGTTGCTTTGAATAAATCACCATATAACTTTTGCAATTCAGCATAGTCTAAGATTCCGGTATCAACGGCGCCAGGACTGATGCTCTTTATAAAAATAAAAAAAAATAGATTGACCATTTAATTTAGAAACTATAAAACACATTTGTTGTACGCTTACCGTTACTTTAATTTTAGACCCAGCATAAATTAATTCCTGTCGATGTGTCTCGGTGATTGCGGTCACGGCGTGTTTTGAGGCCGTATATATATTAAACATTGGTTCCATGTTTTGATAAAATGGATTATAATGACCTGATGTACTGTTGATATGTACGATGTGTCCCCATTCTCGTGTTTTCATTGATTTGACTGCCTCCCGTGTGCAATATGCCAGCCCCAAAACATTCACCATAATTTGTTCACGTAAATATTGACTATTATTGGGATCTAGTAATTGGCCCTCGGCACAAATAGCTGCATTATTTATTAGTACATCAACACCACCAAATTTGTCTTCAACTTCTCGAAACACCGCGTTTATTTCATTTTCATTATTGAGATCACACTTTATTCCATGTAGTTCACCGATTGCATCATCACTCGATAGTTGTGTCGCTAGCTCATCAATTTTTTCTTTGCGCCGCGCTAATCCGATAACAATCATGCCAGATTTAGCTAGTTCCAGTGCAATTGTTGCACCTATACCAGCACTAGAACCAGTTACTATCGCAATTTTTCCAATCCAACGATCCATTTCGCTTGCTGATTAAATTATGACTGGATGCATATTTTTTTTTGTAGCTTAGTGAATTGTCTCAATTTAATCCAATTTATCTAAATTACTGACTAGTTAACCAATGAAAATTGGATTTAATTTTGTCACAGTAAAAACAGAATAAATAGTACCTATCCATCATTATTATTCATAGTGTTGAGCCTCTTGTTTACATTTTTTTATTTCGATAACTTCAAGCTGATAGTAAATGTTAATCAGCAAAACGTAGATTTTTAAATATACAGTACCGCTTAATTAATTCCTACAACAGATAAACCCGAAGAAGATTTTGAAATATAAAGGGCTGAAATCTCACGAAGTTTACTCAATTTAAGCTCAACGCCCAAATAGAACTACACCTTCAAAACAACTCAAACTAACTTCCAACTCAACCCTCAACACAAATTCAAATAAATCCTCAAATGAACCGCTATCAACGTCAACTCAACCCTACCGCAACCCCAATGCAATATACAATTGAGTCTTTAACTTCAACACGGTCTGACATGCGTACATGAACGCAACTCAACTCATCCCCAAACTCAACGCACAATTCAATCCTCAAACCATACATAAAAAACTACGGCAGGTATCCGATCTTCTTGACGTGCAGGTTCCAAAAGCTTCTCAAATCTCCGCCTTGACATCCAAAGATTTCATAATCGAGTGGTCTGTGGTCGACCAAAGTTCATTTTTATTGCCATACTAGCTTTGAGTTACTAACTATTGACTGCGAAGATATCTGTAGCCGGGTCAATTTCTATTCTAATTAACTAACCTATATCCAGCCTCGAAGTTTTATGTAAAAATGGATCAATGGTGTGGGCCTCACGTATTCGCATTCTATTACATCAGCCAAAGTTTCAAAACCGCAGTTTTCCAAATGAAAATTTAGGTGACATACTATAATGTTAAAACAAACATTTCAATTGTCATTTCACACAAGTGAAAAAAAAATGCATTTTTCAACGTCCTGATAATGTGAAATGACTCGCACAATATTTCGTTAAGTTAGATAGAGCGAGATGCTTGTCCGAAATTATTCAGAGAATCATATGATCTGAAATAATTTCTAACGAATGAATTGCCTTGAATTGAAATGCAATCGTTACCCTACAAATATTTAGAGTCCGATTCATATAAAGTACAAATCAACATAGAACGTCAATAATTTAATAAGGCCAATTAATTGTGCGATAATAAATTTCGGTAATACATAGATAGTATATCAATTGTTTATAAAATTGAGCTATTAGTACAGTTAAAATTCCAACATTACAAACATTAAATCAGCTAAATACAAAATAAACAAAAAACATAACAAAATGAATCGTTGGACCGATAAAGTAGCCGTTATTACAGGTGCAAGTTCAGGAATTGGTGCAAAGATTGTTTGAGATTTGGCGCAGGCTGGTGTCATCACCATTGAGACCACCAGACTCGAAATTGTAATCACTTACAAATAAAATTTATTTATTTTATAATATTTGCGTTCCATTGTTTTTGATTATCAACCATAAGAGTGTAAGTTGTTTGCGTGTAAAGTCAATTCACTAAATTATGTTTGTCACGATTACTTACATATCTACACAACGTGACAAACAATAAATCTAAATATGCAATCAAAGTTCAGTTGAAAACATTTAAAGTGATTCAAAACATCTGGATGATACCGCTTTTAACATTAACCTTGGAAAACGCATTTTAAGCCAAACCGAAATAGAAGGTTAATCAATAGTTTTATATCTGGGGAAAATCATTTGGCTGCACAAAGGACATTAAGAACTGTTGGCATCTTTGAAGAAAGCAGTCGACTTATTAACCCTTGTGTGTATACCCGAAAAATTTTACGCTAATACACACCCGACCCACCCGGGTAGCCAAGTGTATTTTTTCGGGTTTTCCAACCGATTTTTTGTCGGTTCCGCTATGTTGTTGCATTTATGTTATAAATTTAGTATTTTATTGAATAAAAACGAGAAAAATATAGGGAATTCCCCATAATGAAAGTGGAAAACTGGAAAACGAGAAACGAAAAAACACAAATGAGGAGAAAATTATTAATATACTGTCCGTCATACTAATAGGTTGTGGTTGTTCAAATACAGTGAAACCTCTATATATTGGACAGCGAAGGGACTGTCCAATTTATGGAGGTGTCCAATATAAGGAAAATTTCTTCTTTTTTTAATAAAAAATTAATGGGGTGCACATCAACATTTTTTGAATTCAGATTAATTCCATAGTTAATTCAACATTTTCGCTGTCTGATTACTTTTGTTGTCCAATTTTCAATATATAAAGGTTGCCCAATATATATAAGAAAAGGAGCATTTTTTCAAGGGACTGAATGAAAGTGTCCAAAATAGAGGAGTTTCCAAAATAGAGATGTGTCCAAAGTAGGAGGTTTTGCTGTATATAAAACATTTCTTAAAAACTGTGATCGCAAATACATGGCACGCGTGCCAAACCTTGCACGTTTAAAAATTGGCCTAGCACGCCAAAAAAATTTAGAGTAGGTACTAAACAATAGTAGTAATTTTTCCAAAAAAGAGAGAAAGCTTTTAGAATTTTGATAAAGCTTAACTATTGAAATGCTGGAGAACGAGGAAAACATGAAATCAATTTGGTCATACAACCACCTTTGAAATGAATGTCAAGTATTTTCGACAAATACGGAAGGTTCGAAAGTAAATTACTAGATAGGTGATAGCATATTTGCAACATTTGAAACTATTTTTGTTAGGTACCGATATGTTTCAAATGGGTGAGTTTAGCGATGTTTTATTCGTAAGCTTGTAATTTTAGTTCAGGGTTTATTTAGTACTATAAATTACGAGAATTAAAAAGCACTTTTGCGATAGTATTATTGAATGAGTTAAAGTTTTGAAACTGGAAATTCGTAAGGAGATCTAAAATTCTGAATCGTTTTTCTTCATCTACTTAAACCTACTTGACTATTTAGTTGACGATGCCAGATCATCGCGTAACAGAATTTTAACACACCATTTCATAATACATATTGTAGTTGAAATAGATAGATCAAAAATGTTTGCTCTAAATATCGTTGTGGGTTCGTATTTTTATAGGCGAACATGTTGAAAAGAATTAGGAATAGAACGGCCTAAGGCAATTATTTTGGGTTAAGACTTTGAGCCCGATTTTTGGGATAATTAAATGCATCTTAAAATAAAATTTTTTTTTTTTCGCTAGCGCTACATCCCATAGAGAGATTTGGCCGCTTCTATATGAAGTTTCGTAATCATTTTTCTAACGGATAATGAATGATTAATTCATTGATCCTAACATTGACCAGCCGTAATTTTTTCATCACCCGCCGGGAATTGAACCCGGGACCTCCGGAGCTTAAAGCAAGTATGCTAACCACTGCGCCACCAAAATAAAACTTTGGTGATCCTTAATATTATATTTAAATATCATATTTTGATTTGGCACGCAGAAAATCAGTCATTTAAAAAAAAAATTGTATTGGCACGGTAATAACCAACTATTTGCAAATATGTACTGGTATAAAATTACAGTGGCGGATCGCAATAGGGATATACAATTTAAAATAAATTAAAATAAAACTAAGTCTTTTCCTTATATTTTGTTCTGGCTACCCGGGTGGCCGGGTGTGCGTTAGAAGGGTAAAGAAAATTATTCACACATAACTCCATCAAAAAATAATTTTTATCCAATTTCTATACAAAAATCGAAAACTAATGGTCAATTCTTGGATGTCAAGAAGCTAGAAACGTCTAACTTCACAATTGCAGTCCCCACAAATATTTAAAGTTGAAATGGCTACCCGGGTAGCCGGGTGCGTACACAAGGGTTAAACTAAAATCGGTGAGCGTAAACTGAGTTTCCTGTAAAGTAGCCCCAAAAATACCCGTTGCGCTCAACGTCAACGTACGTTGAGGCACAAAAAACCCACATATCAAAGGTTTATTTCTACAAGAGAATACAAAAAGAAAGTGAACCGTTCGATAATTTTCTTAGGCCCGCATTTATAGTCGTAACTATTGCTATTACTATAGCCATGATTTTCGAAAATCATTTCGGCCCGAATTTATAGTTGTAACTATTCTTGTTTTGGATATTTTGTAGCAATGTTTATAGTGATGGATTTTGATCACTATAAGCGTTGTTACATTACAAACAAATCTTTTAGTGAGGTTTATAAATACGAAAACTGTTTAGTATTTCTTATTATTACAATTGTTTGAGCAATGCGAGTTTAAGGATGAGTCTCACTTAATGGACAAAATTGTACTGGGAATGCAAAACTATGGTTTACAAGAGCGGCTATTAACTATGGACGAGTTAACATACAGAAAAGCAGTTACAATATGTAGAACCCATGAAGTAAATCAAACACACGTGAAAGAAGTACAGGAAGGATACAATGTTCAGGTGAACAACTTAACCTCAAAAATATTAAGTACTAATTTTAAGAATTATAAGGATAGAAAGGATAATATAAGAAAAATGTATTATTGTAAAAAATGTAAGACCAAGCATATTTAAATTTGTACCTTATAGTTGCAATAAAACGGAAACGTCCCTGAAGCATGCTTTAGGGGGAAGGAACATACAGGTGTTCAATATGTAACGACACAGGATGAGAATAGTATAGAGAATTTAAATATGAATTTTGTAGTAGCCTCATTAGTAGTAAAAAATAAAGTAATGTGGTATGTGGTAAATTTTTTGATAGAAAATGATAACGCTCATTTGCTTCAACGGTGACACAATTCAAAAATCACAATTGTTCAGGAAGCACTTTTAAAAATATTGAATTGTAATCTTTTTCGACAATAATTATTTTAAAATGACTTAGATGAAGACAGTGATATAGTAGCTTTAATAAAGCCTAACCCAAAAAATAAATCAACATTTAACATTTTGAGTTGCGTCACTGTTGCAGCAAATGAACGATAAGATATGGTATGGGATTATGAAGAAATTTTGACTGGTTTAACGAAAAAGTCTATTTCTAGCATTTTAGATATGAAATCAAATAAATTTTGTTGTTTTAATGTTTGCAGCAAAACCAACGCTACTGTACTACAAGCCTGATTCAGTGATGGCGCACAGAGATACCCTCTTACATTTAATCGCTTATATCTACAATTTGTATGCATGAAGGTATTGGTGATCGGATACACTATTGTATCATAGATACAAATAATTGTAGATAAAACAAAACAAACGAATTTTCGCACGAACACTTTCAAGTATAAGCGATTATGTTTAGAGGGTACCTGTGTGCGTCATCACTGAATCAGGCTTGTAGTGCATTAGTGTTGGTTCTGGCATAGCAGTTAAAAAAGAATACGAAAAATTAAAAAGATAACTGTATACAGATATGTTTTACTTTAAATGTAAATACCATATTCTATGTTTCAGAAAATCATGTTGCCTGGATGAGATTAAATGAATGGTCCCGGTCAGTAAACTTAGCATGAAGTAGTTTCTCAAAAACTTTTGAAATAACACTTAGGCTGCGTACCAATAGTCGGGTAAATCATTTAGTACAGTAAATTTCAATTTTAGTACATATTTACCTCAATTGGCGTACAAATTCTCTAGAAGTAAATATGGTTTGATGGACACAAATTATGGTTCGGAGGGTTAAAATCGCTGGCTGCTAGGTGCAAAAGGAAACGTCAAATATTTTTTAATATTTTTATTTCGTAAAATAAAAATAAAATTTGTTTTATTAGCTTTGAGTACCCAAGTATAACAAATCTTAACTCACTAGTTGAGTTCTGACAAAATTCTATTTTTTCGTAAGTTCAGCTGTAACTTGTTTATAGGGGAAAAGTTTGTTTTGTTTTTTGTGTTGTTTATTTTGCCTTTGTTTATTGTTATTGTACAGGTTCGCCATTTAATAAATTAATAGTACGTCAAAAAGTGTGTAAATTTTTCATGTTTTTTTGTCGAAGTTTAAGTTGATAATTATTTAAATAAATAAATAATTCAATTTTAATAATATAGTGCATTTTAACAATAATAATTACATCCACACAGCAGCAATGTCTAACAAAGAAAAAAGACAAAACAACCAGCTCCATTCAAATTCAAAAAATTTCTAAAATTCATGGTATGTTTACTTAATTTTATAATAAGATATATTTATTTTAATTATAATATGTTTGTTTCGCTATTAGATGGAAATCACAAAACTATTAAGACGGATATTAATGTTCCAAGTACATCAAGTTGTTTATCGAGTACTTTAGAAGAAGTATTACCAAGTACATCAACAGAAAATACCAATCAAATTATTGAATTATTAATTTATAAAATGTTACAAATAAAAAATATGTTACTCAAAATAAATTATTTTCATTTAAAAAACCGCCATTGAATGTGAGCAACACCCATCAAGCATTCGAAATATTTTGACATTTGGTTATGCCCAACAAACACATGAGTACACATCCGGATATTTTGAGTTACTCCAGTTCCAGATCTTCGTGCCAAGTTTCATATGCATTCTTAAACTAATACGGAACTCAGCTGGAACTGAATCTAAACTAAGTTTAGATTGAGTTCTGGAAATTCGACCAAAAAGCTGGAAGTAAAAATACTTGGGTACGTATATTATTTATAATGAAAAACACGAAAATTTTAACAAAAATCACTGAAACGTCAAAATGTTAACAACAAGGTCATTCATTTTTTTCTCCTATATTACCCAACTTTTTAGTACATTATTTCAATTTACCCTGTACACTGTTAAAAAGTAGGTAAAATAGCAATTTACCCGACTATTGGTACGCAGCCTTAGAATTGCAATTTATTTATTTATTTATTGTACTTTAACAATAATTTAGTAGTAGTGACATGTCCCCTATCAGGAAATACCATTTGCTTTATTAATTGATTGAAAATTAATGAAATCGGCAGGCTTATATAAACTCAGATGTAGCACACTGAAAAACGATGGTGGAATTAGATCAGGTCCGTAGCCTTTGTTTAAATCACATACGTTTAATTTCGGACCTAACATCGTTAGTCTTGGTTTCGACCGCAAAGTTCGTTGTTATTTTAACAACGGGAAATATTATTTTTTTGCGGTTGTATCGATGTTTCTTTTGTAAATGGATTTGTAATGCAATTACAATTGTAATTGTATTAAACCTCAAAACTTATAAATACATATACAAATGAAATACCGACACAATCGTAAAAATAAAAAAATTTCCCGTTGTTAAAATAACAACGAACTTTGCGGTCGAAACCAAGACTAATAAGTAATGTCAATATCGTCGATACCGAATGAATTTCCTTAGCTCTTTGAGGTTGCTAAATTAATGGAATGAAGGTCACAGTAGACTGATTTATAATATTCACCAAACATATTACAAATTTCTGTTGGAATATTAACTGTATCAAAATCATCAGTATTAACTGTATCAATCAACGATTTTAAGAGGCGGGTGGTGGCCATCCACCTTAGTTAATACATTATGGGCTGGAAAAACTTTTATTTAATTTGAATTAATGTTAGAAATTACAAGATCTAAAATACGATTATTTACGTTGGTCAAACTATTGAACTGGCTGGTAAATGTAAAACTTAACATGCATATTAAATGATAAGCTGCACCGCTATCTGTATAATTAGGCTGGAGTGTACCATCATTCAAAGAGGGCAACCAAGTCATTCCGGAAAGATTATAATCACCCAACAGTAAAAACGAAAAATTCGGATGACTGCTTCTAATATGACTAACATTATCAAAATATTGTTTATATTGATCTACTTTAGCGTTCGATGTGTACGGAACATTAATATAAATGGATTATTCGAATTCGGTATGTTAATTCCAATCCAGATACCAGATCTCTTCACCAAAAACCTCCCAATCTAGAATAGGGAAAGAGTTAATGCTTCTATGAACCGCAATCAAGCAACCGCCACCATCTTCTTTATTGGGAAATAACTCAAGTTTCCGGTCCCGCCTATGCACAACATAATCACTTGAAAATAACTCTCCATCGTAAACCGAATCATTAAGATATGTTTCATTCAGACATATTAGGTGATAATTAGACTGCAACATATTAAAAAAAAAAAATGTTTTATTTTATACTGTTGATTACGGGTAGATTTTCACCTTCTGGGTTTCCCGTGAGCCATTTCCATGCTGATCTTAATGTGTCCCATCGTTTTTGTCTATTATTACGCACGGGTTTTATTTGACGGAGACTGTTGTATAATTACTTAGTTTTTTGTCTTATTATATACTACCAAGTTCCAACTTATCATAAAATGTATCGGCAATAATTTTGTTAATTGATTTTACAACTTTTTCTATGTTAGTCAAATTTATAGGGTGTATGATTTTGACAATCCCTATTTAGATTTTACATTGTTTTTATTAGTACATAGTATAGGGGAGCAGTAGCGGTTCATTCATTCAATATTCATTTCGTATTTTTCAACAGAAAATTCAAATCATTTTCTGTCATACGTTTCGAACGAACCCGCTCTACTTTACCGATCTTCTCCAAATCCAGTTCAGTGATATACAACAAAAACAAGAAACTTAAAACCAAATGTCATCGCCTCTATTTTTATTTTCTTTATACATACATAATATAACATTTTTGCGCTTCAACCACAGAATAATAAACAACCAGAACCGACATTACGTGGACCAAGAAATTTTTGCTCTTACCTTATATTTTACATGTTAATTTTGAATTTTCTGCCACTGAACGATAATTTAACACCGAAAATCTTACCTTCTATAAACCAAGGTCAAAAAATGGTTGTAGTTCTGCTTTAGTGCTTACTCGTCTTAGGTATAGACATGACGAATAGGATTGTAGAATCTTTAACCATCATCATTGGTTCCGCATATTCTATAGCCTCTATTTCATTGGAATACGGCAAGGTTTCTATTTCTGTAATTAAGCGGCTAATTTCCCCTTTATCCAGTAAATTGGTGTTAAGTATTTTTCGTTTTGCTAACTGTACGGCTCGAATGATTTCTTTTATTTCTTCTTTGATGAGAGTAAGTCGGTTGTACATTTGTTTCGTTGAGCATTTGTTGGGCTGTGTCCATTAATACTCTATTGATTTTGTATTATTGATTGTTATTGTTAATTACTTGGTTCTGACTTTTCACTATCTGATCCCAATCTGTGGCGTCAGGTGAGCCTGCGATCCATTTTCATGCGCTTCCGATCCAATTTATTGCTTTTCTGCTTCTTGACTTTTGACCTTCAAGTTCTGAAATCCATT
Source organism: Tipula helvola (assembly GCA_963556165.1). Taxonomy (NCBI): domain Eukaryota; kingdom Metazoa; phylum Arthropoda; class Insecta; order Diptera; family Tipulidae; genus Tipula; species Tipula helvola. Next base: position 366,837,533 of record OY744481.1, read on the forward strand.
GCGAGATTTGCTTTGTTTGGTGAACCAATTGAGCTCGAATTTTGCTTCCTTGATGAATGTTATTGATCGTTGGTGTTAATCGTTCAATCAGTTCTTCGTAGTTGTCCAAATTTATGATGTGGATAGTGGATTAGTTTAAAATTTCCGTTAATAATTCGCCCATTTCCTTGTTTTACAGTTACTACTGGGGTATTGTGTTCGTAGATGGTCGCGGAAGATGTTAAACCCTATAGCCATGAGCTAAAAGTAGACGAAATCGTTAGAGTTATATTTTTAATATGGGCTTTATGAATTCGTTTCCCGGTTGTTGTTGTAATGGTAACATTATTGTCTCTTGCTACCGTTTCTTTTTTGAATTTTGGTTTATCCTTAGCCTGAATTTGTTTAACCGCCGTGAATATTGTTTATCCAGGCGCGTATGTTTTCGGTTTTTTCCTCTTTGCCTTCTCTCTTTCAATTTTGGTTTCTTGGCTTCTCCGGATCCTTTCGATTATATCTCCGTTTATCCTATTTTTGAAGTCAGACAGATTTTGATAGTTTATTCTTTGTGTTCTACCAAAATATATGTCACTTGGTTTTTGTTGAATGACTGAGTGTACTGAGTTATTATAGCGGTCTGCTGCTATATTGATTATTACCTTTACTGTTACTTCTTTGTACTCGTTTTGGAGGCATCTGACGATTTCAATTATCGTAGAATGGACTCTTTCGGCAGTCCCATTTGTCTCACTTCTTTGTGATGGAGTCAGATAAATTTTAACTCCCAAAGTTTTTAGATAATCCGTAATTATGGGACTTATAAAGCTTGGCTATTTTGGGTATACAGAGAAGGAATGCATTGCTATAATTATTTTATCCCTCACATGTAAAATAGATTTAGTTTTAATTCGAAAAAATTTCACAAATTTTGTGAATTTGTCCACAGCACTGTGAATCGTTCCATTTGCAGATAGGGTGTTTGCTTCCAATTCTAGCCTTGATAGTGCATCCGCGACTTTGTTGATGCATCCCAGTTTGTAAATGATTTCGTAATTGTATTCCTCTAAGCGTGCTTTCCATCTTTTTAATTTGGCATTGTTGTTTTTATTGCTTATTGCAAACGTTAGTGGTTGATGATCTGTCATAATCTTAATTTGTTTTGCTCCGTACAGGTAGTTCCTGAGATTATCTTGGGCCCAAACTATAGCCAGCATCTCCTTCTCATTAGCAGCATAATTCTCTTCTGTTTTATTTAGTGATATAGAGATATAGGTGATGGGCCAGTCCTTGCCGATATCGCCCTGGGATAATACTGCGCCAATTGCGAATGATGAAGCATCCGTTGTCAGAAGGAACGGTTTGTTGAAGTCCAGGAAGATTAATATATCCGTGGAAGATAGTAGCTCTTTGATATGTAAAAATGCTTGGATTTCTTCCTTGTTCATGCTGATTTGTACCTTTTTGGACTGGGTTGCTTTTGTTTCCTCTTGTCCTCTTGTAAGGTTGGTCAGTGGCATGGCTATTTTTGCGAAGTCTTGTATAAAACGACTGTAACAGGACGCTAATCCAAGAAATGACTTTAGATTTTGGGGCCTCTTGATGTTTTTAATGGCTGCAACTTTTTTTGGATCAGGTCTGATACCCTTATTATTAGTAATGAGGTAACCCAAGAATTCTGTTTCTTGTTTCAAGAACTCTGTCTTGTCTAGGTTAACCCTTAAGTTGGCTTTCTCCAATTTTGAGAAGATTTTCTCGATATTCAATAAGTGCTCCTCTTCTGTTTTTCTTCCAAAGATTATGATGTCATCTATGTATACGTAACATATCTCGCCAATGAATTCTTTTAACACGTCGTCAATCATTCTTTGAAAAATGGCTGGGGCGTTCTTTAAGCCAAAGGGAAGTCGTATAAACTCGTACTTCCCGTTCATTGTAGAGAACGAGGTTTTTTGTATACCCGCTTCTTTCATTTTTATCTGGTGGAACCCCGATGTTAGGTCTATGGTTGTAAAAAATTGAGTCTCCGAGATTTGCTAATGTACTGGATATATCCGGAATCGGATATGAGTCTGACACTGTGACAGCATTCAACCTTTTGAAGTCTATGACCATCCTATATTTCTTTGTTTGTGAGGCGTCCAACTTCTTGCCGACAACCCAAATGGGGGAGTTATTAAGAGCCGTCTTTTAAGAGCTGGCTTATTTGTTTCTCTACCGCCTGTCTCGTACTGTATGGGTAGGGATATGATTTGGTATATAAGTTCATCCGTTGTTGTTCTGATTTCAGCTCTTACCCCAGTATCGATTGTTTCTATGTTGTACCTCCAGCTGATCTGATTTTAAATTGAACGTTAGTTGGGATGGCGTTATTGGCTAATTGTTAGCTTATACTCTATCTTGTTGACTATTCGTGAGAATTGGTGGTTGCAGTAGCATAGAATTAATCCACTGTCATATTTTTTTGTGTTATGTTGCTGAGCTGGTATTCTAGCGTACGGAGATCCCTTTTGTCTGCATAGTGAAGGGACAGGCATTTCTTTATTGATGTCCATTCTTCGTCAAAAATATTATAAGATATTAAAGCGGAGTCGGCGTTGCCTCGAATTTGTTGTCTTATTTGTTGAAGTATAGCTCTGTAGATCGGTTTATCTGGCATAATGTTGTAGTCGCGTAGTATAATTTCTACATTTTGTACCCATGAGATATACTGCGTGGGATTCCCATCGAATACCTGCAGTTCTCTTACACAATTAGGTAGTGTGCTAATATCTTTCAGGTCTTGTTCATTTCTTGGTGTTATCAATGTCGTTGTTATTATGGGAATCACAGGGTTTTCTTACTTTTCGAGTCTTCTTTCGATTTTTTTTGTTAGTTCGATTTGGGCGTTCAGAGCCCCAGTTAATTGTTGCAAGGCGATTTGAATTTGAAGGTCACTTTCAATTTGATTTAAGTGTAGGCAATCTGTGTATAGTTGCCATTGTCCGCTTATTGAGTGTTTTATCATTAACGGCTGCTGAATATTCTGAGACGATTTTTCCAACTTTAAGTAAATTGAGCTGCAGGGTGCCACTGTTTTAATACGTCCATTAGGTTTGTACCGTTGTATTTCGATGCAAAACTCAAGAGTTGTCTGCCCAACATTCTGACCGAAACGGTATTTGCGCGATATCAACAAGATTTCTAATTATCAATCGACGATTTTTGAGCACCAAATCTTTGACTTCCTTGATGTCGTGTTCCTCGGTAGACGTCGAAGGACAACAAGAACGTGCATAGCCTTCAACGCGTTCTTTGCTTTCTTTGAACAACTTATACCATATATACCAATCAAAAACACTCGCTCTGGATAGTGCATTATCACCAAGAGCTTTTTCCAACATTTCCAACATTTTGGAAGCCGCAATTTCATTTTTCAAGCAAAATTTGATGTAGGTAACTTCTTTGCTGAGCATTTTTAAAAATCGAAAAATTCGCTTTTTTAGATGAAAGTAAACACGCATATCTCGTTATCTACTAAACATATTGACACGAAATGTCATTTTACATAAATATCTGTGAGGGTGCTACCAACCGATCACAGTAGTAAATACAAAATTGTAGTATAGGGACTGGATACATGTAAACATAGAATGTATCGTGTCACGTGATTGCACGACGAAATAGACCAATTTGAAAACAATATAATTAATATTTTACATTTATTGTAACATTGTAACATTTTAAAAACTTGTTCACATAAATACTAACGGCACACATGACTTAGAAAAGTTCCCCAACTGGTTTTATGATCATTTCATGAACTTGAACGTGCGGTGGTGTCCCCAACACGAATAGTACTGCACTCGATATATCTTCTGGAAATAAGATTGCCATTTTAGCCGCATTGGTAGGCGACGGCATATCAAGCCCCAAATTATTTGCAATCTCAGTTACTACGCCACCGGGACTAATACTCTTGAAAAATACAAAAATTGAGTTATACTAATTAGCGGATTAATGCAAACTGCCTAAACTTACGGTCACTTTAATTTTTGTTCCCAAATGAATAAATTCCTGGCGTAGTGTTTCGGTAATTGCCGTCAAAGCATATTTACTGCCATAATACACATTAAATATAGGACCCAAAGCTGCATTCATCGGTTGAGAATGTCCACCAACACTATTAATGTTAATGACATGGCCGTCAAATGAACGTTTCTTCATTGATTGTACAGCTTCGCGCGTACAATAAATTACCCCCATCAGATTTGTATTCACTACATCTTGTATATCGACCGAATTATTGGCATCGGTTAATTTTGCATTCCGTATTATACCCGCATTATTAACGAGCACATCAATGCCACCGTATTTTTTCTCAATTTCTTTAAACGCCACCAAAATATCATTCTCTTTTGACACATCACATTTCATACTGTGCAATTGACCTTTGCAGTCGGTAGCCAATTTTGATTTTAATTCATCGATACGGTGTGCGCGACGTGCAAGACCGATGGTTATTAGGCCGGCATTTGCCAAATCGACTACAATCGCAGCACCAATACCAGCACTAGCACCAGTAACAACAGCAACTTTACCAAACCAACGTTCCATTATTGTTTTTATTTTTATTTTGTGCGCACGCTTATCACATGGACGACGGTTCGAACGAAACTGAATTATTATTAGTGTAGCTAAGCTAAACAAAACCTTATTTTTTTAAGACGGAATGTGAATATTTGTATTTGTGTATGTACATACTCGTATATTATCTTTTACAAAATATACACACACATCAGAATTACGTATGTTTATGAATTCAATCATGATTTGGCAAAATACAAATCGGTTACAGTAACTTGTTGCTTAACATTTGATAAAAAATTATAATTGAGCGTTTTGCATGGGTATTCATTCATCATTTTTCTTCTCGCTTCATAGCTACCTCTTTCCCATAAACTAATTAGGGAAAGAGGTATGAAACTAGGGAAACAGAGTGATGCATAAATATACGCAAACGTTTTGGTTTTTTGATCAGCCGCACTGTCGAAGATAAACCATGAGCATACAAGTAGTTAGTAATTTGAAGGTTAATTATATCGTTGCACGGTTGCCAGTTGAAAATGAAACAAATTTATTTAATTTTTCTTTTACAAAATAGCACAAATATTTTTAACACATCTCCCCAATCGGTTTAATTATCAACTCATGCACTTGAACGTGTGGCGGTGTTCCTAATACATAAAGGATAGCATTGGATATATCTTTAGATTCTAAAGCTGGACTTCCACGATCTTTAATTTCACCGGCGATAATCTCTGTATCAACTAGTCCAGGACTTATGCTCTGCGTAATAAAAAATAATTAACTTAATTTCCGTGGCCTAGCAAATTCACAATTAAATAACTTACAGTCACTTTAATTTTAGTTCCCATATGAATAAATTCTTGTCGATGCGTTTCCGTAATTGCCGTCACTGCATGTTTCGTGGCCGTGTACACACTTAAAATAGGATGTGTTACAGCCATCGGTACGAAATGGCCGACAATACTGTTTATATGTATAATATGACCATCGATATTTCGTTTGCGCATCAATTGAACAGCTTCACGAGTACAAAATATTAATCCCAATACATTTGTATTCACCACCGATTGGATTGAATCACTATTCCCCTCATCGATGAGCATACCCATCTTCATAGTACCGGCATTATTCACTAAAATATCAACACCTTTAAAACGTTCTTCAATTTCAATGAAGGCATTTACTATATCCTGCTCTTTGGATACATCACATTTGATGGCATACAAATTTTTACGCACCTCCTTTGGTAAACCGGCGATTATTTCATCGATACGTTCTTTTCGTCGTGCTAAACCTATGGTGATAACACCGGCTAGAGCTAAATCTCGAACGGTTGCTGCTCCAATACCTGAACTTGCACCAGTAACTACGGCTACTTTTCCACGCCAACGTTCCATTATGATATATGTGTTAAGACTAAATTAAATATGATGAATGATGAAAGCGGTTTGCCACTTAAAGCGATAAGAATTTGTTTTCTTACTGATAAACGCGTAATGATAATTCGGCTAGATTGTTTTTTTTTGGATTTTTATCTTGACAAATATATCTAACTGGAATGTAGAATATTTCACGTAAAATATGTATTGTTTAACTTGCGACGATGTTGCCATTTGAAAATCAAAAAATTTATTCAGTTATTTTACGAGGCCAAAAACATTTTTTATTGAACTTAATATTGCAAATATGTACATATTTTTAACACATCTCCCCAATCGGTTTGATTATCAACTCATGCACTTGAACGTGTGGCGGTGTTCCCAATACGTAGAGGATAGCAGCTGATACATCCTTAGATTCCAACAATGGAAATCCAAGACTTGCAATTTCAGAATCGATCATTTCTGTATTAACACCTCCGGGACTTATGCTCTGAAATAATAAAGTGGTTAAATTGGTTAAGTTGGTGCCCTTCTAATAACTTACAGTCACTTTAATTTTAGTTCCCATATGAATAAATTCTTGTCGATGCGTTTCTGTAATTGCCGTCACTGCATGTTTTGTGGCCGCGTACACATTCAAAATTGGTTCCATTCCTGCTATCATCGGTACCTTATGTCCGACAACACTATTTATATGAATAATATGTCCATCGGTGTTTCGTTTGCGCATATTTTGAACAGCTTCACGAGTACAAAATATCAATCCCATTAAATTTGTATTCACCACCGATTGGATTGAATCACTATTCCCTTGATCGATTAGCTTACCCATCTTCATAGTACCGGCATTATTCACTAAAATATCAACACCTTTAAAACGTTCTTCAATTTCAATAAAGGTATTCACAATATCCTGCTCTTTGGATACATCACATTTGATGGCGTACAAATTTTTGCGCACCGCTTTTGGTAATCCAGCAATTATTTCATCGATACGTTCTTTACGTCGTGCCAAACCTATGGTAATAACACCGGCTAGTGCTAAATCTCGAACGGTTTCCGCTCCAATACCTGAACTAGCACCAGTAACTACGGCTACTTTTCCACGCCAACGTTCCATTATAATATCTGTGTTACGACTAAATGTGATTGTGGGATTTGTCCATTTAACGATGAATGCGGCTTATGTGGCGTTAATGCCGTTCGAAGCGATAAGAATTTGTTTTCTTATCGCTATTCGCGTAATTATGATTTGGCTGGTATTTTTTTAGATTGTTATATGACAAATATACCTAAATGATTTTTGCTATCTGTCTTTTCTTTAAAAATTTAATTGAGATTATTTTTACTGGAACAATACATCTCTAAATAATATAACAACAAGGTCTAAAAACGTAAACATACCAATTCTAAGTTCTCTTATGTTGCTTTATGTTTACATTTCCAATTTTTATCGCTCAATATCGACAAAGACTTAACGGCTATAGATTAAGATAAAGTGACCTTGCAAAATTCTCGTTCAATAGTAAGGTCGATTCGTGATAGTATTTGTTTGTTGTTTCTTGCTTATTTTGAAGTGAAACTCTTACTTGAGGCAATGTGGCCGTTTGAAAATGAAACAATTCATTCAGTTATTTTACGAGGTCAAAAACATTTTTTTTATTTAACTACATATCGCAAATACAAAAATGGCGAAAAATTTGGTTGGTCCAAAACCACTTTTCTCGACGTTTTGAAAGTCCCTGAGTCTGAAAAAGCAAAACAAAAGTGTCCGTCCGTCTGTCTGGATGTCTGGAGGTCTAGATGTCTGTACCCATTGTATCTCGAGAATGGCTTGTCTGATTTCGTTTTTTTTCGCCAATCTGTTTCTCTGTTCAAGGCGGAGATTTGAAAAGCTTTTTTAGACTATACATCAAGAGGGTGGGGTACCTGCAATACAATTGACCTAAAACACCTGATTATATAAAAATTTACGATTTTTTTATATATATGTATATTGGTTTGATTATTGAATTAGGCGTTGAATTTGGAGTTGATTTGGAGGTTAAGTTAGGGGCCAATTTTCGGGTTGAGTTGAAGTTGAGTTGGGGTTGGATGGATTAGGATGTAGTGAGCAGTTAACCAATTCTTTATATATGCTGGTTTGAGGTTTGAGTTTCGCATAGTGTTTGCGGTTGAGTTGAGTTTCGCTTGCGGGTTGAATTAGGGCTGAGTTGGGGTTGGATTAGGGTTTAGTGAGCAGTTAAGCTGCGGATTTGTGATTTTTTTTTGTAAGTTTTATTGGGATTCTATATCTTATCCGATTTTGTTGAAATTCAGTATTTCCAATGAAAATGGGATTCTCAAATTATTTTTTGGATAAATATCTGGAATATGGCAAGTATCATGGAACTTGCCTATTTGTCAACCGGTTATTATGAAATTTGGTGCGTGTGTTGGAAATGGGATTCTAAAATGATTTTTGGATAAAGTTCTGGAATATGGCCAAGTATGATGGAACTTGCCTATTTTTCAACCGATTATGATGAAATTCAACATATGTGTTGGAAATGGGATTCTAAAATGTTTTTTGCATGAAGTTCTCGAATATGGCTATTACAAATGGGTTGGAAACTGCATTCTTAAATGATTTTAAGATTAAATTCTGGTATATGGACAATTAGGATATACCTTAGCTATTTTTAACCGATTATGTTGAATTTTGACATTTCCAACTAATAAAAGGAAATGTGACACAACAATTATTGTTGGATGAGGTTGTGAGGAATATGTCAATATGGCTTTTAAATTGTTGTTTGATGAAGTTGCTGTAAATTATGCAGCTATTGAAGTTTGTTTTAGGAAGCGTAAACGTCTATTTCAATTGCTTAACGCTCGAGATTGTGTTCGAAATAATATTCAAGTTCGCCTACAAATTTTTCTCGCCAATCCTTCGCTTTAAACGTTGGGGTATGTTTCCTGAATATTCACTGACAGAGCTGTAAGTTTAACCATGCTTAAAGCAATGAAGTGTGTGGTGGACACGTGCTGAAGAATTAAAACTACTATCGGTAGTGTATAGAGTCTCGGAATTAGCAGTATCATTTTAGAATCACCTTTCCATCGTAAATCTTGAATTTGCGCCTTTGAGCCAAGTTCTATTCCAACTGGCCATATTCCCGGATTTTATCCAAAAACCATTTTAGAATTCCATTTTCAAAGCACATGCCAAATTTCATAATAATCGATTGGGAAATAGGCAAGTTCCATCCCACTTGGCCATATTAAGTTTATCCAAAAATAATTTTAGGTTCATATCTAGATCATATTTAGGTTCTATCGCGGATGTCAAATTTCGAAAAATTTATCATAAAATTAATCCAAATGAATTATTTATTAACGCCATCTGTGGCTCTGAATTATTCCTAAAAATATTGTTTTCCTTGTATTATTTACTAATGCCATCTTTGGATGGGAATTTTCTACTATAAACAAACCGAACGCAATATTTTATGTCAAATGAAAGAAAAAAGAAATATAATGTTTTAATTGCAATAAAGCTTTCTAGAAGAACACACGTGCGTATTAAGTTTAATTTCTTTGTGCTGAAGCGCAAACATTGGTACCAGAAACTCGAGAAACGATTGGGGAACAGTGATTATTCAGTCTAATAAAGTAGTAGCAAAGGTCATAGTATATTAGAGATGAGTCATTCAGTACAAAAAATAAAAGAGACGAGAAAACCCCTCATTTCTTCGATATCGTTAGTGTGCAAGGTTGTAGGGTCCGAAAAATATCGAACCATTGCTAATCGGGGGGTTTATGAAGGTTGAGTGGTCTTACGTAACTTAATTATCGTAGTAATCTATTTGCATACCCCCTTTGAGTTGTGCTTATGCAGTATTGTGTGGCCACACATGCTTGATCGCTCTGCCGGATTGACTCCACGTGCGGTTTTGGGGGATGAGTTGTAAGAGTTGAAGATTTGTTCTCGTGTCGCATGAATCACACGATGATATGTTTTCCCGTGTTGGATGAATCACACGATGAGTTAAGTTTTAATGGTTGCACGTTTGTATCAGTGTTAGAAAATGTCACATTAAGTTGAAAATGAATAAATACCGATTGGAATAAAAAATTAGCTTGAATTAGCATGTGAAATACTGAGTAGAATAACTGATGGTGACGGTGGAAAAAATTAAATGTTGTAAATCAGTGACCCGAGTAGCCGATCATACCTCAATATTGAGGTATTAAGTAGACAATTGGGTAATAGGATTGATTGGTCTCGGTAGTTTTGTATTTTAAGTAAAGACTGTATGAAATATTTGTTTGAATAAAGAAACTTTATGCTTAAAAGTAGAAAAGGAAAAAGGGAATATTTTGTTTAACATGCTTCCTCTAACCGAATTGATGGTGGAAGATGTTGTTTAATTGAAGAATTGAGTTATGAAGGTGTAATTGACTTGGAATCATGAGTAAAGAAGTCCAGTATAAGGACTGGCTAACACTAATTTTTTTATTGAGTTTAATTTTATAGAATAGCAAAATGACGATGAAGCATCTCCAGAACTAGACGCGGTAGATTGTGAAATGTTTGATGAGAAAAAGGAATCTAAGCAGTTGAATCAAGAACGATTTTATGTTCTAAGAGAGCAACATATTAAATCACTGGAACGTTTCTTTTCTGAAATATCGAATGAGAAAGGTTTTAAACTATTGACGGTACTATTGAATATACGTCAAGAAAGACTGAGACGGCATTTCGAATCATTCGACAAAGCAGACCTGTGGTATCGACAATGCAACATGATGGTCACGAGCGGTGTTTACTTTGAATTAGAAGGAAGATTTATGTCTGCAATGGGTAAAATCCAGGACGGTGTAGGGAAGCAAGTTAGTATTGGGCAAAGTGGTAGTTTATCGACAGTAAAAGACCCCGGAGGTGTTCCGGCGGTGATTAGGATGAAACCTGGTAGGCCACCAACGGTAGGGAAGTTTGACGGGAACTCGGCAGAATGGCCGGCATTTCGGGTTTTTTCTTGGCTGAGGTTCATGATAAGAGCTATGACCCAGTCAGGTCACCGAGTTGCTCTATTTACAGGAGGCTGTGTGTTGGAAAGGCTGCGCTAACATTGGGTCCGTGGCAACTTACTCGTGATAATTACGAAGTAGCATGAGAAATTATGATGAAAGCATACAATGACAATTATTATGTGATTCATGGCAATTTGGGTAGAATGTATGCTGTAAAAACCAGGATCGAGAAACTTATGATTCATTACGGGTTCTACTAGACCCCTTAAATGGTGGAATCAGATAACTGGAAACCATTGCGGGGCAGAGCAATTGTGGGATCAAGTTTGGATCCATTACGCGAAACAACGGTTTCCTAAGTGCACATTGGATGCATGGGAGCAATATCGTAATCAGGATGGCGAAGCCAACTCGGGAAGTTTTTGGATGTCAAATCAAAGGGGCGATGAGAATTTGAAAAGAATGACGTGAATGGTCATGAAGTGCAATGTTGTAAAAAATAAAATAACGCCACCTAGTCAATGGACGATGGCCAGAAATATCGAAGTGTTTATTGGACGAGATGACAAAGTAAGAATATGCAAGGTAAAGACGGAGAAAGGCGAATTATAGTACGGCCAATCACTCAATTATGTTTACTACCAATTGATAAAGGAGCAGTCACATCTGATGCTGGTTTTTCTTAGGGTTTCTCAATGGAAGTTTTCCCTAAGGTTTTCCCAGTGTCCTAGAGGAAATGCTGGATGTTGATTATGAAATTTTTTATACCAGAAGAAATGGAGAAGAGCATGATTGTACCGCGCTAGTTGTATGGGAATAGTAGAAAAGAATTCAAAAGAATCATCCAATATGACAATGGGTGCCATTATATGTCATCTTGTTCGTTAAGCTGGCCAGGATGTTACGGTCATCGTAATGAAGATAAACCAACGGAAATTATTTGGATTTATATTGTCTGCAATATTGTCGTTTTACAAATTCAGATAAGCTGTTCCATTATATGACAGAAATCTGGAAAATATCACAGGACCCGCATTCTTCAGATTCACTCAAGAAGCCATCGGCAACTTTCTAGTTAAATACGTAATTTGAATTGAAAATTTAAATTGATGTACATATACTAAAGAAACCGGCGACATTTTCGATTGAATTCCAGAATATCGGACGGGCATCGCATAAATGCGTGCCAAATCTATATTGATAACACCGGCAAAGGCTAAATCTCCAATACCTGAATTTGCACCCGAACTTAGGCTACTTTTCCACGCCAAAGTTCCATTACGATATTTGTGTTACGACTAAATTTGATTGTGAGATTTATTCATTTAATTTATTTATTTATTTTTTATTTATTTATTTATTTATTGTACTTTAACAATAATTTAGTATTAAAAGGAAAAGCACAGATGGAAACAGAGTAAACGGAACAAAAGAACAAAAATAAAATGATGAAGCTGCTTCCATTAGGCAGAAAAACCTTTTAAATTTTTTCAAACAATTTCCATCTCATGCATACACATTCTATTTTGAGCAATAGCTCATTTACAATAAAATGTACAGCAAGAGGTGAAATAATATTAAAAATTAACAATAATAACAATAATATTAAAAATAAATTTAAAAAACTACGTATTGCCCATCAATCACGCCACTCCAGAAATTTTGACTTAAATAATTTGGCCGATCCTAAACTCTTAATTTCCAATGGAATTGAATTCCAAAGAGAAACTCCCCTAACGTAAAAGGATTTGTTTAGCGACATACAACTATTTTTGGCTGGAATCAGGCGGAAGTTTGAGGAATGAGACCTGCTAAAAAGTAACTTCCTATAAAGATAACAAGGCTTCTTAGCTTTGAGAAGTTTAAAAATAAAAAGACAAACGCGAAATTCGTAAAAGGTAGATAAACTACATCCTAAAACAAGGCTAGAGTAGGCAGAAATATGATCGAATTTCCTAATACCAAAAATAAACCTAGTACATGCATTGAAACATCTTTGGAGAACGTTCATATTTTCCTGAAGCATACCGAATAAAACTACGTCACCATAAATAAAATGAGGAAGAAGATAAGACAAAAACATTTTTTTCCTAAACTGACTATCAGAAAATCCTACTACATACTTTATACAAACAACTAAGCATACCAAAGACCCTCTTACTAATACTAACTAAATGGTCACCCCAAGAAAGAGTTTTATTAATAACTAAGCCTAAATCTCTAACAGTATTTGAATACCTAATTAGCGAACCCTGCAGAAAAATACCAGGAAAGGACGAGGTGTCTAACGATTTTTTATAAATTATGATCGACTGAGATTTATTCGCATTTAAAACGAGCCTATTAGAGACCGACCAACTAGCGATATTACTTAAGTCTTCATTTATCAGAGAAATATTCCTATCAATAGAACCCTGATCTAAACGACTATTTTTATAAATTTGGACGTCATCAGCGAAAATGTGAAATGAACAATGGTGAATAGAGGATTCTATGTCATTAATGTACATAGAAAACAATAGAGGACCCAGCACTGAACCCTGAGGAACGCCGGAAATTACAGGAAGGAAATCAGACAAAGAATTGTCGAAAAAAACTGCCTGGGATCGATTAGAAAGATAGTTAAAAATTAGTCTGGCAGCGGAAACCGAAAATCTAAACTGAGATAAGAGTTTGTTAAAAAGAATTCTGTGATTAATAGAATCAAAGGCCTTAGAAAAATCTAACAAAGTTAAAGAAGTCAATTCTCTATTATTCATATTACGCCTAATATCATCACATACATTTAATAACGCAGTAGAAGTGCTATGAAATTTTCTAAACCCAGATTGGAAGAAACTAATTAAACTATTGCTATTTAGATGCGATTGAATTTGAGTTTTAACAACTATCTCGAAAGCTTTAGAGAGAGAACTTAAAATGCTAATTGGCCTCAAATGGGATAGCTCTGAAGGATTACTAATCTTTGGGATGGGTATGATTTTACTTAGCTTCCACTGATCTGGATAGGAAGAGGATGTGAGAATAAAATTAAAAATATGTAACAAATATTTTGAGACGAAAGGGAAAACTCGTTTAACGAATTTTAAATTGACGTTATCCAGACCAGAAGATTCCGACTTAACATTCCAAATGGCAGACTGTAAATCCTCGAGAGAAATATTTGAAAACGAAAACGAATTAGAGGACGCATTAGAGAACAAATCGACGGTACTACTGTCCGAGTTCAAACTAGAGCAAAAATAACTATTAATATCATTGGGCTTAAACACCCCACTAGAACTACTCTTGCATCTGCCTAGGCCTAAATTACGAACATTACGCCAAAAAACCTTGGGAGGAAGGGAGGGGTCTAACTTGTCCTTAAAATAATTACGTTTAGCAATCCGAATTAACCCTACAACTCTATTACGAGCCTGCTTATAATCTAAATGAGACTGACTATTAGGATACCTTTTCCATAAACGATATTTACTAACTCTAATACTTATGGCATTCGAAACTTCCTGAGACAACCAAGGCGGAGATTTCGCGATGAGAGTGGCGTTGATGCCACTTTAAGCGATAAGAATTTGTTTTCTTATCGGTATTCGCGTAATGATGATTCGGTTTGTGTTTTTTTAGAATTTTATCTTGACACTCACCCAAATGATAAATGATTTTTGTTATCTGACGTTTTTTTGTGGAGTCCTTTAAAGTAAAATTGAATTAAGAGCATTTTTTACAGGAACAATACAACTCAAAATAATTTAACAAGGTCTAAAAACGTAAACGTGCCAATTCTAACTTCTCTTATATATTATATGTATCTTATGTTGCTTTATGTTTACATTTCCATTTTTATCGCTCAATATTGACAAACCGCACAAAGACGTAACGGCTAGATTACGTTAAAATGACCTTGCGAAATTCTCGGTCAATAGTAAGGTCGATTCATGATAATATTTGCTTGTTGTTTCTGGCTGATTTTGAAGTGAAACTCTACTAAACTGAAAGAAACAAATGACAAGTGAAAAGAAACACAAAATAAAACAATTTATTCAGTTATTTTACGAGGTCAAAAACATTTTTTTTAATCGCAAATACATATTTTTAACAAAATTCCCCAATCGGTTTAATTATCAACTCATGCACTTGAACGTGTGGCGGTGTTCCTAATACATAAAGGATTGCATCTGATACATCTTTAGATTCTAAAGTTGGAAATCCTAAACTTTTAATTTCATCCTCAATAATTTCTGTATTAACACCTCCTGGACTTATGCTCTGAAATAATAAAGTGTTTAAATAAATGATTTAAGATGGCTGCCCCCATAATAACTTACAGTCACTTTAATTTTAGTTCCCATATGAATAAATTCTTGCCGATACGTTTCTGTAATTGCGGTCACTGCATGTTTTGTGGCAAAGTACACATTGAAATTTGGTTCCATTCCCGCTATCATCGGTACCTGGTGTCCGGCAACACTATTTATATGAATAATATGTCCATCGACGTTTCTTTTGCGCATCATTTGAACAGCTTCACGAGTACAAAAAATTAATCCCATTAAATTTGTATTCACCACAGATTGAATTGCATCACTATTTCCCGCCGCGACGAGCATAGTCCTTGCTACGATCCCCGCATTATTCACTAAAATATCAACACCTTTAAAACGTTCTTCAATTTCAATGAAGGTATTCACAATATCCTGTTCCTTGGATACATCACATTTGATGGCGTACAAATTTTTACGCGCCTCCGTTGGTAGTCCAGCAATTATTTCATCGATACGTTCTTTACGTCGTGCCAAACCTATGGTGATAACACCGGCTAGTGCTAAATCTCGAACGGTTGCCGCTCCAATACCTGAACTTGCACCAGTAACTACGGCTACTTTTCCACGCCAACGTTCCATTATGAAATTTGCCTTGTGACTAAATCCAATTGCAAAAATTTGTGCAGTTCACTTAATGATATTTTCTTATCGCTATATACTGGTAATGATATCTGTTATCTGTTTTTTTATGAACAATACAACTCAAAATATTTTAACAAGGTTTTAACGTAAACACAACAATTCTACATCTTTTATGTATATTATACTCTTATATTGAATAAGCCCGGTTTCACAAAAAATAGCCAATCTCTATCTCTAGCTATTTGACCGCCGAATTTCATCTATAGTTAAATGTTTAAGGCCAGAAGAAAGAGTGGACATTTAATTTAACTGGAGATTGGTTATTTTTTTCTGTGGAACCGATCATTAGTTTTTTAGCAGTCAGATAAAGCATGGCTCAATATCGATAAACCGCAGATTAAGGTAAAGTGACCGGTAAATATGGGAGAAATTTGAACAAATGAAAATGAAAAAAAAACCGTTGCCAGTTGAAAATAAAACAATTTATTCAGTTACAATATTTTACGAGGTAACAAAAAATTTATTTAAGTTAGTATCGCAGATATTTTTAGCACATCTCTCCAACTGGCTTAATTGTCAACTCATGCACTTGAACGTGTGGCGGTGTTCCCAATACATAAAGGATAGCAGCTGATACATCTTCAGATTCTAAAAATGGATAACCCGTGGTATCAAAATCACCGACAATTTCAGTTTTAACACCTCCCGGACTTATGCTCTGCAAATAATAAAATATTTATATGATTTAATCCGGCGGTTGTTACATACATATGCTCCACTCAAAATAACTTACAGTCACTTTAATTTTTGTTCCCATATGTATAAATTCTTGTCGATGCGTTTCTGTGATTGCGGTCACTGCATGTTTTGTTGCCGCGTACACATTTAATTCTGGTGGCATTCCCTGAAAAAATGGTACAGAATGACCGACAATGCTGTTTATATGAATAATATGACCATCGGTGTTTCGTTTGCGCATCAATTGAACAGCTTCACGAGTACAAAATATCAATCCCATTAAATTTGTATTCACCACCGACTGAATTGCATCACTATTTCCCGCATCGACGAGCTTACATTTCGATATAATTCCCGCATTATTCACTAAAATATCAACACCTTTAAAACGTTCTTCAATTTCAATGAAGGTATTCACAATATCCTGTTCTTTGGATACATCACATTTGATGGCGTACAAATTTTTACGCGCCTCTTTTGGTAATCCAGCAATTATTTCATCGATACGTTCTTTACGTCGTGCCAAACCTATGGTGATAACACCGGCTAGTGCTAAATCTCGAACGGTTGCCGCTCCAATACCTGAACTAGCACCAGTAACAACGGCTACTTTTCCACGCCAACGTTCCATTATGATATTTGCGTTACGACTAAATAAGATTGTGCACGATTTGTCCAATTTGGTGAAGAATACAACTTATGACTTTATATTATGAGGCGAAGCGATAAGAGAATATATTTTCTTATCGCTTTACTCGTAAAGACGTATAATGATGATTCGGCATTTTATGTTTTATCGTGACCAACGTATCTCATATCAAATGATACTTATTGTTGTTAACATACATTTAAAAAAAAATTAAAAACTCATCCAAAATCATGTTAACTTTGCAAAGCTTGATTTTATCAATTTGTTGTCATTTTTTATTTTGTTCGAGTCGATAAGCCATAAATACTTAAAACGATGAGATAATCGATAATGTCGACTCAATCGAACGTAACCGCAGCGAGTTATACCAAATCATGGTTAATTGATAACTTCTATTTAATACAGTCAAAGTCAATGAGTGCAATAAATGGTTTCAGTTCAGCCTTTAAGCTCACGATTACCCAGCCGAGATTTACATGGTTTGCTGACAGGTTCGATTATATCTAGATTTATTTACACCTTACTAAGCAGCAACCTGGTGATATGATCTTGTAAGGCTTCAATATTAATATTCAGTAATTTTTAGTTGTTATCCATTTATAGTAAATTATCGATAATGATTGAAAATACGAAATTCTTGTATGGACTTTCAAATAGAGACGATAACGAACTGCGACCGTCAATTTCAATAGTAAGTGCTCACCATTTTATAGAAAGACATTTATACGAAGAATTCTTTTGCGTTAATGTTTGTTGAGTAATTTTTTAAATGTCCACTTTCGGTTTAGTGTTAAGGCGTCGTTTTCTTCCCAAAATATAATTTTCACTCAAATTTTAAATGACAATCCCTAAGAGCTTACGGTCCACCAAAAAGTTGTTTCTTTTTTGGCGTGTTTCTAGTTTTAAAATAAAGGTCACCATTAGGTCACCAGTTTAGTCACTTAAATGAAACGGTCTAAAATTATTTATTCATTAACATCTAATTTAGTGAAATACTATCAAAATGTCTTTAGGGCACAAAGCATCTGGTTTGTGGTAACAAAATATAACTTCTAATATCATTACCCCCTGCTGGATTTAACCGCTGCTATTAATCTTGGTAAAAAACCTCGGTTTTTAAAAGAAGTTCGGTTCTCCGGCTAGGGTTTTTAATTTCCTCTCTGTTTCGGTTCCGAATCGGGGTTTCAGTTGGAGTCTCAGTTCAGGTGCATTTCAGTTGGAACCTCAGTTTAGGTACAGTTTCAGGAACATTTTTATAGTAGAATTTAGTGTGTTTTACATTTAAAAATGAAAATAAGATATTAGAGTATAACAGTATAAAATATAACAGTTATAAGAGTGACTCCTTCTCAAATTTAGGACATTATAAATTTAGTTAATAAATTAAATTAATTTGGACATTCAAATCGTATAGTCTTTGTTTTAGGTCACGTTGATCTCCTCTGTATTGAATCTGGCGTACTTTCCTCAGTGAATCGAACTGCATTAGAGGTCGATGGTTCTACTATCCTTAATCCTCTGGTATGCTCGGAATTCAGTTTGTTTCCATCCTATCCACAACTGGACTCTCTAATGTAATGTTTCCATTTCTATTTGATGGTTAAAACTGTCGAATTTAATGGTTTTGTTACTATCGGAAGAAAACAATGTCTTATCGGTACTTGACTGATTTGGCATTGAACTCGAAACTGAAATTATTGGGCTAAGCTGGTTTTGGTGTTTTTTCCATATACCACATCTTTTTTTCTGCGAGATATAGCCTTTTTCATAGGCACGTTTTTATGTACGCCACATCTGCCTCTACTAGACACTTCGAATTATTCTCGCTCTATCGTTGGTAAAATGGGAGTTAACAGCATTCTTGGTTTTCCCCATTTGATTTAGGGTGGAATGGAGGTGACTTCAGCAGCACATATGAGAATAACCTCGACCGGGACGACTGGTGGCGCCCATTGAGTGGTCTGGGTTGGTTTTAAAATATTTTGCTTTACTAACAATGGTAGGCCTCAAGCTTAAAAGTATTTTGGTATTGTATCCGGTTTGAGATTTGTCACAACGTTTTAAAGTTTCGGCAATGCCTCCATGGGCAGCTAATGGTTCGGCATGACATTGTTTTATAAAGTCATCTGTCATGCTTTGAGGTACCCAAACTTTCCATTCGAGTATATCGGATAGATCTATTATTTAATAAGGAACGCAGTGTTGGAGATCTATCTCGGCTATAACAGAAGTTACCTGATCACAATAAAGGCGAGAAAGTGTGTCACGGACGACGTTCTGCGACCCCCGTTGATGCTGAATTTCGAAATCGTAAGCTTGGAGCTTAACACTCCGCAGCGAGCTAATCTACCATTCAAATCGGTCTTTGACGTTAACTACTTGAGACTAGAGTGATCCGTAATTATTGTAAAGTGATAGCCTTCTATATAAGGTCAACATTTTTTTACCGACAGAACGGCGGCTAAATGCACTCTAGCTCAGTGGTTGAGTAATTGGACTGGGCTTGATTCAAATTTTTGGAAAAAAAACGCAATAGGTTGTTCATGTCCATCTTGATCCCGTTGGTATAATATACTGCCTACACCATACTTATCATACATGCATCACGCCTAATAAAAAACGACTTGGAGTAATCCGGATTTATGAGTACGGATGCTGTAGTCAGCAGGTATTTGACCTTCTCGAAGGCGATTTAAGCTTCCTGTGTCAAAGTAAATTAAGCATTCTTTCTCAGAAGATTGGTTATAGATATTGTGATTTCTGCATAGTTAGGGATGAACCTCTGATATCATCCGGGCAGTCTTAATAAGCGTCTAGTTTGCTTAAGGGAGGTCGGTACGGGAAAACTTTTTATGGCCTCAACTTATCAGGATCGGTTTTAAAAGTCCCTCATTACCCACAATAAAGCCTAAATATTTTACCTGCTTCATCAAAAATCTGCTTTTAGCATCATTAATTGTTAGACCGGCTTGCTTTGGTTGTCCTCCAACGAGTTTCAGCAATGAGTGATGCTTCGCAATTATCGATGAGATTACGAGCAGGTTGTCGAGATAAACAAAGATTTTCATATTTAGGTGATGCGGCATCACTTTATCCATTAATCGGCATAACGTTTGGGGAGAGTTGCACAATCCAAGCGGAATGACTCGAAAACGGGAGAATAAGTGGTTATGCGTCCTTCGTCGTCACATCATTGACCTTTCCCGAATCAAAGCTTAACCTCATCTTATTTGGCTTATGAACCAACACGACGGGAGATGACCACGAACTGGAGCTTCCTTTGATAACACCTATTTCTAACATTAAGTCAAGCTCCTTATAAAGCAGATCCGGGAGACACGGCGTAGTGCCGCTGTTTAATCGGAACACAATCTCCGACATGTATGTGATATGCTATCATGGAGGTACATCCGAGTCCATGGCGTTCAAAAGACGGATAATTGAATAGAATGTTACCAAATTTAAGTTGTTTAGATGGTGGTAGCACATGCTTATCGGAATCATCAGTAAGAGCAACGTGAGGCAAGCAGCTGTGGCGCAATGTTAAAAGAGAAAAATCAATTCTGCGGTATAATTGCCCCTGTAAAGTTGGGACAAGATAAAATCTTATGGTGTACTAGTAGCTGATTTATATTTAATCTTTTGCTCTATTTAAAAGACAAAAGATGTACGATAAAAAGATTCATTTTTTTATGATTTCCTTACACTATTCAATGTGTGTTATTTAATACTATTTACCGAAATCCACAAGTTTTTTTGGCGAAGAAGAATGGAAAAATCGAAAAATGTACCTGTTTATCATTTTTCGTAAAAGTTGCTCAAAATTTAATAGATCATAGTAACATTTCGAAAGAAAAAAATAAAAGTTAGTATGTCCGTCTCATTTTTATATAAGGATAAAATGTATTCGCACTTTTCTGAATGAAAACAACAATGACGTATCATTGTCAAAATAAACATAATTCTTAGTGCTGCGACTGCCAATATTTTTAAGTGGATGATAGGAAAAGCTACAATTTCCCAATGTTTTTTTAACAAATATCTGAATAGATTTATCGAGACTTACAATAAACCATATAGCTTAGTATCGCGAATTAATTCATCAACGAACGATATGTGCTACAATTCGTTTTTTTACATGTAAAAATGCAATTACATATGTGCAATACTACGTAAATCCGGTGGAAGCTAAAATTGCGAAACTTAAAACTCAACGCATCGTAGCGTGTAATCAAATTATTCGTCTTCAGGCATTCGTCGATGAAAATAGCAGGAAAGCAAATAGTAAGTATATTTCGAAAATTATTGTGACATACAAGGCCAATTGGTATAATAGCTCCTGAAAAAGTACAGTCAACTAGTCGTGTGAACATGGAAGCAATTTACTTTGACCTCAAATTTTGGTACTTATGCAAGGTCTTCTGCCATCATCGTTGGACAGTTCAACAGTCAATGTGAAACAATCTACAAAATTTTCTTCATCGCTGAAGTTATGAAAAATTGAAATCCCAATTTTCAATGGTGATTATGCAAAATCTATGGAGTTTTATGAATCATTTATGAGTTTGGTACATAATCAAGAAACAGTGGCTAACATCAAACAAAAAAAAGGAAGAGTGAGTATAATTAGTACTCTCAAAGTGGTTGATGTGTAAACGTGGCACAGTTCACTGGGAAGGAACAAGAATTGACTTTCTCAACGGACTGTTCGGTATAATCGACGCAATTAGCTTATGGTAGTTAAAATAAGATTCACATATACCCTCGACTGTAACTTGTCTAATTCAGTGCCTGGAAGACAACTGGGATCCTATGCAGTCGTGTCATTCTTCATATACCACGACTATGGACGCTCATGTTCTACCAAACATTACGGGTATGCAGCCCGTGACTAGAATGGAAATAGATGATTGGCCAGCGGAGGGACATTTCAATATATCGCAAAAAATTCATATGCTCATAAGAGCCGAACTATATTTAGAACTATTGTCAGTTTGCCAAATAAAGATTGCTGATCATCTACCATATCTCCAGAATACATTGCTTAGGTGGACAGTATTCGGCAAATTTACTGCAAATTTAACCTCCAAACTTTTTTCTATAACATGGCTGCTTTGAATTTGCTGCTCGATCGATTTTTAAAGCAAGAAGTTAATGACCAGTAAATTCATTAGACGCATCAAAATTAATGGCTCAGCGCCGATTCTTGAGTCTGGAAAAAACTTTTTATCGTGATTCTAGTTTAAAATTACCATACGTTGAATTTATGAATGATTATAAATTACGCGAGCATATGAAACTTGTTGCTGAAAATGACATCAAATCGCAGGCAACTACGAATCAGCCGGGATGTATCTATTCCTCAGCAACTACATACCCAATGGCTTCACTACAGACAAGATTTTATCCAACTAAATAAGCTGAAGGTTGCATCTTTCTTATTCAATTCTACAGTTCCGAATGAAATTCATCTACATGGATTCGCTATACACCGCAGATCTACAGATGCAAAGGGAAACACTATTGTTACGTTATTGTGTGCCAAACCAAAGGTTGCTCCACTGCATAAAACCATGATACCTCGATTGGAACTTTGCGCTGCCGTACTATTGGTTCAACTAGTTTAGAGGATACTGCCAATCCTACCACTTCAGCCGTCTCAAATCATTTATTGGACAGATTCAACGATTGTGCCTCATGGGTTAATTGGACATTCTTCAAACTGGAAAACCTATGTTGCCAAACGTATGGCGGAGATCCAGCAATCAAGTTTGATTTCACAATGGAGACACGTATAGATTCCAAAAATAACGCTTGAGATGTAATATCTATAGAGGAATAAAACCTATCAATTTCTTGCCATGAGAAATTTTGGCCGAATATTTTCGAGGTGTATAAGCAGAAGCTGAGATACTAGAACAACGCAAATCCAATACAGTACCACAATTCGCTTCGTAATGTAGTGACATATATGTATCGCTTCATCAATAATTGTCAACTTAGTGGTTGGTGTGAAGAACTCAAACAATATGGCCAGCTAACACCAGCTGAACTTTAAACTCTATAACAAGAGCAATCCAAGCAGATTCCTTTACCGAAGATGTAAAAATGCTGCAATCAAAGAACCAGACCACCTATAAAAGTTAAATCCGTTCTGTGGTTGACTCCAAGGTTCACAACTTCCTTTCACTTCAAAACATCCAATTCTCCTTCCAAAAAGTCATCCTTTCACTCTAACTATATTCCGATTTTTCCATTATAGAAATTGTCACACTGGTTCCCAAATCTACTTGCATCAGTCCGACAGAAATGTTGGCCATTAAACGAACGAGCAAAAGCACAGAAAATTTGTAAGGAGTGCCACCGATGTTTCAAGATGCGGCCAGTGAGCATCTCCCAACTTATCGATAATCTTCCTGTGACTCGAGTTCACTGTGCATCGCCGTGTTGCAATGTTGGAGTGGACTTCTGTGGACCATTTTATACGCACTACAAAATTCGTGGCAAAATGCCAACAAAATCATATTTCGTCATACACGGTTTTGGGGTTTCTTTATACGAGAGCCAGTTAGGAGGTCCTTGTTCCGACACGTTTTAAATTTATATGACGGTTCTATACGAGTTTCAGTTCGGTTTAATATTTCCGGCTACAACCAGAGAGTTACACAATGGTTTGGCTAAAATTTTACATATCGATATATTTTTCGTGTCACACTAAAAAGCGATAAAACAAATGAATTTGTTAAACTAGCAAGATTTCGATAACAACAATGCGGCGGCTGTAGAACTCGACAGATTCCAAACGAGAAAAGGAATACTAAAATACGGTATGTTGACAGAAACAAATTTATTTCTTAGTCGATTACAATTAGATCCTAAAATGCCTCCCCAACTGGTTTAATGATCAGCTCATGAACTTGAACATGTGGTGGTGTTCCAAGCACGTACAATACAGCATTTGCTATATCTTCTGAATTCAATATTGGTAATTGTTTAAACTCATCCGTAATAGCTTCGGTGTCAACAAGTCCGGGGCTAATACTCTTTAAATTTATAAAAAATTAATTTCCAAAACAAAATGATGCACATAGCTTAACGAAAATATACTTACGGTAACTTTAATTTTTGTTCCCAAATGAATGAATTCTTGTCGATGCGTTTCTGTCACCGCGGTCACAGCATGTTTTGTACCAGGATATACGTTACTTGGAAATGCCGGAAAAAATGGTACTTTATGACCGACAACACTATTAATATGTACGACATGTCCAGCCGATTTATGCTTTTGCATTGATTGCACAGCTTCGCGGGTCGCAAATATTAAACCAAATAAGTTTGTATTAACCACCTCATTTATAACATCTCCATTATTAGCATCGGTTAACAAAGCTTTACGTGCAATTCCCGCATTATTCACCAAAATATCAATACCACCAAATTTTTTCTCAATTTCACGAAATGTATTCACAATTTCACTTTCTTTGCTGACGTCACACTTAATGGCATGCAAATTCTTTTTGGCATCTTCAGGTAAGTTCGCGATAATTTCATCAATACGTTCTTTACGTCGTGCCAATCCAATCGTGATGACACCAGATTTGGCCAATTCCTTTACAATGGCCGCTCCAATTCCTGAACTAGCTCCGGTTACAACAGCAACTTTACCAACCCAACGTTCCATAATTTATAATCGACTAATTTGGACTTCAAATTAAAAATGTTTCATTTGTAAACGTTATCTGGTTTATTTTTGAAACCGATTACTAAGTGCTTGTCATCTTCAATGTGATTGGCTTCATGGCTATTATGCAAAATGAATGATATAAGCAAATCTGTAGTATCATGTGGGCATTTAGTGATGAATTCGATTTGGCATTTAATGTCTTTTAAGTCAGTCCGATAAGGAAAATTGTTCTTATCGCTATATGAGTAAAGAGGTTTCAACGTTTATGCCAAGTAAAAATTTTTGTTTTGTGCTTGTCTTTAAAAGTAAACATAATTGAAAGCTTTAATATCTATTCAGCGCGTAAACAACTCAATGTAAAAACTTAACGATACCCTTACTAATGGTGCTGATGTGTTTACTCGAGTGTTATCTCAAACATAATATTTATACAAAGTTGGGTTACGCTAAGATCGCTAACAGGTGTAATAACGAAACCTTTGTCGGGCTGATTGTTGTTTGCCTTTGATTAGAAGAACGAGGGGATTTAATAATTTTGTATGGACCTTCTTAAGGAGGAGTGAGACTCGCGTGCGAACTTTACTTCCTGAGTTTCTTGTTGAATTGCATGTGGAACTATCATCATGTCGTTGGAGCCAATATTATTCTTAGTATTTATTTGATCTATAGAGCGAGGTGTGTTGGGAACATGCCTCAATTTGTCTTTAGGACAATACCAAGCAATATTTCACTTATTATTTGGAAACCGTTGACCCAAGCCATGGGAAACACTTTTCACATGCACATCATTGAACAACCGGATGTGTTGTCTTTATCGCATATATCAAAAACTAATCTGTTTCCATTACGCTTAGATACATTTTGTAGAATGTTGAAAATTGAAACGATCTTTATGTCCGGTAATTTCTGTCTGAAGCAAAACTTTGTAACAAACTGACCAGCAGTCAGGAACAATTGAAAAGAGAAATTAAAGAGGCTGGTTTTACAAAAATATTGCATGAAGTGAAGAACATTTCACACAAAATGTATTGATAATAATAAAACTTGGGTTTTTCAAAAGCACACAATTTTGAGGAACAAATTTATTTCACAATTTTTACACGTGATCCTAAAACATTTCACCAACTGGTTTAATAGTAAGTTCATGAACTTGAACATGTGGTGGCGTTCCGAGCACATACAATACAGCATTTGCTATATCCTCTGATTTCAATATTGGCCAATTAAGTAGTTTGACATCATCAGGAACAATCTCAGTGTCTACGGCTCCAGGACTCATGCTCTGTAAACAAAATTGCATAAACATTATTTATTATTATTCGGCTTCAAAAACTATAATACTTACGGTAACTTTAATTTTTGTTCCCAAATGGATGAATTCTTGTCGATGAGTTTCTGTGATCGCGGTCACTGCATATTTCGAACCAGAATACACATTAGATTGGGGTGGATATCCCGGGAAATATGGAACTTTATGACCGGCAACACTATTAATATGTACCACATGTCCAGCCGATTTATGTTTTAACATTGATTGTACCGCTTCACGAGTCGCAAATATTAAACCAAATATATTTGTGTTCACCACATCATTTATAGCTTGACTATTATCGGCATCGATTAGCATTGTGGAACGTAAAACACCAGCATTATTTACCAAAATATCAACACCGCCAAATTTTTTCTCAATTTCCCGAAAAGTATTCACAATTTCACTTTCTTTGGTGACGTCACACTTAATGCCATGCAAATTCTTTTTGGCATCTTCAGGTAAATTCGCTATAATTTCATCAATACGTTCTTTACGACGTGCCAATCCAATTGTGATGACACCAGATTCGGCCAATTCCTTTACAATGGCCGCTCCAATTCCGGAACTAGCACCGGTTACAACAGCAACTTTACCAACCCAACGTTCCATAATTTATAATCGACTTATTTGAATTTCAAATTGAATATGTTTCATTTGTAAACGTTATCTGGTTTATTTTTGAAACCGATTAGGAAGTGCTTGTCATCTTCAAGGTGGTTGACTTCATGACTATTATGCAATTTCATAACTATTATGGCATTTAGTGAGGAATTCATCCGATAAGGAAAATTATTCTTATCGCTAAATGAGTAAAGAGGTTTCAACATATACCAAGTAAAAATTTTTGTTTTGTGCTTGTCTTCCGTATCTCAATCTTAATATTTATACAAAGCTGGGTTACGCTAAAATCGCTAACAGTTGTAATAACGAAACCTTTGTCGGACTGATTGTAGTTGTCTGCCTTTGATTAGAAGAACGAAAATTTTTCGAAGGCGTTGAATAATTTTGTATGGGCCTTCGTAAGGAGGAGTGAAACTCGCGTGCGAACTTTTGTCAAGTGATTTTGGAGCAAATATATCATCTTGTTTGCTTTGACGAATAAGTTGTACAAGGTTGTCCGATGCTGATCGATTACTGTGTCACTATTTGGTTGAGGTGAAAGAGGATTTTCACTTTTCACTGTTTACTCGGATTCCAAGTAAAATAATTGAAATTTCAGAGCTCCAATGAAGCGTGTTACCTCTGGCCTTAAGAGTTGTTTCAAGCTGTCGGTGAAAACGTTCCACCATGCTGTTAGGTTGTGGCTGATAAGAAGTTATTCGTATTCGGTGTGAGCACAATAGTTTAGTAAGCTCTAAGAAGAGCTTAGACTCGAATTGATTTCCCTGATTGATGATAAATTTAACCGGAACCTCGAATCTAGAAACGAAGTTTTTTACAAAAGTTTAGACAATGTTTGCTGCTGAAATATCTTTAATGAGGCAAGCTTTAGGCCAACGAGTGAATGTGTCGATACTTGTTAAAATTAGATGGTGGTAGTGGTCCTGCTATATCCAAATGGATATGTTCGAAACGACAGATTTGGTATGTTTGTATTTTGTATTTCTGGCATAACAAGCTATACTGTGCCCACAGGGTTACAGCTTTGTTTATATTTGGCCAAAAATAGCTTTTCGCTATTAATTTACGAGTTCAATGGATAATGGTGTGCGAAATGTTATGTAGAGCATAACAAATATTTCGGTCTAAAGGATTTGGTGCTACAGAATAGGCTCTAATGAAGCGATAGTAGGCTCTAGTCCTCTTAGTAGGCCTAGGAGTCAATCTCGGCCACCTTGGTGGTCCAAGGAGATTCAACAAATCCGTCAACAGCTCCGAAAACAGGAGCTGCTATAGACTGAGACTCCTAAATATAAAGAAGTCCTCAAAACTTACAAATATGAATTAAGAAGTGCCTATAGAACAGATCTTTGAGATGTCACGACTACGCAAAGTACTATCTATTGGCCCTTCTATCCCAAGTTATATTCAACGGCCGGATGGTATATGGACCACTACTAGTGCGGAATCGTTGGAACTTCTGCTAGAAACTTATACTTTCCGGGTTGTATCGAATTTGGGCCTGCTACAGCAGTAGGTAACAGGGATAAATGTAGTCTCGTAGATTAAATTATTAGTAGACGGAAGATTCTGTGTTCGATAAGTGGTTTTAAACCATTTAAGTCGCCAGCACCTGATGGTATTATCCCTGCGGACAGCCAACAGACTATTAACCTAACCATTTTCTGGTTAGAAGTAGTTTTTAAAAGTAGCCTAGAAGTGTGACATACTCCTAGCAAATGGACGGAAGTGAGGTTATATTTATACCTAAGGCGGGAAATACTCGCACTGCAGTCCCAAAGAACTTAGACCTATAATCTTACCTTCCTTCCTCTTAAAAATACTTGAAAGACAATAGAAGCTCTGTGGAGACGAAAAGCCGTCTCTCATCTATTTCATCGAAAAATCGTTCGAGTCCACAATTGTCTCTCACCTCTTAACGAGATGACAAATCAGTTCAACATCCATCTAATATGGGTGCCAGGGCATTTTAATAGTACAGGGAATGTAAAATCCGATGAGATGGCCTAACGTGCCACACATTGGCCTTACTACAAAAAGCAAAAGTGTCATTGATCTCAATTCAGCGGTGTCAGGTCAATTAAGGTTGTTGGCAGGCATGCGAGTTGACTTGAGAATGAAGAGGAGGAAAAGGCAGTATACTCCATCTTCTTTGCACCTGCCCTTGTCTGGCCCGAAATAAGCTAAAGTTTCTAAGGGAATCACTTTTAAATAACCGGACGGACCTCAGTAGGATGGTTGTCAGAAGTAAAAAGCGCTTTGTTAATATCTCAAAATGATTTCAATGAGTTGGTGGATAAATGATAAAAGTAATAAATTGTAATATGGCTACGGACCAGCTTGTGTCTATGCCGGTCTTCTTGGACCGCCGTCTTAACCTAACTTGATCTAAAGGCTCTGATATGTAGGGGCGATTAACCCCTGTTGAAATTTCGCAGTATAAATCAATGTCATAGGTAATGAGAAGAGCTCTAGTTTCATGTTAGAACTAGCGTGACAATTTCAACCAGAAATTAAATTCTGAAGTTCTAAGTTTGCTTTTTGTGATTTAGTTATGATGTGAATCTCGAACTAAGTCTCGTGCTAATATTCGTCGTATATTGGCAAATGTAATCTAAATGACGTGATTCTCTTGGACTCTGGCTCCAGTCAGAGGTTTGTGGTAGGTGTATACAGTGAAATACCGACATGCTACAAAGTAGCGAAAATATTTTATCGCAAAGTACATTGACAATAATTCCATATCAAATGCCGAATACTTTACCTTATGGCGACAGAGGATTTCTTAGACAAGAATCCGAGTGTTTCCCAACAACCGCTGTTATACCGGGTGTTTCTTTTAAACTGAGACGATCAAATATCTCGAAAAATAGCCACTCTACGGAAAAAATGTCCATAATCAAAATTTAATCATACCGCGGGGGAAATACATTAATGCAAAAAAATAGTCCCCCACCCCCCGCTTTGTAGGTGGGGCGGGGGTAACTTTTAAACTAAGATAGGAAGCCATATTTTTTATTGCAGATTCGGATTCTACTGCTAAAAATACGTAGGATTTGACTGAAACTTTTTTTTCGGTTCATGAGAGATGGCGCTGTAATTGACGATATTCAATTTTTATCACGGATTAAATATCTCGGAAAATAAGCACTCTACGAAAAAAATGGTAAAGATCAAAATTTAATTATTCCGCGGGGGAAATATAGTAGTGTTAAAATTAGAACCCCTCCCCCTCCTTGTAGGTGGTGCGAGGGGTAACTTTGAAACTAAGATAGGAACCTCTATTTTTTATTGCAGATTCGGGTTCTACGGCTAAAAATACGTAGGATTTGGCTCAAACATTTTTTCCCATTCATGATAGATGGCGCTGTAATTGACGGTATTCAATTTTTTTTAGTTCTCCTACTGAGAACCTACGCAAACGATTCTGCAATACGTCTGCAATAAAAATACCATGGTTTCGTTGCAAATTCGTAAATTTTTCAGTAATTGAAAATTTAAGAAATACAAATTGTTTAAGACTAACTTCGTGAATTTACAACGAAACCATGGTATTTTTATTGCAGATGTATTGCAGAATCGTTTGCGTAGGTTCTCAGTAGGAGAACTAAAAAAAAATTGAATACCGTCAATTACAGCGCCATCTATCATGAATGGGAAAAAATGTTTGAGCCAAATCCTACTTATTTTTAGCCGTAGAACCCGAATCTGCAATAAAAAATAGAGGTTCCTATCTTAGTTTCAAAGTTACCCCTCGCCCCACCTACAAGGAGGGGGAGGGGTTCTAATTTTAACACTACTATATTTCCCCCGCGGAATAATTAAATTTTGATCTTTACCATTTTTTTCGTAGAGTGCTTATTTTCCGAGATATTTAATCCGTGATAAAAATTGAATATCGTCAATTACAGCGCCATCTCTCATGAACCGAAAAAAAAGTTTCAGTCAAATCCTACGTATTTTTAGCAGTAGAATCCGAATCTGCAATAAAAAATATGGCTTCCTATCTTAGTTTAATAGTTACCCCCGCCCCACCTACAAAGCGGGGGGTGGGGGACTATTTTTTTGCACTAATGTATTTCCCCCGCGGTATGATTAAATTTTGATTATGGACATTTTTTCCGTAGAGTGGCTATTTTTCGAGATATTTGATCGTCTCAGTTTAAAAGAAACACCCGGTATTATTGTTGGAGGTACGTTGTGACATTTAATTGTGTATCATTCAAATGCGTTTCCACATTGTTCAAACCAAGAGAAGTTCTTAGGTGAATTGGGTAATTTGAGTAATTCGGCTAAGTGTGAATGAATATTATAGCAGTTTACCATGCCGATGAATTGCTGTATGCATTTTATAGTATTTGGGGCTGAGAATCCTGTAATGGCTTAAATTCTTTCCTGTGAAGGGAATATGAAGTCCTCTTGGATTAGGTGATTGAGGAAATCAAGGCTCCTGTACCAAAACTACATTTTAAGCTTTTGATGTTGATACCAGACCCCACTAAACGTTGGAATAATTGTTCGCATTCGAGTAAACTCAAATAAGCCAAATGGTGTTATTATAGCTGTTTTGTAAACACTTTGGGAGCGACAGATGGTATGCTGATTGAAATTCATGGAGAGATTTTAAATGTAGGGTATCGGGTAACGATCGGGAGAAGAAGCTGGTTGGCAAATTCCGATATCGACGTATAAATATTAATCGGCGAGGTCTAGAAAATGGTAATTGGCCTTGCGTTACAATGTAATGTCTGATGCTATGTTATAATTAGACAGCTCTGTAAGTGAAGGAAATTACCTCAAAAGAGTGCTGTATCCATTGTCGATCGGAAAATGAATTGGTTTAGGTGTATTTTCCTGGTGCCTTAATAGCATGTATTGGCAGCTGAGTTGCTGAATAAATAAACTTACGATTTTTAAGATCAAATTTTCATAAAAGCAGACCAAATTTTCTTAAAAAATTTTAAAAAGTTGTTCTATTTGTATATTGCCCACTGGAGCCGATTGTATACATCTGTGTCGCTTTGGTGTACATCTACTTTGGGTATGCATATACTCTTGGACTCATTGTTGTTGCTTTTAATAGAATGTGACTGCATTCCTTGATCAGGTTGCATTATATAAGTTCATATTTTTGCCTGATAAATTGTAAACTTACCCATAACATCGGCTGATTTTAACGCTAAATTACTGCCATTTTAACTTTCTGTGCATTTTTGAAACCGCCTTGATATATTGATCTGGTGTTGTTGTTATTTGATCTCAAACTTACTATGGAATAATATCGACTATCTACATTACGCTCCTTTTTTGATCGGAAATCATTTTAATCTTTTAGATAAATTTTGTAGCATGTTGAAAATTGAAACGATCTTGTTAGCTTCCTTTTTTATGTTCTGTAATTTCTGTCTGAAGCAAAACTTTCTAACAAACGGACCAGCAGTCAGGAACAATTGAAAAGAGAAATTAAAGAGGCTGGTTTAACAAAAATATTGCATGAAGTGAAGAACATTTCACACAGAAGATGTATTTTGATAATAATAAAACTTGGGTTTTTCAAAAGCACACAATTTTGAGGAACTTTATTTCACAATTTTTACACGTGATCCTAAAACATTTCACCAACTGGTTTAATAGTAAGTTCATGAACTTGAACATGTGGTGGCGTTCCGAGCACATACAATACAGCATTTGCTATATCCTCTGATTTCAATATTGGCCAACTAATTTGTTGTTTGACCTCATCAGGAATAATCTCAGTATCAACGACTCCAGGACTGATGCTCTGTAAACAAAATTG
This sequence comes from Tipula helvola, assembly GCA_963556165.1. Taxonomy (NCBI): domain Eukaryota; kingdom Metazoa; phylum Arthropoda; class Insecta; order Diptera; family Tipulidae; genus Tipula; species Tipula helvola. The sequence goes on from OY744481.1 coordinate 366,870,181, forward strand.
CAAAAATATTCTTTATTTCGACTTGAAACAATGTATGTTATGTATGTTACTTACGGTAACTTTAATTTTTGTTCCCAAATGGATGAATTCTTGTCGATGTGTTTCTGTTATTGCGGTCACAGCATATTTCGAACCAGGATACACATTAGATTGGGGTGGATGTCCCGCAATAAATGGAACGTTATGACCGACAACACTATTAATATGTACCACATGTCCAGCCGATTTATATTTTAACATTAATTGAACCGCTTCACGAGTCGCAAATATTAAACCAAATATATTTGTGTTCACCACATCATTTATAGCTTGACTATTATCGGCATTGATTAGCATAGTGTGACGTACAATACCAGCATTGTTTACCAAAATATCAACACCACCGAATTTTTTCTCAATTTCACGAAAAGTATTCACAATTTCACTTTCTTTGCTGACGTCACACTTAATGGCATGCAAATTCTTTTTGGCATCTTCAGGTAAATTCGCGATAATTTCATCAATACGTTCTTTACGACGTGCCAATCCAATCGTGATGACACCAGATTTGGCCAATTCCTTTACAATAGCTGCTCCAATTCCGGAACTAGCTCCGGTTACAACAGCAACTTTACCAACCCAACGTTCCATGATTTCAGTGCGACTAAATTAATGTTCAAATTGAAATAAAAACTTGAAACGTTATCTGGTTTTGGCTGATTAGAAAATAGGCTAATCATGTTCATCGGTTGTTTCGTAAAACTTGCTGATTTTCATGATGTAATAACCGCGACAGTAAACAAAAATTATCATTTTCTTGGTGTTATCTAGAGATTAAATTTTTTTGGTATAAAACATGAGTCGAAAGAGTTATCAATCTTATTTCACACAGTCATTTTGCTCAACTCAAGTTTTCAAGGTTTCAAGACAATAAGAAGAGAATCCAGAAATTATTCTTGTCTTATTTGTTCTGGTATTGTTTTTGTCTTGTGTTGCTTACTTAGTAAATTATTTAACACAAGACAACATAATTTCACGTTCATTTACTGCTTAAGTTCCTGTAAAGTTGTTTCAGGTTCTTCAAAAATTTCTTAAATTTAAAGTCTGCATTAATCCGTTATAATGGAATAGGGTCGAAAGGCCGAATGGGTCGAAAGGCCAAAAAAGTCGGAAGGCCGAATATCGAATAGCCGAAAGGGTCGAAAGGCCGAATATCGAAAGGCCGAATATCGAAAGACCGATTATGTCGAAAGGCCGAATAGGTAGCAAGCCCGAATGTGTCGATGGGCCGATTGTGCCGAAAGGCTGAATGTGTCAAAAGGCCGAATGTATCAAAAGGCTGCATGTGTCGAAGAGAATTTGAATTCTTCAATGTAATTGTTGAACTAATTTTTTATTTTTTGTTGTCACTTACAAACGATTCTATACGGGTAATTCGAGCAAAACAAAATCATAACTAAATTAAATTAATTTCGTCAAATTAATACGCGAATTAGCCAATTATGGCGTATTTTATTATTGGCTTAGATGGCATGTTCGTTTGCTTTGAAAATAAATCTCAAAATTTCTAATTATGTAGTTACGACAGAACAAACTAGATAAAAATGGGCTATTATACGTACCTATATGTATCTTTATTTCCAAAATTAGATTTAGTTAAAAAAATTGAAATTGAAGGTATTACATCATCACGCTACTGAACCATCCTCCCCCATAGGCGTGTGACGTAGTTTATAAGAACTGGAATATTTAAATTAACAGAATATTTTATGCCCGTGACGTATACGGAGCTACACAATTTTGATAGTAAACGCCGCCCGTGTATGTCACGGAGCTACGCGTTAAGTGGTTAAGTGAATGAATCTCAGTGCAATCAGTTAAGAAATAGCCAAGTTCCACCTTAATTGACCATACTCTAGAACTTCATCAAAAAAAAACATTTTATAATCTCATTAACATTTCCATCGTATTGAATCTATTCATACTCGGTTAAGAAATAGCTAAGTCTTAAAATGTACCGTTTTGTCTTTATGCCTTACTGAAATATGCTGTAACATGCCATAGTGTACCATATGCCCTAGTGTACTTAATGCCATACTGACTTACACAGAAACTAAAAATCTGACACCCTATAAAATTCCATTTCCAAATCTATAGCCTAACTAGCTATTGACCCAACAATTACCTCCAAAATCAAAATTAAAATAAAAAATTACTTACGGCTATTCTGCTTAAAAACACAAAATATAAAATTATTCCCAATTAACAGTTTTTTAGACACATAGAAAAAATGATTAATTGTGTATCGTAATTTCCAAGTGATTGCATAATTTTTTACTAATTTAATATATTCGCAAAAAATTTGATTTTAATTCACATAAGAATGCTTTCACGATTTCACGAGTACAAGACACAACACGAACCCCTTATTGCATTTGATCCGTTATGAACACAAATATTAATCGTACATTAACCAATTGAATCAAATTTAAATTTCACTTCTTACCCATGCAACCGCAAAAAGGTTGTCAGACACCAACCACTGACTAATATGAATAACAACCACATATTTCATTATTTTCATTCTCATATTTTATTACCCTACCTACACATTTTACACAAACATTTCACAGCAAAATACCTGTACCATCAATATATTTTAAACAAAATACGGTCCATTCCCCCGTTATTTAAAATACGGAGGGCACTCACAATATGACATGCTTTACATACACAAACATGTTTCAACCACAATATACAACAAGAAACAACGCACAAAATACAAAACAAATCTACATCTCTACAATTTTAACAATAAAAACAAAAACCCTTTTCTGTTTTTGGCACTCGCTTACCAACCAATTTCAATGTGACAATAGCCGCATTTCTTGATACTTGATCTGATCGGGATCAGATCATGTTTCATGAAAACGACTACCCGGATCAAAATTTTGATCCAAAAACAAAAATTTGTAAAATTGTTGTTTTCAATGTAAACTTTGATCTGATCCGGATTACTATGCATCAAGAAATACGGCTAATATTACCAAATCCCATTTAAACTCATTTTTAATTACACTTTACAGTTTTACACACACCATTACAGCCTTATGATTTTTTTTTTGTATCAATCAAAGCAAAATTAAACAGGCCATTTCACTTTATTTCATGTCAAAATTCATGACCAGGGGCACAGATTTTTTTATTTTTTTTATAAACTCTAAATCACTTAAAATTGCATTACTAAATTACATTACATGCATCACAAACACTATAAATTAACACTTAATATAAATTAGCACAGCAAAAGAATCACTTGTATATAAACTCTGGGGAACACACGGGCCAATAATTTCTGATAACATCCATTTAAAGTGAAACTCTTCTAAACTGACAATCGGCGAGAAACAAATAAAGATTATTAAAAAGCCGGTTTTACAAAAATGTCTACATGCGAAGATGTACTAAACAATAAAATTTGTACTTTCCAAAAATTAATTATTTAGTTCGTGATTTGTTTAAATTTCATTAATTTGTATCTGTTTAGAACAATTACAATCATTAATTTTCCCATCTTCAAAACTTATTAATTAATTAATTTCTATTTTGATTGTGAAAGAAAAAAGTTACAGATTAAGATTGCTTCCCAATTTGAAGTTGATTGGAAAATCAACATTTACCATTCCCGTGTGCGTCTCATGCACTTGCTTCAAAATTTCATTTCTCAGATCGGTCGGTACAACCATCCTGTATCCCGACATTAAAATATTTTTTTCGACTGCTAATTGATCTCGTTTTTCGAAGAAACACTGCAGTTTCCCACTTTTAATCTCGTCAAATTTCCCGATCTTAAGACATTCCATTACTTTCGTTAAATCTCTGTCTTTAGCCATCTCCTCTACCATTGTCTCAAAATCAATCCTCAAACTATTATTGTTTTGAACGTGACAAAGATATGTTGCCTCTCCTTCTTCGTGCTCATCGCTGGGACTCTTTCCGATCGGCAAACGCGAAAATATATCTGCAGATTTTTTATCAGAACCCAAATATTTTATAATGCAATTGAATCCTGATAAATGTAACGCCCATCTCTGCATCCGGCTTGCTGATATTTGCGGTGTCCCCTTTTTGTTCCCAGAAATACCCAACAATGATTTGTGATCTGTCACTATAGTAAACGAACGACCTATCAAATATTGATAAAACTTGTTGGTTCCGTGAATAATCGCCAAGGCTTCCTTTTGTATCATTCCGTAATTTCTCTCAGCTTTAAATAAAATCCGCGATGCAAATTCTATAGGACTCTCCGTACCATCTGAAAAAACATGTGAAGTTAAAGCGCCAATACCTATGTAGCTAAAGCATCACAAGTCAGCAATAGCGGCAACTTTGTATTGTAATGCGTCAAAACTGGATCTGACACAATATCTTTTTTTAATGCTTCGAATGCGTCCTGGCAATCTTTTGTCCACTCATATACCACTCTCATTTTCAAAACGTTGTAAAGCAGAGACATCTTTGTTGTTAGATTTGCGATAAACTTCCCATAATAGTTTACCATACCACAAAAAAATCGCAACTGCTCGACGTCGATCGGCTGAGGTGCGTCCAAAATAGCTTCATTATTAGATGGTTTTCTTACACCATCCCCCGATACAATATTCCCCAGAAAATTTAACTGTTGTTTAATTTTAAATTTGCTTCTTTAAATCTCTCGAAAACTTGTGCCAACCGTATATTATGAGTATTCTGGTCCGGTGCCGCGATAATTATATCATCAAGAAAATTTATAACCTTCGGAATTCCTCTCAAAACCTTTTCAATCTCCCGTTGAAAAATACCAGTTGCTTCCTAAAACTTCCTAAAACTTATCTTTATTATTACTCCTTTCAACTTCCCAATTTTACCATCAAAGAGCTCATTGTACTCCTTCAATGTCTGATCTACTTTTTACTCTCGCCATCAACCACGTTATTAATCGACATGACTATAATTTTGAATTCTTTAATGAAATCACGTCCAACAATGAGAATTGACGCATTCTCAATCACTAAAATCCTAAATTTTCTTGTTACATCATTATACAATATTTTCGGTCCAAACGCCCCCACAACTTTAAGTTCTCCGCCGCCGTAACTTTTTACCATAGTAGTATCAGGTAACAATTTCGCTGATGGAAACCTTTGAAACTCCAGCTCCGGAATCGATTTGGAAAGTTACCATCTCCTTCAAAATCTTAATTCTAATTAAAAACGGATTAAAATTTTCCGTTATAATTGAACTGCACAACCGTTCACTTCCACCAATTGACAGAATTTCATGCATTCCGGCTGACTCCGAAGACAAATTGATCAAATTTCCTTCTCCTTTAAACTCACTATTAGGCGCGGAATTACTCACTATACGTTAATTTTCCTCTCTTTACAAATCGAAATCAGGTGCCCCTTTTTATTACAGCCGTAGCATATTGCATTCTTCAAAAAAACATGTCCGTCCGTCTGTCTGGATGTCTGTATGTCTGGATGTCTGGATGTCTGTGTGTCTGGACCCATGGTATCCCGAGAACGGCTTGTCCGATTTTGAATTTTTTTTCGACATGTGTGTTGGAAATGGGATTCTAAAATGTTTTTTGGATGAAGTTCTGGAAAATGGCCAAGTAGGTGGCACTTACCCATTTCTCAACCGATTATGATGAAATTTGACATGTGTGTCAGAAATGGGATTCTGAAACGAATTTTGGATGAAGTTCTGGAATATGGCCAAGTATGATGGAACTTGCCCATTTCTCAACCGATTATGATGAAATTCGACATGTGTGTCAGAAATGGGATTCTAAAACGAATTTTGGATGAAGTTCTGGAATATGGCCAAGTATGATGGAAGTTGCCCATTTCTCAACCGATTTTGATGAAATTCGACATGTGTGTTGGAAATGGGATTCTAAAATGTTGTTTGGATGAAGTTCTGGAATATGGCCAAGTAGGTGGAACTGGCCCATTTCTCAACCGTTTTTGATGGAATTCGATATGTGTATTGGAAATGGGATTCTAAAATGAGTTTTGGATGAAATTCTGGAGTAGGATGGAACTTGGCAATTCCTTAATGGGGTATCATCAAATTTGAGATGGGTGTTGGGAATGGAATTCTAAAATAATTTTTTGATAAAGCTCTGGAATAAGGCCAAGTAGGATGGAACTTAGTTATTCCTTACCCGATTATGATGAAATTTGACATGTGCGTTGTAAATGGGATTCTAAAATGATTTTTGGTTAAAGTTCTAGAATATGGTCAGTTACACGGTTAGAAATATCAGTATAATTTTGTATACTACTTTCGGTATAAAGTTCTAAAATACGATTTTTCGTGTTATATTGGATTCCTGTACCCCTGCTACTAAAGCTTCACTCAAAAAATTTGTACTATCCTTGGAATAAATCGGTTGTTAAATCGGTTGTTTCAAATCCTTAATAGCATAATTTATTGAAGAAACAGAGCTTATTTTTAAAATAATAAAATTGGTTATTAAATCAATAACAAAATATATTTTTTTATTATAGAAGCCAGTAAAAATGGTACTATAACTATATTAATAGTAAACAATTTTCAAACAACAGTTTTTTTTATTAAAATTATTAGATAATTGTCAAATTGATAATTTTTATTGTAACGAGATCGTGGTGAAAATAATAACAAAAATTGTCATAATTTGTTATTAAAAAAAAAAATTTTATTATTACTCCAACAACATAAATTTTTAAAGGAACAGCAAATTATCATTTTGATAGCCATATTTGTCAACGTAATAACATATTATTATTTCAATACAATTAAGTATTAAAATAATAGATGATTTTTCCTTTGAAAAATTTTACTATTAATTTGATGATTTGTTTTAAACTATAACACAAAAAAATAATTGCAAAAAAGGAGCGAAAGAGAAAATATTTTTTTTTTAATGTGTGGTTAAAATAATCACCTTATAGTCATTATTCCAACAATTATAATTGTAAAAATAATAGAAAAGTATTATTTTTATCGTCATAGTCATTAAATTAATAAATCGAAAATACTGTCAACGTCACTAATATATTGTCTATAATAAAGCCGAATAATCAATTTGATTAACAGACTTTTTTTTTATTTTAGTTAATATAATTCGCTAAGTCAGTGTGTTCTGCTTGATACTTAAGGTATTAAGCGAGAATTGTATTTTTGTAGTTTGGTCGTAGCTCCCTGATGAGTAGACCAAACTTTTCAGTACGAAACCAAACTATCACAAAGAGAACTCAAGAAGGGTTCTCATTTTTGCGAGTCGATACATTTGTATTAACTCTGGGGTAAAGTAAAGCATGATATTTCTACTTTTTTTCAGTATGGGTGATTGGCCTCTGTATTTTTCTGTTTGCCAAATCGAAAATACTATGAATGTCAATTCATTTTATTATTAAATTTATAATCATTTTTGTTAAAAACACAATGCTGGCTATTAAAATCATAATCTCTCTTTTTAAATTGATAATATATGCCATTAAATAAAAACCTCATTCAACAACTATATTATTAAATATACAATTATTAATCTTAAATGCATAATTTTTGCTATTAAAGTAATCATTTAAACTATTAAATTTACAGTTTCTACTGTTACATTTATAAAGTTTACTATTCAATCGATAATTGTATTATTAAATTTATTATCATTTTTTTTTACGTTATTCTCACTCTAGGCGGCTCTCTGAATTATTATTATTTTAAGAACTGCTTATTAAATTGATAACAAGTTGTTATTGGACGTATAATAATAACTTTTTTATTAAATTAATTGCAATTTTATTAATTTAGCAGTAACAATTTTTTGAGTGTTGACCTGTTTGGCGGTTGTTGTATGTATAAGTAAATATATGTTAGTTAAAATAGAAATCAGTACTGTTAAAACTGTCACACCAACTTTATAACACAGGTGACAGGTGAATGCAATCCTCATTGAAAAAACCAAAGACCGAAGTTCTGATCACCTCGTGAGGTTTCAGCCCTTTATATTTTCGATTTGGAAGACCTTCCTTTTCATTTACACAATACACATCTGCTGCTACCTCACCGTTTCTAATCAACTTAACTTCATCATTTTAACGACCAATTTTCTTTTTCACTTATAATTTGTCAAAAACCTTACCGGTCATACCCGTGATAAATATATCCACTAACAAAGCCTCTAATCGGTCGCCAAACGCACATTTTGATGCCATTTTACGAATACGGATTAGATAATCTTGAATAGATTCATCATCTTCTTTTTGCACACGGGAAAACGCTCTTCTTTCCACGTACACAATGGTTGTCGTTGAAAAATGCTCATCCATTATTTTGACCAACTGGACATAAGTTTTGTTAAACGGCATAACTGGATCGACTATTCCGTATAAAACTCTATACGTTTCTCTGTCCAAACAATCCAGTAGAATCGGTTTTTTTTTCCACATTGTCATTCGTGTCATTTATCCCCAATTTATCAAATATCTGCTTACTTCCACTTTATGCAATGTCCAAATAATTTAAAAAAAATTGCTACCTAGTTTTTATTAGTATACGTATGAATGAACCAGGCAGTTGCCCTTAAAAATTGTTAGGTTATTTCCACGTGGTGTGATTTAGTGGATTGTATTTTACCACCCCCACACAATCATGTCGGGGACTCCAATATTTGTAGGCCTGGTCTTTGTAGCCGTTCTCCCCCAAGATTTTACAATGGAGTATTGAGGGGGCAGGAATTAAATTTATTAGCTATATCAACTGGTGTGCGAAATACAATTTTTATTTTAAATATAGATACCAATTAATTAATAATTATTATTTTTAGTTTTGGTTTAAATTTTTGTTAAGTAAAATGTGGTATACGTGACTTCAGTCTTCTCAGAATCTTTTTTTATTTTCCTTCTGTCAACGATTACGCCCAGCATACATACACCATCACAACGCGACAAATTCAATACTAGACTGTTTGAGCGTTTAACGTTGTTGCAGATCCAATGGCATACATTTTGTCGTTAATTGAATTTTTTATGCGTACAACTTTTTAATTCGAAGCAAAATGATGCGACCAAATCCCCACTAAAGTACCCTAACGTACGCTGACTACCACTACGTTTTTCATCTGTAGTGTACAGACAAACGTCTCAGCGTTCTCTCATTCGCGCTTTTAAACATTGATATTTTGATCGAAAGGCTCTTTGAGCATTAAAAGAATTTAAATCAAACGGGACTGAAAAATGTCAAGAAATACGACAATGGCGCTATCTTTGGATCGTTCACTTAATTAAAGTTCACAGTATATAAGGAATCTCACTGTGAAAAAAAACGGCAAAGGATAGTATAAGCAACAGAAGGCAGCACTAGATATTTAACGATTTTTTTAAACTGTTCTCTTTAACTTCTTCTTTTTGTACGATTAAATACTATTTGTAATTCCTCAAAATTTTAATTTGCAGTTGTGCCATTCTTCTTTCGAATGTTCAAATTTTCAGGCGCTGGCATCAACCTAATGTCCTTTATAGATTTAGTGAGTTTTTCGAGTATACTTGTACGCAGGGCCTTTCAGAGCCAGCAGGGGGCCTGGGCCAAATTATTAAAATGGGGCCCCATAAAAATAAAATAAAACAATCTTAAGTTTATATCACATGAATTCATTTTAGTATTTATTAGGATTTATTAGATTGAAGCTTTTCTCGCTTTATTATTAGAAAATTCTCTAATGATTTGCTCAAAATTAATTTTTCTTGCGATGTCGTGGTTAATGTTTAACATTGTCAATCCATTTAACCGTTGTTCTGCCATTGTTGAGCGATGATAATTTTTTATTCTTTTAAGAACACTGAAACTCCTCTCGGCTGAAGACACAGATGCAGGAATACTTAAAAATATTCTAAAGACAATGATAAGATTCGGAAATAAACCCGCTGAATTTTTACTGAGAATATTTTCTAATAAATTTGTTGATGTCGGATCTGCATTGAAATTAGTTACATACATTTTTTTAAGGAATTTTACCTCATCTAGTACCTCGTTTGATAACTCACTCGTGTATTTTGAATGCAAACGGTTTACTGCAGCTTCAATTTTTTCAACAGTCAAATTTGGAAATGACCAAAGAAAACCGAAAAGATTGCAGATTTTTTGTAAAAATTGAAATCGCCTTTGTAAGCCAGCTATTACGAATTAACTATTACGTTAAACACATTTATCCTGTAGTATTTTTCAGCATCCGATTGTGTCTGTATCGTTCTATTAATGGCAAAATCACATGTAACTCCATATTCACGTGCGCTTTAGCTTTTGCTTTCGCAAATATTTCATTCCACATTCCGCTTAAATTGCGAAATCTCATTACTAGAATTTCAATATTATTTTGCTCAATATCAAGTGTAGCATTTCGAGCTTCAATTACCAAATTTGTCTGATGCAAATCTGTCAAAATTTCGAGCCATATGATAGAGAGCAAAACACATTCAAATTTATTTAAATATTTCTCAATTGAGTGTAATTCAACGATTGCGTGTGGTGGTAAATTAAAGGAATGCATTTCATTTAAAGCATCTCGAATAGATAATAGACATTTGGCTATTGGATTTACTGCATCTATTCTAGCAGACCATCTGGTTTTGGAAATCGAGTGAAGAGACATACGGATATGTTTCTTTAAAACCTCCAATCTCCGCGGACTACTGCTAAAAAAATTATACATTTGTTGTATAACTCCAAAAAATTGTACAGCTTCTTTACACGATTCAGCTGAATCAACTCCAATAAGATTTAATGTGTGGTTCCCACAGCTGGAAAAAATACAATTAGCATTACGCTTCGTAAGAATGGCTTGCACACCGTTTAGCTTGCCAGCCATATTTGCACCATTATCATATGCTTGGGCAATACATAAATTAAAATTTAATTCCATATCCGACAAAATTTCAAGAATTCTGGCACACCATTTCTTCTCCGGTTTTTCCAGAGAATGAATCGAAGCAAATAAAACGCTCTTCAATGTCAAATTTTAAATTGTCACACATCTTGTTCTTGTTACAAAGACAAAATACTATCGAAGAGCAAGCGCAAATGAGAAATCTATAGTAACAAAAAATTCGGGGGCCCCTAAAAATCGGGGGCCCGTGCCGTATGGCCCGGCTGGCCCACCCTCTGATTGGCCCTGCTTGTACGCCTTTAGCTAAATCGGATTTACTAAATCGTAGTCTGGCAAATTAGTTGGCAGTGACGCATACTCAAATATTATTTAAAAAAATAGTTAAGGCAAAGAGCTGCAAATAAAAATTCAGTTTAAATTCAGATGGAATTGTAAAAAATAAAATATTAACAAAACTTGGAAATATTAGGTATAATTATTTATACAAGAATAAAGAAGAGCTTTTGGCTGCTCCAGTAATGGCACTTACTTTAGATGAACTGATAATAATAAAACTTTCATCTTTCAAAAACAAAACAAAGCACGCAATTTTAAGGAACCAATTTATTTCACAATTTTTACATTTTAGATTTCAAGGTGATCCTAACCCTAAGCCATTTCACCAATTGGTTTAATGGTAAGCTCATGAACTTGAACATGTGGTGGTGTTCCAAGCACATACAATACAGCATTTGCTATATCCTCTGATTTCAATATTGGCAAATTAAGTTGTTTAAGCATATCAGGAACAATTTCAGTATCAACGAGACCGGGGCTAATGCTCTGTAAACAAAATTGCATAAACATTATTTATTGTTATTCGACTTCAAAAACTACAATACTTACGGTAACTTTAATTTTTGTTCCCAAATGGATGAATTCTTGTCGATGTGTTTCTGTCATCGCGGTCACAGCATATTTCGAAGCAGGATACACATTAGATTGGGGTGGATGCCCCGCAATAAATGGAACCTTATGACCGACAACACTATTAATATGTACCACATGTCCAGCCGATTTATGTTTTAACATTAATTGTACCGCTTCACGAGTCACAAATATTAAACCAAATATATTTGTGTTAACCACATCATTTATAGCTTGACTATTATCAGCTTCGGTTAGCATAGTTTGACGAATGACACCAGCATTGTTTACCAATATATCAACACCACCGAATTTTTTCTCAATTTCACGAAAAGTATTCACAATTTCACTTTCTTTACTGACGTCACACTTAATGCCATGCAAATTTTTTTTCACATCTTCTGGTAAATTCGTGATAATTTCATCAATACGTTCTTTACGACGTGCCAATCCAATCGTGATAACACCAGATTTGGCCAATTCCTTTACAATGGCTGCTCCAATTCCGGAACTAGCACCAGTTACAACAGCAACTTTACCAACCCAACGATCCATGATTTTATTGTGACTAAATTGAACTTTAAATTGAAATCAAAACTTTGAACGTTATCTGATTTTGGCTGATTAGAAAAAAGGCTAGTCATGTTCAACGGTCGTTTTGTAAAAAATTGCTAATTTTCATGATGTAATGTACACGACAGCAAATCAATATTATCAGTTTCTTGGTGTTATCTAGAGAATGAAATTTTTTGGTATAAATAATGAGTCGAGAGAGTTATCAATTTTATTTCGCATAGTCAATTTGGCCACCTCAAGAAGTCAAGGTTTCAAAACGATAAGGAGAGAGTAGAGAAATTATTCTTGCCTTACCTGTTCTGGAATATTGTTTGGCTTGTGTTGCTTACGGAAGAGATGTGATAAATGTACATACGAGCCAACGCAACTGTAGGATATAATTCAAAGATCATTGTCAGATTGTCAGATCACTATGAGGTTCGCTGGGTGCATTCAGTAGTCGTGGCACCGGTGATATCCCTGTATATGTACTTCTTTCTCTTTGTAAGCAGACCACCATATGGAGGTATTCTGAAAAGAAATCGTGGATTAGTTGATTATCTTCGGAATTTCATAATAGCTATTTTCCATTTGACATAATCAATCTACTAACAAGTACTTACATATACCTCCTCGCAACTAAGTATACTCGTGCTAAATCGATGGTGTTGTTGTTTTTACTTGTTTTATTGTTTGTAATTTTCGTTCCATAGTGTATCTACTTACAAGTAGCTACTTATAATAGCAAATTTGTTTCATTAAAATACAGCTAATATGATTATTTGACACGACCTTGAAGTTCTCGTCTGGCTCTTATAATGTTTGGTTTATGCTAGTAGCTATTACCACTAACAATTTATATACAGTTTTTTTTTTCACAAAACACAAGTCGTTTCAGGGCTAATTAGGTTGTCTTATGTCAAACGCTATGCCTGCAAAATATGACGGAGTTATTTAAAAAGTTTGCGCTTCTTAATTTTCGCAGCCAGAAAGTAGATCGGTAAACTAGTTAAATGATTTTTGCGGTTATTTAATGAAATATCTTATTGTCTTCTCCCTTTTGAGATGCCAAAAGAACCCGTAAGATAAAAGTATTGTATTAAAATCAATTTAATTTATAAAATAATTGTAATTCGTACATTAGATAAATTCAAATTACATCCGTCTGAAGCACAATTTTATAGCAAACTGACAAACAATGAGAAACAATTGAAAACTAAAAAGAGGCTGGTTTTACAAATATATTGCATATAAAGAAGGACATTTCACATAGAAGATGTATAGATAATAAAACGCGTTTTTCAACACACACACACTCATAAAAGAACACAATTTTGAGAAGCCAATTATTTCACAATTATTACACTTTAGATTACAAGGTGATCCTAAAACATTTCACCAACGTGGTGGAGTTCCGAGCACATATAATACAGCATTAGCTATATCCTCGGATTACAATGGCAAATTAAGTTTTTTACGGCGTTCCAGTGAGCCTGACTCGGTTCATTGTTGAATACGCTCACATTTCCGATCGCAAAAGCAATATCAGGCCTCGTACATTACGATAAATACAAAATTGAGCTGACTGCCTCTTGATATGGCACGCTTTCCATCTGTTTCAACTCATCTTTGGTTTTCGCTGACATTTCTTTGGTCAATTTGCTGCATTCTGCTCTACGAAATTTTTTGAGAATTTAATCGACTGTTCGACGTATTTCTTTTGGTCCAAATTAATTGTTCTCGTCTTCTTATCTCGAGTAATTTGCATTCCGATACAGCTGATTGCCTGACCTAAATCCTTCATGCTGAAATGCTTTGTCAAATTCGTTTTCAGTTGATTTTTCCACGCATTGTTGTTTGAAAAGATCAACAAATCATCGACGTAAACAGCAAAGAAAATCATGTTGTCTTTTTACGACGAAAATAAATACACGCATCTGTTATGAATTGTCTATATCCGCAATTTACCATGCCATCATTTATCTACCCATGAACCAAAACATAATTTTCGACGCAAGAAAACCGGCTGAGACTGACACAACGACGGCAAACAACGAAAAGATGAAAGTTGAATCGTGTGGCACGGTTAAATAGTTGACTGATTTAAATGGGAACGTCAGAGATCGAGTCATACTCATTTTCGTATATTTTCGTAGGAGTGAAGTGCTCCTCAGCAAGCCCGTGCCCCATTGATGCAAATAAGTGATAATCGGACGAAGCCAAGTCTGGCGAGTAAACCGCATGTGAAAGTATTTACCAATTAAGTGCTTCCAACGTTTCCATGACCGGTTTTGCTTTGTGTGATGGTGCATTATCATGAAGCAAAATCACTTTTTGTTGCCTTTTATTATATTCTGGTCGTTTTTCACGTAAAGCTCGATTTAGATTGATCATTTTTTGTTGGTAGCGTTCAGTATTTACGGTTTCACTAGGTTTTAGCAGCTCAAAATTAATCATACTCTTCTGATCCTCCAAATACAGAGTATTGTCTTCTATCCACAGCGATTTGGCCTTGCAGTCGATGTCGATGGTTGTCCTGGAAGAGATGATCCATTTGTCATCGCCAGTCACAATTCGATGGAGAAATGACGTTCTTTTTTATCCGGCGAGCAACATTTCGCAAGTGGTTTTTCTATTTTGCTGTTGCCTTTCATTCAGTTTATGCAGAACCCATCGTCTCGTGACACATTCAATTGATCCGCGAGTTGTTTTTGCGTTTGAGCGTCATCCTAATCCAGCAATGCTTGCAATCCACTGTCTTCAAACTTTTTTAGTGGCCTTCCACGTTTTTCATTTCTCACGTCAAAATCACCATGTCCCAAATCGTAATATGTACCTAGGCACAAAACACGACATTTTTAACACGTAAAAAATATGCGTTATTGTATGAAACTTGTATGGTTATCAATTGGATGTTGTTGACGATGTCAATAGAAAACAATGGCGCCGATGACGAGGTTTGTCGAAAGATACAGTGCAGGTGGCGCCATTTATTGATAAATTCCGATTTCATTTTTACCCACCTGGTAGGTACATGATTATATTTCTTGCTTTTATACGCCTATTGTCTAAGAGATGGAGATCTTAGGCATTTATCAAATAATTTTGGTTTTATTTTCTTGGGTTCTCATTGCAATTAGTTAGCGAAAAAATGTTTACGAAGCATTCCACTGTCTATCACATCCAAGTGACAAACCAACAATGTGGTATGGCCATCACAAAGATGATGTGGACAGACAATGTGGTATGGCCGTCAATAAAAAAAACCGTCAGAGTTATGACACAGTAAATGTAATTGACTTGCCAGAAGTCAAAAGTTTGTAGACATAACCAGGCATTCATCGGAAATTTTAAAACAACATCTGCACGTTTTACCAACATATGTACACTTAGATAATTAGTAAAATATGTACTAATCAATCAAAACACTCGCTGGGCGGAAGACATTCCAGTATCGTATATTACAACAGCTACGGTTGCATCATAGCACGTTTTGGTGTGCCAAACACCTCGAAACATTGTTTTCACTGTCTTTAATAAACTGAATAAACACAACTACAAACTAAAAATTGTGTTAAAATCAATTTAATTTAATTCCTTCGTTGGATAATTTCAAATTACATCCAACTGAAGCCAAATTGTATAGCAAACTGACAAGCAATGAGGAACAATTGAAAATTAAAAAGAGTAGGCTGGTTTTACAAAAATATTGCATGAAGTGAAGAACATTTCACACAGAAAATGTCTTGATAATAATAAAACTTGGGTTTTTCAAAAGCACACAATTTTGAGGAACAAATTTATTTGACAATTTTTACACATTAGATTATGTACTCTACAAGGTGATCCTAAAACATTTCACCAACTGGTTTAATGGTAAGTTCATGAACTTGAACATGTGGTGGTGTTCCGAGCACATATAATACAGCATTTGCTATATCCTCTGATTTCAACATTGGCCAATTAAGTTGTTTGATCTCATCAGCAATAATCTCAGTGTCAACGGCTCCAGGACTGATGCTCTGTAAACAAAATTGCATAAACATTATTTATTGTTATTCGGCTTCAAAAACTACAATACTTACGGTAACTTTAATTTTTGTTCCCAAATGGATGAATTCTTGTCGATGAGTTTCTGTCATCGCGGTCACTGCATATTTCGAACCAGGATACACATTAGTTTGGGGTGGACATCCCGGGAAAAATGGAACTTTATGACCGAGAACACTATTAATATGTACCACATGTCCAGCCGATTTATATTTTAGCATTAATTGTACAGCTTCACGAGTCACAAATATTAAACCAAATATATTTGTGTTCACCACCTCATTTATAGCTTGACTATTATCGGCATCGATTAGCATAGTGTCACGTACAATACCAGCATTGTTTACCAATATATCAACACCACCGAATTTTTTCTCAATTTCACGAAAAGTATTCACAATTTCACTTTCTTTGCTGACGTCACACTTAATGCCATGTAAATTCATTTTGGCATCTTCAGGTAAATTTGCAATAATTTCATCAATACGTTCTTTACGACGTGCCAATCCAATCGTGATGACACCAGATTTGGCCAATTCCTTTACAATGGCTGCTCCAATTCCGGAACTAGCTCCGGTTACAACAGCAACTTTACCAACCCAACGATCCATGATTTCAGTGTGACTAAATTAATGTTCAAATTTAAATAAAGACTTTGAACTAATTGGACACTTGGTGTTAAGTAGAGATTAAATTTTTTTTGGTATAAAACATGAGTCGAGAGAGTTATCAATTTTATTTCATACAGTCAAATTGGTCACCTCAAGATGTCAAGGTTTCAAAATGATAAGGATAGAATCCAGTAATTATTCTTGTCTTACTTGTTTTGGTATTGTTTTTGTCTTGTGTTGCTTACGGGAAACGTGATTATGATCCAACGCAACTCTAGAATATATTTCATAGATCATTTATCAGAGCATTGGGTTTCGCTAGGCATATTCAGTAAGCGAAGTATCAGTTGCGTCCTTGTTTAAATGATATTTATGTACTTCATGCTCTTTTCAAACAGACCACCAAAGAGAGATATTCTGAAAAGAAGTCATAAATTAGTTTATTATCTTCAAAATGCATAATATGGTAATTTGAAATAACCTTGAAGTTCTCGTCTGGCTCCTATGATGTTTGATTTGTTTGTTTGATTAGCTATTACCACTAACAATTTCTACAGGTTTTTCTTTTACAGACACAAGTCGATTAAAGCCGATACTACATCTTGTTGTACCGTAGGCCCAACCAATAAACAATCGTTCAATGAGAGTTTGGACGATGATTTAATGAGAGTTTGAACATGTAAAACGACGGGTTTTGAAATTTTAACAATTTTGTATATAGACCGAATTCGATCTAGTACTGACATGTATTCCGATGCTAAACCAAAACGTAATTTGGGATTTATATCCACTGCGCCTTTTGATTAACAATTTTAGATTTTGTCAACGTCGGCCATCGTTGCGTGGTTACGTTTGGCAAATATTTAATCAATACCTGGTATTTGGAGATGAACTGGTATTTGGAGATGATGTGATGAACAGTGAATTATTCATATGGTGAATATGATGATGAATCGATGACCAACCAATTCACGATAATATTTTAGTAGACGATAATTATTGCCGATAAACCCTTCTGCTTCACAGCTTGTTGGAACGATAATTAATTTACAGGGATGATTTTTGACGATGATATACGACGAGTGGTCGACGAAACGGAGTCGTTTTTTCCCTGAAATCAACCCACAATTATAAATCAGCATAATCCAGTACATTACCGCAATAACGACATACACGACAGCACAAGAATACTTATAACTGCACGCACAAATAACTGGAACATAAATCTAATCACTGATGAACGCAAATTAATCCTGATTAAAGAACAATAATAATTGAATTCGGAGTACAACAAGTAAGAACACTTTAAATCATTCCGCTTCAAAACAACCAAAAATCAGTAAAACAAGCCACACGAGCAAATACAGAAGCATGATCAAAGTTCAACCGAGCTATTCATTGAATTATCACAAGCCAATGAATATTAATACAATTTGATAAATGATGGCTCCTGTTTTCGCGCTAAAATACAAATGCCAGCAAAATCATACAAAAATCAACACGATCTGAGTAAAAATATGAACACTCAGCCCCATCAAATAAAGACTGATTGACAACAAAATGATAAAGGCACGATTATCATTCAGCAGGAAAACAACAAGGTAAAATCTTACAATATGCTCAAAAAAAATCATCATTCCAAAAGCAAGCATTTTTCAACCAAATCCAGAACAGACACACCAGACATTAGAGTAGCCGCTAGAAGAGATCCACATTATTATTCCGAAAATAGTCAACCGATCAACAAAATCATGAAGTGACATCAAGACCACTGCAACAAAAAATTCAGGCGACCATTGCTACCAAAACTTCCAAGATACTATATGAAATTGAAGCCAACTTATTAAACTTCCAATATGATTTGAAACCAGAGTGACATTAACAAATACGACTCCGAGAAAACTAGAAATAAAATAAAAAGATCCAACGTGAACAACGAAGCCACTACATAAGCCTCGCTCATCACTTAAGCATGGTTTCCACGATGGCGAGGCGAAAAAATTAGTCAAACTAAAAAGAGAAAGTAAAAATTCACCAATAGTACGATAGAGACAAAAGACCATTTTGACAGAAAAATTGGGACGTCCAGTTTTTAATATTTTAATTCAGCACTCCGAAATTGGACGTCTAATCCGAAAAAAAGATGAAATGGGTAATCTTTCTTCGGGTTAGCCGCTGAAAAAATTTTCGGAATAAAACAAATTTCAAAATAGAACCGTCAATTTGAATTTTATTTTGTAAAGACAATAATTAAATATAATGCATTAATCCAGTAATGGATGTTAATAGAGTTAAAAAATGTAAGTTAAATTACGAAGTGTCTCCAAATGTATATCAATCCAAACACAAACAAAGTTATAGGTGATGAAATCTCGAAACGTCAAAAATAAATGTTAAAATTCGGTGTAATGACTTGTTGCTGTTTCACTCACTCTCATGCTATTATTTTTATTCCTTCCTCTTTTTAGTTTGACTAATTTTTACGCCTAACCATCGTGGAAACCATGCTTTTGCCCTAAGCCTCGTGAAACGAACTCAATATTTAAGCTGAACTAGAAAATTATAATAGCCTGTGGATATTCCGTGAACTATCGTGAATGAAAACAGGTACGCTGCCCTGTCAACCTATTAAAATACGGCGTTGATCAAATAATTAAAAAATAAATAAAATATTTGACAATCGCAGTTCCGGCATCTTCAAAAACATATAAAATGATTAGCTTCCATCTTGAACAAACGCAAAAAATATCGTGCAACTATTTTTGGAATAAATAATAACAATCTGTATTAACTAATATTAAATAATAAAAAATATATTAACGAATAATAAATAGTAAAATTTGTATTAATAAAATTATTAACAAGAATTTGTAAAATACCCACGCCGCCATATAAATGGTGGCAGCCGTTATAGCGAATACGTTGCTAATGTGATATAATATCGACCGAGAAGCGGTATAAGCGCGGCGCAATCTTCAAGTAAAAAATTACACTTGTTTGTCACACGAATTATTTATTGCCACGTAAATTTAAGTGAACGTAAAAATGACTGGTGGGAACGAAAACAAGGACGACGGAAAAAAATAAAGCGTTCCGGATGACAACACTGCAACAAGTGAATGATTAGTATCCTCCGGAGTAGCGCGTGTTGCGGTAAGAATTCCGCCATTTCTGAAGGCGAATCCGCCACTCTGGTTTTGCCAATTGGAAGCACAATTCGAAGCCAGTGGCAAGAGATGTTCAACAATTTTCACAATATAGCCCATCCAGGGGTAAAGGCTTCTACTACCTTGATAAATATAAAGCATGTGTGTGGCCCGGCATGAATAAAGATTGCGCAAACTGGGCACGAAGCTGCGTGAAATGCCAAAGGGCAAAAACATCGAGACATACGAAAAGTCGTCCTCTAGGAAGATATGTTCTGCCGGATAGCAGCTTTCAACACATTAACATAGATATAGCAGATCCACTACCTAGATCACAAGGTTACAGTTACTTGCTAACATGTGTAGATCGATTCTCGCGATGGATAGAAGCAACACCAATGGCGGATATAACAACGGAAAGTGTAGCACGTGCAATTTATGAAAATTGGATTTGTCGATTTGGAGTACCGCGAAAAATTACTACGGATCAAGGACGCCAATTCGAATCCTAGCTCTTTAGAGAACTGGGAAGACTTCGGATACAAACGAATAAGAACAACGGCATACCAACCAGTAGCGAACGAGATAATAGAGAGATGGCATCGCGATTTAAAAACAGCGTTAAAATGTTATGCAGCTGAAAAGTAGGTGGAAGTTATATCCACCATTCTCTTGGGTATGAGAGCAGCCTTTAAACCTGATATAGGTGGAACAATTGCGGAAATAGTATATGGTACGATGATTTCACTACCTGGAAATTTTTTTACTGCATCAGCTAACAATACCAATTCTTAAGATTATTATATTTACTCTGGTAACAGTGGTAAGCCCAGAGTGAGGTAAAGCATTAAGAAGTTGTAACATTTAAAAAACGATCGCATATAAGATCTTTTTAATGCAATATACATTATTTGGTCTGTTCTAATTTTTTTTTTAATCATTTGACTCACATTCACTACTGCAAATTTCCTCATGTCGTAGTTATTATTTTTTAAATAACTGTTCATTGTTTTTAATAAGCTTTAACAAGGGCTCATGGACAATTAATTCGTCTAATAATTCCAACATAATTGTATTTAATGGTTCTCGTTTTAATTAGTACAATACAAAATTTCGTCCTAAAATGCCACTACACTGTGAAAATATTGTTTTCACTACCTTTAATAAACCGAATGAACATAACAATACAAACTCTAAAAATTGTATTAAAATCAATTTAATTTATAAAATAATTGTAATTCCTACATTAGATAATTTCAAATTACATCTATCCGAAGCAAAATTTAATAACAAACTGACATCTGACAAGCAATGAGGAACAATTGAAAATTAAAAAAGTGGCTGGTTTTACAAAAATAAAGAATGAAGAACATTTCACATAGAAGATGTATTGATAATAAAACGTGTTTTTCAACACACGCACACGTAAAAGAACACAACACAATATTGAGGAACCAATTTATTTCACAATTTTTACACATTAAACTACAAGGTGATCCTAACCCTAAGCCATTTCACCAACTGGTTTAATGGTAAGCTCATGAACTTGAACATGTGGCGGTGTTCCGAGCACATACAATACAGCATTTGCAATATCCTCTGATTTCAATATTGGCCAATTAAGTTGTTTGAGTATATCAGGAACAATTTCAGTATCAACGAGACCAGGACTGATGCTCTGTAATAAACCAAAATGCATAAACATTATTTATTGTTATTCGACTTCAAAAACTACAATACTTACGGTAACTTTAATTTTTGTTCCCAAATGGATGAATTCTTGTCGAAGAGTTTCTGTCATCGCGGTCACTGCATGTTTCGAAGCAGGATACACATTAGATTGGGGTGGAAGTCCCGGGAAAAATGGAACCTTATGACCGAGAACACTATTAATATGTACAACATGTCCAGCCGTATGTTTGTATTCACTACCTCATTTATAGCTTGACTATTATCAACATCGATTAACATAACTCGACGTGAAACACCAGCATTATTCACCAAAATATCAACACCACCGAATTTTTTCTCAATTTCTCGAAAAGTATTCACAATTTCACTTTCTTTGCTGACGTCACACTTAATGCCATGCAAATTTTTTTTGGCGCCTTCAGGTAAATTCGCAATAATTTCATCAATACGTTCTTTACGCCGTGCCAATCCAATTGTGATGACACCAGATTTGGCCAATTGTTTTACAATAGCCGCTCCAATTCCGGAACTAGCACCAGTTACAACAGCAACTTTACCAACCCAACGATCCATGTTTTCAGTATGACTAAATATTAATGTTCAAATTGAAAATACTTGAAATCAAAAATTTGAACGTTATCTGATTTTGGCTGATTAGAAAATAAGCTTGTTAATGGTTTTCATGATGTAATAACCACGACAGCAAATATAAATATTATCAGTTTCTTGGTGTTATCTAGAGATTGAATTTTTTTTTGTAAAAATCATGGTTATTACACGCAGTCTATTCTCGGTCTTCTCAAGGTTTCAAAACAATAAGTAGAGATTAGAGATATAATTCTATTTCTTATCTAGACTGCTTTCTTATGGGAGTGATATGATAAAATACTGTGTAACGTTGTTAAATATTTCGCCCACTTTAGTATCATCACAGAACATAACATGACACAGATACGTGTTTGCGATTCTTAATTTTCGCACCCAGAAATCTAATCACTAAATTTGTTAGATGATTTTCGTGAATATCTTGAAAATTCTGAACAATTATTTTCCCGAGATATTCTTTCTTGATCTTTGTAGGTTGTGTTTGCCAAAGGTTGAACACAACTGCCCTGATCTAAATGAAATACACAATACACATACAAATTGGTATACCTTAAATCTATGTGGCTCTGTATTGTGTACATATGCTTAAGAGCGGGTTTAAACTTACCGTTATTCACAAAATTAGTCTGCTGCAACTCCAAAATTGATTCACTTTAATTTTTGACGTGATAAGTAAATTATCGAAATAAAAAATTTTCATAATCCAGCTTTTCGAAAGTGGTTCGTATTACCAAAAAAAAAAAGGTGTGAGTGTGATCAAAAACTCAGTCGCTCCAAAGTATAAAAGCAGCCGAAAAGGAAAAACAAAATTTATAAGACGAGATTAAATGAGCAGCCAATTTTTAATTTCTGCATTTAAATCCGACAGAACGCTCAAATTTTGCTTAATTTTTAACTAATTTTCTGTATACTGTGCAGCGGCTAAATTTTTGACCGCACCCAAAAATTGCATATGAGGTAAATTCGTAATAACATAATGTGTATGTATATTTTTCTAGATCGTCCAAATTCTGAACGCCAGAATATTGTAAAATGTGCCGCGATAAGCTACAAAATCAAAATGTCGCCAATCATTGTGTATACGATTCTGATGATTCATCTGACTCATCGTCGGCGAGCATTGATAGCAATAATGAGGCGTTCGTGGCTTACCGGGCTAAGTTGGAAAAAATTGATGATGCCATAGACTATTTAGCTAGATTGAAACGATATTATCGTGATCAGCCGTATGTATACATGGCATTTTTGAAAACGATGCGTGATTTTAACAAGAGGAAAATTACAAGATTTACTGTTGTGCGACGTGTTGTATTCTTGTTTCGCCGTAGACCAGAGTTGGTGCTACAATTTAATCGTTTTCTACCAACTGGACATCAGATTGTATTGAATTATAATTGATTCAATGATCATTTTCGATCAGCTGATTAATCATTTTATTTTTTCATTGTTTCAGTAAATTTCATTTCTTTTAATAAATAAATAATTATCAATTTGTAATCGTGTGAAGATGCATTGTTTGAATTTTAACTAAAGATTGATGTTGGCTCATTTTTAGGCCTTGATTTTAACGAACGAACTATACAAAATAATTGTGAATTTACAAACAGGCGAAATATGTTTCGTTCAATTTATCAATACTGGAAGTATGAGAACTGTCAAACAACACAATAAACAAACGATACAAACAACTTTAAACCTATAAAAATTCAGTGGATTACAAAAAAAAATGGATTATAACCAATTTCAAATAAGTTATAATTTATTTACTTAATAAGTTCTAACAAATTTCATTCAAAATCGAAATAAAATTGTTAGACGCGTATACACGTCGGTAATGCAGATTTTATTTACTACTTCCCAACCATTTTACTGATAACAGCGCTTGATTTACACCATTCTTGTTTATTTTCAACTACCATTGTCCACCACCACAATCAAACATTCCATGATTATCAATGGAATTGGGTTGTAAAAACGTAAAAAATCATGTTATTTTGATTTTTTTGTCGTAGTGTGAGTGCATTTGTAAATTATTTTTTTTGACACGGCGACGGCATTCAAGTTTAGCACGTGTTAGTGGTGTGTTGTGTTATATTTCTGTTCCGCTAATTCTTATGTTTTTCCTAAGCATTTTTCTGTTTTTTTTTTGTTTTGGGTTAATCTATTCGAAATATAGCAAATAATTCTAATACCTTCTAACTGTAATCTATTTTAGCTCTGTGTTTTAATATTGTGTTTTTATTTGTTTGTGAGTTATTAAAGACGAGAAAAAAAAACATGGATTCCATTTTAAATGGTTGGTTTAGTGAACGGTCCGAATTATGGCCGGGACAAAGTTTTTCGCTGAAAATCAAAGAGATTTTACACGAAGAGAAATCAAAGTATCAGGATATTAAAATTTTAGAAACGTAAGTTAAAGTTTTATTTTAAAAATTAAGTGTCGAATGTCAGATTAATTTACAACCAGTTGATTATTAGACACTTTTTTTGTAGTGTCTGTCTGCTGCTCTAGAATTATAGTGTGGTGTCGCCTTGTGAGACAATTTTATTGTACATCGTATCGTAAATGACATCTGAGTCAAATGGATATAAATGCGCAGTTTACGATTATAGTAATGTAGTGGAATCTCATTTTGTATGCATCATTAATTTTTATCTCGTTGAAATAGTTTTTTGACACCGAGTACTGCGATTGGTATGATGACGTGTGTATTACTTAAGTTCCTAGAATGCTTTGCTTGTTTTTGTTTACGTGGACTATCCTATAAAAGTATTTCACGTTTTTGATTTTCGACAGCTTAGCCTATTTTAATCGCGTTTACTAAATTGGATGCAATGCTACCTAAAGCGATTTTCAACTGCCAAATTAATTTAGTGCTACATACTTTATTTTTCCAATAATTCCTTAGAATAAAAATTCAACTTATTTTTGTTTGTTTGCTTCTAACTTTTTCAATTACGAGGACATGAGATCGTCTCAACTCTTATCTTAAGTATCCCAACGGCCAAAACTAACTTTTATACTTTTTAAGTTTGTTTACGAATTTGATTATGTATTCCGGATGGCTGAAGGGCCATTTGAGTGATTTCCTATAAAAAGTAAAACGAGAGGGTTTGCAAGACAGACACACCGGCGAGTCGGTGGCATTACTATCCACATCTTTGGGATTCGTAAATATACACACGACTTCTTGTGTCCCATAGACCACTTTTTGCGAAAATGAGTTATGATTGGATTCCTACAATTCAACTGTGCTCTTTCAGGATCTTTAATCAAAATTGCCCTAACTCCAATACTTTTCGAAATAGCGAATTTTCATTTTGTCGTGGGGCCATAAAATCGCGTTTCTAAAATATTTTTTCAGTTCTTAATTGTCCCATAAATTAAATTTCTGTGAAATAGGGGTTTTAACATGAAATTGTCGAATTCTATTCAGTTTATTTGAAAAATCCAGTTTTGATGGTTCTAATAGAACACAAAAACATATGATCTATTTTTGTAGTTGGGCTGGTAAACATATGTACATATTCAATTCACGAATGACGCCAACCAAAATTGTGTAGGTCTTTAAATTTTTACCTGTAATTTACAATAACAAAAAATGGACATTTCTACGTATTATGTGATGTTCTATTCACCCAAAAAGTTTAATCTGAATCAAAAAAATGGCGGCAGATCAAGGTTTTGTGTTTTATTTAACCAAAAAAATCAAGAGATTGTTTGATCTAGATCAAATTTCATAAATCGCATTTTTTTTAAAGATTTACCCCAACTTTTCTACCAAATTCACTAATACGTAGAAATGTTCATTTTTTATTATTGTAAATTACAGGTAAAAATTTAAATACCTACACCATTTTGGTTGGCGTCATTCGTGAATTGAATTGTATTGTGAGTTCAACAATATAAACAATTTTATTAACTCCATATGTTTACGAGCACAACTACAAAAATAGATCATATATTTTTGTGTTCTTTTAGTACCGTCAAAACTGGATTTTTCAAAAAAGACAATAGAATTCGACATATTGGTAGAAAAGTGGAGATAAATCTTAAAAAAAAAATGCGATTTATGAAATTTGATCTAGATCAAACAATCTATTGATTTCTTTGTATCAATAAAACACAAAACCTTAATCTGGCGCCATTTTTTTTTATTCAGTTCAAACTTTTTGAGTAAATAGAACATCACATAATAATTGTCTACATAAAGGACTAAAAACTTATTTTTGCAAAAACAAAAAATAAGAAAAGTTGTACTAGATTTCGAGATCACGAATTCTTAACTCCGTCATGGTGTGTCGCGCTTGCCGATTTATTTCATGAGACAGCCATTACCCCCACTTTTCTACCAAACTCACTAATACGTTAAAAGGTTCATTTTTTATTAATATAATGGCAGCTAAAAGTCTAAATACACCATTTTGGTTGGCGTCATTCCTGAATTGTATGTTGTATTGTGAGGTTATTTTCAATAAAACTGTGTCCTTTAAAAGTACATTATAAACAAAATAAATTGTATGGCATCCATTTTCATGCTGAAACAATACAAACAATTTTATTTTAACTACAGGTCTTCAGTGTAAATAATAATCGCCATTTTTAAAATGTCAACCCAAACCATATTATGTTTACCAGCACGACTACAAAAAACAGATCATATTTTTTTTTGTGTTCTATTAAATGATGTTCTATTCACCTAAAAAGTTTGATATGAATCAAAAAAAAACTGGCGGCAGATCAAGGTTTCGTGTTTTATTTACCCAAACGAGTCAAGAGATTGTTTGATCTAGATCAAATTTCAGAAATCGCATTTCTTTTAAAGATTTACCCCAACTTTTCTACCAAATTCACTAATACGTAGAAATGTTCATTTTTTATTATTGTAAATTACAGGTAAAAATTTAAATACCTACACCATTTTGGTTGGCGTCATTCGTGAATTGGATGTTGTATTGTGAGTTTAACAATAGAAATAATTTTATTTTAACTCCATTTATGTTTACGAGCACTACTACAAAAATAGATCATATGTTTTTGTGTTCTATTAGAATCATCAAATCTAAATTTTCCTTAAAAAGTGAATAGAATTCGATAACGAATTTGGTAGAAAAGTGGGGGTAAATCTTAAAAAAAAATGCGATTTCTGAAATTTGATCTAGATCAAACAATCTCTTGTTTTTTTTTGGATAAAAACCCAAAACCTTGATATTCCGCCTTTTTTTTTGAGTCAGGTAAAATTTTTGGGTGAATAGAACATCAAATAAGTATCCCACATCCACTTTATGCGGATATAGGACAAAATTAACAAACAGGAAAGATTTTAGTATGGATTATTATAACTATAAAGTGTTAACTTATTTGATGTTCTATTCACCCAAAAGTTTATCTGAGTAGATCATGTTTAAATGTAAAATTTTCTACAACCGCCAGAGCTACCATCTTTCGGAAAACTCCGAAAACACAACCAATTTTTACATAATGCCCCTAGGTGTCACTAAATATTTGCTGTCAAAAATTGTATGACATTTTTATGTGTGCATTTTGTAAATATAAACAAACATATTTTGGTGTTATAAAAGAGATTATTATTAATACGTGATAATTAAATTGACTTTATCTGTCCCTCTCCCAAAAAACGTCAGTAATATTTTTTTGGTTGTGTAGTGACATCTAGTGGTGAACGCTCTGTAATTTTACTCTGATCGTGCTGCCTCTTTCGGAAAACATGATCTATTTAGATTTTTTTTTGTAAGAAACAGGTAGAAAATAAGTTACCTCTCCAGCATACTAATTTGAATAAGTTAGGTTCCACAAATTAATATTCGTTTAAATTCATTAGACACATTATTATTTCACGAGTAATCACTAAATATACCAAGTGAAAGCGAATTGGGTTATTATATTGCGAATATCAATATGGGTGCGGTCAAAAATTCAGTCGCTGCACAGTTTATGCAGCTAGTCAGTCAAAAATTAAGATTTGCAGCCAAAGCTGCGCATACCGTCGTCAGATTAAAATGCAGCAAATAAAGTTAGGCTGCATAGTTTACGCAGTCATACTAAAACGGATGCAATAACTATAAATGCCAATTTTTTTTTTTTAATTCAATTTTATACATTATTGTTGGTGAAGTAAAATAAAAAAACACGATTTCTCTCAATTATTCGTAATCACGTGAAATTATAAAAGTAGCTAAATGAAAAATGTGTTACAAACTTGCAGTCAGGCTGCCGGTTGTATAAAAACGCAGCCAACATTTTTTGCATTCCGTCTGCTTTTCGATTTTTTTGTCCAGCTTAAACTGCGCAGCAGCTGAATTCTTGACCGCACCCTATGTTTTATTCAAAAAATTAAACAACAAACAATTTTTTGTTACCGCTGTCAAAATAGGTACGTGAAATCAATTCGAACGGTTTCTCATACTTATTTAAGATGGCGTCAAATAAGTATCTAATAAATATCGGTTTCGAAAACAGCCTTAGGCCCTTTTCCAATTACTTACTTATTTCGAGGAACCTACATTATTCATAAGAAATTATGGCTGTTTTACAAACGATACTTATTTGATACTTAGTTTGTGGAACCTAACTTATTCAATGTAATTTCTTAGGTAATAAGTTAAGTTCCACAAAATAAGTATCAAAGAAGTATCGTTTGGAAAACAGCCATTATGTTATATAAGTTATGTTTCACAAAATAAATAAGTAATTGGAAAAGGGCATTATTTCATACTTGTTGACTAAAGGCTGAAACACACCAAGAGCAGTGCGACATGTCCCAAACAATCCACACTATCGGCTGCTTATATCCATTTACACCGAGCAGCGCAGCAGATTTTTGTTTTTTACTTTTATCACAATTGTTTGTTGTATTATACGAGACTTTAAGCCATATTTTGTGAAGAACGTTTATTTTTCAAAATATTTTATTTCAAAACAAATAGGTACACGCGAAAATAACAGAAACGAAACAATACGTCATATTTATTTAGGTTATATTTAGCAGCAAAGAGCATTATTTTTTTGCTGCTGGTTGTGTAACTTGTTGATGCGACGGCAAAACCAACTTCATTCCTATATTTATGCTCAAACTATGTTTTGAATTCATTAAATGGGTAAATTAATTAATATTTAAATTTGCTACTCGCTGCCGCTGCTTGGCGTGTTTCATGCTTAAGAGAGGTAGAAAATAAGCTACCTCGCCAGGATACTTATTTGAATAAATTAGGTTCCACAAATAAATACTCGTTTCGAAAACAGCCATAAGCTGTTTTCCAAGCGAACATTTATTTATGGAACCTAACTTAACTTAATAAGTTAGGTCCCACAAATAAAGCTTAGGCCTAAAGATCTTTTTCCAATACTTATTTTGTGGAACCTAATTTATTACAGAATAAATTACATTGAATTAGATAAGTTCCACAAAAGAAGTAAGTAATTGGAAAGGGCCTTAGTTGTTTTCTACCTCTTTCTTACAAAGTAATCTAAATTGTTTGTGATTTTGTGTATACAAATTTATCGTAAGGTAGTGTTACATACAAAATGAAAATATGCTTTTGGCTGAAATATGAAATAAGTCATCTTGACAGGACAGCCTAGCTCAAGAGTTATCGAAAATGCGGAATATAATGTAGAGCGTGCCAAAATTCATGAAATTTTGCTGATTTTAACAAAATTATAAGCTAATGTACAAATGTGGAACCTATGTCAAGATCACTTGGAAATTGATGAAATCTTTTAAACAAGTTAGATTTAAACGTTCCTGTGAAATAACTAAACATGTATAAAAAATGTGGAACATATTTACAAATTATTAGTTCGATCCGATTCCAAAAGGTAATTTGACAAAAATAATAATTAAATGATTGGATCATTTGTAATAACTAGATTTTAAGGCTGAATTTCCTTTTTTTAATTTTGTTCTACCTAAAGAACAGGAATTTAGCCATGCTACATACAATTTTTACTCCTGTAATTCGTTTTACAATACTCTGTATGTAATTATTGAACTGAACATTCCAGGGTCTGTATTAAATGAACTTTGTGGCTTCTTTTTTTTTTGTTTTTATTTGGTAATGAATTAAAAATAAGAATATAACCTTTATAACTGGTATTAAAATATTGTGAAACCCAAAATTGTGTCAAAATTTATCAAATATGTAAAATTCATATTAAGATCACGCCAAGATTCATGAAATTTGGAAGACTAACAAAATACAGGCTTAAAGTTTTTGGATACTGTTTCCCGTTTTATGTGCTTGTAATGTCCTGTATTCTAATTTTTTCCCTTTTGCGTTGACGCCGCTATGAAATAATTATATGTATGTACAAATTTGTAACAAAAATGTGGAACGTATCTACAATTATTTTTTGTAAAGAGATTTATTTTGGTTCGATTTAATTCCAAAAGGAAATTTGACCTTTGCTGCCTAAATATCTATTTTCATTAACAGATTTACCGAATTAAGCCACCCGGATAGGTAATTGAACACGTGGGTGAAAATTAAATACAGAAAAGGAATATGGCGGCCCGACACAAACATTTCCAGGGTGTTCGTTGATGATATCTACAAATTTTATTTGTGAACTAGTAATCAGAATAAAATGATTAAATTTAAATCCAGCCTTAACATTATGTGGAACCTAAACTTGTTTCAAGGTTTAATAAATAGATGAAATTCTAAATGAAATTTTATAGACTAAGAAAATAACAAGTTACGTAGAAATGTGGAACCTACATATGTTCAGATAACTTTTTTCAGCAGTCTAAGAAAGGCATCTCCATCCTACTTAAAAGTGGCTATGAAAATGGTGGAGTATAAATTTATTTATGTATATTAGGATGGCTTTTTAAACATTTGATTTGGTCCATAAACCTTTCCACTATTTCCCAATTCAAACGAACAAACACAAATACAAAAATGTATAACTCAACAATACCCTCTTAAAAGCATTTATGTGCACAATTTATTTTTGTTAATCAGAGTCTATACATCTTTGCTGTCGTCTTTATATTCCGTGATTCGTATAATCCGATAAATTTATCTAGGGCATACATACCACATTGAATTTACTTATTTTCAAGCACACAGTTCAATAACTTTATCAAAAAAAAGTGGGATAGACATATTGATCATTTTTAGTAGCATTGTTTCAAAATATTCCGAAATTTAGAACAAATAACCTTTGAACTTGTATGTATTTCTTATCACCACAGCATATGTGAACAACATTAAATCTGTTTTTTTTTTTTTTTACTTACAGTGAACACCATGGACGTGTCCTAATTTTGGACGGTATTATTCAGTGCACCGAAAACGATGAATTTTCCTACCAAGAGATGATTTCATTCCTTCCACTGTGTGCCCACCCCAGTCCAAAAAAAGTTCTAATCGTTGGTGGTGGAGATGGTGGTGTAGCACGCGAAGTTGTGAAACATCCCCTAGTTGAGGAAGTATATCAAGTTGAAATTGATGAGCGAGTTGTGGATTTATCGAAAAAATATTTACCATTTATGGCGTGCGGATTTGATTCACCTAAATTACATTTGACGATTGGCGATGGATTTGAATTTATGAAAAATCATGAAAATGAATTTGATGTAATAATTACGGATAGTAGTGATCCAATTGGTCCGGCTGTTTCATTATTTCAAGAGACATATTTTAATTTAATGAAAAAAGCGTTACGCGGTGGTGGTATAATATGTTCACAGGGTGGTACCTACTGGACGGATATGCCAATGATACAAAGTACCCTTGCCCATTGTAGAACACAATTTCCATTATCTAGGTATGCAGTGTGTGCTGTACCATCGTATCCATGTGGACAAATTGGATTTATAATGGGCTCGCTAGATACAAACGCAAAATTAGATGACCCCGTTACGAAATTTACACTAGAAGAAATTGATCAAATGAAATTACGATATTATTCGACGGAAGTACATCGGGCCGCTTTTGTATTACCACGATATGTCGTCAAAGAATTGGAGAGTTAATCATCGCTTTACTGTTTATGTCCCTATTTATGTATACAAATGCGAATATAATTTTTTTTTTATATTTTACCATGAAATAATATTTACTAATATTGTTACTATTATTATTGTTTAATGAACATTCATCAGTTAATAAACTGGATAATAAATCCAGGCAGACAGATATTTACAATTTATTTTTTATTTTTGCCATATTACAATATATTTTAATAATGGTTATATGCAGAGCGAAAACTGAATGAAAAAAATCAATAAATATTTTCATATTGTTATGTAATTGGTAAAGTGTTTCAATGTATTTAGGGTGGGGGATACAGAAAAAGGGTGACATATTGTTATTTGGATAAACGGCAAAAAATTGTCTTAACCTACTTTTTCTGTTCTATTTTAGCTGGCGACTAAATATCATTTGAAAAAGCAAATTTATTGTATATAATATAATTGTTATTTGTATTTACAGCAATCAGGAATATATCGTGTCTGCCACAAAATATAAGGGGCTTCTACCGTGTGGTGTCTAAAATATTTGTAGATTCTTTGGGATACGAACGCTTCGCAATTGAATAGCCTTGTGTGGTTCGTAGAGTGACAAATTTCAGCTCAAATATGCGGATTGTACTCCAATTTTAGTCTTATGTACCCTTTGTATATTTTTAGGAGTTCCGTTGAAGTCAAATAGGATTTACAATGGCGTAAATATCCCCAGCTTTTGGCAGCGCTCAACACTGCTTTATTTA
Organism: Tipula helvola; assembly: GCA_963556165.1. Taxonomy (NCBI): domain Eukaryota; kingdom Metazoa; phylum Arthropoda; class Insecta; order Diptera; family Tipulidae; genus Tipula; species Tipula helvola. The sequence continues at coordinate 366,903,379 of OY744481.1, forward strand.
TTTGGTCGATTCGACAGATCTTCCTGGGGACAGTCGAACCTAGCATCTCTAATTGAATTAGAGTATTCAACACTAGAACCGTTTATCGTAAAAGATGGAGAGAAATAATTTTTGGTTTTACCAGATAACACGCAGGATTGATACTTTTGAGAATTAAATTCAATCCTGTTAGCATCGCCCCAATTGAGAAATGTCATAAGAGCCACGCAACAAATAATAAAACAAACTGGATCTCTTCCGGAAAATAGTCGAAGACAATACTGAATTACAAGTACCAATTAAAATTCCGGCAGAACTTGATATTCAATTGGAGCTGCTAAACAACAGTATTCTGCAAGCATCGTGGCAGAGTACTCCCCCTACTTGTAATCAAACGAAAAATCACATCAACTATCCTGTAGAAGTGACAGATCTGGTTAGAGAAAAACGGAAAGCACGAAAAATCTGGTAGATGAATCGAGCACCATAAAGCAAATCCCGACTTAATTATTTAAGCAACAAATTAAAAATGCTTATCAAAGAAATCAAGAGCAAATTTTTTAGTGAGTACCTATCTGGCCTATCTGGCAACAAGGACACTAATTATTCCCTTTGGAAAGCAACTAACGGTCTTAAAAGGCCTAAAGTACAAATAGCTCCTATCAAGAATGATGATGGAACTTGGGCTAGGAGTGCCAAAGAAAAAGCTGCATTGTTTGCAGACTATCTTGAGGAAACATTTCAACCCATTCCAAGGCAAACAGCTGAAGAAAATATAATTCCAGTAAATAAAGTGGATAACCTAAACATACGACCTGTAACACTACAAGAGCTAAAAGATGAAATTAATAACAACTTAAGTTCAAAAAAATCCCCTAGTTATGACCTAATCACTGGACTTATTGTTAAAACTCTAACAGATAAAGGATTACGAAAATTACTGAAAGTAATCAACGCAGGGTTCAGATTAAAATACGTTCCATACCAGTGGAAGGTGGCAGAGGTGATTATGATTCTTAAACCTAATAAGCCGCCAAACAAGAAAATATCGCACAGGCCGATTTCCCTACTTCCTACAATTTCAAAATTATTTGAAAAGCTATTACTCAAGAGGTTAAAATCAGTAATAAAAGTCAGAAATCTCATTCCTCCTCACCAATTTCATTGTACTAAATTCGTTGTTCGCTAGACGTGGTCGCGATGGCCTTTTAGTCCTCGCCGCATTAAAGTTAGCCAGATTGATGGGTGATCTCGCGGCCAATTCATTCGCAAAAGTTGTGCTGACGACTGTGCAAGTTGAATCGTCAAGTACGTCTTTGTTGTGAATGGAATGAGGAACTACTTTAGGAACTTCTTGCCCATCAAGATGTAGTCGTTTTTATTACCAGTCAATCCATCCGGAAATTGCTACAGTTAGGCTCGTTAGTAGGTACTTGGTGAATATTTTTGTGTAGAAATTGGTGGCGACGAAAAATTCCAAGTCCTAAGATTTAATTTTCGCGCAACCTCAAATTAACATGATTTTGGCAAATATGATTTATAATGTTAGGATTGCTCTAATCGCTTCCAAACTATTTTAACGAAAATTAGTTTCTACTCAAGTAATGTTGATATAACAAAATTATTCAAGTATCACTCAAAAGTAAGTTTGAGTGAAACTTACAACTTGAGTGAAATTCCAAACTTGAGTGAGAAATTAAAACGACTATCAAATTGTTATAGTTGGATAATGTTATCAATCATACTAACAACTTTCACTCCGAAGTGACTTTTTCTAATCAACTAATTTAAATAAATTGATGTTCGTTTGATTCTCATGCAATAAATCCCTAATTGAATTAATTAATGTAACCCATTGGATTAATTGATTAAAGTTTCCGCTAATTATAATACAAAACTTGTTTGTATTTACTTGTATTGTGTCAAGAAGACCCAATTAACAACAATTTTCCGCATTTGAATGTGAAAGTAAAAATGAAAAATGATTAGAAACAAGAATTTTGTGTTGCAGTATAATTTCGCGGCTCAAGAAGACAAGACGGGGTACAACAACACAAAGTGAACTACAACATAAAATATGGATAAATGGACAAATAAAATAGCTGTTGTAACTGGTGCAAGTTCTGGTATTGGTGCATCAATTGTTAAACATTTTGCTAATTCGGGTATCATAACCATTGGTTTAGCTAGACGTGTAGCCCGTATCGAACAAATTAAAAACGATTTAAGTGAAACGGGGGCCAAATTGTTGCATTGTTTCGAATGCGACATATCGGATGAAGTGAAAGTAAACGAGACGTTCACAATGATTGAGGAAAAATTTGGTGCCATCAATATACTTGTGAATAATGCTGGTATAATGCGAAATAAAATGTTACTCAGGGATGATGATGATACGACTAATAAGGATATACAAGATACGGTTGCAACAAATTTACTTGGTTTGGTATATTGTACGCGTGCAGTTTATAGGCAACTAAAGAAAAGTGATGATTATGGTTTCATAATTAATATAAATAGTGTGTTTGGACATTGTGTGCCACTATTTCCGGGTGTTCCGCCTCCGTTTAATATTTATGCAGCCACAAAATATGGTGTAACCGCAACGACTGAAGTTTTGAGACAGGAATTAATTTATTTGAAATTAAATAAAATTCGCGTTACCTCGATAAGTCCGGGTTTGGTGAATACCGAGATTATACAGAATGCAGCCAATGAAACGAATATTGGTATTTTGAATATGCCACAATTGCAACCGGATGATATTTATGAGAGTGTACGTTATGTGCTCTCGACACCGTATCATGTCAATGTCAAGGAGATAATTATTAAACCAGTTGGAGAACAAGCATGATGTCAACAACAAGTGAAAGTTTTATGTAATCTGTTTTGTTTTTATTTTAGTTTTTGTATTGCAATAAAGTATAATCGTTATAATAGACAAATTTAACCCTGTAATGCGTGATTTTATTTTCTAACTGAAATAATCTTTTTAAACTTTATTTTTGTTTAGGTTGTGCGCCATCCACCCGATCACTTTGACCTCGCCAAGTTTAAAATATCGAGTTTTTATACTCTAATTGGCGTGTACCTCTATCCACTTGATCCTATCTCATGGATCTCCTCCAAATTTTAAATACTGTTTAAAGGACTTCCTTTTACACTACCTTATAGCTTCCTTCATTAAGGTTTCCCTGTTACTTGGTGGTAATTATTTTTACTTTTATATTTGTGTTAGTTATAACTCAGAAAAAGCAAAATTTATCTGTCCAGAGAGAAAACAGATTGAGGCAAATACAGTCCTACCAAGAGTTTGCTCTTCAGACTTATTTATTGTTATGACAAAAGAAACTGACTTCGTTTAAGTGTAAAGGGCCAATTCAATTGCTTTCAATCATGTCTTCCCGAATATTATCTGAGTTGGTGAGATTACCATCATCTAATTGAATGAGCCAATTAACGAATTTTTGTCTTCCCCAGTTCTCATCTTTTCTGTTAGGAGAACTTGCTTTATATGTTGCCAAAGAACACAACTTTTCATTGCTCTTCTATGAAAAGCAATTATACGATTCAGTATCAAGCAACTATGTATACGATTTTCTGGTTCGCTCTGATGATAATGGTGTGTATTCCTAAGCTTAGGAATGTCAGGCGGATTTCCGGTCCTAGTTGCTGACCGGCTTCTAGCTTAAAGGAAATACACAATGATTTTGTCGAGATATGCAGCAATTGTGTGAAAAATACCGGATGCTGTTTTCACTCCGGGCTTTAAAATCTGATTGTAAAAATGTCAGCGGGTGTCAGAAATGGGTACTGGTTCGGCTCAAGCGTGGCCTTGGTTCCTGTCGCGCCTTTCGGGTCCATCCATTTTTCTTCCTGACAGTAACAATAGCCGCTGCTGAGTCGGCATATTCAATTGGATGAATCACTCTTCAATTGTATCCTGTGCAATATGTCAGCCAGCTTGTACGTGTGTCTGAATGACACATGTTGAGACGTTTTCTAGGTGTGTCTGAATGACACATGTTGATTTTGTAGAACAGTTGATACAGTACCGTTGTATCAGAATTACTGAGATGAAAAGTTCAAGAGCAGTTGGTTGTGAACCAACAAGCGTTGCAACTGTTTCTGCATCATTTGAATGCCATTTTCTTAAATGAAATTTGCCATGGTGCTCTAGTGGTTATCCATTGCACATTGTTGTAGTGTCCGATTAGCGAGCTATGGTCCATTCACGCCACAATATCCGTCGCCATCGCCGGTGATGTTAATGATTTTTCGACTTATAGTTTGGTACTATATATTCCAGCATAAACTTCACATAATTGGCATCATAACATTTCATAACATTGGCATCTATCCTAAAACGCATGATAAGTGTCATTTGATCGCGAGTGTAGGTATTCTTTGGCCCGCCAATTCCTTCGATAGCTATCTCACATCGTTAATAATGAGATTGATAAACACAGATTTAGTCAAAACGCTCACCCAAGATCCGGGATCACAAAGTATTCACGAAAGTCACGGGATCACGAAGGTGACTGTTTCCAAGCTGATCCAGTATAAATGAGTTTGCGGTATCAAGCAGAACAACACTGTTGTCATGAGTAATGAATGACTGAATACATACTACGTCGTGGCTGAACAGCAACCATTTCCGTTGCTTCCTTACACAATAGAGAATAATGTTTCTGATTGCAAAGGGAACGCATACCTGATCAACATTCTCCATGAGAGTATGATTGGGATTCAATCAATTAAAATATAGCATGAGGTACTTCACTGCATCCCAGCGCTGTTGTATACTCAAATTCCGAAAATCATGTCATCTATAAACACGATGGGGATCTGAACAGTGTGGACAAATGACTGCTGCTGGCGATGCTCGATTTGAAGTAGAGTCCATTTGTACGAAGCATTCGTTGAAATCTACCTCCGTTGCTGGTTTGAGATTTATCTACCCGAAGAGTTGATGATGGCATATTCAATGCCCGTCGCTCAAAGTGTACAAGCATATCGTCGAGTTTTCGCAATTCTTTATTCGAAAGGCTCATTGTCCATTGACTCGCGTCTCTTGGCAATTTTCTTAAGAGGATTGAGTCCGATCCACAGAAACATTCTCACTTTCAACATATTGTCGAAGCTTGCCTAATTTGTAGGTTGCTTCCAGATCTGTCCGATTATGTACAAGAGTCTCGAATTCTTGAATTCAAGCCAGATCTCTATGGCCGTCCATCAAGAGTAGCAATAGATAATGGATCCATGCGCATATCTATAGCATGTATGCGCTCGGTCTCACACACCGGATCAGGTTTGTAAATCGAAAGTAATCGATGTAATTTGATTGCTTCTGGCTGCGCCTCATGAACCAAGCTCAAATGATATTCAGGAATCGGTTAATTTGCGCTTCTGTGTTCCGCAATGTTTGTTCAATCTTCACTCGATCGGTAGTATAATCATTCATCTCTAACATTAGTAGCATGCGCGAAATCGACGAGCGGGTAGATGCTCGCAAATTTAATGCAGCCACTCTTACCTTGAGCTGTCAAAATTTCGTTATTACAAACACTAGTAATTGATTAATTGTACAAATGTGCTCAAACTACCGTTGCTCGGTATAATGATATGCGCAAAAATTGAATATTCTCGTTTGAAATTCGTAAGTAGAATACTGCCCTAATAACCTCTCAAATGCACTAGATTAGTGCAATTCAATTCCTCACAGGAGGCACCACAATGTATAATAATGTTTGTCGCTCGAATAAAACACTCAGAAAAATATTGTTGAAGGGAAAGGGAAAAACTCAACATACGACGTGGTATGACCAGATGCATGCGTAAATTAATAGGTGTGTTCAGTAAACAGCATTTACTTCTTCGCTCAGATTTGGGTTGGGGTGGTCGATTTCATACAAAAACTTTGGCTCCGGGAATTCTAGCCAAAAACATTTCAGCCATAAAATTGTCCATACAAATATTATGACAAAAACTCCTTTTAAAAAGGAACTTCAGTCCAAAAAAAGGTATTTCGGTCAGAAAATAGTTTGACTGAAATACCCTTTCTGTTTTTGGATTGAACGACCTTCTTGAAAGGTATTTTAGTCACAAATTTTTGGACTGGAATACCTTTTGTTTGATTGTTTTTTTTCGACTGAAATGTTTTCGTAGACCGTTGACTCGGAAGCCCCAGTCAAAAGCATTTCAGTCAAAAACAGAAAGGATTTTCAGTCAAAAATTAAAAGCCACTTTAGTCAAATTAGTTTAAGACATTTATGCCTTTTCAGAAGGAAGTTCAATCAAAAAACAAAAAAGGCATTCAAGTCAAAGCATTTTTTACTGGAATTACTTTTGGTATTGTGACTGATCGTCCGATGTTGAAAAGGCCGAATGTCGAAAGGCCGAATGGTTCGGAAAGCCGAATGTCGATAGGCCGAATGTGTCGAAATGCCGAATGGTGAAAGGTTGTTCGTATCGAAATTGATTTTAATATTTCATCTTAGTTACGTTTCTTTTTGTCATATAATTAAAAATTAGGGTTGGCTACCTTAACTAGAAAAAAATATAGAAACTGAAGCTGAACTGCCTTTCGACCCTATTCCGACTAATTTAACTTTTAACAAAGGCCATTTCATTCAAACTGTTTTCTGACCGAAATACCTTTTTTCGTTTTAAGTTCCTTTATAAAAGAAGTTTTAGTCATAATATTTGTACCCGAAATTTTATGACTAAAACTCCTTTCGTTTTTTGACTGATCCGTTTTTGACTATATTCCCCAAGAACAATTTTATCTGGAATTCCTTTTTAATTGTTTGACTGAATTGCCTTCTCAAAAGGTATTTCAGTCACAAATGCAATGGGAATTTCAGTCAAAAAAGTTTGACTTGAATGCCTTTTTAGTTTTTTGATTAAACTTCCTTCTAAAAAGGCATTTCAGTCTAAAACTATTTTGACTGAGTTGCCTTTTAATTTTTGACTGGAATTCCCGGAGTCAAAAACTTTGTTATGTGACGTCACGAAATCTGAGATATGAAGTATTGACGATTGTAAAAGTAAGAAAAGCGCCTCTCGAGGACAATAGTTAAAATGATGCACCTGATAAAATGACATTTGTCACAAATGCGACGAAAGAAAATTTAGCAATAAAAATTGTTTTATAGTCCGAAATTAGAATAATTTACAATTATTAGCAATCCGGTAAGTAAAAATTGTGTTTACAGTTCAAAATTGGAATTGTTTACAATAATTTCGACGTCAAATTATCAGGTACCTCAGTTTAAAAATTTTCCACTAGGTGGAATCTGTGATGCTCCAATCGTCAATATTGTTCTATTATGAATTGTTGACATGGTCATGGTGGTCAGAAAATCATCGCCAAATTCGTTTTCATCAAATCTTTTGTTTATCTACATAAACAACAGCCTGTCCATTAGTGCAAACAAGTAAAATGGTGTATAACTAAAATTCATGATTCGAACAGTTTATGCGATTGACACTGTACTTTGGCTAGTTAGCAAAAAGATTCAATGTGTCACCCTACATCAAAAAAATTGATAAATATGTTTATCATACATTTTATGAGTTTAAGAGTTTTTAACGCTTACTGCCAAAACATTGGTTGACACAACTACATTAACACTTGTTACATGGAAATGCGGAGAGAACGTGCGTTGCGATTGCGATTACCAAATTGTGTAGATAGTGGGAAATACTATCAAACAGTTATATAATCTACTACATACTTATTATATAGAGTTGAACGAACCGATTTAAAAATAGATTTAAACTTGTTTTGAGTTTATTGTTTAGTCGATGATAGTCGCAAGTCAGTCTTGGTGGAAATAACATTCAACGTTGTTTACAAAAGTCTAAACATTATAATGGATCGTTGGGTTGGAAAAGTTGCCGTAGTTACCGGTGCAAGTGCTGGAATTGGTCGAGCAATAGTTATTGATTTGGTAAAAGCGGGTTTAATAGTCATTGGTCTAGCTAGACGGCAAGAATTAGTTGAAGTAAGTTAGCCACGTGTGTATTTACATAACAATAATTTATCTAATCATAAAAAATCTTGAACACTTAGGAAATTCAATCAATTGTAGCTGGTGAAAAAGGTGAGTTACACACATACAAGTGTGATGTATCATCGGAGCAAGCGGTCAACGAAGTATTTGCCGAAATTGAGAAAAAATTCGGTGGCGTTAATATTTTAGTGAATAATGCCGGCGTCACACAGAATACCACAATTTTGGGTCCAACCAGCAGCATGGAGAAATTATCAAAAGTAATCGATACAAATGTTTATGGTGTTCTGTATTGTACCCGAGCTGTGTTCGATATTTTGGATAAAACCAAACAAGATGGTCATATTGTAAATATTGGAAGTATTGCAGGCCAATCAATACCATTTTTTCCACCACCAACTAAACCGAACGTTTATGCAGCATCAAAATTTGCTTTGCGCGCTATCAATGAAGTACTGCGACAAGAATTGATTCCAAATCATAAAAATATTAAAGTCTCGATGATATGCCCGGGTTGTGTCCGTACCGATTTTCGGGAGGCAGCCGGAATACCGAATGCTAAAGACACGTACGATGAACGATCACTTAATCCGGAGGATTTGTCGGCGGCATGTTTATATGTGCTTGGTACACCACCTCATGTGCAAGTCCATGATATGATTATTAAACCGGTTGGAGAACCATTTTAATTGAAGTTATGTGTATACATAAAATAAATTAATATTTCAATCAAATTTTGTAAATTTTTGTTTAATTTTATTGACCATACATGGTCTTGAAGAAAACGGTGATCCAATGATGTGTTCGCTACATTTTTACATGGATCATCAGACCAATATTTTCACCAGTATCGCAGATAATTGTGTCAATGTTATTCTACTCCACTTGTATTATGTGTTATCGCTGAATAGATTTTATATCACAATGGGTCGAGTTGTTAGGTTACAAATACCAAGATAACGCGTAATCCAGCACGTATACTGTTATAAGAGCCTGATAAAATGAATAACAAAAATTAAAAAAATTCAGTTTCATTCTAATTTATGTATTCACACATAATTTTAATTAAAATGGTTCCCCAATCGGTTTAATAACCATATCATGTATTTGTACATGTGGTGGTGTACCAAGCACATACAAACATGCCGCCGATATATCTTCCACATTGAGTGAATTGAGTGATCGTTTATCGTTCATGTGTTTACTAAACGGTATTCCGGCTGCCTCTCGAAAATCAGTGCATACCCAACCCGGGCATAATTTCATCGAGACTTTAATTTTTTATGATTTGGAATCAATTCTTGTGGCAGTACTTCATTGATAGCGCGTAACGCAAATTTTGATGCTGAATACACGTTCGGTTTAGCGGGTGGTGGATGAAATGGTACTGATTTGCCAGCAATACTTCCAATAGTTACAATATAACCATACTGTTTGGTTTTATCCAAAATATTGAATGCAGCTCGGGTACAATACAAAACGTTGCTGCTGGTTGGACCCAAAATTGTGGTATTCTGTGTGACGTAAATACTTCGTTGACCGCTTGCTCCGATGAGACATCACACTTGTATGCGTGTAACTGACCTATTTCACCTGCTACAATTGATTGAATTTCCTAAGTGTTCAAGATTTTTTTATTATTAGATAAATTATGTTATGTAAATACACACGTGGATAACTTGCTTCAACTAATTCTTTCCGTCTAGCTAGGCCAACAACTTTTGAACCCGATTTTACCAAATCAATAACTATTGTTCAACCAATTCCCGCACTTGCACCGGTGACTACGGCAACTTTTCCAACCCAACGATCCATTGTAATCTCAAAACAAATGCGTTTCTATTTTTAAATCGGGGTTTATCATTCAACTTTATACGATTGTGTGATTATTAAGCTCAAAAATGAATACATACAACACAATTTATTAAAAAAAAACTCGCAAAATCACTTATTATAATTTTGCACAATTTTACTGTTCACTTATAATTTTTTTATCGCACTAATTTACTTTTTAACTTTACAATAACGCTTTCCAAATACTAACGATCTAATTCGATCTCGTTCGCTTTTTATAAACTTAAACCAAAACTTCTAGAAATGTCATGACTTTTCCAGTAAGAATAGTCTAGAAAAATTTAGAACAGTTTTATCATGGAAAATTCTATTTTAGTACAGTAATCTTTTCGCTATTAAATAACTTATTCTATTCTACCGTAGGTGTCACCGTAACACATATTGAGGTTTCATTCGGTCACTTGACATCCGTATTTTCCCTCGTACAAATTAATGAATCTCATTAGGTTCTTCTTTTATCCGATCTACATAATCCTGTGCACATCCGCTGATGGAACAGCCCAAACTTTAAATCTCCAGGTAATCGTAGATTATCTCCAAATATGATTTTAGCTGGTGTCATTCCGGTCGTGTCATGTATTACTAATCGATAGGCCATCAGGAATCTCGGTTTATGTTGATCCCAGTCGCGTTGGTTTTTCTCCACGATTTTTACTAGATATTCCTCCAACGTGCCACTGAATCTTTCCACTATACCGTTCCTCGGACTGTGGATGCAAAGGCGTTGTTCTCGTTTTATTTATAGCATCTGGCATATTTCTTGAAATACTACTGATTCAAAATTACTTCCTTGATCGGTATGAATCTCCATCAGCACTCCAAATCTACTAATCTAGTTGATTGGGTATGGGCAAGGCTGGGCAAATTACATTGATATTAGTAATTCAATTACCAATTACAAATTACATATGCTTCAAGTAATTCAATTACAAAGTACAATTACATTGCATTTCAGTAATTAAAATACAAAATATAAATTACTTTATAAAACTAAAAAATTGTAATTTAATTACCACAATAATTACAAATTAAAATACATTTTATTCAAATTTCAAAATTTTTAAAAACTTTTTGATGTGTTTTTAGGGATATTTATTGTATTTATAAAAAATGTTTAGGTTTAGGTGGCGGTCCACTAGGACCAGGCATAGACATAAACTTAAAATTCAAAGTTGTTTTTATGCAGCTATAGAAATAGCTAGTTAATTAAGCAAAATGGTCTCATTTCCCTTTAAAAACAATAATTTTTCAAAATTGTCATCAGACAATGTTCCTTTTATGGCAGACTAGCAAGAACTTGAGTTGAATTTTATGAAAGTCTTCTTAACCAAAACATACCCATTTAAGATGGATAGTTGTTTGTTTTTATCAGTCAAAATTTGTATTAATTGAAGTTCTGATTCCGATTTCAATTGACTCTTAGAAGAGCCTAAATTTTTTGAACTTAGAATGTACGAATTCTCTCCATCATCGGCACCACTAGATTCATTTGCTCCGGAGCTTAATTGTTGATTATTTAGAGCCTGCATTTCTAGAAGGCATCATTTTGGTATTTTACTTTTTATGTCGTCTAATTCTGGTAAATTTTCTGGAAGCCAACTCAATTTAAATAATGGTTGTAAGCTAGTAACGGAATGCACGATTAATTTCAATAACATGTCCCGCCAACCAATATTTTGCAATGACATAAAGAACCCAATAAATACATTGGTAAAAAAATCAATAAGTACGTTCGTATGGATTTTACAAGGAAAAATTATGAAAGAATAAAATTTAAAAAATGTTTAATACAAAATATGTAATTGTTAATTAAAATAATTTTGCTTATATGTAATTGAAATACCTTACAAAATACCGGGAAAAAAAGTAATTGAAATAACAAATACCATTACAATGAAATAAAGTAATTTAAATAACAATTACAAATTACAATATAAAAAAAATTGTAATTTAATTACGTAATTAAATTACATGTAATTAATTACTGCCCACCCTTGGGTATGGGGTATACCTCCAGCTATTTGCTGAAGTAATCCATTACCACTACGTAGCACATATTTATTGCCGTTGTCAGTGGTGGGAAATGGCCCCGCTACATCCATTGCAATTCTCTCGAATGGTGCTCTGAAGTTACATATATTGTTTCATGGTTCCACAACTTTTACGTGCGGGTCTCTACGCCACCGCACATTGGTCACATTTTTGACATCATTCTATCACAGATTGTCTACATCCTGCCTAGCAGAATCGTTGACGTATCTTGGCCAGTGTTTTATTAATTCCTATTCCTTCCTTAATTATGCTTTCCGCTTGCTCCTCTGTGATACTCTATCAGGATTTTCGCAAACCGACTCTTCGGTAACAACAACAACAATTGCTTCACTTTGCCATTCGTGCTTTGCCACATTCGTTTTAAACACCCATTTTTTATTCGGAGTGAGCTAATGTTCCTTTTCCTTCCATTTCATCATATCCGACAAATCCGTGTCATCTAATTGCTCTTTCCAGATCTTTTTGTTAGTCCACTCCTCGTCAGGCAGCACTTAAGGCTAACATCGATGATGCCTTCCTTTGGTTTAACGTGACCACATTGTTTGCATTCTACTAGACACGGTCGTCTTGATAATGCGCCGGCATTTTCGTGTGCGCTCCCCTTTCGATGTTCGATCTGGAAATCGTAGCTTTGAATACGTTCGATCCAACGTGCTACACCGATTCGAACTCGTCGTTAAAACAGTTTATACGACTGACACTGTACTTTAACTAGTTTGCAGAGATTCAATGTATCCGACGCACCCTAAATTAAAAAATTGTCAACTTTGTTTATCATACATTTAATGTGTTTAAGAATTTTTAACGCTTACTGCTAAAATATTTGTTGACACAACTACATTAACACTTGTTACATGGAAATGCGGAGAGAACGTACGTCTAATAGATCTGAGAAAAGTCGGAATTAATTCTTGTTCTCAATACACAATCAAATTATGCGATGTTACCAATTTACTTGAGATTATGTTTGATTTTACACTTTGCAATTAACAAATTGTGTAAGTGTACCTGGAAATATTATCAAACAATTATATAATTTACTACATATTATATACTTGAGTTGAACGATAAAAACCGATTTAAAAATAGATTTGAACTTGTTTTGAGTTTATTGTTTAGTCGCAAGTCAGTCTTGGTGGAAATAACATTCAACGTTGTTTACAGAAGTCTACATATTGTAATGGATCGTTGGGTTGGAAAAGTTGCCGTAGTTACCGGTGCAAGTGCTGGGATTGGTCGAGCAATAGTTATTGATTTGGTTAAAGCTGGTTTAATAGTTGTTGGCCTTGCTAGACGGAAAGAATTGGTTGAAGTAAGTTATCCACGGGTGTATTTACATAACAATAATTTATCTAATCTTAAAAAAATCTTGAACACCTAGGAAATTCAATCAATTGTAGCTGGAGAAAAAGGTGAGTTACACGCATACAAGTGTGATGTCTCATCGGAGCAAGCGGTGAACGAAGTATTTGCTGAAATTGAGAAAAAATTCGGTGGCATTAATATTTTGGTAAATAATGCCGGTGTCCAACAAAATACCACAATTTTGGGTCCGACCAGCAGCATGGAGAAATTATCGAAAATTATCGATACAAATATTTATGGCGTTTTGTATTGCACCCGAGCTGCATTCGATATTTTAGACAAAACGAAACAGGATGGTCACATTGTAAATATTGGAAGTATTGCTGGCCAATCAGTTCCATTTTTTCCACCACCAATCAAATCGAACGTATATCCGGCAACGAAATTTGCATTGCGCGCTATCAATGAAGTATTGCGACAAGAGCTGATTCCAAATCATAAAAATATAAAGGTGTCGATGATATGCCCGGGTGTTGTGCGTACAGATTTTCGGGAGGCAGCCGGAATGCCGGGTGGCAAACAAACATACGATGAACGATCACTCAATCCGGAAGATTTGTCGGCGGCTTGTTTATATGTGCTTGGTACACCACCTCATGTGCAAGTCCATGATATGATTATTAAACCGGTTGGGGAACCATTTTAATTGAAGTTATGTGTATACATAAAATAAATTAATATTTCAATCAAATTTTGTTGATCTTTGTTTAATTTTATTGACCATATGGTCTTGAAAAAAACGGTTATTCCATACGCCTGATTATTTGAGTGGATTTAAAAAAATTTGATCCAATGATTATTTTCACCAGTATCGCAACTAATTTTTTCAATGTTACTCTACTCCACTTGTATTATGACTTTCGAATTTGTAAATAAATAGTTAGATAAAGTGACAGGCATGTTGTTATCGTTGAATAGATTGTATATCACAATGCGACGAGTATTGTTAGGCATCAAACACCAAGAAAAACATAAGTAATCACATACTGTTATAATAGCCTGATAAAATGAATAAAAAAATAAAAAATTTCAGTTTTATTCTAATTTATGTATTCACACATAATTTTAATTAATTAATATGGTTCGCCAATCGGTTTAATAATCATATCATGTACTTGCACATGAGGTGGTGTACCAAGCACATATAAACATGCCGCCGATATATCTTCCGCATTGAGTGATCGTTCATCGTACGTGTGTTTACCACCCGATATTCCGGCGCCTCCCGAAATTCGGTGCGTACACAACCCGGGCATATCATCGAAACTTTAATATTTTTATGATTTGGAATCAATTCTTGTCGCAGTACTTCATTGATAGCGCGCAACGCAAATTTTGATGCTGCATAAACGTTCGGTTTAGCTGGTGGTGGATAAAATGGTACTGATTGGCCAGAAATACTTCCAATAATTACAATATGACCATCCTGTTTGGTTTATCCAAAATATTGAATGCAGCTCGGGTACAATACAAAACGCCATAAACATTTGTATCCATTACTTTTGATAATTTCTCCATACTGCTGGTTGCACCTAAAATTGTGGTATTCTGTGTGACGCCGGCATTATTCACTAAAATATTAACGCCACCGAATTTTTTCTCAATTTCGGCAAATACATCGTTGACCGCTTGCTCCGATGAGACATCACACTTGTATGCGTGTAACTCACCTTTTTCACCAGCTACAATTGATTGAATTTCAGTGTTCAAGGTTTTTTTATGATTAGATAAATATTGTTATGTAAATACACCGTGGATAACTTACTTCAACTAATTCTTTCCATCTAGCTAGGCCAACGACTATTAAACCCGCTTTTACCAAATCAATAACTATTGCTCGACCAATTCCAGCACTTGCACCGGTGACTACGGCCACTTTTCTAACCCAACGATCCATTGTTATGCTTGTAAACATTTTTAATGTTATATTCGACCAAGATTGGCTTGCAACTAATTGTTAAACTCAAAACAAATGCGTTTCTATTTTTAAACCGAGTTTTATCATTCAACTTCATACGATTTTGTGATTATTGAGCTCAAAAGTTAGTACATAAAACACAATTTATTAAAAAAAATCCCAAAATCACTTATTATAATTTTGTACAATTTTAATATTCACTTATAATTATTATATCGCACTAATTTACTTTTTAACTTTACAATAACAGTTTCCAAATACTAATTCCAGTAAGAATAGTCTAGAAAAATGTAGAACCGTTTTATCATTTAAAATTCTATTTATGCTGTGTGCCTTAATCGACTAAACTAACTAAACTAAAACAAAATTGAAGCTTCTGCTATTGCTTCATAGGCGGCAACCGAAAAGTAAATTTACGAGCTTACTTTTCAATGACTTTTCATGTATCGTGAATTACTTTTGTTTGACATTTCTGTTTATTGTTTTGAATTACTTTTTTATTTAAAATACTTTAAAATTGCATTGGTGAATGATAAATGTGAAAATATCAATTATTAAATGAATCAATGTAAACCTTTATGTGATTTTGTGGTGGTTTTTCGAACAATTTTAATATTTATTTTAGTTTAGTTTAGTTCATTTTGAGGCACAGTAAATGACTTTTATACTAGTGCCATCTTCATATAAATTATACTAACTAACGTATTTTAGTTTAGTTAGTTAGTTTAGTGTTTAGTCGATTAAGGCACACAGCATTAGCACAGTAATCTATTCGTTATTAAATAACGAATTCTATTCTACCGTAGGTGTCACCGTAACACTACCCGTCGCCCAAGCTTGTTCGTCCCGAACAGGACCCAAATCACCTCCTCTGTATAGGGCCAGCCTCTCTAAATGCAGTTCTTTCGGTTTACTCGATGTCCCTTCTGTATCCGATAAATCACGTCATTCATCCTTGTGATGACAGTGTAAGGTCCTTCCCATTCTGGTTGCAGCTTCGGTGACAATCCCTTCTTTCGTTGTAGATTGTAAAGCGATACCAATTACCCTTCCTGGAAACTGGAAACCTTAGTTATTTGCTCATATCGAGCTTTCATCCGGTCACTTGACGTCCGCATTTTCTCTCGTACAAATTAATGAATCTCATTAAGTTCTTCTTTCATCCGGTCTACATAATCCTGTCCATATAAAGCCGCTGATGGAACAGTCCCAAACTTTAAATCTCCAGGTAATCGTAGATTATCTCCAAATATGATGTTTTGTTGGGGATGAGCAGCAAATCCAAAGTCGAAAATTCTTAAAACTTTTTTTTTCTAACAAAAATCCAAATAGTCAAAAAATTTACTTTCTTGTATGACAATCGTTTTAGCTCTGTATTTGTTATTTATTTTTAGTTTTCTTTTTTATTTTTACAATTCACAATCACAATTACCCAAAATGCATTAATAACTTAGTATACGGAATGTCCGATAGGTGAATAGTCACTACTAAAAATTGAGTTGCGTATATACTGGTTGCAACCAAAAAATATATGTTTTTAATTTAGCTGTCAAACATTGATGACGATGTAAACAAAAAACAAATGGTAAGCTAATTTATAATAATGTACATATTAACTTATCTAGTTACATTAATTTATTAATAAACATTTTTAGTCTTAGTTTCATCTATGTGTCCTAATTGTAAGTATTAATGAACCGCGAATAAATTGGTGTAATCCTGAACTATATCCAATAATTTGATGGTCACATTTGTAGGTTATACAGATGTGAAAGTGAAGTCCAGCTGGATATTTTATATAGAATATCGATTTTTAAAGCTAAGTTGTATTATTTAATTATGTTTTAAATTGTATTTAACTATTTTCTTATTTATATTTTCAGCAGTCATCCTTTTCTTGTGTGCCATCAATTTTGTTGGCTAATGATGCTCGACATTCAACATATGATTTTAGCTGGTGTCATTCTGGTCGTGTCAGGAATTACTGTGATCGATAGGCCATCAGGAACATGGGTATATGTTGATCCCAGTTGCGTTGGTTTTTCTCCACGACTTTTGCTAGATATTCCTCCAACGTGCCACTGAATTTTTCCACTATACCGTTGGTCGGACTGTGGATGCAAAGGCGTTGTTCTCGTTTTATTTATAGCATCTGACATATTTCTTGAAATACCACTGATTCAAAATTCCTTCCTTGATAGGTATGAATCTCCATCGGCACTCCAAATCTACTAATCCAGTTGTTGACCACGGCATCAGGCATTGTTGTTGTCTCTTGATTGGGTATGGGATATACCTCCGGCTATTTGCTGAAAGAATCTATTACCGAATTGTGCTCCGAAGTTATATTGTTTCATGGTTCCACAACTTTCACGTGCGGGTCCCTTAACCGCCGCACATTGGTCACATTTTTGACATTATTCCATCACAGATTATCTACATCCTGCCAAGTAGAATCGTTGACGTATTTTGGCCAGTGTTTTATTAATTCCTAGGTGGCCTGTGCTTGTTCCTCTGTGATAATCTTTCAGGATCTCCGCAATCCGGCTCTTCGGGGTAATACCAACAATAATTGCTTCACTTTGCCATTCGTGCTTTCCCACCTTTGTTTTAAACACCCATTATTTATTCGGAGGCTATCTCATTGAGCCCAATAACCCTTGATAATGGGAGTTTCATCCGCGATCTCGCTCCAAGTGAGCCAATGTTCCTTTTCCTTCCATTCAATGATAACAGAGAAATCCGTGTTATCTAATTGTTCTTTCCTGATGACTTCGTCAGTCCACTCCTCCTCAGGCAGCACTTGCATAAGCCTAACATCGATTATGCCTTCCTTTGCTTCCTTTGCTTGTTCGATCTGGAAATCGTAGCTATGGAGACTTTGGATCCAGCGTGCTACCTGTCCTTCTGGATACTTGAATTGCAACAACCACCATAAAGCACCATGATCCTTCCGTAAATGGAATTTTTGGCCATAAAGGTACTTATGAAAATGTTTAACGCATTCCACTATAGCCAAAAATTCTTTCCATGTCATGCAATTATTACGCTCCGGTTAAAGAAAAATATTTCTTTTTTACTTTAAAGCATCATAGCTCTCAAACGGATGCAGATGCGAGATAACCACTTAAATCTTAATAATAGTTTCCCTACAAAATTATCAGTCAAATAAGACTAAGTCGGTTGCTCTCCGATAAATATTTTGGAAGTTACAGTTTAATATTTGAGTATACTTTTTTTCTGAATCAAATTTTTTAAACACCCTATGTATCTCAAAGGATATCAAATATGGACCCCCCCCCCATACGATTTTTTTCTCAGAATGAACCAAGGAATCACCCCTTAACGGATTAGCATCCCAAACCCGGACACCCTGTACAGACTATGTACTCATAGCTTCGAAAAATTTGGAACGTTGGTAAATGCTTTTTTGCAAAACCCGAAATAAAACTTCTCGGTTACATGATCAGTCAATTAGGTATCAGACCAGCTCCTGGTCGTGTTTTAGTAATTAAAGAGTACAAGCCACCAGAAACGGTTAGCGACATGAGACGTTTTCTTGGGATGCTTAATTTTTACCTGCAAGTAGATTCATTTCAAACGCAGCCGGTAACCAAGCCATACTTAATCAATTTCTTAAAAGTTCCAAAAAAAAATGATAAACGAAAGATTGAATGGGACGAACAATCAATGTCAGCTTTCAATAGGGCGAAACAAGATCTTACTGATGCAACAATATTGGCTCATTCGTCTTGCAGTGCACCATTAGCATTAATGGTCGATGCATCCGACATCGCTATAGGCGCGGTTGTACAGAAATTGGTTGTCGGGCAATTTCAACCATTAGGATTCTTTTCTGTTAAGCTCTCAGATTCACAGAAGCGTTATAGCGCATATGATAGGGAGTTGTTGGCTGCGTATTCGTCAGTAAAACATTTTAAGTATTTGTTAGAAGGTCGTAAGTTTGTTTAGTACACTGATCATAAACCCTTAACTTTTGCGTTTTGAGTGTTGATTTTGTGGAATTGGAAGAAAAACAGCCAGATTTGCAGGAGCTTCTGACAGATTTGATGCCAGATTCTGGGCTAAAATTCACTAAGTTACCTCTCTTTGGTACATATTTGCAGATTATTTGTAACACATCGACAGGAATAGAAAGACCATTTGTTCCCAGAAGTTTAGGAAACAGATTTTTCACAGTATCCATGATTCGTCACACCCGGGAATTAAAAACATCATGAAATTTGTGAAGAGTAAATTTATATGACCAGGTACTAAACAAATTATAAGAAATTAGGCACAGGCATGTACCGCATGTCAGAAATGTAAGATCAGTCGACACGTCAAATCGCCGTTGGGTCAGTTCCCATTAGTATCGAAAAGATTTTACAAAATCCATATTGATTTGATTGGACCTTTGCACATTTCAGAAAACCAATGGTATTGATTGACTGTTATAGACATATTTACGCGTTGCGCGGGGAAGCAATTCCATTGCCTGATGTCAGAGCGGGTAGCATTTGCGTTATACAACGGTTGGATTCCTCTAGGTTTGGTACTCCTTATGTTGTTACCGATCAAGGACGTCAGTTTGAGTCCCAGTTATTTAATGAATTACCAGAGTTAATGGGGTTCAAACGTATACGAACCACCTTATAACATCCGCAAGCAAATGGATTTTTTGAAAGGTGGCATCGTACACTGCCAGAGCTTAGAGAACACTTCAAAGTTTTAAAACCAGTACCTCCTGCTCATCATATTAAAAGTAGTCCACTCATCTTTAAAATTTTGGATAGTTGAACTCATGTATTTGTGCGCACTGATGCAGTCCGCGCACCACTACAACCTGCGTACGATGGTTCTTTTCAAGTTTTGGGTCGTAGTTAAAAGTTTTTTAAGGTTAGGATTAGGGATCGGGAAACCAACGTGTCGATGGATAGGCTCAAACCTTGTTTCCAAGAAGCAACAGAAGTACTTGGCAAGACAGAGATAGATTTCCTTTATGTTTCGCAACCTACATATTTGACTCCATCAGTTCCTTTCACACTAGTTCCAAAAGAATCGAGGGCCAAAAAGGTGGTGACGTATAATCCGGTGCCGAAGGTTAGGTTGATTCCCGTAATTACCCGGACCGGAAGGGCAGTAGTTTTACCCGCGCGTTTTCATTAAATGTATCGTTCAATCTCTCACTGGGGAGGGAGTACTGTGGCGTCGCTATGCATTCGGTTTACATTGTTTTTAGGGCGCGACCAATGAATAGTAGGTTTGCGTGGAGAAACAAAATAAAATCCACTGAGATATATACATGGATACGGCATAGGCAAAAATTCATGGTACAAGAAAAAAAACGAAGAAGAAGGAAAAATGCTTGCGTCTGTGTGACAGAGAACGTATTTATTATCCTTGTCTTGAATTGGTTTCGAATTTTCCGAAATGAAATCATATAAACCTAACCTTCGTACCGCTATAATTACATAGTAGGCTATGACAATGCCATCTTGAATATACAGGCCTATGACTACAAACAGTGACGACACACTAAGGCTGCGGCCAGAGTGCGCGCGATAAGCGATGCGAGGCGAGAAGCGATGCGAGAAGCGATGACGTGCGACAAAACTGCACACATATATTTAAATTGAACTGTCCGCAGCTAAAGCGATGCGAGGTGCGAGTGAATGCGAGTTTCAAAGCGAGAAGCGATAGAACTAAACATGTTGAGTTTTGTCGCTCGTTCTCGCGCGATTTTATGTAAATTTGCATACTGTTCTATAATTGTGTGTATTATTTTTTATTTTTTTATTATTTTAAAAGTTTTAGAGAAGTTTTACTAATAATAATAAATATTAATAACAGTAATATTATTAATATGTAATAGATAATTAAATAAAAAATTAATAAATATTTGAATTTGAAGTTAATATTTTGTAAATTAAAAACAAATCTTTCTATAATGATGATAGAAAAATATTTTTATTTATTTTTTATTTATTTATTTTATTTAGTAATATTTACTATTTGCACAAGATTTATAATTTACATATAAAAATAAAGTAAAAATAAGCACGTTAATCAATTAAATTTCATTCTAACATAAGAATCCAATTTTTGTTTGAATTTTATTAAATTTGTTTCATTTTTTAATTCTATAGGAAGTTCATTATATAATTTTAATCCCTTATAAATAAGTAAATTCTGAGTTCTAGAATTTCTAAACAAATCTAACCTAAAATCGAATTTGTTTCTTAGATTATATTGAGTTAAATCGCTCACATAGTTTAACTTTTCCATTAAATATTTCGGAAGATATCCATTAATAATTTTAAACACAAATATTAAAACATTAAATTTAATTCTTTGATCCACCTTCAGCCAGTTTAAAGAATTTAATAAAATAGATGTAGAAACTAATACAAATTAAATAATTTAATAATTAAAATACAAATACAAGGCACAGAAATTCAAAATATTTTCATTTTAAAAAAGTTTTATTCAACTTTATAAATCGCTTCTATCGCATCCACTTTGGACAGCACTCGCTTCGTGGCTCGCGCGAAATCGCATCGCTTCTCGCCTCGCATCGCTTATCGCGTGCACTCTGGCCGCAGCCTTAATCTCCGCCGCTATGTGGCAGTGTAGTAAAGTAAAGATTTTTTTTTTTTTTTTTTTTATTGTTTTGTTTCATCTTTCATGTTAAAAATTCATTTTTTGTTTCTTTCTTTAAAAACAAACGGAATGAAAGGGATAGGAAATGAAATAGCGATCGATTTATTTCTTTTCTAAAGAGAGAAACAAAAATTTATTTATATTCAAGAAACAACTAAACAAAGGAGAGAAGCAAAAAATAAACAAAAAATCGAAATTATAAATTTGTTCGCCGAGTTTTTTTTTATTTAGTGCATTATATTACGTGAAAGGGAGATGTTACGCGCTTGTTTTATGCTTTAATTTGTTTTTCAAATCGAGTACATAAATTAATTTTTATTTGATTTAATTTATTTTCAGTAATATTTCCAATATTTTATTATTAAAACACATAATACACTAGATTTATCTAAAAAAATTAAATTTACATGAATAAATAAAATTCACATGGTATTCCTCTTTGATCAGAAAGTGCGTGTCTTCCCTCTTTGAAGCATTATGCTGCACTAAAAAAACTAAATGAATAATAAAATGTTTTTGGACAAAGCAAAAACAAAAAAATATCTTTTCTTTGGGGAGACTTATATGCTGTCTTACTTTGGTAAAAGTTATTCCTATCCGGATAGGAATGAAATTTTGCCCAAAGTAAGAACAATTCTTATTCAGAATAATTTTTTTTTTTACTTTCAACAGTTGGTACCAAGCTCTAAAATATAATTTATTATTTAGAATTTTAACAAATATAAAATAATGATATCAAATTATTGAATAAGGTATAATTATTACAAATGATAATTAATAAAATTTAATATTCTGATTTATCGAAAAATTGAAAATTGTTATTTACTACCAACTCATAAAACTAAATATATCTAATATATGTACTCTAGTGGTAAACATTACAACTAGGAGAAGAAGAGAATTTTGCTATTCCTTCTTCTCAGCGGAATGAATCTCTTCATTCCGGAATGAAAATACACGGCATTGTTGTTGTAAAATTGCCAAAGTAAGACTACAAATGTGTTTCAATTTGTAAAAATTGCTTGTAGTCATAGGCTTGTATATCTAGTAGGCATTGGCTATGACCTTCGAGCCAATAAATGCGTTGTTTTTTTTTCAATACACTAGGGCCTTTCCACACCAGTATTTTTAACAACCGTATTCGCCCTCGTTTCTTTACCTCCCTGCCTACAAACCTAAATTTGTGGTGGGGATTTGTAATGCACTTTTGCATTATGAAATTTCTGGTATTCTCGTGTTGTTACACACTAATACAAATATAAAGTTAAATAAATAAAAAAATTGAGTGTGCATTGGCACGTGTTTTTCTATTGTTTAACGCACAAAATGAAATAATTGCCTCGAACAAAGCAATCCAAAATTGAAGTAAATTTACACATACATAAAGAAGAGTAACAACAGTGTGAATACAGAATGCTGTTGTTACCGTGCTGTTAAAAATACTCGTGTGGATAGGTCCCTAAATTGTTCTTTCACATTTTTGTTTTTACAAATGTTTAGTAAACAAGTTTGTTTATGTTCGAAAGTTTGACGTTTCACAAATTTTTTTTTTTGTTTTTATTTATTTTCCAGGTGTGTATTGAAAATTTCAAGGAAAAATAGTAAGAAATAATTTAAATATTTTCCGAAAATAAGTAGTGCAATGTGTGAATAGTTCAAATAATGCTTCAATTAGTTAATCAGTCTCAAAATCTTTGTATGTTTAATGAGTCAAGCGCAAGTTTAATATTAACAAAACTATCTTCGAATCCAGTACGGCCCTTTTTCGGAATTAGCTTTTTAGAGTGTGAGGCAAGAATGATATATTACAAGATTATTCAACTCTAAAAACGTTACTCTCTTTTTTTCGAATTTAATAAAGCGTAGGGAAAGCTCTATATCTTTCTTTTTCGTCGTATCGTAATACAATTTTATTTCACTCATAGCTGGTTCATCTATCATTTCGTTTCTTTTATTCGGCTTGATTGAATGAATGAATGAAATACAAAATCAATAACGTATGATCAATACAAGTGCACGTGCTATTATATATATCTTTCTTTTACTTTCCATGTATTAAACATTTGTTGCACTCACACAGAATCATTATACAATTTATTTTAGTTTTGTGTGTTCTACAGTTAAAATCAAAATAAACGTTCTGCTCATAGTGTGATGATAGCAAAACCATGCGTTTCAGTGCAATATTTAATATCACTGCTGTATAGTATATAAATGCAAATGAGAAAATAAAAATCCAAAGAGAAAATAAAGCGTAGGGACCAGCATGTTTACTCTCCATAAGAGTTGGACAATCTTGTAAGTAATACATCATTCTTGGTGTGAGGCATATATAAAATGAGCGGTACAACTAAAAAAAAACTTGTACCACTCGTTTTTGTTGTTTACTATGGTAAATATTTTGCATGTCGTCTCCATGTATTTATCTCGGTGATAAAAACCGAGAGAGAGAAAGCGAAGCAGTTAATAAAAAACAAAAATTATTTTCAGTAGTCGGCCAATAACAGTCGTGAAAGCAACAAGTTGAAAAATAATACCGACGCAGTTGAGACGCGAAAATTAAATTTAAATATATTTTTTATTCTAAATACGTAAAGTAAATATTATTGTTTATGCTAATTATAAGCACTAATGTGCATTTGAAGTCGAATATAGTTTTGTTTTATTTGAGACTTGAAGTAATGTGTGTTGTGCGGGGACATAAACGCGTAGCATGCTTTAACAGCAAATAACTGGCCTGGCATCTATAATTTGTGATCAACTTAGTTATATCACGCAAACAGTGATCAACGGTAAACACGCCAATACAACAATCATCATTCCCCAAACAGCCACTCTTACCTTGAGCCGTCAAAATTTCGTTATTACAACACTAATTATTGATTAATTGTACAAAAAAGCTCAAAACTACCGTTGCTCGGTATAATGATATGCGCAAAAATCGAATATCTCGTTCCACGTGCCACGTGATTTTATTTCTCAGAGAGTTCATTTTGTAATTCGTAAGTAGAATATTGCTCTTATAACCTCTCAAATGCACTAGAAAGGGAAAAACTTAACAAACGACGTGATATGGCCAGATGTCTACGGGAAGCGTTCTATTGTAAATTAATAGGTGTGTTCAGTAAACAGCATTTACTTCATCGTTCGGATTCGGAGTGGTTGATCTTATACAACAACTTTGTTATATGACCTCATAAAATCTGAGACCTGAAATCTATTGTTCTATTTTAATTACGAATTGATGACAGCAGCTGGTGGTCAGAAAACCGTCGCCAAATTCGTTTTCATCAAATCTTTTGCTTATCTACATAAATAACAAGCCGCCCATTAGTGCAAACAAGTAAAATGATGTGTAACTAAATTAATGATTCGAACTCGTATTTAAAACAATTTACTGTCAATTGACCGTAAACAATTGATCGTGGAAACAATTGATCGTCGATACAATTGATCGTATGGACAATTGATCGTTTAACAGTATAATTGAATTTAAATAAAGATTTGAAGTGAATTGCGTTAGTTATTTCTTTACAAACGAGTTTTAAATCAAATTGACCACATGATCGAGACAAAAAAAAAAGTTATAGAGAAAAATTGACTGATAACGAAAAGTTAATCAATTTGTTCCGGAAAATATTTTGTGTTTTTATTCATTTCGTATAATGTAGGGCCTACATAGCTAATCTTTCTGTAAATTTTTATGGATAAGGCTATTTATACATACGTATACGCGTAATGTAAACAAATTTTTTCCGAATTTATTTCCACGTTTTGTAAAAATATTTCTAATTTGAATTACGCTCGGAAAAAGAGAAATGACATCGACTAATTTAACTTAGAATTGTAGAGGCTAACGACTTCGGTAACTCTTACCGGCACACGGTAGGTCACTGCGCTCCTCCCCCGCTTAGCCCTCCGAGGGACTATAGAAAATAATTTAGGGTTTATAGGAATCTACAACTCTATAGGAGCGGGAGTATATAGGATCCACGATCAATTGTTCATCCGATCGATTGTTCATACGATCAATTGTATCCACGATCTACTGTATCCACGATCAGTGTCTACGATCAATTGTTTACGATCAACTGACCGGAACTTCTTATGCGACTGACAATGTACTTTATAGTACGCAGTCTGCAAAAGAGATTCAATGTATCTTCGCTAAATGAGCATTTTGTTTTTCGGACGCACCCTAACTTAAAAAAAATTGTTAAGTTTGTTTATCATACATTTTATGAGTTTAAGAGTTTTTAGCGCTTACTGCTAAAATATTTGGAGACACAACTATTAACGCTTGTTACATGGAAATGCGGAGAGAACGTGCGTCTAATAGAACTGAGAAAAGTCGGAATTAATTCTTGTTCTCAATACACAATCAAATTATGCTATGTTACCAATTTACTTGAGATTATGTTTGATTTTACACTTTGCAATTAACAAATTGTGTAAGTGTACCTGGAAATATTATCAGACAATTATATAATTTACTACGGTATTATATACTTGAGTTGAATGATAAAAACCGATTTAAAAATAGATTTGAACTTGTTCTGAGTTTATTGTTTAGTCACAAGTCAGTCTTGGTGGAAATAACATTCAACGTTATTTACAGAAGTCTAAACATTATAATGGATCGTTGGGTTGGAAAAGTTGCCGTAGTTACCGGCGCAAGTGCTGGAATTGGTCGAGCAATAGTTATTGATTTGGTAAAAGCTGGTTTAATAGTTGTTGGCCTTGCTAGACGGAAAGAATTGGTTGAAGTAAGTTATCCACGGTGTATTTACATAACAATAATTTGTCTAATCATAAAAAAACTTGAACACTTAGGAAATTCAATCAATTGTAGCTGGTGAAAAAGGTGAGTTACACACATACAAGTGTGATGTATCATCGGAGCAAGAGGTCAACGAAGTATTTGCCGAAATTGAGAAAAAATTCGGTGGCGTTAATATTTTGGTGAATAATGCCGGTGTCCAACAAAATACCACAATTTTGGGTTCGACCAGCAGCATGGAAAAATTATCGAAAATTATCGATACAAATATTTATGGCGTTTTGTATTGCACTCGAGCTGCATTCGATATCTTAGACAAAACCAAACAGGATGGTCATATTGTAAATATTGGAAGTATTTCTGGCCAATCAGTTCCATTTTTTCCACCACCAACTAAATCGAACGTGTATTCAGCATCAAAATTTGCGTTACGCGCTATCAATGAAGTATTGCGACAAGAGCTGATTCCAAATCATAAAAATATAAAGGTGTCGATGATATGCCCGGGTGTTGTGCGTACAGATTTTCGGGAGGCAGCCGGAATGCCGGGTGGCAAACAAACATACGATGAACGATCACTCAATCCGGAAGATTTGTCGGCGGCTTGTTTATATGTGCTTGGTACACCACCTCATGTGCAAGTACATGATATGATTATTAAACCGGTTGGGGAACCATTTTAATTGAAGTTATGTGTATACATAAAATAAATTAATATTTCAATCAAATATTGTAAATTTTTGTTTAATTTTACTGACCATACATGGTCTTGAAGAAAACGGTTATTCCATACGCTTGATTATTTGAGTGGATTTAAAAAAAATGTGATCCAACGATTATTTGCACCAGTAACGCAGCTAATTTTTTTCAATGTTACTATACTCCACTTGTATTATGACTTTCGAATTTGTAAGTAAATAGTTAGATAAAGTGACAGGCATGTTGTTATCGTCGAATAGATTTTATATCACAATACGTCGAGTATTATTAGGCTTCAAATACCAAGAAAAACATAAGTAATCACATACTGTAATAAGAGCCTGATAAAATGAATAAAAATATAAAAATTTTCAGTTTTATTCTAATTTATATATTCACACATAATTTTATTTAATATGGTTTCCCAACCGGTTTAATAATCATATCATGTACTTGCACATGAGGTGGTGTACCAAGCACATATAAACATGCCGCCGATATATCTTCCGAATTGGGTGATCGTTCATCGTACGTGTATTTACTACCCGGTATTCCGGCTGCCTCCCGAAACTCGGTGCATACACAATCCGGGCATATCATCGAGACTTTAATATTTTTATGATTTGGAATCAATTCTTGTCGTAGTTCGGTTTAATTGGTGGTGGATAAAATGGCACTGATTGGCCAGCAATACTTCCAATATTTACAATATGACCATCCTGTTTGGTTTTATCCAAAATATCGAATGCAGCTCAGGATACAATACAAAACACCATAAACATTTGTATCGATTACTTTTGATAATTTCTCCATGCTACTGGTTGGACCCAAAACTGTGGTATTCTGTGTGACGCCGGCATTATTCACCAAAATATAACGTCAACGAAATTTTTTTCAATGACATCACTGGAATGTGAATAAAACAAACTACTTTAATTTATCACGAACGGATTAATTTATTGAGCATAATAATTAATACAATCATAATCACTATTGACGATTGGAGCATCACGGATTCCACCTAGTGGTACATTTTTAAACTGAGCTGCCTGATAATTTGACGTTCGAAATTGTTGTAAATAATTCCAATTTTGATCTGTAAACACAATTTTTACTTACCGAATTGCTAATAATTGTAAATAATTCCAATTTTGGACTACAAAAACAATTTTTAATTACCGCATTGCTAAATTTTCTTTCGTAGCATTTGTGACAAATGTCATTTTATCAGGTGCATCATTTTAACTATTATCCTCGAGAGGCGCTTTCTTTACTCGAGGACAATAGTTAAAATGATGCACCTGATAAAATGACATTTGTCACAAATGCGACGAAAGGAAATTTAGCAATGCGGTAATTAAAAATTGTTTTTATAGTCCAAAATTGGTATTATTACAATTGAGGAGTGATTTTTCAAAAGGGCTTATTTCCATTCAACACTTTTTCTCAGAAAATGGAAAAAACTTGCAGGGTGCTTGAATAATAAAATTAATTAATTTTGCCTTTTGGTCATTAAAATTAGTTCATTCCTCGAAACAAATGGATTTTTTTTTATAATTTTATGTTTTTCGAGTGTTCAGCTCTTCTAAAAACAAAAGTAAGGCTATTTTGCTTAATATTCGGGTAATAAGCCCGTTTATAAAAAAGAATACTTAAAAAAAAAAAAAAGAAATCTTAAGTTGTGTTGCATTTTTGAAGACTATCTGAGGCGTTTTCGATTGTTCTGTTTTCGTGGGGGAAATGTGTTTTATCCTTCTCAACCGGAATCCATAATAAAATCACGATTAACCAAAAATGGAAATACGCCCTTTTGAAAAAGCACTCCTCAATTATTAGCAATCCGGTAAGTAAAAATTGTGTTTACAGATCAAAATTGGAATTGTTTACAACAATTTCGAACGTCAAATTATCAGGTAGTTTAAAAATGTACCACTAGGTGGAATCCGTGATGCTCCAATTGTCAATACTTTTGCACAATTTTACTGTTCACTTTTTAATCTTCACCTATCGCTTACTAAAAACTTAATGTTCTAGTTCGAATTCGTTCACTCCTTGGTACTTATATACTCAAAACAAAACTTCTCGAAATCTCATGATTGTTCCAGAATAGTTTACACAAATTAGAACAGTTTTTATCATTTAAAATTCCATAGTAGAACCATAGACAATCATAATAGATTTCTCATTTGACTAAAAACACAAAATAAAAATAAAAATTTTCCATTCAAATGTTTTCAGTGTATTGCATAAACGTATTATATTTGCAACCAAAACCAACACAAATGTCTTATACAAGCCATATTATTGCCATACAAACACAAAATAAAACCTACTATTTCTGTAAGTATTAGCGTCATAATACAGTCTTATCTTTACATACTTTGATTTTAAATTGTAGTTTGAATCAAAAACAGTATAAAATATCACTAACACTTACAAAAAATAGTAGATTTTGGATTTAATAATATGCGTGCGTCACGGAAATAATATGGCTTGTACAAGACATTTGTGTTGGTTTTGTTGCAACGCATTCTACAATCATTGCTTTATAAAATACACAACACAACGATACATTGGAATTATCGGAAGTTTTGTTTTTTTCCTTTAGTTATTGACGATTGGAGCATCACGGATTCCACCTAGTGGACAAATTTTAAACTGAGGTACCTGATAATTTGACGTTCGAAATAATTGTAAACAATTCCAATTTTGAACTGTAAACACAATTTTTACTTACCGGATTGCTAATAATTGTAAATTATTCCAATTTCGGACTATAAAAACAATTTTTAATTACCACATTGCTAAATTTTCTTTCGTCGCATTTGTGACAAATGTCATTTTATCAGGTGCATCATTTTAACTATTGTCCTCGAGAGGCGCTTTCTCTACTTTTACAATCGTCAATAATGAAATGAGAAATCTAGTATGAATGTCTATGGTATAACTTTCCGCTATCAACTAACTTATTCTACTCTATCATAGGTGTCACCCGTAACAATATGTTGGTTTGATTATTGAATAGGGCATTGAATGTGGAGTTGATTTGAAGGTTAAGTTAGGCGCCAATTTGCGGGTTAAAGAAAATAAAAGAAAGGTTTTTTATTTAAATTCATTTGGGTTTATTATATGTTTTGAATATTTATTCAAACACTAGCACAGAGCACACTAACAATTTATTATTATAATTACGAAATTGTTGTTTACGTAAAAGTTTATTAGTCGTATTTTTCACATGGTGAATGAAATATTATCCAATTAATTTAAAATGAGTGATTCTTGTACCAAAATTAGTGTAAAAATTAAAAAATTGATCATTCAATTGGAGAGTGAAGGTAAAAGTTTATCGGAAATTTCCAAAATAACTAATCGCCCGCAAATTTTGATTCAATACTACGTCATCCAGAACTTAGAAAAAACCAAATCTCTACAAATGGTTGCTGGGCGTACTCGCAACCGAAAGCTGAATGAACGTCAAATAATCTAATAGAGAGGAAAATAAAACAGAATCGAAAGCTTAGTGCTCTAACGGTCGCTGCCAAAGTTTATCATGGCGAAAAATATCGATAAAACCTCAGGCAATACGCTATATTTGGCATAAACAAGAGTATCGTGGATGCGCGGCACGCAAGAAAAGTATTTGTCGAAAAAAAAAAATATTAAAAAGCGCCTGGATTATGCATTGGGATATGTAAGTGAGGCCGAAGAGATCTGGGAAAATGGTATTCCCTCGGACGAAAGTATAAATTTAACGTTTTTGGTTCAGCTGGGCAAGTTATGATATGGCATAAACCCAACACTGAACTTGAATAAAACATGGTGGCGGAAGTATAATGGTTTGACTAAAACCATAATGAACCGGTTTGATTATATGGATATTTTAAAGGATAATTTGTGAACAAGTGCTGTGAAAATTAAACATGGGGAAGATTTTGGCTCCGTACATGTCAATAACCCGAAGCATGCCTCAAAGCTGTTCAAGGAATCAGTATTCTACAATGTTAAGTCAACACTCCCTCATAGTCCCCAGCCACCAGATCTCAACCACATTGATAATTTATGGCATTATTTTGAGCGAAAGATCGCCGTGAATACCAAATTAGCGGTAAGGAACAATTAAAACGGATTATTGTGGAGGAATGGGCCAAAAATTGCCCAGAAATAACTCGGAAGTTTTTTTTCAATGAAAAGAAGGTTGCAAGGTGTCATTGCATGAATAGGTTTGTAACACCAAATATTAGATCTAATTTTTTCTACCAAATTCCCTCAATTTCTTTATATGTACAGACAATTATTTGACATCGTTTAAAGCTGTTTGAATAGTAAATCATATCAAACGTGAAATTTTTTTATTTTTACCCAAAAAATCCATTTACTTTCTTCATTGTGTTTATCAAGCTTGTACCGAATAAATTACTTGACTCTTCCTGTAGAAATGACAACCCATCCATTTTTGCACCAAGTTGTTTTTTTTTAATTGATCATCAATTTGTTGTTTCTATTTTTATTTTTATTTTTTATTATTACTGTATATGCCGGACAGCCTTTATAATTGTCTGGATGCCCCGTTTCCCTACAGTTCACACGGTACATTGTATGTGCTGACCTTGCTTTTGTTTTAATTCAATTACATGGTTAAATAGACATTTTATCTTTAATATTTCGTTAATTGGCGTTTTGTTCTCAACAGTTACCATTTTATCATCTATTCCCCTTCCCTCCCTAGTCATCCTAAGTGTGTTTGCTAACTTTGGCAAGGTTATGTCACTACAGAAAATGTCTTGCATTTTTATTTTGAAATTCAGCGGTTCTTAATGTAAAGTTTCAGCCAGATAAATGATTTGACAAAATGACATAAGGTAATGCTCCAATGTATGAATGCTGATAGGTTAATCAGTCCATATATGCGGACTCTGGATACCAGGCACCCTCCAGTTTTATTTAGCCTTCCTGTAGTAAAGCTTGGTGACCTACAGGCAACTTTCTATTCCCAGCAACTCGCAAGAATATACGGGAGTGGGACTGCCCTCTCGAAGTTTCAATGCTACCGCTTTTCTAGCAGAAGTAAATGATATAGTATACATCTAGGAGGGAAAGCAATGAGCCCAGATAGTATGTATTACGTACCGGCCGGCAGCATTATCAGGTTCATTGAGAGCCTGAATATTGACTGGACGGATAATTAAGCAGGGTTGGGAGCACAAAAGATATTTTAGGTCGCAGTGCGAGGTGGCTAAACGCCCACATGGGCCTACAACACTAATTCTAATTCTAGTATATACTGGAACTCAGCAAAATAACTTCAAATTCCCAATAAATTAGCTTAATAAAAAATAGCAAGAAATACATTTTATTTTAGAGGGGAAAAATTATAAATGAACCTTAAAAACATGACGTAAGCAAAATGCCAGCGGTATTATCAACACTGGAGTTAGAGCCGCACACTACGCAAGAACAATAACTTACATTCAAGAAATGTAAAGACATTTATACTAGTGAATGGGGAACCAAACGCCACTTGTAAAAGACACTGTACTATAGCCTAATAGAAATAAGCAAGGAAAATCTAAAGTGGGCAATTTCTGAGCTAATACAAAAAAAATGCGATCCTATACCTGAAGGGGGCATCATAAACAAATTACTAAAAATACCATAAAATTTATTAAGAATTTACAAATTTACAAAATCGTTTCACCCACCGGCTTTATGATTAAATCATGAATTTGAACATCTTGTGGTGTACCCAAAATGTATAAACATGCAGCAGACACATCTTCTGGCCGCAAAAGTGGCAATTGAAAAAAATCTTCTTCAACGAAACCACCTGCATCAAAAAGTTTTGTTTTAACACGCCCTGGTGAAATCATTGACACGCGTACATGTTTACTCATATGCATCAATTCTTGACGAAGTATTTCACTGATAGCTTTAACACAACATTTTGTACCCGGATAAACATTAAACGTATTATCCGGGGGTGGAAGAATTGGTACATTGTGACCAGTAACACTGCTAATATTCACAATGTGTCCTGGTTCGCCAGTTTTTTTCAGTACTTTATAGGCTGCCCGAGTACAGTACAATAATCCAACAACATTTGTATCGATTACACGCACTAAATCATCCATTTTGGTTGCATCGCCCAAAATTGTTCCATTCGATAAAATGCCAGCATTTTCACTAAAATGTTGATACGACCAAAAGTTTTTTCGATCCAATCGAATGCACTTTGCACCGACTCTTCACTTGTTACATCACACGAATACGCATGAAGTTGTCCTTTAGCGCCGATCACATTTGTTTTCAAGGCCTAAAAAACAGTTTTTTTGAAATATTTTGCATATCCTTATATAAACACTTGATACCTATTACCTCAACTAGTTCTTTACGGCGTGCTAATCCAATCACGATTAAACCTTGTTTAGCTAAATCTATTGAAATAGCGGCACCTATTCCGGCGCTTGCACCGGTTACAACAGCAACATTACCAATCCAACGTTCCATAATATGACACGACAACTTTATTCGATCACAACACTTTTCAAGTTTAAAATAACAACTGCACGATTTAATTATTTGATTTTGGCCTTTTATACCGATGCGTTTAACGATTTTTTTTTATAAGAAATGTAGAGCTAATTAAGAATCAGAATAAAATTTTTGCTACAATCGCTGTTATATTTTTTTATATTTGATTATGATAATTGATAACGCACTCTTTTGAGCTTATTATATTTTTGATTGTTGATACTTGAAAAATAGTGGTAAAAATAAACTCGTCCGTATATAATCTAATTATAAATAAAATTGTCCGTCAGACAACAAAATTTGAAATAGTAAATAAGACAAAAATAAATTTGGCCAAACCAAAGAAGTTTCATATGAATACCGGGGTCATATAAAGTTATCAAAACCAAATGGTTATGTATGTACGTAATGTTGATTTTTTCCTAAAATTGAAAACTATATTTAAATATTGAGATAGGCTTGTCACACTACTTTCTTTTACGAACTGGACCGCATGTTCTATGTTTTAGCGCTATATACAATTGATTCTATTCAAGAAATAATTCAAGCATTTCCGCGAACATTCTTTTCCATTGATAGAACTTATGACCCATAATCATCTGGAAATATCGTTTATGGCGTATCATAATCATCATCAATCATCATTGTCGACGGGCGGTGTGTATATGTATTTGTGTTGTTATTCATTTCATTCGCAATCACTAAACCACACCTTCCTTTGTACGCTATATCTCGGAGTCCGAGACTCGGACGTTCTTGTTTTGACTCGATCATTATGAACTTGGGCGGTGGGCGTAAACATATTTCGATGTCCATAATAAATAATTGAACCATCGACCTTTTCGTTTATACCACGCGCCAACCTAAGCTGTTACTGTTCATAACGTGAGCTATTTTTGACCTTGTGTTTTACCAAACATTTGCGGTTCAGGTAGAGCTTGAACCCCGTTCGTTTTTTTATTTAACAAAGCAATATAAAAGTATTATCATTTTGTGGACCACTTACTGCAAACATCTACTTTGACAGTCAAATTTAAATAGAACGTCACAGTCGTCTTTGTTATTCCAACCTGCTTATTGTCGTTTCTTCCAAAAATTATATCTTAACACTTAAGCGGCGAACAGGATATCAATACCCGTTTAAAAATCAATATTTATAAATAAATACTTCTACACCAAAATCGTACCATTGTGACTGTTCAAATTTACGGTAAAATAACTCAAATATTCTATAAAACATGCTTTTCAAATTTGCGACGAAACATTAACTATTGTCCAATGTCCACGATAAACAAGTTTTAATAATTTCTCCCGGTAATTTCGTTGGCGTTTTGAAAGCTTGCGGACATATTACTTCTTGTGATAACCTACCTACCATTTGTACAAGTGCTCACTAAATTTAAAGGATAAATGCTAACCAAATTTATAGGCGTAGAAAATCGTGAATGATGGAAGATACAATTTCTGAGGTTACATAAGAACTCTACTCAACAACGACAGCAATTCACTTAAAGTATTTACTAGAATTACCGTCACAATTTCCCGCCTAGGTGTACTATTTGCAACCGGGATGGAAACCTTAGTGTTAACACTGACGCGATACTTGGCAAACGGAATGAACCCCGAGCTGTCCTATTAGAATTTTATCCAAATCGAGTATAGTAATGAAACCAAAATGTTGTGTTGTGTGATGGGACCAAGCTATCGGTAATTTTGCATCATACTACAGGGTTCAGCATAGACATAATTTGGTCCCGATACTTTTTACCCTATTGTTAGAATATAATAATTAATCACTTCGTGGACGATTTCATGATGCGACTTGTGGTAAGAAAATGAACCAATTTACATCATACAATTTTTACAAAGATTGATTGATTGATTGATTTAGTGTGTACGACCAAGCCTAAGGCAAGTTTCCCGGAATACGCCGGGTCCACCGTACACCCTTTTACGAGTAACAAAATCGAGGGAAAGGAAAGGTATGTTAGTAATAGAGAATCAACCCGGTTCCAGACACCATGGCGGTTGATAATTAGTAAATAAGACAACACAAGACAACACAATTTGTAAACTACATGATTGTTAACTGCTTTGTTGTTCCTGGAGCGTTGAGTCCGGCTATAACTTTGTTACTGAAAATTAGGATTAAACTTAATCCGTTTAAGAATGATTAATTCTGGAACAATCTTAGATTCTGAAATAAATTAAATTATTTATCACTTATCAGTATAGTTAAAATAAACCCCTCTTAACACCGATGATCTTATTAATCTAACAATACTTAAAATTACATCAGCATCAATCCTAGGCCACCTAAATAAATCAATAAATTATTTAAAAAGCCCTCTAGGTGACACCCCTACAAATGTAAACAATTTAACTATTTCATCAGCTTACAAAATTATTGCTAACTTAGCTTCCTTCTGGAACTCATCCAAGAGTCACCAAAAGAACGTTCCAGGGATATTTCCGTCAACCCAATCAGTCACTAAAACCACATACACAACATTCAGCAAAATATTCTATAAAAATAACTTTAGGACATAGGTAATAATTTTACCCAGCTTTAATTAATGATTTAAATTACAAATTAAATCGACCCAAAGTTTCTGGAAATCTGCATTGGGTCCGAATATTGCTGAAAATCAAGATCTAAATTAGTTAATTGTTGCCAACTACTACTTTTAAATAAACTAAAAATCATTAAACTCTGAAATGCTCATAGATTAGTTGTTAAAATGGCTATAGTAAAAGTAATTAATTAAATACATCATCAAGGTCATTCATCCCTCTGTAAATTTAAATCAAATTATTTTATTAGGTATTCATTATTTATAAGGAAGTTGTCAATTCGAACCACATTCAAAATTTATCGAGCGGTATCTCAGATCCGACCCAGTGTAACAAATCCAATTAGTATCCTCCTATTCACAAGATCATATTAGTCATAGAGCACTAAAGATAGCTCATGTATATAAATCCAATTAAATTTATAAATATGTAACAAAATATCCAAGCTATTATGAACAAACTTTATATGTATTAAATATACCAACCTTACCATTCTACGTCACAATCTTCCGTATATTTACTATATTTGTTCAAAAAATAAAAATAGAGTTCTAAAATACGTACAACTATGTATTCATGAAATGTAACTAGATAAGACGTGAAAATTAACTGTGTATATTAAATTAAGACATTTTTGATCTTAATATTATTTCGATCAAAATTAACATTTTTTCCCTTAGATCCTATGCACAATTACATAAATTCTAAAACCAAAATTAAAATCCCTCAATTCAACTACTCAAGTAATCAAAAAGTTTGACTTCACCACAGTTATAAAACCATTATCTGATTAATGAATCACGTTTGATTATAATTACCAACTAAAAATCATTTAATATGAATTATTCATCCATACCATAATTTTATATGGATTATACATTATACGTACGATTCAAATTACTCGATTATACGAAGAACTCGTATAAGAATTCCAGAGCGTATTTACACTTGGTCTCATGAATCCGGATTCTCTGGTTTCAAAAATCCCATCGGCGCGCCGTTTACACAAGGATTCATGAATCCGGTTTCATTTAATACATGTCTATGTATGTGTATGAATCTTTTTCATTTAATAAATGCTTTCCAACTGAGAATTATATGTCCTTGAGAATTTTTATATTTCATTTTTGTTTGTGTTAGTGCAATGAAACCCGAGAAATACAAAAAAATTTGGTTTAAAAATGAATCCCAAACATGGCGGCTATAAAACCGGATTTGTAGGTAAAGGGGGGAAATACGAAGAAAGAATCCGGATTCATGAGACCAAGTGTAAATACGCTCGAATCAATACCTAAAAAGTGTTTGTGTTGTGTTTGTTTTGCCAATGCCTACTAGATATACAAGCAATTTTTACAAATTGAAACACATTAAGTCTCTCCGCTACGCGGCAGTATAATAAAGAAAAGATATTTTTTTTTGTTTTTGCTTTGTCCGAAAACGTTTTAAGGTGGATTTATATTATCGGCTCGTCTCGGCACAGCTCATCCCAAAAAATTATTGTTACATGTATTTAATATGAGAGTATTTATATTATCAGTACGTTTCCGTGCAGCACGGTACAGCGCATATCGCATCATCCAAAAAGAATATTGTGAAAACAAAACGTAAACGAGAAGATGCGAAGGAAAAACGAAATACTAAATTCGAATGTTTTTTCGTAATTCGCTGAGATATTGCATTCATTAACAACACGTGTTTTTTTTTATTTTTTTTTTCGCTGGCGCTACATCCTATGGAGGGATTTGGCCGCTTCATTTTTGAAGTTTCGTAATCATTTTTACAACGGATAATGAGTGATTAGTTCATTGATCCTTACATTAAACCAGCCGTGATTTTTTCATCACCCGCCGAGAATCGAACCCGGGACCTCCGGAGCTTAAAGCAAGCATGCTAACAACTGTGCCACCGGGGCGGTGACACAGTTGTTAGCATGCTTACACAACACGTGTTGCTATCAATAAATAGTTGCATCCAGATACTGTTAACATATTTATGATATAATTATTAATTTCATATTATTATGTTACGAATGCACATCGAAATAAATACGAACTACTATATGAACTGAACTGAGCTGATAATATAAATCGTTGATGTATGAGACGATGCATGAATGTGCTGAGCCGCGCCGATAATATAAATCCACCTTTATTATTTATTTATTTTTTTTAGTGCAGCATAATGCTTCAAAGAAGGAAGACACGCACTTTCTGATCAAAGAGGAATACCATGTGAATTTGATTTATTCATGTAAATTTAAATTTTTTAGATAAATCTAGTGTATTATGTATTTGAATAATAAAATGTTAGAAATATTATTGAAAATAAATTAAATCAAATAAAAATTAATTTATGTACTCGATTTGAAAACAAATCAAAGCGTAAAATAGACGCGTGGCATCTCCCTTTGACGTAATATAATGCACTAAATCAAAAAAAAAACTCAGCGAACAAATTTAAAATTTATTATTTCGATTTTTTGTTTATTTTTCGCTTCTCTCCTTTGTTTAGTTGTTTTTGTTTCTTGTTTATAAATAAACAAGAATGATATATTACAAGATTATTCAACTCTAAAAACGTTACTCTCTTTTTTTCGAATTTAATAAAGCGTAGGGACCAGTCTCTATATCTCTCTTTTTTTTTTCGTATAGTAATATAATTTCATTTCACTCATAGCTGGTTCATCTATCATTTCGTTTATTTTAATCGGTTTGATTGAAGGAATGAATGAGATACAAAATCAATAACGTACGATCAATACAAATGCACGTGCTATATCTCTCTTTTACTTTCCATAGTATTAAACATTTGTAGCACTCACACAAAATGATTATGAAATTTATTAGTTTTGTTTGTTCTACAGTCAAAATCAAAATAAACGTTCTGCTCATAGTGTGATGAAAGCAAATCGATTCGTTTCAGTGCAATCGTTAATATCACTGCTGTGTAGTATAGAAAAGCAAATGAGAAAATAAAAATTCAAAGAGAAAATAAAGCGTAGGGACCAGCATGTTTACTCTCCATAAGAGTTGGACAATCTTGTAATATATCATTCTTGATAAATAAATTTCGTTTCCTCTCTCTCGGAGAGTCAATCGATCGCTGTCGCTGTTTCATATTCATTCCCCATGATTCAATAAAAAACCCAGGTTAGCTCGAAATATGTAAACAAATGGCCATCTTTTTTTTTTGACGTCACTCAATTCTCAATACGTATATAAATTACAACAACAAATAAAAAAACGAAAAGTAAAAAAGAATTGCATGACGTCACGAACACGTGTTTTGAAAAATCGAGCTAACCTGGGATTTATAGAATCATGTTCATTCCCTATCTCTTCCCTTGTCTTTGTTTTTTATACGAGGAGAGAAAGAGATATTTTATTATTTTGAATTTCGTTCTCCAAATAAAAAATTTTTTTTTTTGTTTCCTTCCGCAGAGAGAGATTAAAGAAGGGGACGAAAAATGAATTTTTAACATGAAAGATGAAATAAAACAATACACAAAACAAAAAAAAAAATCTTTACTTTACTACACTGCCACGTAGCGGCGGAGACTTAGTGTGTCATCACTGTTTGTAGTCATAGGCCTGTATATTCAAGACGGCATTGGTGCAGCAGGCTTCAAAGAAAGAAGACACGCACTTTCTGATCGAAGAGGAATACCATGTGAATTTGATTTATTCATGTAAATTTAAATTTTTTAGATAAATCTAGTGTATTATGTGTTTTAATAATAAAATATTGGAAATATTATTTAAAATAAATTAAATCAAATAAAAATTAATTTATGTACTCGATTTTAAAAACAAAACAAACGCGTGACATCTCCCTTCGATGTAATATAATGCACTAAATATAAAAAAAACTATTTTAACATGAAAGATGAAACAAAAAAAAAAAAATATCTTTACTTTACTACACTGCCACATAGCGGCGGAGACTTAGTGTGTCGTCACTGTTTGTAGTCATAGGCCTGTATATTCAAGATGGCATTGTCATAGGCCTGTATATTCAAGACGGCATTGACACTGTTCATATAAATATTCAAATATTAAAACCATCTAAACCAAAAAATATAGAAATATAAAATTTTTACCAATATTCCCAATCTATGAATTATGCCCGTATTCCATGGGAAAAATTGACTGACAGTCAAAAAAAACGAAAAGAGAAAAATAATTTGATGACCCATATAAAAGACAAAGCCAACGCGTTTTTTTATTTTATAGCCAAATTGTTTTGCTATAAAATAAAAAACAAAAAAAGCCGTTGTCTTTGTCTCTTATATGGAGTATCAGATTATTTTTCTCTTTTCGATTTTTTTGACTGTCAGTCAATTTTTTCCATGGAATTGAGGCATTAGATTGCATGCATAACTCAATAAATACCACATCAGCCCGAAATAACGCAGTCATTACGTATAAATTACAACAAACAATAAAAAAACGAAAAGTAAAAAATAATAACTTATATTACTTAAATAACTTATAACGTAAATAACTTATAATAACTTATATTACATACTTAAATGATAACTTATTTACCGGAATTGCATGACGTCACGAACATGTGGTTTGAACAATCGGGCTAACCTGTTATTTGTTGAATCATGGATTGCATGTATTTATGACAATTGTACATAAAATAAAACTAAACTAAAATATGTAATAGTATTAGTAGAAACAAGCATAGAAATGCATATTAACTGCGTATATTAAACTTCTACAACTGTAATTTTAATAAAACTCGAACAAAATAAGATAAGACAATTGTTAGAAATTGTATGTACAATACCACAAACACCAAATCCAAACTCATGCAATTAATCCAGAAATCAAAAATTGATTTCCTTCATTATTAATATAAATCATTGCCAGCTAAATGTATCCCGATGGATTACATTTTCCAAATATACATTCCCACAACACTAATTAATTAATTATTTATTATATTATAATTTAATTTAATTTATATCACTTTACATATTTAAAAAAACAAAAAAATTTCACAAAATAAATTAAATTAAATTTACAAAGAGGACGATAAAAAAAACACAACCGTCTTCTTCGAGCGTCGACGACGCACCGCCCTCATACAATTTTTACAAAGATGACATCAAAATTAAAATTTAATAAAAATTTAAAAATTCTAAAAGATACATTATTTCGCAACCGCAGTATCCGGAGAAATTGGTAAATTACATAATATGCAAACAAAAAAAATGCCCATACAAATTTTATTTCTCGATCAACAAATGAAACCACTAATTATTTGGCGTTTCCCTGCGTTAAAAATCTGAAAAATCAACAATTTTTCAAAAATTATAACTTTAAAATTATAGGACGTGCAGCCACAAGCTTAAACAACAACTTGTTTTCAAAAACTAAAGATAACATACCTTTAAAGAAACAATCTAACGTTGTTTATCAGGTACAATGTAGTTGCAACGTTACCTAAACAGGACAGACGAAACAATTTTTAGAAAAAAGATTTTACCAACAAAAAAAGTGACATTAATAAAGATCAAAATTTAAGCATTTGCACTTACACGACATCTGAAAAATACAAACCACCAAATAAAAAAATTCTCGAGAAACAAAAAAATGTTAGACACATAACTTTGCACTTGATTTAATTTGTAGCATTTCCAAATCTTACATAGCATTCACAATGCAAAAACTTTTTACTTTTTACTTACAGGTTTATATGAATTTGTAACTTGACGAACAAAAATTTTTGTTCGTCAAGTTACAAATTCATATAAACCTGTAAGTAAAAAGTAAAAAGTTTTTGCATTGTGAATGCTATGTAAGATTTGGAAATGCTACAAATTAAATCAAGTGCAAATTCTATCAATGTCGTTGAAGATTATGCTTATATTGGCAACTCATATGATTTGTTCATTTAAATTGTTTTTGCCTCATGCAACTTTATTTTTATTCAAATGTACAACCTTTTTTACATGAAAGCGCCTTAGCAAGATTTTTTTTCGAAAATTACATAGCTGTGCGTTTCTTTTCATTACGCTTTTGAAAATGAACCCGAATACGGTTCGAGAATATTAATTGGCTCGTAAAATTAAAAACTATAGCATTTCGTGCAGACAGAAGAATCGTGCACTCTTAGGAAGATTTAGGGAATCGGGTCGTGAAATCATAACGCAGTTAAATGATCAGGGAATAGAAATATCTTCCGGTTAATGTAGCTGTTTAGCGAAAATTTCAAAACTAACCGAACAAATAAAACCAACAAAACTAATATGGGCGAAACTACATCAGCACCCGAATTCCGGTTCGATGACAAATTTTTTATATGGGTTTTATTCGTATAAAAAAACCTAAAGGTATAAAAACTCGTGAAACACGATTCCGGTTTGATGACTGAGAAATTAAAACTCATAAAGAATCTCAAAAAAAAACATGAAATATTTTTCTATGAGAAGTATTTTACTTAGATGATAACTCAAATAAAAGAGATTAATTGGCCCGAAATTGACTCACATACGACAACAGTTTCTTGTGTGTTGTTCCATACCAAGCCACAATCACGAAAGATAATAAATTTCCCCAATTTACATTTATAGGTACAAATGTGGAGATAATTATACATACCTATCTATGTAACCAATTTGTTTTCTTGTTGCTCCCTGCGTTAGCAAAAATAAAAAATTTACTATTTTCATCTAGATGGCATAATGTGTCGGTTTATGATTTGTGTTTCTGATACCGCTTATATTGCTATTGTCGCTTTTATCAGTCAATTAGTGCGGAGCCATGGGATTGTTCCCAATAGTTTATCTCTTTATTGTTATCTCTGATTTGGTATAGGTCAGTTCTGGATACACACAAAACCAACAAAAATGCCTATAAACATTTTTTTTGGTTTTGATACACAGCATTTCAATAATATGAAATGTGTTAGAGTATAGGATAAAACATGTACACGTGTACAAAACCAATACAAATGTCTATTATTGTTTGGTTTTGTTTCGATTGTATTAATTGGTTGATCTCGCATATATTTAGGCGACTAACAACGTTTTATCCTAAGTATTTACTAGCGATCGATGCGACGTCTGGAACTTCACCGGTGAAACATTTTTTTCGCATGATGGTAGTACTACCTATATGTGTTTATACTATGCTAGTAGTATTTCAGTGGTACACTATTTGAGGAGATATTCTATTCGGTACTCTACGGCTTATTTTAAGCTTAGTAAAAAAAACAGTCGATTCTTTAGGCTCTTATTTATACAGTAGGCTCTGGTATAATCTAGGTTGCTTTGCTAGTATGCAATAAAAAATAAAAACAAAAGAAAAAAAATTTCTTAAACAGAATTTTATTTTATTTTTTTATTATCACACAGTAAAAAATTACATCTGCTTCTTACAAAGGTTGCAATAGAAAATTAACAACTAGATATTTTGTTGTTAAAATATATCACCATATTTCTTATAATAAGAATTATTAATTACTTAAGAACAGAAAACGTAGATAAAACAAGTATAACTTGAAACCAAAAGCTCACGCCATCAAGAAGACATGGTTAGTTAGTTAGTAGCAAATAAAACATGGTAAATATGCAAATTATTTTATTTTGTCATCAAAAATTTCTAGTTTTCTATCGAGCACCAACCCCATAGCCAATCTAACCAAAACGAGAATTATACTTAGTTGGAATAAGAAAGTACATCTCTGGCTGCATCCCATGAAGGTCCCGTTCAATATTGTTTATCCATCGGGTAGGCAGGCTCTTGCGAGGTCCTACTTTCAGTGGTGCAAACTCCCAGACGGTTTCGGTAGTCTGACTTTGTGAGCAAAGAATATATGTTCAAGCCATCTTGATCTTATCGAGAACATTTCTGATCTCATGATTTATCTGCATTCTGTACATGGCTCCCTCTTTGATCAAAATTATTCTAATAATCTTACACTATCAGATATGTCTCGAAGGCTTTAGCCCAAATAGGACAAGGCGTTCCATAACGTGTTCCTCTTAATTTTGTTCTAAGCCTACAGGAAGCTTACGAAATACAATGAACATTAACATTTCGATTGAAATTGAAATATAAATGTTTAAATTGAATCTGGATTTCCTTGATTAGATATTAACATATTCTCAATTTAAAGTTCTGATTAAATAGTGCACCAACGTAATCGAAAGTTATCTTACATAGTAACATTAGTCGTGGACATTAGTAGTGGACATTTTTTTATAAACAAAAAGAGACGATGACGATGACGCTTTTTCAATCCAAAAGTTCATTAAAATTAACTTACACATCACGAACTCTTTATTGTTAACTTTTTAATTGACTTTTAAATCTTCACCAAAGTGAATTATTGCTGGTCCGCCGACAGAATATTAATTACCTTAATGCAAAGTTTGCTTTTAAAATTAGATTCTGCCAGTTTTTGTCATGCCATAA
Organism: Tipula helvola; assembly: GCA_963556165.1. NCBI lineage: Eukaryota > Metazoa > Arthropoda > Insecta > Diptera > Tipulidae > Tipula > Tipula helvola. The sequence goes on from OY744481.1 coordinate 366,948,241, forward strand.
AACCAAAATCAGAATTTAGAATGGACATGACCTTCAATGTCAATTAGACATTACCGGTACGAGTCTATAAAAAACAATCAGTTTTAGTTTAACTGCTGAAGTATTAACGTGAAAAAAACATCTCAAAATGGAACGTTGGATTGGTAAAGTTGCTGTGGTTACGGGTGCAAGTGCTGGTATCGGAGCGGCAATTTGTGTCGATCTAGCTAAAGCTGGATTAATTGTGGTCGGATTAGCAAGACGCGTCGAAAAAATTGAGGTATTTATTAACAAAAAATACAAAGTTGAAATTAAACGTAACTACGCAAATTTTATTATCTCTATATACTTGTAGGAGTTAAAACGAAAAATTGCGGTGAAAACAAAAGGTGAAATTCATTCGTACTACTGTGATGTGGCCAGTGAAGATTCGGTGAAAGCTGCTTTCAAATGGATCGATGAAAAATTTGGCCGTGTCAATATTTTAATCAATAATGCGGGTCTTCTCAGAAATACAACGATTTTGGGCCACGACAGCGCTAAAGATATAAAAGCAACAATTGATACAAATCTTTATGGAGTTTTGTATTGTACAAAAGAAGCGTTCAATATATTACAACGTACTGGAGAGTATGGTCACATTGTAAATCTTGGAAGTATTTTAAGTCATTCGGTACCGGTGTCACCACTTAACAAGGATGGTTTTAATATATATCCGGGAACAAAATATGCAATTAAGGCGACCACCGAAGTGTTGCGACAGGAGTTAATCACATTAAATCCAAAGGTTAAAGTGTCTATGATTTGTCCGGGTCTGGTTGAAACTGAAATTTTTGGCATGGGTGGATATGAAAATATTGATGCGCTATTCAAAGTGGTGAATTTTTTAAAATCAGAAGATATATCACAAGCATGTTTGTATATTTTGGGAACTCCACCACATGTTCAAGTTCATGATTTAATAATTAAACCGGTCGGTGAAACATTTTGAATTAATAAAAAAATAAAAATTATTAACTAGTACATTGTGTACTATACTGGAGATTACTGACAGAATATTTTATTTTAAATGATGTGTAACGTGTCGTGGGGAAAATCTGTTTTTTACATTATTAAGAACATATAATTGGCTGGGTATGTCACAACTTGATAGAATACCAGCATATTCGGTCGTTCCGACTGTCATCGTAACACTTCTTTCCCGTTCTAAGATGCTATTTACAAACAGCTGAAATTCTGATATGAATGATTACAATTGTTTCGGATGTGAATGACGGTCCGTTGTTGAAAACAATTATTTTGCAATCGCCGTATCTTGCGAAGGCTTCTTCGAATCTATCTGTTGTCTGCATCTTGTAGATTTCTGACCATTTTGAGAAGGCGTCGATGATGACAAAATACCAGAAGCTGTTGACTGGACCAGAGAGGTCGACATGCAATCACGACTATCGATTTAGATACAGTTCTTTGCGGATTTTGCTACGGTAGCGCTTCGGAATGATGATGCGATCACAAAAGAAAATGCAACCATTGATGACTTTGAGCGAATTTCGTCTTGGGATATAGTCTGCAACCTCAGCGTCAGGAATTTGCTCTCGTTTGCGTGGCCAACCCTTCTCAATGAAACTTCTACCCACCTTAACCCTTCTCAATGAAACTAACTTAAACGTCTCGTCTCGAATTGTTTCGTGCTGAATAGCTTCGAAGGTTTCTGGCAGTTTCTTGTCGGCGTCGATGGCAAATCAATCTAGTGAGCCTTCTACAATGATCTTTGCAATGAAGTTGGAGTCTTGTCGCGCGTGATTTAGGTTTTTTACGTTCGCCTTCGTTTCACCTATGCCAGCGCTACCCCGGTAGGATTTTGTCTCTTTTCTATTAATCATGTCGGAGAAGGGCGATGGTTCGAGCTTATTTTTTCCGGAAGCCATTTTTCCAATGATCATGTCGACATCTTTGTCAGGATTTTCGTGTTGACTAATGAGTCGAGAGATGAAATCTATACGTATGCGAAGCTCTTCGTGTCGACGTATTTGATCTCGAAGTCGTATGTGAGCAATATCAAAGCGTAGCATTGGAGGCGGCTTACCGTTTGTACCGGAATTCCATTCTTGTTTCTGAATATCGCGAGCAAGGGTTTATGGTCATAAATATAGCGGTGAAGCTTCTGAAGGGAGAATTTGAGCGCCAGAGCTTCTCGTTAGCTTTGCAGATAGTTTTTTTCTGCTGCTGTGTATGAGCGTGCGGCATGCATTACTGAGCACAAAGACTTGTCGGGCATCTCATGCTTGAGAATTGCTCCCATTCCACAGCTGGAAGCATCACCGGCAACGACCAACGTCTTAGTTGGGTGGTAGTGAGTAAGTCCGAGGTCAGATGTCAGAATTGTCTTGAGCTCGTCGAAAGATTCCTGGTGTTTTGCTTCCCATGCAAACGTGACATTGTCTTGAAGAAGCTCGTCTAATGGGCCGCGATGGTTCTTGATTCCAGGAATGCATTTTCCGTACCAGGTGCTCTCAGAAATGCCTGAAGTTGCTTGATGTCTGTCGGAGGCGGACCGTTCTGGAGCGTCTTGATCTTATCTGGAAAGAAATTCGAGTTCTTTCTGACGGCGCCACATTTTTAAAAGTTTGCACATATTCTTTTCGTGATTCTTTTGATCGCGGTTTGAAAAGCGCCTTTTGCTCCGCTCATCATGCTGCTCACAAATCTTTGACAGATTCCCGGTGCTGGCTTGACTCCTGGCTGCAATCGATTGACTTGACAAAGTGCGCAATGAGTGTTGCTGGTCTTCAGCTTCTTTGAATCGTCGTCGAGTTCGACTTGAAGCAACGCGTCTGAGAGATCGATTTTGCTGAACAGTTTGAATAGCGATAGCTGAGTCAAAATCTCGTCACAGGAGTTGGCAGTGGAAATTGTACCGGTTCAAGCGAATCATTTTTAAGCCAGTTGAGTAGTTGGCGCCGAATTTATGCGTCCATCCTTCTTCTTGACGGCGACGATTGGTGCGGCGTATGCTGAATGTCGAACAGGGCTAATCACTTTTAAGAGCTTCAAATGTTTGATATCGTTCTCGAAAGGCTCCATAGCGGCAAACGGAATTGGACGGCTGTTGCGGAAAATGTTGCGCCTGGTTAGAGTATCAGTGATGTCTTTTGGGTGCATAGGCCGAGCGAAATGAACTATCTTAAAAGTCACGTAGAAGGGCCAGCTGGCAAATTATTGAGTCATTTGGAACCTACTGGAGACAATTACGATGCAGCTTGGGAGATTTTGGAGAACCGCTTTAACAACAGAAGATTACTCGTATCTAATTTGCTGAACACTTTATTGAATCAGCATACGAGCAACACGGAGTCGGCTGCCGCGATCAAATACTTACATGACACAACAACCGAGTGCCTACATGCCATAAGGAATACAGGCATAAATATTGAAACATGGAGTCCTTTCATCATCTTCAGCTTGTTAAAAAAGTTGGACAACGAGTCTCGATGGCTATACGAGAGCTCTCTAGAAAACCCAAGAGAATTTCAAGAAACTAACCAATTCTTGAAATTTCTAGAAAGACGTTTCCAATCTTTAGAAGCAATCGGTAACATCAAGATAATACCAACCCAACAAGTAAGATTTCAACGCTAATGCTTTAGTTCTGGGAACTATCACTAAAACGCTTCCAGACAAAAACTCATTAGGTTTAGATAGCGAACTACAAAAAGAAATAATCCTAGCCGACCCTACTTTCGATACTCCCGGACCTATTGATCTTTTAATAGGTGTCGACATATACGGAGAAATCATGTTAGAAGGCATAAAAAGGGATCCGCATCATAAGTGCATAGCGCAAAGATCAGAGCTAGGATGAATCATATCTGGTCGTTTAGCTCAAACCAGCAACATTTCAGTCACCCGGTTAAATAGCCACTCACATTGGCAGATATCTTCGGATTCCCAAAAGAATTTTAATTGTTTGTCTATATCTACACAAGCAATTAAAATGCTTTTGGGAATCCGAAGAACTGCATCCTAAACGAAGCCTAACTGCTGAAGAGATCGAATGTAAGCAGTACTATGAAGAGACTCACAAGCGATTAACAAATGGACGATACGAAGTTCGGATGCTGCTTCACAACAACAAACTCAAAGAAGTGGGAATAATAGAATCTAAAAGTAAAGCAGCAGCTAGATTGCTTCAAATTGAAAAAAGATTCAAGAAGGATGAAGAGTTTAAGAATTAATATCACAAATTCATGAACGAGTACATCCAGTTGAACCATATGGAACTAATTAAAGATGATACGGAAAAAGATGCTTCTCGGGTTTACTACATGCCACATCATTCCGTCATAAAAGAAGATATCACAACTACGAGATTGAGGATAGTCTTTGACGCTTCCTGCAAAACAACAACAGGTACATCACTAAATGGAATGATGCATGTAGGTCCAACATTACAAGACAACTTAAGGGCAATATTGATCAGATGGAAAAAACATCGTTACGTGATTGCAGCGGACATTGAGAAAATATTCAGACAGATCAGAATAGCCCGCGAAGATCAAGATTTTCAACGAATCCTCTGGCGATCTGAGACAAATAAGCCAATGAGCAGTTATAGATTAAAAACTATCACATACGGAACAGCACCTGCAACTTATTTGGCTACAAAAACGTTACAACAATTAGCTATCGATGAAGCGTCAAGATATCCAATTGGTTGAAAGATTGTTCAAAACGATTTCTATGTGGATGATCTTCTATCTGGAGCTAACACAATCGCAGAAACAATCGCTGCGAAAACGGAACTACTGAATCTCCTTTCCGGTGGAGATCTGAAATCTGAAAGAAACAGGACTCCATACTATAGAATTTAGTGATACAGTGAAAACACTTGGACTCCTGTGGAACTCTTCAACAGACACATTTCAATTCAAAGTTTGTTTACCAGGACCCAAAACAATAATATCCAAACGACTTCACGATCACGCTTCAACAACATTTCCATCCTGAAACCCCAATTGAAAAAATTTTCAGCATTCAGGCGTGGAATTTGGTATTTTGCAACGCTGTCCACCATTATTATTTTGCACAATTGTACGAATTAAACTTGGATTTTATTTTACACAATTTCTAGAATATATTAAAAGAACAAACTACAGCAAATCTTTATAGGTTACTACATTTTATTCGACAGTTATGTATAAAAGTGCTATATAAAGGATGAATTACACTACTAGTATTTATTGAATGCAAATTATATTTCAACAGTTTGTTAGCGAAAACAATCCGACCAGAGTTTGTGATATTTGATTAATTTCACAAATTGATGAAATTACTGATCTACCCTCGGATTCGATTTTGTTTAAGTTCGACGAGATGAAACTTCACAGTGACTTTTAAAATCACCATAAGTACGAATTTTGGTGCGTTGATGACAGATAAAACCCGTAACCGCCGAACTGTGCAGATTTCGCTGCTCAAACTATTACATATATTCAAATACAAAGAAAAGATTTCAGTTTATTTCAAATCGTATTAGATGGGCTGATAGTTCTTGTATTTAAATTTACAATTCTTTAGGCATTTTCAAGCAAACTGCGAAGATTAAGATTTGTATCTTTATTGTTAATAGCGATAATTATTAACATTTGAATCAACTAAATTGGTTAATTCCTACTTAAGCTAATCACGCAATTTTTAATGTTACAAGACGAGAAGATTATCCAAAACTTTTTGATGATTCATCATCTCCCTGTATTTTTATGATCATCACACTCACACATTAAAAAATCACAATCGCACAATGACAAACAAAAATTATGAATGAAAATGAAATCGACGTATAATGAGAGCGAATTAAATATTTTTTATTATTCGTCAAGGCCAATAATTATGACCTACACATTCAATAACAGTGTAAAACAATACTAACACACTCGTGGATACAAATATTTTATTTATGTGGGTCACAATAATTCCTCATTAAAACATTTCGCCCACCGGTTTTATAACCAGCTCATGTACTTGAACATGTGGCGGAGTGCTTAAAACGTATAAAACAGCTGCTGATACATCTTCAGGTTTCAACATTGGAATACCATCATGATCATTTCCACCTCTAAATCCAGTTTCGACCATCCCTGGGCTAATACTCTGTAAAAAAAAAAATGTTCACTGTTAGCACCACTAAATATAGAGTGGCCAGTCGCATAATCTTACCGTCACTTTAATTTTAGTCCCATAGTGTATAAATTCTTGCCGATGCGTTTCTGCGATCGCTGTCACCGCAAATTTACTCGGTATATAGATATTAGCCTGCGGTGCCATTCCATTTCCTGCCATAAACGGTATTGAATGTCCTACCACACTATTTATATGAATCACATGACCATTAAATGTTCGTTTCTTCATCGATTGGACAGCTTCACGTGTACAAAATATTAATCCCATTACATTTGTATTGATAACATCTTGAATTGCTTGTGAATTACCCGGTGTTGTAAGTAATGTCGTTTTTAAAACGCCTGCATTATTTATCAGTATATCAATGCCACCAAATTTTTGTTCAATTTCATGAAACACAGAAACAATTTCACTTTCCTGTGAGACATCACATTTTAGGGAATGCAAATTATTTTTGTGTTCCTCCTCCGTCAATTGTGCTTTTAATTCTTCAATTTTTTCAGGTCGACGCGCTAACCCTACGGTTATAATGCCGGCCCTAGCCAAATCTAATGCGAGTGCTGCCCCAATTCCAGCACTTGCACCAGTAATAACAGCAACTTTACCAATCCAACGATTCATTGTAAATAATTTTTTTTGTTTTAAACAATCGTTCGGTTTGGTTGATTGTGTACAACTGGCGCCGATATAATGTTTCTGTAAACAGAGAGAATATTTTTTGTTGTTATTTGATTTGTTTGGTTTTAGTAGTGATGGCAATTACATATCAACTCTAAAACATTAATATGTATTGGAATGCAATATACATACATCGACCGGTATACAGTAGCCCAACATAAAAATTAATTAAAATGAAAACGCGTACTACTTAGGTGGAAAACTCGTTAAATTGTATGCTATGCCTCATGACAATTTATCGTTCGTTATTGAATGTTATGAGTTTATTACTATTTGACGGAAGCAAGCAGATTTGAAATTACGTGTAAGCAAAAAAGCTTCTCATTTTCAGACAAAGTTATCTACAAAATTTTAAATTAATTTATTAGTTAACGAGAAAGAATTAGGAAAAATATTTTACACCGTGAAAAATTTAGCTAAGATACGTTAGAATTGAGCAGGTAGCTATTAATTTGGATCATCTATAAAAGCATCGTTGAGCATCCGTTTTATTCGATCAAACTGGTATCCAAATTTACGTTTGGCACATCTAGGAGAGAGTTGTTCCATATATTGACGAATATGGCTTATAAAGCATTTTAGTTCCTTAATGGATCTCTTTTTCTTGTCCTAATGTCCATCAACGAAAAATTTTTTTCATTCCATGCTTCTCATAGAAGTAAACGATTTTTTCATATATAAACCGAAGAGATGTGAACTGAGAATCTATCACAATTAACGACGTATTTTCGGTGACTACCAAAAAAGAATTCGTTCGAATCAGTCAGTAGTATAATGATGTTACATCAGGTATTCCTGGATTGGCCTGTGGTAAGCGTTAGATTACCCGAAAAATAATTTAATTTACGTAGGAACAAGTTTCATGCCGCTGATACTCTTTAATCTCAGATTTGTTAAACTTGGGGTAATATCTTCAAAAACAACAAAAAAAAAAAAAAAAAAGAATGGCAACGGAAAAATTACTGGATCGGGGATCCAATAGCAAAGTCTTTAACTTACGTGATATAAACGTCTGAAACCTCATAACGTGATCATATCGGTTCAGAAACCTCATCTCTAGTCTACTCAATATAACCTACAACTCTGAAAATCTGAATCTGGTAAAATGCGCGAGTTCAAAACGGCGAAATTTTCAAAACAAAAATCTCAACCCCCGACTTAACTCTCAAATCAACTCAAAACTCTATCCCCAAATCAACAAGGCCAAAAAATTAAATGCTTATATGCACTTAACTCAAATCAACTCAATCTAACTTCCAACACAAATCCTAAATAAATTCTTAACTGAACCCCACCTCAGCCCCAATTATACTTAACTCAATTACTCAATTTATATCAACTCAATCTAAGCTTCAATTCAGCCCCCCAATAATTCCCCAACTGAACCCCCCAATCAACATGGACTCAACCCCAGCTTGAGTTAAGTCTCAACCCTCTACTCAACTCCAAACTCAACCCTATGCGTAGATGAACTCAACTTAGGTTAGCTCAGAGGAACCCCACAAGGAGGTGTAATGTCCCCTATTCTCTGGAGTACAGTGATTAATGGATTGCTGCTGGAACTAGAGAGAGAGGGGTTAGGGGTTGTAGCATATGCTGATGATGTAGCGATAGCTGTATCAGGCAAATATCTAGATACGATTAGGGGTGTTATGCAGAATGCACTCCTGATCATTACGATCTCTATACTGCTCTTCGATAAAGGTTTCCGGACCATCTTTCCCTCAAGGGAATCCTGGAGAGACGGATCAATACTGGAAAACGAGGAAGTGCAATTTTTCACGGACGGCTCGAGGCTAGACGATAAGGTAGGAGCCGGAGTCTTCTGTGATAAACTTAATGTTAATATTTCTGTTCGTCTCCCTGACTACTGCAGCGTGTACCAGGCTGAAGTGGTGGCGATCGGGGAAGTCATGACATGGTTGAAGCATAATGTGGTATCCGTGAGGGATATCGCAATTTATGTGGACAGTCGGGCAGCGGTCAAGTCACTTGGGGCAGTTTGTCTGAAGTCGCGGGTGGCGCTGGATTGCCGATCATCTCTTAACGAGATGAGCAAGTATTTCAGCATCCAGATAATCTGGGTCCCGGGTCACTCGGACGTCACGTGGAACTGCAGGGCGGATGAACTAGCTAAGTACGGTACGACTCTCCAGATGCTGCCGGAAATGGCAGGTCTCTAAAAAGGCAATCGCCTTGACAAATGAGAGGTGGATCAACACTCTCACGTGCAGGGTAGCAAAGCAGGTTTAGCCAAAACTGGACTTGCGGCGTTCCAAAGTATTAATATCCCTGGGAAGACAAGAAATAGGATGAGTCGTAGGGATAATGACAGGTCACTGCCTGTTGGGGAGCATGCGAGAAGGCTGGGGATACAGACGAATGACTTTTGTAGAAGTTGCATGGATGAAGAGGAGGAGGAGACTTTGGAACACTTCCTATGCACATGTCCGGCGCTATCTTACAGAAGGCATAAGTATTTGGATGTGTAAGGTATGGACAGCCTTTCGGAACTCGCGGACTGTGGAGTGCGAGATTTGTTACGCTATATAAATAGCTCTGGTTGGTTTCAACGGGAGTAATGGGGAGATGGGGTCCTGTGGTATCACAATGGGCCACTGCTGGCCTAAGTGTGCGATAGCAGCCACTCAACCTAACCTAACCTAACCTAGGTTAGCTCAATCTAATATTAAACTTAACCCTCAACTCGACCCAAAATTAATCCCCAACCGAACTGCCCAATCAACGGCAACTCAACTTCTACTAAACTCCTATTCAACTCCAGTTCAAATCTCAAAACAACCTTAAAGTCAACTCCGTAACTCAATGCTGAACTCAATCATCAGATAAACACGGTTGGAAAAACCACTTGCGTACATGAATTCAACTCAGACCGGCTCAAGCTAACTTCCAACTCAAATCTTAAATCAACCTACAAATAAATACCCAACTGCACGGCTGAATTAACAGTAATTCAATCCCAACTAATCCCCAAGCCCCAACTCAATCTCAATCCAACTCCCAGCTTAGCCCCAACTCAACATGGTCCGAGTAAAAAATATGTGTCCATGAACTTAACCAAGCTAACTTCCAACTTAATCCTCAACTTACCACAAATAAACCCCAACTGAACCCTCACTCAACCGGAAACTCAACGCTGAGCTTAATCACTAAATAAACAAAGTCCGAACACTTCATGCGTACATGACTCAACTAAAAACCTCAAGTTTCCTAACTCAACCTTCAACTCGATCCCCACTCAACCCTCATCTTAACTCCATGATCAACTCAAATTAACTTCCAACTCAACCCTCAATACAATTTCAAATAAATCCTGAACTGATCCACTGACTCAATCTAAGCTCAACCCTAACTCAGCCCTAACCCAGCTCCTAATCAACCTCAAGTCGATCCTCAGCTCAGCACTACACTCAACTGCAAACTCAAATTCCTTATCACCATGGCCTAAAAATCTACATGCTTACATGAACTCATCTCAACTCAACTCAAGCTCACTCTGACTCAACCCGCAGTTACTCCAAATATATTCCCAACTGAACTTCTAACTTAACCCTAAGCCAACCTCAACTCAACTCCAGCTCAATCCCAACTCAACGCTCAACGCAACCCGAAACTTAATGCCAATCCAATGCTCAAACCAGAATATGAATATAAAAAAATTGATCAACATGAATCAAAAACCGCGCTGTTGTACCACATGTTATTTGACCATTGAAACAGATTGGCGAAAAATAATCCAAATCTAACAAGCTATTCTCATATACAAACGGGCACGGACGTTTTATTTTTAACTTCACAAAAGGACCAAAGCAACAATTTTGTTTGTACAAAACCACTGTTGTTTTGAGATGTTCACTGAGTTCGAAAAAAAAAAAAAATTAAAATTCCATCCTTCCTTCTCTGAATGTCTGGATTAGAAGATGTCTGGATGTAATGTCGAGAACAGCTTGTCCAATTTAAAATTTTGTTTACGCCACTCTGTTTCTTTGGTTATGATCGAGAATTGAAAAGTTGGGTTGAGTTGCAAGCTGAATTTGTGGTCGAGTTTGCGATTGATTAGGGGTTGTGTCGGGGTTTAGTTGGGGTTTGTTCGATGAGTTGAGAGACTTGAGTTGGATGTTAGCTCGACTTGTTCTGAGTTGAGTTCATGTGTTTATTTGAGGGTTGAGTTGGGCGTATAGTTGCATTGAGAGTTGAGTTGTTGTCGATTAGGATGTTGAGTTGCCGTTGAGCGATATGATTTAGTTGGAGCTTGGAGTTTTATTTAGTGATTGGGTCTGGCGATCAGGTGGAGGTTAGGTTAAGTTGAGTGCATGTAGTTTTCGAACTGTCTTGTGTTCATTTAGTTCGAGTTGAATATTGACTTTGGGTTGAGTAAAGATTGTATTAGGGTTGAGTTTTTAATTGGTTGAGTGTTGAGTTGAGGTCGAATTATGAAAAAAATTTGATTTGAAGTTTAGTTGGATTCAAGTGAGGGGTTCAGTTGGGGATTAAATTGGGGTCCAGATGAAGATTTAGTGGGAGATTCGGTTTTGTTGAAATGCTATCTCAAAAACGGATTGTCCGATTTGTACTTTTTTTTTTCGCCGATCTGTTTCTTTGGTTAAGGTGGAGATTTGAAAAGCTTTTGGAACCTGTACATCAAGAGGGTTGAGTACCTGCCATATGAATTGACCCACAACACCTGGTTATATAAATATTTACCAATCTTTTTTTTATATATGCTATTTTGAAGATTAATGTTATTATGATATGATGGTATGAGAGTGTGATGGTATGATGGTATGATGTTATGATGGTACGATGATATGATGGTATGATGGTACAATGATTTGATAGTATGATGGTAAGATGGTACGATGGTATAATGGTATGATGGTATGATGTTATGATGGTATGATGGTATGACGATACGATAGTATGGTGGGATCGTGGTAAGATGGTATGATGGTGTGATGTTATGAAGGTATAGTGGTCTGATGGTATAACGGTATATATTCTAGAATAATGGTATGATAGATGGTATGGCGGCATAATGGTATGGAAATGGATGGTATGATGATATCATGGCCTGATATATTATAATATGTTTATATGATGGTATGATGGTACGATGTTACGATGATATGATGGTGTGACGATACAAAGATATTGTGAATTGATGGTAAGCTACATTATCAATACTGTGGTATGATGGTTCGACGTTACTATGGTACGATGGCATGATCCATGAAAGATCATACAGGTTTAATGGTATAGTGTCATGATGGTATGTAGTGATTGCTTAAGGTTATAATGGAAAGACAGTACGTATGCTGTTATGATTGTGCGTTGTTATTGTGGTATGATAATGAATATGCTTGAGTTTAAATTGGGTTTAATTTGAGCGAGAAGTTTGGTTAGCGGTTAATTTGGGGCTGAGTTTACGGTTTAGTGGGAGGTTAGGGTTGGCCATTAAGTTTAGAGTTGAGATTTGGTTCAAGCTAAGTCGAGTTGAAGTTGAGTTAAGGTTTAGTTAGCTTGTTCGGTTTGGGAATTATTTAAGGGTTGATTTGGGGTTAGTTTAAAGGTTGATTTGAAAGTTGATTAGAGCTTCATTTAGTGATTGAGTTGAGGGTTGGGTTGGCAGTTAATTTGGTGATTGCGGTTAGGATTGTGTTACGATTTAGTTTTAGGTTGAGTTGTAAATTGAGTTGGAGGTTGAGCTGAAGATATCAGTTGAATTAATTTTGAAGACCACAGTTCTGATCACCTCATGGGGTTTCGACCTTTATATTTTTATATGATTTGACGATTGCACAGTAAAAAGGCGAAAAGTGTGTTATGAAGTTTTTTTAGTATATGCAAATAAAATGTGATAAGTCAAAAATACGTCAAAACAATCAGGACTATCGAACATCTATCCCGTAGCCATTTTCACTAAAGCGAGAACTATATAATGGAATTAGAATTTACTGTATGAGTACTTTCATGCTATAACTTTCTTCCGCTGATGCATACTCCTCTGAAAACCCAAATTAGTTAGGTGGTCTCTCGCCAGGTCCTACTTTCGTTGGCAGACTCGCAGGCCAGTTCGGTGGTCTGATTTTGTGAGCGAAGAACATGTTCAATCCATGTTCAATGTCAATGTCAACTTTATCTAGATAATTTCTGATCTCGTAATTTATCCACATTCTGTACATGGCCCATCTTTAATCGAAAGGAGAATTATCAGTTACAGCAGATTAAGCAGATGTTGTCTCAAAGGTTTCCGAAATTTTGCATTTTATTAGCGCGTTACATATTGAGTCATTCATTAAAAGTTTGCAAATAGTAATCGATTTTGACGTTATGCCCAAATAGGATGAGGCGTTCCGAAACGTGTTCCCCTTAATACGGTCGTACGCCTACTGGACGTCTACGAAATACCGTGAACATGGATATCCTTTCCTTAGCACTTTCCAATCTGTGGTTGCATAGTTTAAAGAGAATCTAGATTTCCTTGAATAGATATTAACATACTCCCAATTTAATTTCCTGATTAAACAGTGCACCAATGTACATAATCGAAAGTCTTCTTTCTTGATCTAGTAACATAAATTACAAGCTCTGATTCGTCATATGTGATTATTGTTGCTGGACCGGTTTAATAAACATCGTTGTGACAAACAGAAAAGCATTAAATTCAATATATAACTCGACATCTTTCGATTCGAAACACACGCTTTTTCACAAAAATTGAAATTTATTTAATTTAATTTAAACAATTTTTAAGTTTAAAAACACTTTCTTTATTTGAGATGCCAAATAACACACACAAATAAAGACACAAATAAAGTCACAAATAAAGAAAGTGTTTTTAAACTTAAAAATTGTTTAAATTAAATTAAATTCAAGGGCACTGACACGTTTTAGATTATAATAAGTTTATTGAAATTAACCTTCACATCATAAACTCTTTATTGCAGATAGAACACTAAATTCGTTGCACTATTTTAATACAAAATTTGCATTTACAATTAGATTCTGTCGCGGATTTTGGCATGCAAAAAAAAACAAAATTAAATGTAGAATTAGCATAACCTTCAATGTCAATTAGATATGTATGACTTGCACATAAAAAAATGTAAATTCTACCCTGTTTGACTTTAATTATCATACTGGTATAATACATGTGTGGAATCTCGGTTTAATAAAATCAAAACTCAGTTTTAGTTTAACTGCTGAAGTATTAACGTTAAAAAAGCATCTCAAAATGGAACGTTGGATTGGTAAAGTTGCTGTGGTTACGGGTGCAAGTGCTGGTATCGGAGCGGCAATTTGTGTCGATCTAGCTAAAGCTGGATTAATTGTGGTCGGATTAGCAAGACGCGTCGAAAAAGTTGAGGTATTTATTAACAAAAAATACAAAGTTGAAATTAAACGTAACTACGCAAATTTTATTATCTCTATATACTTGTAGGAGTTAAAACGAAAAATTGCGGATACAAAAGGTGAAATTCATTCGTACTATTGTGATGTGGCCAGTGAAGATTCGGTGAAAGCTGCTTTCAAATGGATCGATGAAAAATTTGGCCGTGTCAATATTTTAATCAATAATGCAGGTCTTCTCAAAAATACATCGATTTTGGGCCACGACAGCGCTAAAGATATAAAAGCAACAATTGATACAAATCTTTATGGCGTTTTGTATTGCACAAAAGAAGCGTTTAATATATTACAACGTACTGGCGAGTATGGTCACATTGTAAATCTTGGAAGTATCAGGAGTACAAATTGAAAATGCGGGATTTTTTTCTATTTTTGAACGTTTATTCTGAAAAAATGGTAACAAATGAATTATTCAAAGTATTGTCCATCGCTAGCCACAACTTTTTCCCATCTTTCTGGCAATTTACGGATACCGTCGCGAAAAAATTCGGCCGGCTTGGCTGCTATCCAGTCATCGACCCATTTTTGGGCTTCTTCGTAAGAATGGAAGCGCTGGTCAGCTAGGCCATGTGTCATCGATCGGAAAAGGTGGTAATCGGAAGGAGCAATGTCTGGGCTATACGGCGGGTGGGGTAAGACTTCCCATTTCAGCGTTTGTAGGTATGTTTTGACCGGCGCTGCAACATGTGGCCGAGCGTTGTCATGTTGCAAAATTACTTTGTCGTGTCTTTGCTCGTATTGTGGCCGTTTTTCTTTGAGTGCGCGGCTCAAACGCATCAATTGAGTTCGGTATAGTGCTCCTGTGATGGTTTCGTTCGATTTCAATAGCTCATAATACACCACACCCAGCTGGTCCCACCAAATACAGAGCATGAGCTTGGCGCCGTGAATATTTGGTTTGGCCGTCGATGATGATGCATGGCCGGGGTAACCATATGATTTTTTGCGCTTCGGGTTATCGTAACGGATCCACTTTTCATCACCAGTGACAATGCGATGCAAAAAACCCTTCCGTTTTTGCCGTTCGAGCAGCAGTTCGCATGCAAAAAAACGGCGCTCGACGTCTCTCGGCTTCAGCTCATACGGCACCCAATGTCCTTGCTTTTGGATCATTCCGAGGGCTTTTATACGATGGGAAATGGCTTGTTGTGTCACTCCCAATGAATCTGCGAGCTCTTGTTGAGTTTGACACGAGTCTTCATTGAGTATTGCCTCCAATTCAGCATTCTCAAACTTTTTCACTTGGCCCGGCCGCTCTTTGTCCTCAACGTCAAAATCACCACTTCTAAACCGCACAAACCATCTCTCGCACGTTGAAACCGATGGAACATGACTCGGATAAGTCTCGGAGACCAATCGATGTGCTTCAGCAGCACTTTTCTTCAAATTAAAGAAGTAAATTAAAACTTCCCGCAAATGCTGTTTTGTTGGCACGAAACTCGACATATTGAGAGCTCAAAAAAACTATGAATTTGACACTGCGACAAATTGACACATACTGAAAATTAAAGCTATAAGACGTAGCTTTGACATGAACATAGTCACAGTACTGCCTGATGCGTATAGCGTTAGTAACGCCATCTGTTATCAATCCCGCATTTTCAATTTGTACCCCTGATATTTTAAGTCATTCGATACCGGTGGCACCACTTAATAAGGATGGTTTTAATATATATCCGGGAACAAAATATGCAATTAGGGCGACCACTGAAGTGTTACGACAGGAGTTAATCACATTAAATCCAAAGGTTAAAGTGTCTATGATTTGTCCGGGTCTGGTGGAAACTGAAATTTTCGACATGGGTGGATATGAAAATACTGATGCGTTATTCAAAGTGGCGAATTCTTTAAAACCGGAAGATATATCACAAGCTTGTTTGTATATTTTGGAAACACCACCACATGTTCAAGTTCATGATTTAATAATTAAACCGGTCGGTGAACCATATTGAATTAATAAAATAAAAATTATTAGCTAATACATTGTATACCTAATACTATAATAACAACGTAAATTATAGTAACCTTGGTAATGACCACTACTTATAATTGTATATGCAAGTCATGATTTTCCCGCTTTAAAAAGTACAATAATAAAAATTACTTAGTACCTACATACTAACGAGTGTTTCGTTTTATAGAAATAAATTAATTGAAGTGTTTATAGTTATTTGTAAATTGTATATTAAGAGTTTGTACCGTCCCAAAGAGAGGACCCAAAAATGATTTGCGTATTAGTTGGCAGCTAGTATCGAATAATTGTTTTCAAATAATCGATCAATTATTGCTGTATTTTTCTATTGACGATTGGAGCATCACGAATTCCACCTAGTGGAACATTTTTAAACTGAGCTACCTGATAATTTGACGTTCGAAATTGTTGTAAACAATTCCAATTTTGGACTATAACAACAATTTTTAATTACCGCATTGCTAAATTTTCTTTCGTCGCATTTGTGACAAATGTCATTTTATCAGGTGCATCATTTTAACTATTGTCCTCAAGAGGCGCTTTCTTTACTTTTACCATAGACATTCATACTAGATTTCTCATTTCATAGTAACTAAAGGAAGAAAACAAAAACTTCTGATAATTCCAAATTTCCAATGTATCGTTGTGTTGTGTATTTTATAAGGCAATGATTTTAGAATGCGTTGCAAATATAATACGTATATGCAATACACCGATAATATTTGAATGGAAAATTTTTGTTTTTATTTTCTGTTTTTAGTCAAATGAGAGATCTATTATGATTGTCTATGCTTTTACAATCGTCAATAAAGTACTTTTCATACCAGGCGCCTCGCCTCGAAATTTTTAGTTACCACACATACGAAGCTGAGACCCTTTCATACCGGTGGCGTTGGCTTTGAACATTCGGTTGATATCAAATATTTTATTTAGGTCCATTTTACACGTGAATTATAGCAAGAAACGAGATATTATGAATTTGTAAGCCACATATGAGCTAGATTTTTCGGTAAATATAAAACAGTTGTGACATAAATGTGATTTGTAGGTTATGTTGGCATTGCCTTGGCCTCGTAGATAACTTCATTGCAATATATTTTATTTTTTTATTAAATTATCACTTAAAAATAAATTATTTTTCAACAAAATGAATTTATTACTATAAAATTAAACATTATCAATCAAATGAAACTAATTTTCATAATTCAAAATTGAAATAAAGAATTTTCATTTTCGAAGCTCAAAGCCGAGGCGCTTGGTATGAAAAGTACTTAAGTCTCGATATAGATCTATTGACGATTGCAACGGTGTGCTCTAGCGGACTATAGTAAAATATGTGATAGGCTGTAACAAAAATTTGCTATATGAAGTTATATGGAAATATTGTCTATTTAGATTACATTTTTATTTGTGAAAATTGTAATGATTGAAAAATTGAATTAATCCCCTATGTAGTTTAAAGTGTGATTTTAGTATATCTGATTCATTTTGAACATTTTTTTCATTTTAAATATAAGAAAGTTGTGCTTAAACAATGCAAAAATTTAATGTTAAACTCACTATAAATATATATTTGGGGCACTAAACATTTTTGGAGCTTTGTTAGACCACAGTTGCTACGCTTTGACTTATTAATACAACCTACAATTTAATATTTTTAAAACATTTATGATTTCAGTAACACTAGCTAATTTTGAAATTTCTGCAATTTTTAAGTACAAGTTTCTCATATTTAGACTGATAAGAATATCACAAATGAAACAGATATACAAAAATCATACTTTAAGCTACCTATAGGATTAATTCAATTTTCCAATCATTACAATTTTCATAAATAAAAATGTAATCTAAATAGACAATATTTCCATATAACTTCATATAGCAAATTTTTGTTACAGCCCATCACATATTTCACTATTGTCCGCTTAAGGCGCTTTTTAAACTTTTGCATTCGTCAATTCAGATATTTGCCAACAAAAAAATGAGAAATTGTAGCTACTTCTATCATCCACTTAAAAATACTGGCACTCGCAGCACTAAGAATTGTGTTTATTTTGACAACGATACGTATTGTTGTTTTCAATATATTTTGTTATTCCAACAGTATAAATACATGAGGAAAAGTGCGAATACATTTTATCCATATATAAAAATTTGACGGACATACTAAAACTTTTTTTTTTCTTTCAAAATGTTACTATGATCTTATAAATATTGAGCAACTTTTACGAAAAATGATAAAAGGTTCATTTTTTCGATTTTTCAATTCTTTTTCGCCGACATAATTTGTGGATTGCGGTAAATAGTTTTAAATAACACATTTTGAATAGGCCTGTTCATAATGCAAGGAAACCTTAAAAAGTGCCTCCTTTTATCGTACACAGTGCCGTACCCAGAAATTCATTCCCCCCATTAAGAGGGGGGGGGGGAATGTTGAAATCTCGATGAATGTACATCATCGCTAAACCATTTAGTCGTTCTTCCCTTACCGTGTTACGTAAGTACGTCTTCAATAATTTTACCGTCGAAAATGACCGCTCCGCTGTAGCTGTTGTAATTGATAATGTGACAAACATTTCGATTAATTTTCGAACGCGTCCATTCCATTTATTAAGCAAATTTTTAATTCCGAAATATGTTTCCACCACAACTGCACTTCTCCTAAGCCTTCTTTCACAGTACAATTTAAAAGATTCTTTAATCGGCAAAATGCATTTGAAACTGCGAAAAATTTCTTTGTGATTACTAAGCCGCTCGTCAATGTGACCACACACAGAGTCCAGAAACGGGATGTAAATTGATATTCTGTAATACTGTTCTATAGTTTCAGTAACAATATTACATACATCGATGGATTTGTTTTCCCGTACGACGAGGAATGCGCATATTGATGTCATATTCATCACACACTTTCGATACTTCATTAAAGATACTTGCAAACAAACTGCTAGCATCATTACGCATATCGGATAAAATACTTTGTACGTTACCAGCCACTTTAATGGCAGCTGCTAAGTCAAAATTTTCTGTTTGTTGGAATCGACTTAGTGGAAGAGTTACTGCGAAAACTTTGGCAGTAACATTAACGGTTAATTGAAATTCTGCATTTTTTATCACCGATAACAATTGCGCTGCTAGTTATGATGTCGTCTTATCAGACCATGATGCAATTATATCTAATGCAATAATAATTGCATTTTGAACTGTAAAAAAACAAGAACAGATTCGTGGCGCTGTACCCATCTGGTGAGACACAGTTGTTTTAAGCGCGTGGCTGATATTTCGGGAATGGAGTCATCTATGGCTTGTGTTAAAACAGACTGTCGCTTAGGGGTGTTAAAAATGTTGTAAATACTAGAAAGAGATCCCATACAATTTCTTACACAAGATAAATCGCAAGCGTCTGATAAAGCTAAATTCAAGCTGTGTGATACACAATGCACATATAACGCCAGAGGATGTACATCTCTTATGTATTTCTGCGCACCATGAAAACGTCCACTCATTAAAGACGCTCCGTCATAGCCTTGTCCAATTAGGTATTGAGTATCAATACCCAGCTTAACAATATTTTCTGATATGACATTTGACAGTCCCTTGCCATAAAGAAAACTGCTCGACATTGGATACATCACTTGTCTCATCAGCAAGAACTGTAAAACCTTTGGCAGCATGAACTAGATTTACAATCGATCGTATTAATATATGGAAACAAGCACTAATAATCTCGTTTTGAATTCTTGGACTAATGTACATATGTGGCGTTCTTCGCAGATAATTCAAGATGGGATTTTAATGATTCATCTCCAGACTGTAAGCTGAAACATAAAAGAGCCCTTCGGTACGCCACTGACCGTACATATTCTGTCTTTTGAAATAGAGCAAATGATTAAATGTAAATCAGCTACTAGTCTCCTATTGTACTAAATGAAAATGGCAGATGTACTAAAAATTAACTTTGGTATGTTTCCATGCTAAAATACAAATTTCTAATAAGGGTCTGTACTCATGAAAGGGAAAATCTATAGTCTCATAGTCTCGATAGAATATCTGGATAAAAGCAAGATTTTCATGTACAATTAATAAGTTGTGTAATTCAAGAAAATCAATTAAAAACGATAAAATGTAGCGTGAAAAGTCCTATCGGATAAAATTAAACTGAATTATTTGCAATTCAACCACAAAAGTAGAGACGTATACGACAAATTTCATCATAATCCATTGAGAAATAATTGGCCATATTCAAGATGTTTTTGATGAAACATTTGGTTGGCCCAAAATCACTTTTCTCGATGTTTTGAAAGTCCTTGAGTCTGAAAAAACAAAAAAAAAAAATGTCCGTCCGTCTGTCTGGATGTCTGGATATCTGGATGTCTGTACCCATGGTATTTCGAGAACGGCTTGTCCGATTTGGATTTTTTATTTCCGCCAATCTGTTTCTATAGTGAAGGCGGAGATTTGAAAAGCTTTTTGAGACTCTATGTCAAGAGGATGGATAACTGCTATACGGCTTGACCCAAAACTCCTGGTTATAAATATAAAAGTTTACGATTTTACGCATGCATAAATGCTTCTTTGATTATTGAATTGGGCATTGAATTTGGAATTGATTTTAAGTTTAAGTTAGGGGCCAATTTGTGGGTTGAGTTGAAGTTTAGTTGGAGTTGAGTTGGAGTGCAGTTGGGGTTGGATTAGGATTAGTTAGCAATTAACTAATTTTTTATATATGCTGGTTTGAGGATTGAGTTTGGCGTAGTGTTTGCGGTTGAGTTGAGGGTTGAGTTGAGTTCCGTTTGTGGGTTGATTTAGGGCTGAGTTGGAGTTGGATTAGAGTTTAGTGAGCAGTTAAACTGAGGATTTGTGATTTTTTTATAAAATTTTTATTGGGATTCTATATCTTATCCGATTTTGATGAAATTCAGTATTTCCAATGGAAATGGGATTCTCAAATTATTTTTAGATAAAGTTCTGGAAAATGGCCAAGTAGGATGTAACTTTCCTATTTCTCAACCAATTATTATGAAATTTGACACGTGTGTTGGAAATGGGATTCTAACATGTTTTTTGGATAAAGTTCTGGAATATGGCCAAGAATGATGGAACTTCCCTATTTCTTAACCGATATTTAGGAAATTCGCCAAATGGGTTGGAAACTGCATTCTTAAATGATTTTACGATTATATTCTGGAATATGGGCAATTAGGATGTAACTTAGATATTTTTAACCGATTATAATGAGTTTTGACGTTACCAACAAATAGAAGGAAATGTGATATACAAATTATTTTTGGATGAGGTTGTGAGGTCAATATGGCTTTTAAATTGTTGTCTGATGACTGTACTGAAGCTTCTTTGAGGCAGTGTAAACGTCTATTTCAATTGCTTAACGATCGAGATTTTCTTCGAAATAATATTCAAGTTCGAGCACAAGCTTTCTCGCCAATATTTCACTTTAAACGTTGGGGTATATTTTTTGAGTATTTATTGTCAGAGCTGTAAGTTTGGTCATGTTTAAAAAAATGAAGTGTGTGGCGGACACGCGCTGAAGAATTAAAACTGCTAACGGTAGTGTAGAGTATCGGAATTAGCAGTATCATTTTAGAACCACCTTTTCATCGCAAATCTTGAATTTCATCATAATCGGTTGAGAAATAGGCAAATTCCATCCCACTTGGCCATATTAAGTTTATTCAAAATTATATCGTGGATGTCAAATTTCACTAAAATCCGTTATGAAATAGATAAGTTTTATCCTAATTGGCCATTGTAAAATCTGTAAGCAAGATATTGAAATAAATTCACACGCCTTGACCAATTTGAACTAAACTTTAAACAAATTGTTTTTGGAGGTAGAGCTGAAGACTGACTTAAGAGATTCAGTATGGGATTGATTTGGGAGTATAGGCTTAATTTTAAAGACCGAAGTTCTGATTACCTAATGAGGTTTCAGCTCTTTATATTTTATTGTTGGTTTCGGATTCAAACTATGTTTTTGTGATTTATTTGCAGCTTTTGTGTATAATTGGTGCCTCAATATTTGACATTTGTAGAAGCTATAAAACTAAAACAAATCTTAAAAGCATTTTAAAAAAATAAATAATTCGTGAATCAGTACTACCGCGTAAGTTTGACCAAAAAATCACTACATAAATTATAATTTAACTCTTTTTGATTACTCTATAAACAGAATAACTACTCTTAGCCTTGCATCGTCATATTCAACAATAAACACTATTGTTATTCAAACACTAGAGAATAAACGAAGGTTAAATGCACTTAATAATTAAACAAATGGAAGTAAATCGATATTTTTATCAGAATGTTTTTATGTCATTCAATAACTTAACTAAAACCAAACACAAACACTGGAACATAATAAATAAACGGATGGTAACGTTGATCGGTAGGGAATGAGCTAAAAATCATGAAATTATTTGTTTGTGTCATATTATGAAATAAGTCTGCTGATAAGGTCTAATAATAATTTAGTTAAAAACCGCTCCTATTTTCTATACTTTACTGTTTTTAACTGTACATTTTTGTTGCGAAAAAGGTAAACTGGAACATGAGCCTGAATTATATCGTCTAATAAGTTCATGACAATTCAATATTTTTTTTTCGTTTTGTGTCTTGGTTATTCATTAATATGACCTATCTGGTTCTTCCACCTTATGCCTATAGAAACTTTCCAATTAAACTGTTGAATTAAAATCAATTATCATAATTTAATATTTTCCTTTAATAAACACATTGAATAAATTGGCGCTTTCTATAAACATATAAATTTCCACAATTTTCATTCATAAAACGATGGTAAATGAAACCCAATTAATACCCCTAAATGACGCTATATCGAATTATCAAAGACACATTACTCGTTCAATAATTTTCAATAAAATCCAACAATAAATCTACGAGAAGCAAAACAAAAACTTTCTGTGAACGATGTTGAAGTATCAATAAACATAATTCGACGAAGTTCGAGCCAATTTGACATTTAAAATAGGAATAAACTGTATACACCTTTATTGACAAAGCGGCACATCGAGAAAAAAACTGACTTGGGATGATGAATCTGGAGTTTTTTGAAGGCAAAGCTTAGAATAAAATGAATACTAGAAACACAGCTGATTGTCGGCATTCTCAAAAATATTTGGAAAGACTTTATTCCAGAATAAGCGGCAAAATTAAATGATAGTGGCACCATAGGAGATGATTGTCATTGGGATTTGTTGATTGTCGTTTCGGTGGAAATCATATGAATGTGCGGAATCAGCATGTGGGGGTATTCCAGATGCCATCAAAGAATTAAGAAGCTCGATTCTCATCTACAATTGTGTCCATAGATTTGAATTTCATGAATTGACCGGGAAGTTGCTATTAAATTTGAACATTCGCAAAGCTAACCAAGTTTATTGAAGTTGTTAGAAATATTTGGAAAAACCTTCATTTCAATGCTCTGAATTGACAGCCGCATTTGAGGCAAAACTCAGATTGAGAAGTCGATTTCTCACGGGATCAATTGAAAATTTGCCGTCACCCATATGAAAAAATTGGGCAAATGTTTGGTCAGGAACATCTTGATCTGATGTGGCTTTTATATAATATGTTATGGTTTCAAACAACCATTGAGTTTATCTGCGAGTGTTGATCTTGGAATGATAGGAAAATATTGTCGAAAATCACCACCAGTAATATAAAAGTTACTCCCATGGGTCCACTCCCTCTCAAATCGCGCAGAGTACGATTTATGAACATCATATTGCTGCATTAAAAACATACTTGAACGAATCCAAATCGCCCGCTATTATGAATACATATGTAGCTTAGTCATTGCCGTTTTTATGACATAAGTTTCAGTTATTAACAAGCTATCATTCCGTGTGCATCAATTTTAAGAGATGGATGACGATAAATAACATTTACGTCATAGCATTCTATTCTGTTTTCAAACGAAAAAAAAATGCTGCTCAAGCTATGGAATTGACTTACATAAATCGACTTTGGGTGTCACATATTTGATCAGTTTATCATGTACTGAAGGAACCATCCTAGGAAGGAGTTCAAATGTTTCGTAGTGTTTCAGTGAGTATATTGATTCAAAGATTGAATGAAGGAGAATTAAAGCCATCAAATATTCACGTTTTTGAAATACAATCATATTTATTTACTAAACAACAAAAAAATTTAAAATGGTTCACCAATCGGTTTTATAATCATATCATGAACCTGAACATGGGGTGGTGTTCCAAGCACATATAAACAAGCTGCCGAAATATCTTCTGCATTTAATGAACGATCATCATAGGCATTTTTATATCCGGCTGCTTGTCGAAATTCTGTTCGTACCACACCTGGACATATCATCGAAACTTTGACATTTTTATGATTTGGAATCAATTCCTGTCGTAACACTTCATTAATCGCTTTCAATGCATGTTTTGAAGCAGAATAAACACCAAATTTAGTCGGCGGCGGAAGAAATGGTGTCGTATGACTAGCCACACTGCCAATATTTATAATATGACCATCTTCTTTAGTTTTGTCCAAAATATCGAACGCGGCTCGCGTACAATATAGTACTCCGTAAATATTTGTATCAATTACACGAGAAAGTAACTCAATATTACTGGTTTCACCCAAAATTGTTGTATCAGCCGCTGTACCAGCATTATTCACCAAAATATTAACGCGACCAAATTTTTTTTCAATTTCACCAAACACTTGTTTCACCGATTCTTCCGATGTGATGTCACACTTGTACGCATGAAGTTCACCTTTTTCGCCCGCAACTAATTTTTGAATTTCCTGCTCGCGCGTGTAAAATTGAAAATTTGATAAAAATAAATTAATTTACAAATTTTAGAAATTTTTATATTTCCATACATCGATGTTTTCTTTCCGCCTGGCGAGACCGCACACAATCAAACCGGCTTTAACTAAATCGATGACGAGTGCTTTACCAATTCCTGCACTAGCACCGGTAACAACAGCTACTTTTCCAATCCAACGATTCATAATTTTAGAATTTTGTACGTTTAGTGATTTAAAGTATTACTTGCGACTAAATCGAATTCAGTTAGTGTTTTGATTTTATATAAAAACGTTATCGCATCAATTGAGGAAGACTTCTTTTTTTGTGTTTTATCAATTGATAAAATACGTTAGTTATTAAACAAATTGATTAAACTCGTTGTAGTCGAGTGGAAAGAGTGAGACTTTGTTTAATTTAATCAAAGTATTAGCGGGTGACAATACAATACGGAAACTGTTTAAATTCTTAATATTTCTAAAGAATATAACCCAAATTATTTGAAAATGGTATATGCCTGTAACTAATACGTTTACTTAACAGAAAAATTAAAAATAAGTAGTTCAAATCATTTCTAGAGACATTTCATCCCAGACCTTGGCAGCAGGTAATGACTCCAAATTTGTATGTATTATTACGCAGGCTATTGGAGCCGCCGCCTGATTAGCAGAAACTTTTTTCATATTCACTTATTATTCACACATTTGACCTGGCTGAAAAGGTTCATAATTAGATCTGTCAGTAAAACAATCAGCTCCTACTTTACTAATATATCTTCAAGCGGTAAAACATTTCTGGCTCATAATTAGTGTTTAGATAACTTTGAGCACACGTAATTAAAATAAAAGCAAGTTACGTCTGCTCAAACTTTATAACTTTTATTGTATTATATTCGGTTACAAATAATTTTCTATGTTGTCTTATATCCACCATTCAACTTGTTTTTGTTATAGGTATTGATGTGGCGTTGGAAAATTATTTATTTATCGTCGATCATTCCGCTGCCTTCTCATATGAGTCAATCGATGGGATTACACATATCTTTGTGACAGGCTGCTTGAAGGAGTTCGTTGCTGTCTTCACTGTTACGACCCTTACTAAATTGACTCGACCTTGATGCGATTCCATTATTCTAGCCAATGGTCATCGTGCGTTGTCTTCCTTGAGTATTACTACATCATTGATTTTAATTCGATTAACTGGTTTAACAAATTTGTTGAGTTAATTTAAGATGGTCAAATATTCTTGATACCATCTTGATAGCGAATTCAGTTTCGTGTTGAGTAGTGATGGTTCCGGTATAAGTGTCAGAGAGTAAGGCCTATTATGAAATGTGCTGGAGTTAATGGCTCGTCGCTGTCGTCATTGGGATATAACGGTCTTGAATTAAGAATCGATTCGATCTCTTTTAGCACTGTTAGGAGTTCCTCATATGTATAAGTATGGTGTCACCTATAACCCGCCTGAGGTGGAATTTTGTGGATTTCATGGCGGCTTCCTACAAACCGCCGAAACTGGGAGCTGCTGGTGGTATCAGATACCATTTGGTGCCTTGTTCAGCCGTCCAAGTGCACATTTGGTTTCTCTGATCTGACTGGAATAACTCCGCTAGTTCTCGTAACTGAATAATGGCTCCGATGAAGTAGAAAATAAATCTGTGGAAATACCCCTTGTCGCCTGAAATCTCCTCAATTCTGCAATGAATGACTCAGTACTGAGATCCATCACCAATTCAACATGAATATAGCTTTGGTGGCCATACATGTGAATATACACAGATATATGCCTTGATTACTTTGGAACTTCTTATGTGATGAGCCTTTAGTTTGTAACGCCCAGCATAATTAATTCCACTTTGAATAAATGGCCGTACGAAGTTGACCCGTGATGATGGTAATTGGCCAATTAGTTGAGCTTGATACTCCATTTTAAACCGCTGGCACTTCACACACCTGTTGATTATCCTCTTCAAAGGATATTTTTCTCTAATAATATGGAACCTCTGATTCACATACCCAACCATTTGAGATACGCCAGCATGAAACAATTTCTGATGAAAATGGTGTAACATTCTTGCCACCAGTAAGTGAGTTGATGGAAGAATGATTGGGTGTTGCGTATCGTAGTTCAGCAGTGCGTTAGTCAACCTTCCGCTGGCCCTCAGTATTTCACGGCTGTCTAAAAATGGATACAATTTGAATGGATTCAATGTCAGCTTGAAATTGGTTTTGAACTCGAGCGCGCAGGGCCGTTCTTATATAGTTAGGCGCCCTGGGCTAAACATATTAGGCGCCTTTGTAGAAGCAAAAAAAAATTTCCCATTGCAGAATCATCTTCTGTTTTAAAACCAGTACATTCGACGCCATAAAATTCTAGAGAAAATACAAGACATAAAGTTCAAACACCATTTAGAAAGAGAGGCAATTAATTTCAGAAACGAAAAAACGTTAGTGATTTCGAGGATCGGAGACGATACAATGAAAAAATGAGAACACCGGATGATTGTGAAAATGGGTACTAGTATTGATACCTCTATCAATAGGCGTTGAGACCTGTAATTGTCGTACCAACGGCCATTTCGATCGGTCGAATATTTCTACACGTTCCGTAGAAAATTCAATTTTTTTGAAAATCAACTGAACTATAGCCCACAAATTCAGAGCCACAAAATTCGAAAATCTGCAAATGTGCTCCGATTTCGATGATTGATACCTCTATCAATAGGCGTTGAGACCTGTAATTGTCATACAAATGGCCATTTGGATCGGTCGAATATTTCTACACGTTCCGTGGAAAATTCAATTTTTTGAAAATCAACTGAACTATAGCCCACAAATTCAGAGCCACAAAATTCGAAAATCTGCCAATGTGCTCCGATTTCGATGATTGATACGTCTACCAATAGGCGTTGAGACCTGTAATTGTCATACAAATGGCCATTTGGATCGATCGCATATTTCTACACGTTCCGTGGAAAATTCAATTTTTTTGAAAATCAACTGAAAAATAGCCCAAAAATTCAGAGCCACAAAATTCGAAAATCTGCAAATGTGCTCCGATTTCGATGATTGATACCTCTATCAATAGGCGTTGAGACCTGTAATTGTCATACAAATGCCCATTTGGATCGGTCGAATATTTCTACACGTTCCGTGTAAAATTCAATTTTTTTGAAAATCAACTGAACTATATAGCCCACAAATTCAGAGCCACAAAATTCGTAAATCTGCAAATGTGCTCCGATTTCGATGATTGATACCTCTATCAATAGGCGTTGAGACTTGTAATTGTCATACCAACGGCCATTTGGATCGGTCGAATATTTCTACACGTTCCGTAGAAAATTCAATTTTTTTGAAAATAAACTGAACTATAGCCCACAAATTCAGAGCCACAAAATTCGAAAATCTGCAAATGTGCTCCGATTTCGATGATTGATACGTCTACCAATAGGCGTTGAGACCTGTAATTGTCATACAAACGGTCATTTCGATCGATCGCATATTTCTACACGTTCCGTGGAAAATTCAATTTTTTTGAAAATCAACTGAACTATAGCCCACAAATTCAGAGCCACAAAATTCGAAAATCTGCAAATGTGCTCCGATTTCGATGATTGATACCTCTATCAATAGGCGTTGAGACCTGTAATTGTCATACAAACGGCCATTTGGATCGGTCGAATATTTCTACACGTTCCGTAGAAAATTCAATTTTTTTGAAAATCAACTGAACAATAGCCCACAAATTCAGAGCCACAAAATTCGAAAATCTGCAAATGTGCTCTGATTTCGATGATTGATACGTCTACCAATAGGCGTTGAGACCTGTAATTGTCATACAAATGGCCATTTGGATCGGTCGAATATTTCTACACGTTCGGTAGAAAATCCAATTTTTTTGAAAATCAACTGAACTATAGCCCACAAATTCAGAGCCACAAAATTCGAAAATCTGCAAATGTGCTCCGATTTCGATGATTGATACGTCTACCAATAGGCGTTGAGACCTGTAATTGTCATACAAACGGCCATTTGGATCGGTCGAATATTTCTACACGTTCCGTAGAAAATTCAATTTTTTTGAAAATCAACTGAACAATAGCCCACAAATTCAGAGCCACAAAATTCGAAAATCTGCAAATGTGCTCTGATTTCGATGATTGATACGTCTACCAATAGGCGTTGAGACCTGTAATTGTCATACAAATGGCCATTTGGATCGGTCGAATATTTCTACACGTTCGGTAGAAAATCCAATTTTTTTGAAAATCAACTGAACTATAGCCCACAAATTCAGAGCCACAAAATTCGAAAATCTGCAAATGTGCTCCGATTTCGATGATTGATACGTCTACCAATAGGCGTTGAGACCTGTAATTGTCATACAAACGGCCATTTGGATCGGTCGAATATTTCTACAAATTCCGTGGAAAATTCAATTTTTTTGAAAATCAACTGAACTATAGCCCACAAATTCAGAGCCACAAAATTCGAAAATCTGCAAATGTGCTCCGATTTCGATGATTGATACGTCTACCAATAGGCGTTGAGACCTGTAATTGTCATACAAACGGCCATTTGGATCGGTCGAATATTTCTACACGTTCCATAGAAAATCCAATTTTTTTGAAAATCAACTGAACTATAGCCCACAAATTCAGAGCCACAAAATTCGAAAATCTGCAAATGTGCTCCGATTTCGATGATTGATACGTCTACCAATAGGCGTTGAGACCTGTAATTGTCATACAAACGGCCATTTGGATCGGTCGAATATTTCTACAAATTCCGTGGAAAATTCAATTTTTTTGAAAATCAACTGAACTATAGCCCACAAATTCAGAGCCACAAAATTCGAAAATCTGCAAATGTGCTCCGATTTCGATGATTGATACGTCTACCAATAGGCGTTGAGACCTGTAATTGTCATACAAATGGCCATTTGGATCGGTCGAATATTTCTACACGTTTCGTAGAAAATTCAATTTTTTTGAAAATCAACTGAACAATAGCCCACAAATTCAGAGCCAAAAAATTCGAAAATCTGCAAATGTGCTCCGATTTCGATGATTGATACCTCCATCAATAGGCGTTGAGACCTGTAATAGTCATAAAAACGGCCATTTGGATCGGTCGAATATTTCTACACGTTCCGTGGAAAATTCAATTTTTTTGAAAATCAACTGAACAATAGCCCACAAATTCAGAGCCACAAAATTCGAAAATCTGCAAATGTGCTCTGATTTCGATGATTGATACCTCTATCAATAGGCGTTGAGACCTGTAATTGTCATACATACGGCCATTTGGATCGGTCGAATATTTCTACACGTTCCGTAGAAAATCCAATTTTTTTGAAAATCAACTGAACTATAGCCCACAAATTCAGAGCCACAAAATTCGAAAATCTGCAAATGTGCTCCGATTTCGATGATTGATACGTCTACCAATAGGCGTTGAGACCTGTAATTGTCATACAAACGGCCATTTGGATCGGTCGAATATTTCTACACGTTCCATAGAAAATCCAATTTTTTTGAAAATCAACTGAACTATAGCCCACAAATTCAGAGCCACAAAATTCGAAAATCTGCAAATGTGCTCCGATTTCGATGATTGATACGTCTACCAATAGGCGTTGAGACCTGTAATTGTCATACAAACGGCCATTTGGATCGGTCGAATATTTCTACAAATTCCGTGGAAAATTCAATTTTTTTGAAAATCAACTGAACTATAGCCCACAAATTCAGAGCCACAAAATTCGAAAATCTGCAAATGTGCTCCAATTTCGATGATTGATACGTCTACCAATAGGCGTTGAGACCTGTAATTGTCATACAAATGGCCATTTGGATCGGTCGAATATTTCTACACGTTTCGTAGAAAATTCAATTTTTTTGAAAATCAACTGAACAATAGCCCACAAATTCAGAGCCAAAAAATTCGAAAATCTGCAAATGTGCTCCGATTTCGATGATTGATACCTCCATCAATAGGCGTTGAGACCTGTAATAGTCATAAAAACGGCCATTTGGATCGGTCGAATATTTCTACACGTTCCGTGGAAAATTCAATTTTTTTGAAAATCAACTGAACAATAGCCCACAAATTCAGAGCCACAAAATTCGAAAATCTGCAAATGTGCTCTGATTTCGATGATTGATACCTCTTTCAATAGGCGTTGAGACCTGTAATTGTCATACATACGGCCATTTGGATCGGTCGAATATTTCTACACGTTCCGTGGAAAATTCAATTTTTTTGAAAATCAACTGAACAATAGCCCACAAATTCAGAGCCACAAAATTCGAAAATCTGCAAATGTGCTCTGATTTCGATGATTGATACCTCTATCAATAGGCGTTGAGACCTGTAATTGTCATACATACGGCCATTTGGATCGGTCGAATATTTCTACACGTTCCGTGGAAAATTTAATTTTTTTGAAAATCAACTGAACTATAGCCCACAAATTCAGAGCCACAAAATTCGAAAATCTGCAAATGTGCTCCGATTTCGATGATTGATACCTCTATCAATAGGCGTTGAGACCTGTAATTGTCATACATACGGCCATTTGGATCGGTCGAATATTTCTACACGTTCCGTGGAAAATTCAATTTTTTTGAAAATCAACTGAACAATAGCCCACAAATTCAGAGCCACAAAATTCGAAAATCTGCAAATGTGCTCTGATTTCGATGATTGATACCTCTATCAATAGGCGTTGAGACCTGTAATTGTCATACATACGGCCATTTGGATCGGTCGAATATTTCTACACGTTCCGTGGAAAATTCAATTTTTTTGAAAATCAACTGAACTATAGCCCACAAATTCAGAGCCACAAAATTCGAAAATCTGCAAATGTGCTCCGATTTCGATGATTGATACGTCTACCAATAGGCGTTGAGACCTGTAATTGTCATACAAACGGCCATTTGGATCGGTCGAATATTTCTACAAATTCCGTGGAAAATTCAATTTTTTTGAAAATCAACTGAACTATAGCCCACAAATTCAGAGCCACAAAATTCGAAAATCTGCAAATGTGCTCCGATTTCGATGATTGATACGTCTACCAATAGGCGTTGAGACCTGTAATTGTCATACAAATGGCCATTTGGATCGGTCGAATATTTCTACACGTTCCGTGGAAAATTCAATTTTTTTGAAAATCAACTGAACAATAGCCCACAAATTCAGAGCCACAAAATTCGAAAATCTGCAAATGTGCTCCGATTTCGATGATTGATACCTCTATCAATAGGCGTTGAGACCTGTAATAGTCATAAAAACGGCCATTTGGATCGGTCGAATATTTCTACACGTTCCGTGGAAAATTCAATTTTTTTGAAAATCAACTGAACTATAGCCCACAAATTCAGAGCCACAAAATTCGAAAATCTGCAAATGTGCTCCGATTTCGATGATTGATACGTCTACCAATAGGCGTTGAGACCTGTAATTGTCATACATACGGCCATTTGGATCGGTCGAATATTTCTACACGTTCCATAGAAAATCCAATTTTTTTGAAAATCAACTGAACTATAGCCCACAAATTCAGAGCCACAAAATTCGAAAATCTGCAAATGTGCTCCGATTTCGATGATTGATACCTCCATCAATAGGCGTTGAGACCTGTAATAGTCATAAAAACGGCCATTTGGATCGGTCGAATATTTCTACACGTTCCGTGGAAAATTCAATTTTTTTGAAAATCAACTGAACAATAGCCCACAAATTCAGAGCCACAAAATTCGAAAATCAGCAAATGTGCTCTGATTTCGATGATTGATACGTCTACCAATAGGCGTTGAGACCTGTAATTGTCATACAAACGGCCATTTGGATCGGTCGAATATTTCTACACGTTCCGTGGAAAATTCAATTTTTTTGAAAATCAACTGAACTATAGCCCACAAATTCAGAGCCACAAAATTCGAAAATCTGCAAATGTGCTCCGATTTCGATGATTGATACGTCTACCAATAGGCGTTGAGACCTGTAATTGTCATACATACGGCCATTTGGATCGGTCGAATATTTCTACACGTTCCGTGGAAAATTCAATTTTTTTGAAAATCAACTGAACTATAGCCCACAAATTCAGAGCCACAAAATTCGAAAATCTGCAAATGTGCTCTGATTTCGATGATTGATACCTCTATCAATAGGCGTTGAGACCTGTAATTGTCATACATACGGCCATTTGGATCGGTCGAATATTTCTACACGTTCCGTGGAAAATTCAATTTTTTTGAAAATCAACTGAACTATAGCCCACAAATTCAGAGCCACAAAATTCGAAAATCTGCAAATGTGCTCCGATTTCGATGATTGATACGTCTACCAATAGGCGTTGAGACCTGTAATTGTCATACAAATGGCCATTTGGATCGGTCGAATATTTCTACACGTTCCTTAGAAAATTCAATTTTTTTGAAAATCAACTGAACAATAGCCCACAAATTCAGAGCCACAAAATTCGAAAATCTGCAAATGTGCTCCGATTTCGATGATTGATACGTCTACCAATAGGCGTTGAGACCTGTAATTGTCATACAAATGGCCATTTGGATCGGTCGAATATTTCTACACGTTCCTTAGAAAATCCAATTTTTTTGAAAATCAACTGAACTATAGCCCACAAATTCAGAGCCACAAAATTCGAAAATCTGCAAATGTGCTCCGATTTCGATGATTGATACGTCTACCAATAGGCGTTGAGACCTGTAATTGTCATACAAATGGCCATTTGGATCGGTCGAATATTTCTACACGTTCCTTAGAAAATTCAATTTTTTTGAAAATCAACTGAACAATTGCCCACAAATTCAGAGCCACAAAATTCGAAAATCTGCAAATGTGCTCCGATTTCGATGATTGATACGTCTACCAATAGGCGTTGAGACCTGTAATTGTCATACAAACGGCCATTTGGATCGGTCGAATATTTCTACACGTTCCGTGGAAAATCCAATTTTTTTGAAAATCAACTGAACTATAGCCCACAAATTCAGAGCCACAAAATTCGAAAATCTGCAAATATGCTCCGATTTCGATGATTGATACCTCTATCAATAGGCGTTGAGACCTGTAATAGTCATACATACGGCCATTTGGATCGGTCGAATATTTCTACACGTTCCGTGGCAAATTCAATTTTTTTGAAAATCAACTGAACTATAGCCCACAAATTCAGAGCCACAAAATTCGAAAATCTGCAAATGTGCTCCGATTTCGATGATTGATACGTCTACCAATAGGCGTTGAGACCTGTAATTGTCATACAAATGGCCATTTGGATCGGTCGAATATTTCTACACGTTCCGTAGAAAATTCAATTTTTTTGAAAATCAACTGAACAATAGCCCACAAATTCAGAGCCACAAAATTCGAAAATCTGCAAATGTGCTCCGATTTCGATGATTGATACCTCTATCAATAGGCGTTGAGACCTGTAATTGTCATACATACGGCCATTTGGATCGGTCGAATATTTCTACACGTTCCGTGGAAAATTCAATTTTTTTGAAAATCAACTGAACAATAGCCCACAAATTCAGAGCCACAAAATTCGAAAATCTGCAAATGTGCTCTGATTTCGATGATTGATACCTCTATCAATAGGCGTTGAGACCTGTAATTGTCATACATACGGCCATTTGGATCGGTCGAATATTTCTACACGTTCCGTGGAAAATTCAATTTTTTTGAAAATCAACTAAACTATAGCCCACAAATTCAGAGCCACAAAATTCGAAAATCTGCAAATGTGCTCCGATTTCGATGATTGATACCTCTATCAATAGGCGTTGAGACCTGTAATAGTCATAAAAACGGCCATTTGGATCGGTCGAATATTTCTACACGTTCCGTAGAAAATTCAATTTTTTTGAAAATCAACTGAACAATAGCCCACAAATTCAGAGCCACAAAATTCGAAAATCTGCAAATGTGCTCTGATTTCGATGATTGATACCTCTATCAATAGGCGTTGAGACCTGTAATTGTCATACATACGGCCATTTGGATCGGTCGAATATTTCTACACGTTCCGTGGAAAATTCAATTTTTTTGAAAATCAACTAAACTATAGCCCACAAATTCAGAGCCACAAAATTCGAAAATCTGCAAATGTGCTCCGATTTCGATGATTGATACCTCTATCAATAGGCGTTGAGACCTGTAATAGTCATAAAAACGGCCATTTGGATCGGTCGAATATTTCTACACGTTCCGTAGAAAATTCAATTTTTTTGAAAATCAACTGAACAATAGCCCACAAATTCAGAGCCACAAAATTCGAAAATCTGCAAATGTGCTCCGATTTCAATGATTGATACCTCTATCAATAGGCGTTGAGACCTGTAATAGTCATAAAAACGGCCATTTGGATCGGTCGAATATTTCTACACGTTCCGTAGAAAATTCAATTTTTTTGAAAATCAACTGAACAATAGCCCACAAATTCAGAGCCACAAAATTCGAAAATCTGCAAATGTGCTCTGATTTCGATGATTGATACCTCTATCAATAGGCGTTGAGACCTGTAATTGTCATACATACGGCCATTTGGATCGGTCGAATATTTCTACACGTTCCGTGGAAAATTCAATTTTTTTGAAAATCAACTAAACTATAGCCCACAAATTCAGAGCCACAAAATTCGAAAATCTGCAAATGTGCTCCGATTTCGATGATTGATACGTCTACCAATAGGCGTTGAGACCTGTAATTGTCATACAAATGGCCATTTGGATCGGTCGAATATTTCTACACGTTCCGTGGAAAATCCAATTTTTTTGAAAATCAACTGAACTATAGCCCACAAATTCAGAGCCACAAAATTCGAAAATCTGCAAATGTGCTCCGATTTCGATGATTGATACGTCTACCAATAGGCGTTGAGACCTGTAATTGTCATACAAATGGCCATTTGGATCGGTCGAATATTTCTACACGTTTCGTAGAAAATTCAATTTTTTTGAAAATCAACTAAACTATAGCCCACAAATTCAGAGCCACAAAATTCGAAAATCTGCAAATGTGCTCTGATTTCGATGATTGATACCTCTATCAATAGGCGTTGAGACCTGTAATTGTCATACATACGGCCATTTGGATCGGTCGAATATTTCTACACGTTCCGTGGAAAATTCAATTTTTTTGAAAATCAACTGAACAATAGCCCACAAATTCAGAGCCACAAAATTCGAAAATCTGCAAATGTGCTCCGATTTCGATGATTGATACCTCTATCAATAGGCGTTGAGACCTGTAATAGTCATAAAAACGGCCATTTGGATCGGTCGAATATTTCTACACGTTCCGTGGAAAATTCAATTTTTTTGAAAATCAACTGAACTATAGCCCACAAATTCAGAGCCACAAAATTCGAAAATCTGCAAATGTGCTCCGATTTCGATGATTGATACCTATATCAATAGGCGTTGAGACCTGTAATTGTCATAAAAACGGCCATTTGGATCGGTCGAATATTTCTACACGTTCCGTGGAAAATTCAATTTTTTTGAAAATCAACTGAACAATAGCCCACAAATTCAGAGCCACAAAATTCGAAAATCTGCAAATGTGCTCCGATTTCGATGATTGATACCTCTATCAATAGGCGTTGAGACCTGTAATTGTCATACATACGGCCATTTGGATCGGTCGAATATTTCTACACGTTCCGTGGAAAATCCAATTTTTTTGAAAATCAACTGAACTATAGCCCACAAATTCAGAGCCACAAAATTCGAAAATCTGCAAATGTGCTCCGATTTCGATGATTGATACGTCTACCAATAGGCGTTGAGACCTGTAATTGTCATACAAATGGCCATTTGGATCGGTCGAATATTTCTACACGTTTCGTAGAAAATTCAATTTTTTTGAAAATCAACTCAACAATAGCCCACAAATTCAGAGCCACAAAATTCGAAAATCTGCAAATGTGCTCCGATTTCGATGATTGATACCTCTATCAATAGGCGTTGAGACCTGTAATTGTCATACATACGGCCATTTGGATCGGTTGAATATTTCTACACGTTCCGTAGAAAATCCAATTTTTTTGAAAATCAACTGAACTATAGCCCACAAATTCAGAGCCACAAAATTCGAAAATCTGCAAATGTGCTCCGATTTCGATGATTGATACGTCTACCAATAGGCGTTGAGACCTGTAAGTGTCATACAAACGGCCATTTGGATCGGTCGAATATTTCTACAAATTCCGTGGAAAATTCAATTTTTTTGAAAATCAACTGAACAATAGCCCACAAATTCAGAGCCACAAAATTCGAAAATCTGCAAATGTGCTCCGATTTCGATGATTGATACCTCTATCAATAGGCGTTGAGACCTGTAATAGTCATACATACGGCCATTTGGATCGGTCGAATATTTCTACACGTTCCGTGGAAAATTCAATTTTTTTGAAAATCAACTGAACTATAGCCCACAAATTCAGAGCCACAAAATTCGAAAATCTGCAAATGTGCTCCGATTTCGATGATTGATACGTCTACCAATAGGCGTTGAGACCTGTAATTGTCATACAAATGGCCATTTGGATCGGTCGAATATTTCTACACGTTCCGTAGAAAATTCAATTTTTTTGAAAATCAACTGAACAATAGCCCACAAATTCAGAGCCACAAAATTCGAAAATCTGCAAATGTGCTCCGATTTCGATGATTGATACCTCTATCAATAGGCGTTGAGACCTGTAATAGTCATAAAAACGGCCATTTGGATCGGTCGAATATTTCTACACGTTCCGTGGAAAATTCAATTTTTTTGAAAATCAACTGAACTATAGCCCACAAATTCAGAGCCACAAAATTCGAAAATCTGCAAATGTGCTCCGATTTCGATGATTGATACCTATATCAATAGGCGTTGAGACCTGTAATTGTCATAAAAACGGCCATTTGGATCGGTCGAATATTTCTACACGTTCCGTAGAAAATTCAATTTTTTTGAAAATCAACTGAACAATAGCCCACAAATTCAGAGCCACAAAATTCGAAAATCTGCAAATGTGCTCTGATTTCGATGATTGATACCTCTATCAATAGGCGTTGAGACCTGTAATAGTCATAAAAACGGCCATTTTGATCGGTCGAATATTTCTACACGTTCCGTAGAAAATTCAATTTTTTTGAAAATCAACTGAACAATAGCCCACAAATTCAGAGCCACAAAATTCGAAAATCTGCAAATGTGCTCCGATTTCAATGATTGATACCTCTATCAATAGGCGTTGAGACCTGTAATAGTCATAAAAACGGCCATTTGGATCGGTCGAATATTTCTACACGTTCCGTAGAAAATTCAATTTTTTTGAAAATCAACTAAACTATAGCCCACAAATTCAGAGCCACAAAATTCGAAAATCTGCAAATGTGCTCCGATTTCGATGATTGATACGTCTACCAATAGGCGTTGGGACCTGTAATTGTCATACAAATGGCCATTTGGATCGGTCGAATATTTCTACACGTTCCGTAGAAAATTCAATTTTTTTGAAAATCAACTGAACAATAGCCCACAAATTCAGAGCCACAAAATTCGAAAATCTGCAAATGTGCTCCGATTTCGATGATTGATACCTCTATCAATAGGCGTTGAGACCTGTAATAGTCATAAAAACGGCCATTTGGATCGGTCGAATATTTCTACAGGTTTCGTGGAAAATTCAATTTTTTAAAAATCAACTGAACTATAGCCCACAAATTCAGAGCCACAAAATTCGAAAATCTGCAAATGTGCTCCGATTTCGATGATTGATACCTCTATCAATAGGCGTTGAGACCTGTAATAGTCATAAAAACGGCCATTTTGATCGGTCGAATATTTCTACACGTTCCGTAGAAAATTCAATTTTTTTGAAAATCAACTGAACAATAGCCCACAAATTCAGAGCCACAAAATTCGAAAATCTGCAAATGTGCTCCGATTTCAATGATTGATACCTCTATCAATAGGCGTTGAGACCTGTAATAGTCATAAAAACGGCCATTT
The DNA here is from genome assembly GCA_963556165.1 of Tipula helvola. Lineage (NCBI taxonomy): Eukaryota > Metazoa > Arthropoda > Insecta > Diptera > Tipulidae > Tipula > Tipula helvola. The sequence goes on from OY744481.1 coordinate 366,987,338, forward strand.
GGATCGGTCGAATATTTCTACACGTTCCGTAGAAAATTCAATTTTTTTGAAAATCAACTAAACTATAGCCCACAAATTCAGAGCCACAATATTCGAAAATCTGCAAATGTGCTCCGATTTCGATGATTGATACGTCTACCAATAGGCGTTGAGACCTGTAATTGTCATACAAATGGCCATTTGGATCGGTCGAATATTTCTACACGTTCCGTAGAAAATTCAATTTTTTTGAAAATCAACTGAACAATAGCCCACAAATTCAGAGCCACAAAATTCGAAAATCTGCAAATGTGCTCCGATTTCGATGATTGATACCTCTATCAATAGGCGTTGAGACCTGTAATAGTCATAAAAACGGCCATTTGGATCGGTCGAATATTTCTACAGGTTTCGTGGAAAATTCAATTTTTTAAAAATCAACTGAACTATAGCCCACAAATTCAGAGCCACAAAATTCGAAAATCTGCAAATGTGCTCCGATTTCGATGATTGATACCTCTATCAATAGGCGTTGAGACCTGTAATAGTCATAAAAACGGCCATTTGGATCGGTCGAATATTTCTACACGTTCCGTGGAAAATTCAATTTTTTTGAAAATCAACTGAACTATAGCCCACAAATTCAGAGCCACAAAATTCGAAAATCTGCAAATGTGCTCCGATTTCGATGATTGATACCTCTATCAATAGGCGTTGAGACCTGTAATAGTCATAAAAACGGCCATTTGGATCGGTCGAATATTTCTACACGTTCCGTGGAAAATTCAATTTTTTTGAAAATCAACTGAACTATAGCCCACAAATTCAGAGCCACAAAATTCGAAAATCTGCAAATGTGCTCCGATTTCGATGATTGATACCTCTATCAATAGGCGTTGAGACCTGTAATTGTCATACAAACGGCCATTTGGATCGGTCGAATATTTCTACACGTTCCGTGGAAAATTCAATTTTTTTGAAAATCAACTGAACAATAGCCCACAAATTCAGAGCAACAAAATTCGAAAATCTGCAAATGTGCTCCGATTTCAATGATTGATACCTCTATCAATAGGCGTTGAGACCTGTAATAGTCATAAAAACGGCCATTTGGATCGGTCGAATATTTCTACACGTTCCGTAGAAAATTCAATTTTTTTGAAAATCAACTGAACTATAGCCCACAAATTCAGAGCCACAAAATTCGAAAATCTGCAAATGTGCTCCGATTTCGATGATTGATACGTCTACCAATAGGCGTTGAGACCTGTAATTGTCATACAAATGGCCATTTGGATCGGTCGAATATTTCTACACGTTCCGTGGAAAATTCAATTTTTTTGAAAATCAACTGAACTATAGCCCACAAATTCAGAGCCACAATCGATGATTGATACGTCTACCAATAGGCGTTGAGACCTGTAATTGTCATACAAATGGCCATTTGGATCGGTCGAATATTTCTACACGTTCCGTAGAAAATTCAATTTTTTTAAAATCAACTGAACAATAGCCCACAAATTCAGAGCCACAAAATTCGAAAATCTGCAAATGTGCTCCGATTTCGATGATTGATACCTCTATCAATAGGCGTTGAGACCTGTAATTGTCATACATACGGTCATTTGGATCAGTCGAATATTTCTACACGTTTCGTGGAAAATTCAATTTTTTTGAAAATCAACTGAACTATAGCCCACAAATTCAGAGCCACAAAATTCGAAAATCTGCAAATGTGCTCCGATTTCGATGATTGATACCTCTATCAATAGGCGTTGAGACCTGTAATAGTCATAAAAACGGCCATTTGGATCGGTCGAATATTTCTACACGTTCCGTAGAAAATTCAATTTTTTTGAAAATCAACTGAACAATAACCCACAAATTCAGAGCCACAAAATTCGAAAATCTGCAAATGTGCTCCGATTTCAATGATTGATACCTCTATCAATAGGCGTTGAGACCTGTAATTGTCATACAAACGGCCATTTGGATCGGTCGAATATTTCTACAGGTTTCGTGGAAAATTCAATTTTTTAAAAATCAACTGAACTATAGCCCACAAATTCAGAGCCACAAAATTCGAAAATCTGCAAATGTGCTCCGATTTCGATGATTGATACCTCTATCAATAGGCGTTGAGACCTGTAATAGTCATAAAAACGGCCATTTGGATCGGTCGAATATTTCTACACGTTCCGTGGAAAATTCAATTTTTTTGAAAATCAACTGAACAATAGCCCACAAATTCAGAGCCACAAAATTCGAAAATCTGCAAATGTGCTCCGATTTCAATGATTGATACCTCTATCAATAGGCGTTGAGACCTGTAATAGTCATAAAAACGGCCATTTGGATCGGTCGAATATTTCTACACGTTCCGTAGAAAATTCAATTTTTTTGAAAATCAACTAAACTATAGCCCACAAATTCAGAGCCACAAAATTCGAAAATCTGCAAATGTGCTCCGATTTCAATGATTGATACCTCTATCAATAGGCGTTGAGACCTGTAATTGTCATACATACGGTCATTTGGATCGGTCGAATATTTCTACACGTTCCGTGGAAAATTCAATTTTTTTAAAATCAACTGAACAATAGCCCACAAATTCAGAGCCACAATCGATGATTGATACGTCTACCAATAGGCGTTGAGACCTGTAATTGTCATACAAATGGCCATTTGGATCGGTCGAATATTTCTACACGTTCCGTAGAAAATTCAATTTTTTTAAAATCAACTGAACAATAGCCCACAAATTCAGAGCCACAAAATTCGAAAATCTGCAAATGTGCTCCGATTTCGATGATTGATACCTCTATCAATAGGCGTTGAGACCTGTAATAGTCATAAAAACGGCCATTTGGATCGGTCGAATATTTCTACACGTTCCGTAGAAAATTCAATTTTTTTAAAATCAACTGAACAATAGCCCACAAATTCAGAGCCACAAAATTCGAAAATCTGCAAATGTGCTCCGATTTTGATGATTGATACCTCTATCAATAGGCGTTGAGACCTGTAATTGTCATACATACGGTCATTTGGATCGGTCGAATATTTCTACACGTTCCGTGGAAAATTCAATTTTTTTGAAAATCAACTAAACTATAGCCCACAAATTCAGAGCCACAAAATTCGAAAATCTGCAAATGTGCTCCGATTTCGATGATTGATACCTCTATCAATAGGCGTTGAGACCTGTAATAGTCATAAAAACGGCCATTTGGATCGGTCGAATATTTCTACACGTTCCGTAGAAAATTAAATTTTTTTGAAAATCAACTGAACAATAACCCACAAATTCAGAGCCACAAAATTCGAAAATCTGCAAATGTGCTCCGATTTCAATGATTGATACCTCTATCAATAGGCGTTGAGACCTGTAATTGTCATACAAACGGTCATTTGGATCGGTCGAATATTTCTACAGGTTTCGTGGAAAATTCAATTTTTTAAAAATCAACTGAACTATAGCCCACAAATTCAGAGCCACAAAATTCGAAAATCTGCAAATGTGCTCCGATTTCGATGATTGATACCTCTATCAATAGGCGTTGAGACCTGTAATAGTCATAAAAACGGCCATTTGGATCGGTCGAATATTTCTACACGTTCCGTGGAAAATTCAATTTTTTTGAAAATCAACTAAACTATAGCCCACAAATTCAGAGCCACAAAATTCGAAAATCTGCAAATGTGCTCCGATTTCGATGATTGATACCTCTATCAATAGGCGTTGAGACCTGTAATAGTCATAAAAACGGCCATTTTGATCGGTCGAATATTTCTACACGTTCCGTAGAAAATTCAATTTTTTTGAAAATCAACTGAACAATAGCCCACAAATTCAGAGCCACAAAATTCGAAAATCTGCAAATGTGCTCCGATTTCAATGATTGATACCTCTATCAATAGGCGTTGAGACCTGTAATTGTCATACAAATGGCCATTTGGATCGGTCGAATATTTCTACAGGTTTCGTGGAAAATTCAATTTTTTAAAAATCAACTGAACTATAGCCCACAAATTCAGAGCCACAAAATTCGAAAATCTGCAAATGTGCTCCGATTTCGATGATTGATACCTATATCAATAGGCGTTGAGACCTGTAATAGTCATAAAAACGGCCATTTGGATCGGTCGAATATTTCTACACGTTCCGTAGAAAATTCAATTTTTTTAAAATCAACTGAACAATAGCCCACAAATTCAGAGCCACAAAATTCGAAAATCTGCAAATGTGCTCCGATTTTGATGATTGATACCTCTATCAATAGGCGTTGAGACCTGTAATTGTCATACATACGGTCATTTGGATCGGTCGAATATTTCTACACGTTCCGTGGAAAATTCAATTTTTTTGAAAATCAACTAAACTATAGCCCACAAATTCAGAGCCACAAAATTCGAAAATCTGCAAATGTGCTCCGATTTCGATGATTGATACCTCTATCAATAGGCGTTGAGACCTGTAATAGTCATAAAAACGGCCATTTTGATCGGTCGAATATTTCTACACGTTCCGTAGAAAATTCAATTTTTTTGAAAATCAACTGAACAATAGCCCACAAATTCAGAGCCACAAAATTCGAAAATCTGCAAATGTGCTCCGATTTCGATGATTGATACCTCTATCAATAGGCGTTGAGACCTGTAATAGTCATAAAAACGGCCATTTGGATCGGTCGAATATTTCTACACGTTCCGTAGAAAATTCAATTTTTTTGAAAATCAACTAAACTATAGCCCACAAATTCAGAGCCACAAAATTCGAAAATCTGCAAATGTGCTCCGATTTCGATGATTGATACGTCTACCAATAGGCGTTGAGACCTGTAATTGTCATACAAATGGCCATTTGGATCGGTCGAATATTTCTACACGTTCCGTAGAAAATTCAATTTTTTTGAAAATCAACTAAACTATAGCCCACAAATTCAGAGCCACAAAATTCGAAAATCTGCAAATGTGCTCCGATTTCGATGATTGATACGTCTACCAATAGGCGTTGAGACCTGTAATTGTCATACAAACGGTCATTTGGATCGGTCGAATATTTCTACAGGTTTCGTGGAAAATTCAATTTTTTAAAAATCAACTGAACTATAGCCCACAAATTCAGAGCCACAAAATTCGAAAATCTGCAAATGTGCTCCGATTTCAATGATTGATACCTCTATCAATAGGCGTTGAGACCTGTAATTGTCATACATACGGTCATTTGGATCGGTCGAATATTTCTACACGTTCCGTGGAAAATTCAATTTTTTTAAAATCAACTGAACAATAGCCCACAAATTCAGAGCCACAATCGATGATTGATACGTCTACCAATAGGCGTTGAGACCTGTAATTGTCATACAAATGGCCATTTGGATCGGTCGAATATTTCTACACGTTCCGTAGAAAATTCAATTTTTTTAAAATCAACTGAACAATAGCCCACAAATTCAGAGCCACAAAATTCGAAAATCTGCAAATGTGCTCCGATTTCGATGATTGATACCTCTATCAATAGGCGTTGAGACCTGTAATAGTCATAAAAACGGCCATTTGGATCGGTCGAATATTTCTACACGTTCCGTAGAAAATTCAATTTTTTTAAAATCAACTGAACAATAGCCCACAAATTCAGAGCCACAAAATTCGAAAATCTGCAAATGTGCTCCGATTTTGATGATTGATACCTCTATCAATAGGCGTTGAGACCTGTAATTGTCATACATACGGTCATTTGGATCGGTCGAATATTTCTACACGTTCCGTGGAAAATTCAATTTTTTTGAAAATCAACTAAACTATAGCCCACAAATTCAGAGCCACAAAATTCGAAAATCTGCAAATGTGCTCCGATTTCGATGATTGATACCTCTATCAATAGGCGTTGAGACCTGTAATAGTCATAAAAACGGCCATTTGGATCGGTCGAATATTTCTACACGTTCCGTAGAAAATTAAATTTTTTTGAAAATCAACTGAACAATAACCCACAAATTCAGAGCCACAAAATTCGAAAATCTGCAAATGTGCTCCGATTTCAATGATTGATACCTCTATCAATAGGCGTTGAGACCTGTAATTGTCATACAAACGGTCATTTGGATCGGTCGAATATTTCTACAGGTTTCGTGGAAAATTCAATTTTTTAAAAATCAACTGAACTATAGCCCACAAATTCAGAGCCACAAAATTCGAAAATCTGCAAATGTGCTCCGATTTCGATGATTGATACCTCTATCAATAGGCGTTGAGACCTGTAATAGTCATAAAAACGGCCATTTGGATCGGTCGAATATTTCTACACGTTCCGTGGAAAATTCAATTTTTTTGAAAATCAACTAAACTATAGCCCACAAATTCAGAGCCACAAAATTCGAAAATCTGCAAATGTGCTCCGATTTCGATGATTGATACCTCTATCAATAGGCGTTGAGACCTGTAATAGTCATAAAAACGGCCATTTTGATCGGTCGAATATTTCTACACGTTCCGTAGAAAATTCAATTTTTTTGAAAATCAACTGAACAATAGCCCACAAATTCAGAGCCACAAAATTCGAAAATCTGCAAATGTGCTCCGATTTCAATGATTGATACCTCTATCAATAGGCGTTGAGACCTGTAATTGTCATACAAATGGCCATTTGGATCGGTCGAATATTTCTACAGGTTTCGTGGAAAATTCAATTTTTTAAAAATCAACTGAACTATAGCCCACAAATTCAGAGCCACAAAATTCGAAAATCTGCAAATGTGCTCCGATTTCGATGATTGATACCTATATCAATAGGCGTTGAGACCTGTAATAGTCATAAAAACGGCCATTTGGATCGGTCGAATATTTCTACACGTTCCGTAGAAAATTCAATTTTTTTAAAATCAACTGAACAATAGCCCACAAATTCAGAGCCACAAAATTCGAAAATCTGCAAATGTGCTCCGATTTTGATGATTGATACCTCTATCAATAGGCGTTGAGACCTGTAATTGTCATACATACGGTCATTTGGATCGGTCGAATATTTCTACACGTTCCGTGGAAAATTCAATTTTTTTGAAAATCAACTAAACTATAGCCCACAAATTCAGAGCCACAAAATTCGAAAATCTGCAAATGTGCTCCGATTTCGATGATTGATACCTCTATCAATAGGCGTTGAGACCTGTAATAGTCATAAAAACGGCCATTTTGATCGGTCGAATATTTCTACACGTTCCGTAGAAAATTCAATTTTTTTGAAAATCAACTGAACAATAGCCCACAAATTCAGAGCCACAAAATTCGAAAATCTGCAAATGTGCTCCGATTTCGATGATTGATACCTCTATCAATAGGCGTTGAGACCTGTAATAGTCATAAAAACGGCCATTTGGATCGGTCGAATATTTCTACACGTTCCGTAGAAAATTCAATTTTTTTGAAAATCAACTAAACTATAGCCCACAAATTCAGAGCCACAAAATTCGAAAATCTGCAAATGTGCTCCGATTTCGATGATTGATACGTCTACCAATAGGCGTTGAGACCTGTAATTGTCATACAAACGGTCATTTGGATCGGTCGAATATTTCTACAGGTTTCGTGGAAAATTCAATTTTTTAAAAATCAACTGAACTATAGCCCACAAATTCAGAGCCACAAAATTCGAAAATCTGCAAATGTGCTCCGATTTCGATGATTGATACCTCTATCAATAGGCGTTGAGACCTGTAATAGTCATAAAAACGGCCATTTGGATCGGTCGAATATTTCTACACGTTCCGTAGAAAATTCAATTTTTTTGAAAATCAACTAAACTATAGCCCACAAATTCAGAGCCACAAAATTCGAAAATCTGCAAATGTGCTCCGATTTCGATGATTGATACGTCTACCAATAGGCGTTGAGACCTGTAATTGTCATACAAATGGCCATTTGGATCGGTCGAATATTTCTACACGTTCCGTAGAAAATTCAATTTTTTTGAAAATCAACTGAACAATAGCCCACAAATTCAGAGCCACAAAATTCGAAAATCTGCAAATGTGCTCCGATTTCGATGATTGATACCTCTATCAATAGGCGTTGAGACCTGTAATAGTCATAAAAACGGCCATTTGGATCGGTCGAATATTTCTACACGTTCCGTGGAAAATTCAATTTTTTTGAAAATCAACTAAACTATAGCCCACAAATTCAGAGCCACAAAATTCGAAAATCTGCAAATGTGCTCCGATTTCGATGATTGATACCTCTATCAATAGGCGTTGAGACCTGTAATAGTCATAAAAACGGCCATTTTGATCGGTCGAATATTTCTACACGTTCCGTAGAAAATTCAATTTTTTTGAAAATCAACTAAACTATAGCCCACAAATTCAGAGCCACAAAATTCGAAAATCTGCAAATGTGCTCCGATTTCAATGATTGATACCTCTATCAATAGGCGTTGAGACCTGTAATTGTCATACATACGGTCATTTGGATCGGTCGAATATTTCTACACGTTCCGTGGAAAATTCAATTTTTTTAAAATCAACTGAACAATAGCCCACAAATTCAGAGCCACAATCGATGATTGATACGTCTACCAATAGGCGTTGAGACCTGTAATTGTCATACAAATGGCCATTTGGATCGGTCGAATATTTCTACACGTTCCGTAGAAAATTCAATTTTTTTAAAATCAACTGAACAATAGCCCACAAATTCAGAGCCACAAAATTCGAAAATCTGCAAATGTGCTCCGATTTCGATGATTGATACCTCTATCAATAGGCGTTGAGACCTGTAATAGTCATAAAAACGGCCATTTGGATCGGTCGAATATTTCTACACGTTCCGTAGAAAATTCAATTTTTTTAAAATCAACTGAACAATAGCCCACAAATTCAGAGCCACAAAATTCGAAAATCTGCAAATGTGCTCCGATTTTGATGATTGATACCTCTATCAATAGGCGTTGAGACCTGTAATTGTCATACATACGGTCATTTGGATCGGTCGAATATTTCTACACGTTCCGTAGAAAATTCAATTTTTTTGAAAATCAACTAAACTATAGCCCACAAATTCAGAGCCACAAAATTCGAAAATCTGCAAATGTGCTCCGATTTCGATGATTGATACCTCTATCAATAGGCGTTGAGACCTGTAATAGTCATAAAAACGGCCATTTGGATCGGTCGAATATTTCTACACGTTCCGTGGAAAATTCAATTTTTTTGAAAATCAACTAAACTATAGCCCACAAATTCAGAGCCACAAAATTCGAAAATCTGCAAATGTGCTCCGATTTCGATGATTGATACCTCTATCAATAGGCGTTGAGACCTGTAATAGTCATAAAAACGGCCATTTTGATCGGTCGAATATTTCTACACGTTCCGTAGAAAATTCAATTTTTTTGAAAATCAACTGAACAATAGCCCACAAATTCAGAGCCACAAAATTCGAAAATCTGCAAATGTGCTCCGATTTCAATGATTGATACCTCTATCAATAGGCGTTGAGACCTGTAATTGTCATACAAATGGCCATTTGGGTCGGTCGAATATTTCTACAGGTTTCGTGGAAAATTCAATTTTTTAAAAATCAACTGAACTATAGCCCACAAATTCAGAGCCACAAAATTCGAAAATCTGCAAATGTGCTCCGATTTCGATGATTGATACCTCTATCAATAGGCGTTGAGACCTGTAATAGTCATAAAAACGGCCATTTGGATCGGTCGAATATTTCTACACGTTCCGTGGAAAATTCAATTTTTTTGAAAATCAACTAAACTATAGCCCACAAATTCAGAGCCACAAAATTCGAAAATCTGCAAATGTGCTCCGATTTCGATGATTGATACCTCTATCAATAGGCGTTGAGACCTGTAATAGTCATAAAAACGGCCATTTGGATCGGTCGAATATTTCTACACGTTCCGTGGAAAATTCAATTTTTTTGAAAATCAACTAAACTATAGCCCACAAATTCAGAGCCACAAAATTCGAAAATCTGCAAATGTGCTCCGATTTCGATGATTGATACCTCTATCAATAGGCGTTGAGACCTGTAATAGTCATAAAAACGGCCATTTTGATCGGTCGAATATTTCTACACGTTCCGTAGAAAATTCAATTTTTTTGAAAATCAACTGAACAATAGCCCACAAATTCAGAGCCACAAAATTCGAAAATCTGCAAATGTGCTCCGATTTCAATGATTGATACCTCTATCAATAGGCGTTGAGACCTGTAATTGTCATACAAATGGCCATTTGGGTCGGTCGAATATTTCTACAGGTTTCGTGGAAAATTCAATTTTTTAAAAATCAACTGAACTATAGCCCACAAATTCAGAGCCACAAAATTCGAAAATCTGCAAATGTGCTCCGATTTCGATGATTGATACCTCTATCAATAGGCGTTGAGACCTGTAATAGTCATAAAAACGGCCATTTGGATCGGTCGAATATTTCTACACGTTCCGTGGAAAATTCAATTTTTTTGAAAATCAACTAAACTATAGCCCACAAATTCAGAGCCACAAAATTCGAAAATCTGCAAATGTGCTCCGATTTCGATGATTGATACCTCTATCAATAGGCGTTGAGACCTGTAATAGTCATAAAAACGGCCATTTGGATCGGTCGAATATTTCTACACGTTCCGTGGAAAATTCAATTTTTTTGAAAATCAACTAAACTATAGCCCACAAATTCAGAGCCACAAAATTCGAAAATCTGCAAATGTGCTCCGATTTCGATGATTGATACCTCTATCAATAGGCGTTGAGACCTGTAATAGTCATAAAAACGGCCATTTTGATCGGTCGAATATTTCTACACGTTCCGTAGAAAATTCAATTTTTTTGAAAATCAACTGAACAATAGCCCACAAATTCAGAGCCACAAAATTCGAAAATCTGCAAATGTGCTCCGATTTCAATGATTGATACCTCTATCAATAGGCGTTGAGACCTGTAATTGTCATACAAATGGCCATTTGGGTCGGTCGAATATTTCTACAGGTTTCGTGGAAAATTCAATTTTTTAAAAATCAACTGAACTATAGCCCACAAATTCAGAGCCACAAAATTCGAAAATCTGCAAATGTGCTCCGATTTCGATGATTGATACCTATATCAATAGGCGTTGAGACCTGTAATAGTCATAAAAACGGCCATTTGGATCGGTCGAATATTTCTACACGTTCCGTAGAAAATTCAATTTTTTTAAAATCAACTGAACAATAGCCCACAAATTCAGAGCCACAAAATTCGAAAATCTGCAAATGTGCTCCGATTTTGATGATTGATACCTCTATCAATAGGCGTTGAGACCTGTAATTGTCATACATACGGTCATTTGGATCGGTCGAATATTTCTACACGTTCCGTGGAAAATTCAATTTTTTTGAAAATCAACTAAACTATAGCCCACAAATTCAGAGCCACAAAATTCGAAAATCTGCAAATGTGCTCCGATTTCGATGATTGATACCTCTATCAATAGGCGTTGAGACCTGTAATAGTCATAAAAACGGCCATTTTGATCGGTCGAATATTTCTACACGTTCCGTAGAAAATTCAATTTTTTTGAAAATCAACTGAACAATAGCCCACAAATTCAGAGCCACAAAATTCGAAAATCTGCAAATGTGCTCCGATTTCGATGATTGATACCTCTATCAATAGGCGTTGAGACCTGTAATAGTCATAAAAACGGCCATTTGGATCGGTCGAATATTTCTACACGTTCCGTAGAAAATTCAATTTTTTTGAAAATCAACTAAACTATAGCCCACAAATTCAGAGCCACAAAATTCGAAAATCTGCAAATGTGCTCCGATTTCGATGATTGATACGTCTACCAATAGGCGTTGAGACCTGTAATTGTCATACAAACGGTCATTTGGATCGGTCGAATATTTCTACAGGTTTCGTGGAAAATTCAATTTTTTAAAAATCAACTGAACTATAGCCCACAAATTCAGAGCCACAAAATTCGAAAATCTGCAAATGTGCTCCGATTTCGATGATTGATACCTCTATCAATAGGCGTTGAGACCTGTAATAGTCATAAAAACGGCCATTTGGATCGGTCGAATATTTCTACACGTTCCGTGGAAAATTCAATTTTTTTGAAAATCAACTAAACTATAGCCCACAAATTCAGAGCCACAAAATTCGAAAATCTGCAAATGTGCTCCGATTTCGATGATTGATACCTCTATCAATAGGCGTTGAGACCTGTAATAGTCATAAAAACTGCCATTTTGATCGGTCGAATATTTCTACACGTTCCGTAGAAAATTCAATTTTTTTGAAAATCAACTGAACAATAGCCCACAAATTCAGAGCCACAAAATTCGAAAATCTGCAAATGTGCTCCGATTTCGATGATTGATACCTCTATCAATAGGCGTTGAGACCTGTAATAGTCATAAAAACGGCCATTTGGATCGGTCGAATATTTCTACACGTTCCGTAGAAAATTCAATTTTTTTGAAAATCAACTAAACTATAGCCCACAAATTCAGAGCCACAAAATTCGAAAATCTGCAAATGTGCTCCGATTTCGATGATTGATACGTCTACCAATAGGCGTTGAGACCTGTAATTGTCATACAAATGGCCATTTGGATCGGTCGAATATTTCTACACGTTCCGTAGAAAATTCAATTTTTTTGAAAATCAACTGAACAATAGCCCACAAATTCAGAGCCACAAAATTCGAAAATCTGCAAATGTGCTCCGATTTCGATGATTGATACCTCTATCAATAGGCGTTGAGACCTGTAATAGTCATAAAAACGGCCATTTGGATCGGTCGAATATTTCTACAGGTTTCGTGGAAAATTCAATTTTTTAAAAATCAACTGAACTATAGCCCACAAATTCAGAGCCACAAAATTCGAAAATCTGCAAATGTGCTCCGATTTCGATGATTGATACCTCTATCAATAGGCGTTGAGACCTGTAATAGTCATAAAAACGGCCATTTGGATCGGTCGAATATTTCTACACGTTCCGTGGAAAATTCAATTTTTTTGAAAATCAACTGAACTATAGCCCACAAATTCAGAGCCACAAAATTCGAAAATCTGCAAATGTGCTCCGATTTCGATGATTGATACCTCTATCAATAGGCGTTGAGACCTGTAATAGTCATAAAAACGGCCATTTGGATCGGTCGAATATTTCTACACGTTCCGTGGAAAATTCAATTTTTTTGAAAATCAACTGAACTATAGCCCACAAATTCAGAGCCACAAAATTCGAAAATCTGCAAATGTGCTCCGATTTCGATGATTGATACCTCTATCAATAGGCGTTGAGACCTGTAATTGTCATACAAACGGCCATTTGGATCGGTCGAATATTTCTACACGTTCCGTGGAAAATTCAATTTTTTTGAAAATCAACTGAACTATAGCCCACAAATTCAGAGCAACAAAATTCGAAAATCTGCAAATGTGCTCCGATTTCAATGATTGATACCTCTATCAATAGGTGTTGAGACCTGTAATTGTCATACAAACGGCCATTTGGATCGGTCGAATATTTCTACAGGTTTCGTGGAAAATTCAATTTTTTAAAAATCAACTGAACTATAGCCCACAAATTCAGAGCCACAAAATTCGAAAATCTGCAAATGTGCTCCGATTTCGATGATTGATACGTCTACCAATGGGCGTTGAGACCTGTAATTGTCATACAAATGGCCATTTGGATCGGTCGAATATTTCTACACGTTCCGTAGAAAATTCAATTTTTTTAAAATCAACTGAACAATAGCCCACAAATTCAGAGCCACAAAATTCGAAAATCTGCAAATGTGCTCCGATTTCGATGATTGATACCTCTATCAATAGGCGTTGAGACCTGTAATTGTCATGCATACGGCCATTTGGGTCAGTCGAATATTTCTACACGTTCCGTGGAAAATTCAATTTTTTTGAAAATCAACTGAACTATAGCCCACAAATTCAGAGCCACAAAATTCGAAAATCTGCAAATGTGCTCCGATTTCGATGATTGATACGTCTACCAATAGGCGTTGAGACCTGTAATTGTCATACAAATGGCCATTTGGATCGGTCGAATATTTCTACACGTTTCGTAGAAAATTCAATTTTTTTGAAAATCAACTAAACTATAGCCCACAAATTCAGAGCCACAAAATTCGAAAATCTGCAAATGTGCTCCGATTTCAATGATTGATACCTCTATCAATAGGCGTTGAGACCTGTAATAGTCATAAAAACGGCCATTTGGATCGGTCGAATATTTCTACACGTTCCGTAGAAAATTCAATTTTTTTGAAAATCAACTGAACAATAGCCCACAAATTCAGAGCCACAAAATTCGAAAATCTGCAAATGTGCTCTGATTTCGATGATTGATACCTCTATCAATAGGCGTTGAGACCTGTAATTGTCATACATACGGCCATTTGGATCGGTCGAATATTTCTACACGTTCCGTGGAAAATTCAATTTTTTTGAAAATCAACTAAACTATAGCCCACAAATTCAGAGCCACAAAATTCGAAAATCTGCAAATGTGCTCCGATTTCGATGATTGATACGTCTACCAATAGGCGTTGAGACCTGTAATTGTCATACAAATGGCCATTTGGATCGGTCGAATATTTCTACACGTTCCGTAGAAAATTCAATTTTTTTAAAATCAACTGAACAATAGCCCACAAATTCAGAGCCACAAAATTCGAAAATCTGCAAATGTGCTCCGATTTCGATGATTGATACCTCTATCAATAGGCGTTGAGACCTGTAATTGTCATACATACGGTCATTTGGATCGGTCGAATATTTCTACACGTTCCGTGGAAAATTCAATTTTTTTGAAAATCAACTGAACTATAGCCCACAAATTCAGAGCCACAAAATTCGAAAATCTGCAAATGTGCTCCGATTTCGATGATTGATACCTCTATCAATAGGCGTTGAGACCTGTAATAGTCATAAAAACGGCCATTTGGATCGGTCGAATATTTCTACACGTTCCGTAGAAAATTAAATTTTTTTGAAAATCAACTGAACAATAACCCACAAATTCAGAGCCACAAAATTCGAAAATCTGCAAATGTGCTCCGATTTCAATGATTGATACCTCTATCAATAGGCGTTGAGACCTGTAATTGTCATACAAACGGCCATTTGGATCGGTCGAATATTTCTACAGGTTTCGTGGAAAATTCAATTTTTTAAAAATCAACTGAACTATAGCCCACAAATTCAGAGCCACAAAATTCGAAAATCTGCAAATGTGCTCCGATTTCGATGATTGATACCTCTATCAATAGGCGTTGAGACCTGTAATTGTCATACATACGGTCATTTGGATCGGTCGAATATTTCTACACGTTCCGTGGAAAATTCAATTTTTTTGAAAATCAACTGAACTATAGCCCACAAATTCAGAGCCACAAAATTCGAAAATCTGCAAATGTGCTCCGATTTCGATGATTGATACCTCTATCAATAGGCGTTGAGACCTGTAATAGTCATAAAAACGGCCATTTGGATCGGTCGAATATTTCTACACGTTCCGTGGAAAATTCAATTTTTTTGAAAATCAACTGAACTATAGCCCACAAATTCAGAGCCACAAAATTCGAAAATCTGCAAATGTGCTCCGATTTCGATGATTGATACGTCTACCAATAGGCGTTGAGACCTGTAATTGTCATACAAATGGCCATTTGGATCGGTCGAATATTTCTACACGTTCCGTAGAAAATTCAATTTTTTTGAAAATCAACTGAACAATAGCCTACAAATTCAGAGCAACAAAATTCGAAAATCTGCAAATGTGCTCCGATTTCGATGATTGATACGTCTACCAATAGGCGTTGAGACCTGTAATTGTCATACATACGGCCATTTGGGTCAGTCGAATATTTCTACACGTTCCGTGGAAAATTCAATTTTTTTCAAAATCAACTGAACTATAGCCCACAAATTCAGAGCCACAAAATTCGAAAATCTGCAAATGTGCTCCGATTTCGATGATTGATACGTCTACCAATAGGCGTTGAGACCTGTAATTGTCATACAAACGGCCATTTGGATCAGTCGAATATTTCTACACGTTCCATAGAAAATCCAATTTTTTTGAAAATCAACTGAACTATAGCCCACAAATTCAGAGCCACAAAATTCGAAAATCTGCAAATGTGCTCCGATTTCGATGATTGATACCTCCATCAATAGGCGTTGAGACCTGTAATAGTCATAAAAACGGCCATTTGGATCGGTCGAATATTTCTACACGTTCCGTGGAAAATTCAATTTTTTTGAAAATCAACTGACAATAGCCCACAAATTCAGAGCCACAAAATTCGAAAATCTGCAAATGTGCTCTGATTTCGATGATTGATACCTCTATCAATATGCGTTGAGACCTGTAATTGTCATACATACGGTCATTTGGATCGGTCGAATATTTCTACACGTTCCGTGGAAAATTCAATTTTTTTGAAAATCAACTGAACTATAGCCCACAAATTCAGAGCCACAAAATTCGAAAATCTGCAAATGTGCTCCGATTTCGATGATTGATACGTCTACCAATAGGCGTTGAGCCCTGTAATTGTCATACAAACGGCCATTTGGATCGGTCGAATATTTCTACAAATTCCGTGGAAAATTCAATTTTTTTGAAAATCAACTGAACTATAGCCCACAAATTCAGAGCCACAAAATTCGAAAATCTGCAAATGTGCTCCGATTTCGATGATTGATACCTCCATCAATAGGCGTTGAGACCTGTAATAGTCATAAAAACGGCCATTTGGATCGGTCGAATATTTCTACACGTTCCATGGAAAATTCAATTTTTTTGAAAATCAACTGAACTATAGCCCACAAATTCAGAGCCACAAAATTCGAAAATCTGCAAATGTGCTCCGATTTCGATGATTGATACGTCTACCAATAGGCGTTGAGACCTGTAATTGTCATACAAACGGCCATTTGGATCGGTCGAATATTTCTACAAATTCCGTGGAAAATTCAATTTTTTTGAAAATCAACTGAACTATAGCCCACAAATTCAGAGCCACAAAATTCGAAAATCTGCAAATGTGCTCCGATTTCGATGATTGATACCTATATCAATAGGCGTTGAGACCTGTAATAGTCATAAAAACGGCCATTTGGATGGGTCGAATATTTCTACACGTTCCGTGGAAAATTCAATTTTTTTGAAAATCAACTGAACAATAGCCCACAAATTCAGAGCCACAAAATTCGAAAATCTGCAAATGTGCTCCGATTTCGATGATTGATACCTCTATCAATAGGCGTTGAGACCTGTAATAGTCATAAAAACGGCCATTTGGATCGGTCGAATATTTCTACACGTTCCGTGGAAAATTCAATTTTTTTGAAAATCAACTGAACAATAGCCCACAAATTCAGAGCCACAAAATTCGAAAATCTGCAAATGTGCTCCGATTTCGATGATTGATACGTCTACCAATAGGCGTTGAGACCTGTAATTGTCATACAAATGGCCATTTGGATCGGTCGAATATTTCTACAGGTTTCGTGGAAAATTCAATTTTTTAAAAATCAACTGAACTATAGCCCACAAATTCAGAGCCACAAAATTCGAAAATCTGCAAATGTGCTCCGATTTCGATGATTGATACCTCTATCAATAGGCGTTGAGACCTGTAATTGTCATACATACGGTCATTTGGATCGGTCGAATATTTCTACACGTTCCGTGGAAAATTCAATTTTTTTGAAAATCAACTGAACTATAGCCCACAAATTCAGAGCCACAAAATTCGAAAATCTGCAAATGTGCTCCGATTTCGATGATTGATACCTCTATCAATAGGCGTTGAGACCTGTAATAGTCATAAAAACGGCCATTTGGATCGGTCGAATATTTCTACACGTTCCGTGGAAAATTCAATTTTTTTGAAAATCAACTGAACAATAGCCCACAAATTCAGAGCCACAAAATTCGAAAATCAGCAAATGTGCTCTGATTTCGATGATTGATACCTCTATCAATAGGCGTTGAGACCTGTAATAGTCATAAAAACGGCCATTTGGATCGGTCGAATATTTCTACACGTTCCGTGGAAAATTCAATTTTTTTGAAAATCAACTGAACAATAGCCCACAAATTCAGAGCCACAAAATTCGAAAATCTGCAAATGTGCTCCGATTTCGATGATTGATACGTCTACCAATAGGCGTTGAGACCTGTAATTGTCATACAAACGGCCATTTGGATCGGTCGAATATTTCTACAAATTCCGTGGAAAATTCAATTTTTTTGAAAATCAACTGAACTATAGCCCACAAATTCAGAGCCACAAAATTCGAAAATCTGCAAATGTGCTCCGATTTCGATGATTGATACGTCTACCAATAGGCGTTGAGACCTGTAATTGTCATACAAACGGCCATTTGGATCGGTCGAATATTTCTACACGTTCCATAGAAAATCCAATTTTTTTGAAAATCAACTGAACTATAGCCCACAAATTCAGAGCCACAAAATTCGAAAATCTGCAAATGTGCTCCGATTTCGATGATTGATACCTCTATCAATAGGCGTTGAGACCTGTAATAGTCATAAAAACGGCCATTTGGATCGGTCGAATATTTCTACACGTTCCGAGGAAAATTCAATTTTTTTGAAAATCAACTGAACAATAGCCCACAAATTCAGAGCCACAAAATTCGAAAATCAGCAAATGTGCTCTGATTTCGATGATTGATACCTCTATCAATAGGCGTTGAGACCTGTAATTGTCATACATACGGCCATTTGGATCGGTCGAATATTTCTACACGTTCCGTGGAAAATTCAATTTTTTTGAAAATCAACTGAACTATAGCCCACAAATTCAGAGCCACAAAATTCGAAAATCTGCAAATGTGCTCCGATTTCGATGATTGATACGTCTACCAATAGGCGTTGAGACCTGTAATTGTCATACATACGGCCATTTGGATCGGTCGAATATTTCTACACGTTCCGTAGAAAATTCAATTTTTTTGAAAATCAACTGAACAATAGCCCACAAATTCAGAGCCACAAAATTCGAAAATCTGCAAATGTGCTCTGATTTCGATGATTGATACCTCTATCAATAGGCGTTGAGACCTGTAATTGTCATACATACGGCCATTTGGATCGGTCAAATATTTCTACACGTTCCGTGGAAAATTCAATTTTTTTGAAAATCAACTGAACAATAGCTCACAAATTCAGAGCCACAAAATTCGAAAATCTGCAAATGTGCTCTGATTTCGATGATTGATACCTCTATCAATAGGCGTTGAGACCTGTAATTGTCATACATACGGCCATTTGGATCGGTCGAATATTTCTACACGTTCCGTGGAAAATTCAATTTTTTTGAAAATCAACTGAACTATAGCCCACAAATTCAGAGCCACAATCGATGATTGATACGTCTACCAATAGGCGTTGAGACCTGTAATTGTCATACAAATGGCCATTTGGATCGGTCGAATATTTCTACACGTTCCGTAGAAAATTCAATTTTTTTGAAATCAACTGAACAATAGCCCACAAATTCAGAGCCACAAAATTCGAAAATCTGCAAATGTGCTCCGATTTCGATGATTGATACGTCTACCAATAGGCGTTGAGACCTGTAATTGTCATACAAATGGCCATTTGGATCGTTCGAATATTTCTACACGTTCCGTGGAAAATTCAATTTTTTTGAAAATCAACTGAACAATAGCCCACAAATTCAGAGCCACAAAATTCGAAAATCTGCAAATGTGCTCCGATTTCGATGATTGATACCTCTATCAATAGGCGTTGAGACCTGTAATTGTCATACATACGGCCATTTGGATCGGTCGAATATTTCTACACGTTCCGTGGAAAATTCAATTTTTTTGAAAATCAACTGAACAATAGCCCACAAATTCAGAGCCACAAAATTCGAAAATCTGCAAATGTGCTCCGATTTCGATGATTGATACCTCTATCAATAGGCGTTGAGACCTGTAATAGTCATACATACGGCCATTTGGATCGGTCGAATATTTCTACACGTTCCGTGGAAAATTCAATTTTTTTCAAAATCAACTGAACTATAGCCCACAAATTCAGAGCCACAAAATTCGAAAATCTGCAAATGTGCTCCGATTTCGATGATTGATACCTCTATCAATAGGCGTTGAGACCTGTAATAGTCATAAAAACGGCCATTTGGATCGGTCGAATATTTCTACACGTTCCATGGAAAATTCAATTTTTTTGAAAATCAACTGAACTATAGCCCACAAATTCAGAGCCACAAAATTCGAAAATCTGCAAATGTGCTCCGATTTCGATGATTGATACGTCTACCAATAGGCGTTGAGACCTGTAATAGTCATAAAAACGGCCATTTGGATCGGTCGAATATTTCTACACGTTCCGTGGAAAATTCAATTTTTTTGAAAATCAACTGAACTATAGCCCACAAATTCAGAGCCACAAAATTCGAAAATCTGCAAATGTGCTCCGATTTCGATGATTGATACGTCTACCAATAGGCGTTGAGACCTGTAATTGTCATACAAATGGCCATTTGGATCGGTCGAATATTTCTACACGTTCCGTAGAAAATTCAATTTTTTTGAAAATCAACTGAACAATAGCCCACAAATTCAGAGCCACAAAATTCGAAAATCTGCAAATGTGCTCCGATTTCGATGATTGATACCTCTATCAATAGGCGTTGAGACCTGTAATTGTCATACATACGGCCATTTGGATCGGTCGAATATTTCTACACGTTCCGTGGAAAATTCAATTTTTTTCAAAATCAACTGAACTATAGCCCACAAATTCAGAGCCACAAAATTCGAAAATCTGCAAATGTGCTCCGATTTCGATGATTGATACCTCTATCAATAGGCGTTGAGACCTGTAATAGTCATACATACGGCCATTTGGATCGGTCGAATATTTCTACACGTTCCGTGGAAAATTCAATTTTTTTGAAAATCAACTGAACTATAGCCCACAAATTCAGAGCCACAAAATTCGAAAATCTGCAAATGTGCTCCGATTTCGATGATTGATACCTCTATCAATAGGCGTTGAGACCTGTAATAGTCATAAAAACGGCCATTTGGATCGGTCGAATATTTCTACACGTTCCGTGGAAAATTCAATTTTTTTGAAAATCAACTGAACTATAGCCCACAAATTCAGAGCCACAAAATTCGAAAATCTGCAAATGTGCTCCGATTTCGATGATTGATACCTATATCAATAGGCGTTGAGACCTGTAATAGTCATAAAAACGGCCATTTGGATCGGTCGAATATTTCTACACGTTCCGTGGAAAATTCAATTTTTTTGAAAATCAACTGAACAATAGCCCACAAATTCAGAGCCACAAAATTCGAAAATCTGCAAATGTGCTCTGATTTCGATAATTGATACCTCTATCAATAGGCGTTGAGACCTGTAATTGTCATACATACGGCCATTTGGATCGGTCGAATATTTCTACACGTTCCGTGGAAAATTCAATTTTTTTGAAAATCAACTGAACTATAGCCCACAAATTCAGAGCCACAAAATTCGAAAATCTGCAAATGTGCTCCGATTTCGATGATTGATACCTCTATCAATAGGCGTTGAGACCTGTAATAGTCATAAAAACGGCCATTTGGATCGGTCGAATATTTCTACACGTTCCGTGGAAAATTCAATTTTTTTGAAAATCAACTGAACTAAAGCCCACAAATTCAGAGCCACAAAATTCGAAAATCTGCAAATGTGCTCCGATTTCGATGATTGATACGTCTACCAATAGGCGTTGAGACCTGTAATTGTCATACAAATGGCCATTTGGATCGGTCGAATATTTCTACACGTTCCGTAGAAAATTCAATTTTTTTGAAAATCAACTGAACAATAGCCCACAAATTCAGAGCCACAAAATTCGAAAATCTGCAAATGTGCTCCGATTTCGATGATTGATACCTATATCAATAGGCGTTGAGACCTGTAATTGTCATACAAACGGCCATTTGGATCGGTCGAATATTTCTACAGGTTTCGTGGAAAATTCAATTTTTTAAAAATCAACTGAACTATAGCCCACAAATTCAGAGCCACAAAATTCGAAAATCTGCAAATGTGCTCCGATTTCGATGATTGATACGTCTACCAATAGGCGTTGAGACCTGTAATTGTCATACAAACGGCCATTTCGATCGGTCGAATATTTCTACACGTTCCGTGGAAAATTCAATTTTTTTGAAAATCAACTGAACTATAGCCCACAAATTCAGAGCCACAAAATTCGAAAATCTGCAAATATGCTCCGATTTCGATGATTGATACCTCTATCAATAGGCGTTGAGACCAGTAATTGTCATACATACGGCCATTTGAATCGGTCGAATATTTCTACACGTTTCGTGGAAAATTCAATTTTTTTGAAAATCAAGACGACTGGTATGATGTGCTCTAGCGGACAATAGTGAACTACGAGGCTTCTAATAATAAGAATTTGCTATCTGAATTTGTATGGAAATAGTGTCTATTGAATTTGAATTGTTATTTATTAAAAGTGTGATGGTTGGAAAACCTAATTAATCTATTATGTAGTTGAAAGTGTGTTTTTTGTATATTTGATTCAATTGGATCAGTTTAATCGTTTTAAATGCTCGAAACCCGTGCTTAAAAATTGCAGAAATTTAATGTTAAATTCTCTATAAATACATCTTTGAGTCTCTAAACCTTTTTCAAACTAAATTAGGGCATATTTACCACGTTTTAACAGATAATTACAAGCTAAAATTTAATATTTTTAAAACAGTTATGTTTTGAGTATCAAGTAGCTTAATACCAAATTTATGCAATATTTAAGCAACATTTTTTGGCATCTAAAATGAAAAAGTGGTACCAGATGAATCCAATATACAAAAATCACACTTTAAACTACATAATAGATTAACTAGGTTTTCCAACCATCACACTTTTAATAAATAACAATTCAAATTAAATAGACACTATTTCCATATAACTTCATATAGCAAATGTTTGTTATTAGAAGTCTCTGTCTCGTAGTTTACTATTGTCCGCTTAAGGCGCTTTTTCAACTTTACCAGTCGTCCGTCAATGCATAAAATAACTATCGCGACTCGTGCATTCCAAGCGACGAATAGAATAAATTTATTATAATAAAACGGTTTGCATTTCCTTTGAAGTGAAAAATGAAATTCAAATAAAAGATGTTCTCTAAAATTTACTAGGTCTTAGCTGGAGCCCTTATAGCCCCATGGTAAAGATGGCCTTGCACTAACGACGTTCCCACACCGCCTTCGTGCAACGTCGCAGTCTATGCCGACGACACGGCCATATACACTTAACCCCCGGACTCTCCGATAACTTACAGTTCTTTAAACTGTGGAAAATCAAAGTAAATACCTCCAAAACCGAAGCCGTTTTATTCACACATTCCAAATACCTAAGAGAAAAGGCAAATTCACACCTTATCGGAGGATAGTGGAAAAATGCTGGGTTGTACTCTAGATACTCGCCTAACCTTCCAAAAACATATAACCTCCAAAACAGCAATAGCGAATAAAGCAATTTACTCACTATTCGCTCTTTTCCACTCAAATCCAAATTACATCCCAACAATAAATTACACATTTACAAAGTAGCCATTAGATCAATCCTCACCTATGCATGTGCATGATGGGCGAATGCTGCCCCAACAACCATAGATCACATGTAAAAGTTGTCTTATCCAAATAAATTCATTTGTTCAACAACACCAGAGATCAGTTTTTCATAGCCCCACCAGTGGCAAGCGGACAGTGAAATAAAGTTAAGTCAAGTGACATAAAAGTACACAGTGTTCATGACTTTTGCTTGCCGATTTCATAGAAAGTTCAATTTTATTGAAAATCGCTTGTGCTACAGCCCAACAATTCTAATTGTGACATTTAAGGTTGAATGATGAACTGCAGGGGAATAATCATCGGAATATACTAGTCCAAAACCGTACACATCCAAAGTATTGCATATATATATATATATTAATTAGCATACATAATGTACAAGGCTACGTTTGTATAGCCGTTCCGTAAACTATTTATTAAGTCAATAAGCGGAAAAAATTCAAAACGTGTTTCTTTCAAGGTTGCCACCAAAATAGTTGTCTTACTCATTTATAATCGTACATAATGTGTGGTTATGTCTAGTGTCTAATAAACATTGCAATAACTTAAATCTTCTATACATTTACAGGGTATCGCTACAGCTGTAGACCCTATTTTTGTAATTCTTATTCGGATACGTACATTGACCCTGACTTAATCAAAACAAAGAACTACAAGTAATATGTAAACAACAAGCATATTAATCAGAATCGCCAAATAATGTAAAAACAACTCACATAAATGATTACATGATAATCAAAAAGAAGCTAGCAAATATGCATGGTCATTCTGAATAATATGCGCTTAAAATTAGAAGCATTTTTGTCACGCAAAAATTGTTTCAGTATAAAAGACCAAACGAAATAAAATCTCTGGTTCAATAATTCTTCTAAATTTGAAAAGCAAACAACATCAACATTATGGAACGTTGGATTGGTAAAGTTGCAGTTGTAACAGGTGCTAGTGCTGGAATTGGTGCTGCTATATCAATAGATTTAGCTAAACAAGGTTTAATCGTGATTGGATTGGCACGTCGGAAAGAAAAAGTTGAGGTAGGTGTTCCAACACTAAAGTAAACTAAATATAAAAAAAATTATTTACGTATTTAGGCCTTAAAAACACTAGTGTCAGGCTCAAAAGGTCAACTGCACGCGTATAAATGTGACGTATCAAGCGAACAATCGGTAAACAATGCATTCGATTGGATCGAAAAAACTTTTGGTCGCATTAACATTTTGGTGAATAATGCTGGTATTATATTTAATACAACAATTTTGGGTGATGACAGTAAAATGGAAGATTTAACGCGTGTCATTAATACAAATGTTGTTGGGCTCTTGCATTGTACGCGGGCGGCTTATAAAATATTGAAAAAAACTGGCGAACCAGGACATATTGTAAATATTGGTAGTGTTCTGAGTCATATTATACCACATTTTCCGCCTCCAACCGCAAATGTTATGAATGTGTATCCGGGCACAAAACATTGTGTTAAAGCTATAAATGAAGTGTTGCGTCAAGAATTGATCCATTTGGGTAAGCATGTACGCGTTTCAATGATTTCACCTGGGTTTGTGGAAACGGAAATTTTAGAAGCAGGTGGTCACAATACGAACAATTTTGTGCAAATGGCAGCTTTACAACCGAATGATGTGTCTGCGGCTTGTTTATATATTCTAGGTACACCACCACATGTTCAAATTCATGATTTGGTTATTAAGCCGGCGGGTGAAATGTTTTGATAATAAATCATTATAAGCAAAAAAATGTTTTTTAATCGCATGTATACGTATAAACTAATTGTTTCCGTGACATTGTGAGAACCAGAATTCCCTTGTATTTTTTTACTTCATGATTTATGAACCTGTTTTACACAATACATGAGTGTTAATCCGTTATTAATTGGATTAATATAATTTTGATAAATTGGTTTGATTATAACGAGTGGGGCCTTACTATTTATTAAGAGAAACAACTTTGTTGGTCTTCAAGTTTATTCTGATTTATTTTCAATTAACTTTGCGTTTAAATACAAAATTTAGAAAATTTTTAGTAAGTAGTTTCACGATGTTGTGGGGCAGTTAGTATATAACGTGATAAACAACGTGTCTGCATATTTTATTTTATTAATTTTATTGGATATAAACAAAATAACACGACCGTCCATTCTCTGTATGATCGTGCTGCTAACTTTTTGTCATCTGATTTTATAATATATGACCACGAAGAGAATTATCAATGCTTCTATATGGTTGTGTTGGAGATGATGTAGCGGTGATCGTTGTGATGATTCATCTTTACTGCCAACTGTTCATCCTGTTGCTGCTGCTGAATCCTGCTCTTTAGATTTTTTATTATTGAACCTTCTGATTCTTTATTTGTATCTTCTTGATGTATTTTACTTTAGCAACTTGCATTGAGCTTGAAGTCAAAGTATTATTAGAGATTTCCTTCCAGTAACTGCTTAGGTCATCTTCCAGTAGATGCCTGGTGAGTTGTTCCAGCGTGTGTTAGTTGATAATTACCTTTTGCCTTTGAGCCTGAGGTTGCAATCACCAAAACTTGCGTTAATATACCCAATATAAGTATATAGAAAGTAATCAAATGTGTAATTTGCAATTCACTCACTGTAGCCTGATGAGATTGATTGAAAATTAAATGTTTCGTAATTCCCAGGTCGAAATTGTAGTTGTAATACTCTGGATAATTTCGCTCTTCGTACTATTCACACTTATTATCGCATTATTAAAATGTTCACTATGGTCAACGCACTATTTCATCTTCACTCTATCGCACTTAACTTACTAATCTAATACCAAATACAACTCAGCTCCATGCACCAAATATCAATCATCATTCAACAACAAACGCCTCTATTTACATCCCAATATAACGGTTCAAAGCAATCCAGTTGGTTGTTATCAGTGTCTTTCTAATCGTACACCGAAGGTAGGTACTTATGCTTATGGTTCAAATCTTTGCTAGATTAGTAAATTTAGCAAAGACATTAACTACCTATAAGTGATTATTGACGATTGTAAAAGTAAAGAAAGCGCCTCTTGAGGACAATAGTTAAAATGATGCACCTGATAAAATGACATTTCTCATAAATGCGACGAAAGGAAATTTAGCAATGGGGTAATTAAAAATTGTTTTTATAGTCCAAAATTGGAATTATTTACAATTATTAACAATCCGATAAGTAAAAATAGTGTTTACAGATCAAAATTGGATTTATTTACAACAACTTCGAACGTCAAATTATCAGGTAGCTCAGTTTAAAATTGTTCCACTAGGTGGAATCCGTGATGCTCCAATCGTCAATAAGCACTTGTGAAGGTTGATTGAAAAGCCACTAATGCAAATATTCCAGATTCCGCCTAAATGGTTATCCATTTAATTAACTTATTCTACTCTAATCTAGGTGCCACCATAGCAATAGTAAAATTACGAACATTTAGGCGAATTAGTTATGTACTCAAATATTAGAATTGAGTCCTGGGTAATTTTTTAAAGATTATTTCGGTATATATTTGATGTTCAGTGAGCGAGCGTTCGTATTTAGAACGCGAGAGAGTTGAGATGTATTTGGTATCCGATTCGTAAATGGTATGTGATATACTTGTTGTTGGAGCACAATCTGAATTATATGCTATGATTAGCAAGATCGCGTTAAAGTTCCCCAAGATGATTGACATGGACTGACGTGGACATTCGCCTTATGACTTTATAATTTTTAGTTGTTTATTCAGCTGTGGTTACAATTATACTGATTTGACAGAAAATAAAATAGTACCGACTACCGAGTCGAAAATTATAATTACGTATTTTTAGATGATGTATTTATTGCAGATGTCGCGTCGATGCTTATAATTTTCAGCACTGCACTATAAATAAAACATTATAATTCAATTACAATTTTGCTATTATGAATTAAATAGTAGAATTCGACTACCATTTTGACATTGCAAATGTCAAATAGAAGTTTATAAATAATTATTTTGAAAATAAGTGATTTTTTGGTTTTACATAAATAAATAAATAAATACATTATTTACGGTTAACTACTTTATGTTTCATTTCATTTTAGATAAACTATTGTGAAATCGGACAAAATATTTACTAAAGATACATGTTAAACCCAAAAGTGATTGACTGAGTTATGACTGAAAGTGATCTGACTGAAACTTTGGGTTGGTGGTTACATGGGATTTTTTTATTTGATCTGAATTGACATTTTAAATGTCACTTTATTATAAAATTATATTTAAATTATTAGAAATTTATTTAAAATAATTTAAAAATCCCTTCAAATATGTATGAAAGCTTTTGCCTGTATGAAAAAATCTGTCAGTTCAACTAAATTATAGTTTACATGTTTAACTCAATATACAAACTGACTCAACCAACCAAATTTAAGCTGACCAAACTCAGACTACTTTCAGATAACTTTCAGCCAAGTCGCCGTTTACATGTTGAATTTAACTCAGACGTTTTCAGTCAGATCACTATCGGTTTAACATGTATCTTTAGTAATTATTGTAAATAGATTAATACTGGCTTTACACCGTAGATAGTATAATAGCAAAATAGTATAATACTATTTTGCTATCCGGTGTAAAACCAATGTTTTGATAGTATAATAGCAAAAATAAAATATGTATAATATTTTGATTTGATAGCTATCAAATTTTAATACCTATTATATTTGATTTTATTTTATTGTAGAAGAAAAATTTTGACAATGGATTATTGATAAAGTAGTCTAGAAACGTTTTTGTGTATTTTAAAATTATTCTTTTTCATTATTTTATTATAATTCTCTGTTTTTTATGAATATTTTATGCGGTGTAAAACTGACTACGGTAGATAGTAAAATAGTATTATACTATTTTGCTATTATACTATCTACGGTGTAAAGCCAGTATAAGTCAGGACTAAGTTAATACATAATTAATTATTGATCTTTAAGGTTATGTATAACAAATTTTACAAATACGGGACGTATCAAGGTTAGGTTAGGTTAGGTTTGGGTGGCGGTCCACCAGGACCAGGCATAGACACAAAAAGGTCCGTAGCCATACCACAAATTAAAAATTGTTCCTCCAACTCATTGAAACCACTTTGAGCTTGCTATGAAGCGCTGGATACTCCTGACGTCCTTCTCGCTGAGCTCCGCCAGGTCGTTGAAAAGGTGTTCCCCTAGAAAATTCAGTCTGTTTCGTGCCAGACGAGGACAGGTGCAAAGAAGATGAAGTACTGTCTCTTCCTCCTCTTCGTCCTCGCAACTACGACAGTAGTCATGTGAGAAGAAACCAAGTCTACTTGCATGTCTGCCTATGAGACAGTGCCCCGTAATCACTCCAACAACCACACTGATCTGACTCCGCTGAAGTGAGATCAGCTGTTTGGATCTCGCCAAGTTCAACTTTGGCCAGATTTGCCGAGTTATTACGCATGAGGTACTATTTGACCATCTGTCATTCGTCAACTTACTGGCTTCCTCCTGAAGCAGCAGTTTACATATCGCAAGAGGAATTTCAATATCCTTTTTGCTGTTTGAAATGTGGTCCGTTGTACCACGTCGAGCCAGTTCATCGGCTTTCATGTTCCCCGTACTAACGAAATGTCCTGGCACCCATATGATATGGATGTTGAACTGATCTGTCATCTCGTTAAGAGATGAGAGACAGCTCTGGACTACTTTCGACGTGAGAAGGTGTGATTGAAGCGCTTTAATGGCTGCCTGACTGTCCGTATATATGCGAATATCTCTAGTCGATATTACATTATACCTCAACCAGTCCGCTACTTCCTTTATCGCAGTTACCTCAGCTTGAAAAATGCTGCAGTAGTCAGGGAGACGAAAGGAGAGGTTTAACATGAGTTCCTCGCAGAACACCCCAGCCCCTACTCCTCTATCCCGTTTTGAACCATCAGTGAAGAAGTTCAAAACTCCTGGTTCCAAAACTGTATCCATCATCCAGTCCTCTCTAGATGGTATAATAGTCCGGAACTTTCTATCAAAAGATAGTGACGGGACAGTATAGTCGGTGGTCTTGGGAAGCCCTTTGTTACAAAGTATAGATGAGTGCCCTGTGTTATTGCAGGTCCACATTAAGGTGGATTTCAGTCGTATGGCAGTGCTAGCTGCCCACTGTTTTCCCATGATATCTAGAGGAGTTAGAAATAGCAGAGTCTCCAGTGCCTGAGTGGATGTGCTCCTCATTGCACCACTGATCCACAGAGAGATTGTTCTCTGAACTTTTGTCAACAACTTTAGGTTGACAGTTTTGTCCAGAGCAGGCCACCAAACTGTTACCCCATACAGAAGAATGGGTCTAACTACTGCTGTGTATAGCCAAAGGACCATGTGGGGATCCAGCCCCCAACCTTTCCCAATTACATTTTTGCAGGAGTATAGCGCGAACATAAAAATAATCGCTAAGCAATTATCCGACTACTCAGTTACACATTAAAATATGTTTTCAGTTTAATGCTGTATCTGCTGTATTTTACACGCGTTAGAAGGTAAGGCGTCACTGAGCCAGACAGTCTGCTGACAATAGCCGTCTTCCAATGGGCAAAATTTGCTACTTCGAAGTACTTGCGAGTAGATACCCAATGGAACGAAAAATTGAGTAACACAAGTAAAACACAGCCTTCTGTATAGTTGTTTTTTGTCTTTTGTAAAGTTGTTTATTATAGTAATGGCGATATTTAAAATTAGATTCAAAATATGACAAAAAAAAAATGTACATGTAATAAAAGGAAAGCATTGCTATTTACCGCATTGATATTTAAACACATTTTTCTTAAAAATGTATCATCAACAACAAAATAATTTTGTATTAATTTTGACTTTTTACATCATCAAAAAATAAAAAAACTCGAACGTAATAAAAAATTCTCGAAAAATATCGAAAAAGGTCTAAAAGCCATCTATTGGAATTTTCGCAACTAAAATCCACTAGCGCAAATTTTATGCGTAACTACTTCTGTTTTCTACACCATCGTATGAGCATGGGTAGTTGTGAGTAGATACAAGTACTTGCGAATAATTTGCTTTCGCCAATGGAAGACGCTTATTGACGTTATACATCTGCTGACTATATAGTCTTTGACATAGTATTTTAGGCAAAACCTGCTAAAATTATCTTTGTAGAAAGCCCAATCATTTGTATACTATTGCTGTAAAAATATATCAACTGCTGATTGTATTAGTAAGAATACTTACGGTTGTGAATACAGTGTCTTAAGCAGTGTTTGAAATCAACTATAAGTGGTGTTAGTGAAAACGAAAAAATTATCATACATTTTTTTTTAGATGGTTTTTAGTAATGAGACCAATTGACGATTGTAAAAGTAGAGAAAGCGCCTCTCGAGGACAATAGTTAAAATGATGCACCTGATAAAATGACATTTGTCACAAATGCGACGAAAGAAAATTTAGCAATGCGGTAATTAAAAATTGTTTTTATAGTCCGAAATTGGAATAATTTACAATTATTAGCAATCCGGTAAGTAAAAATTGTGTTTACAGTTCAAAATTGGAATTGTTTACAATAATTTCGAACGTCAAATTATCAGGTACATCAGTTTAAAAATTTTCCACTAGGTGGAATCCGTGATGCTCCAATCGTCAATACAACAGTTGATATTTTTAAATGTGTATCTGCGTGCTAACAAAAGAAGCAGGCTTTCTAAAGAGAGAAGTTTAGCAGGTTTTGATTTTAGGCTAACTACTCCCAAATGACGATATTGAACAGCGTGTTCAATACACAGCATTATAAGTTCAATAATATATTGTCAGAGAATTAGTGGTTTGTCGCGACGATATTCGCCATTTTGTTTTATGCTATTCACCACCAGTTAGCGCCACGCACGCCAATATTCAACATTTTGTTGTATGTTATTCAACGTATTTAATGGTTTATATAGTACCTAAGATAATTCGATAGTTGGTTTGTGTCTTCTTAATAAAATTAATCTTTCACGTACGTGTAGGTAGAGGGGTGGTTTGTATCAGTGAATTAATTAATCTGCCAATTTACAGTTCGTTTCATGAAGAATATGAAATATATAAAGGTATCTTGTCCACTATTTTGAGATAAAGTATGTAAGGAAAGAACCAAACGGCGAGCAAAAATTAAATCCTAAAAGTTCGTAAAAATAGAAGAAAAGTAAGGTTAAATCCGAAGTAAACGCGGACAAACTAGAAGAGAGAGAGTCGAACATTTTAATCAGTTAGGCAAAACAGCTAGGAACTCATAGCTCACCAAACAAGCTCAAGCCCAAAAAGTCACAAAGCGCCGGTTAACAAAATTCCGAAGAGCTGGCTTACGTCGGGGAGCCAATAAATACAGCGACCCTGATGCCTTTCAAATACTAGACGAAGAAGGCAGAAGTTCGCCAATCATGTGACCAAGCCGATAAATACACCAAACCATATTGTCAAACATATTTTCCACATAACCTACCCAACCAACCGTAGGTATAAGGACATCATTAATGATAAATGGAAGATGGGAAAATAAAGACGTCCAATCCTGTGTTAGGTGCGAGATTAATGTAGCTTCTCGACGAAGAGAGCAAGATGGGTGAGCGAGAGTTCGAAGCCAGAAAAGAGACAGAAAAAAATTTGTTTGCGAAACAAAAGGCGATAATGCGACAGCGGCATGAGGTATTGTGCAAATCAGATAGGCAAACTCAACAGCGAATCCACAGGCATTGTCGCACAAAATTATATGCATACTACAAGATAGTGCCGATGGGTTGTAGGGGAACGCAATCAATCGAACGAGAAGTGCTAGAAAAGTTCAGCCATTTAAGAAAAATTGATTTTGCTACATACTAGGAGATACAACCACGTATTTTGATAGGTTTGGGCATGGAGAATCCACCATTTGAAGAAATTCAACTACGTGTCACTGAATCACAAAGTGTCAGACGAAGATCTACGCCAGTATGTATGTTAAAAGTTCATTCGCATTGAAAAGTCTAGAAGTTAAACTTCCCGAACGGGAGGTAGAATCTCAAGAAGACGCCAGAGCAAGAAAGGCGTGGTGACATAAGGTTTCCACTTTCAAGACATACGGCTATGCATAGATTTCTGAGTTTCGAACAGGATCAATACTGAGATGAACCCGGACGACCAAGACGCTCAGCAATGCCTGTGGAGAGGTAGACCACAAGTTGAAGTCTCTACATACCAGACGACTGTAACGACGTTTGGAGCATCCTGCTCCATCTATATATAGCCCAGTATATGAAGAATCTGAATGCAGAGGGGTATCGGGGAACAGAAACTATAAGCGTGTGAAGCAATCAAACATCACCACGTCGATGACTATCTCGATAGTTTCAAAACAATAATCCAATTCGGTACGGGTGCTGGAATTAATAAACCCCATTCAGACTGAAACCGAGAGGATGTCAGGCGACAGCGGCAGCAGCACCAAAGTCCTCGGAATGTTTGGTGCACGACTTTTGACACACTTTCGTTCCGCGTTAATATGCCGCGCATATAGGGATTGAATAGTTACGAGTAGAAATTCGTTATGAAGTTGTTTGATCCACTCGGATCGCTGATCAGATTCTTTATTATGCAAGGCAAGTTAATCCTGAAGGAGGTTTAAGTCTGGGTGAATAAGAATATACCGAACGAATTAGAAGATGTTTTAACGTACCTGATCCGAAGCGTACACAACGAAGTTTTCCACAACGACGTAAAAACGTGGGAAGATAGACATTAATTGCATAGCAACAGCAAATTGATAAAATTGCCTCCATTTCTTTATTCCTAATCTATCTATCATAGGCAGACATGCGACTAGACTTGGCTTCTTCTCACATGACTACTGCCGTAATTGCGAGGACGAACAGGAGGAAGAGACAGTACTTCATCTTCTTTGCACCTATCCTCATCTGGCACGGAACAGACTAAAGTTTCTAGGGGCACCCCTCTTCAACGACCTGACTGAATTCAGCAGGATGGACGTCAGGAGTATCAAGCGCTTCGTAACATGTTGGAGGAAAATTTTTAAATTGTGGTATGGCTACGAACCTTTTTGTGTCTATGCCTGGTCCTAGTGGACCGCCACCTAAACCTAACCTATCTATCCTCAGGATCAGGAGCAGGCTGCCGGATGCAGAGTATCTCACATAACAAGTTCAACGATGTCCTATTATACTGCCAAGAAAAAATAAAAGTACGGAACTACTTATCGCAAGTTTCCTCCACAAAATGTACCACCAAACTCATTCTACAGTTTTAAATTAGATTAATTAGAGATACCACTTAACCCAATTAAGAATTTGCCTAAAAAACGTGCGAGCGAAGTGTGCATGATGTTATGCTAGAGACACGAGGACCAAGGAAGAACTAACAGAGCTACCAAGGTCGCGTGTTTCGGTTAGGATGCTCCCGTTTACGTTTGTTGGAGTAGATTACTTCGGCTGAATCACTGTTAACGACGGTTATGGTAGACGCATCAAGAATTGGGGTGCATTTTTTACGTGCTTCCTATACAACAGCTTCAGCCCTGTCCACGGATGCATTTATTCTGATCCTTTGAGTATTAATAGGAAGAAGAGGAATGCCAGCTGCAATATTTTCAGTGACAAAATGACGAACTTCTGGGTTCAGAAAAAACCTGCTCTGTTACTGTCTGATTGAAATCGGGTCTGTGATTAATTCGCGACCAGCCGACATAATGTCGAAACGGAGACAGGTACTTTCGAAGCCCTCACTCCGAATCACTTTCTGCTATAAGTTCCTCAAGTGGAACGAAGTCGAAAACAAGTCGTTTGGTAACTGGTATGAGAAAACAATACCACTGCAAGAAGGAGATTTTTCTAGCTGTAGAAGTACTTAAAGCACCAAGTAGTAGTGACAGCCTATAATTTAGTTAGAAACCGTGTAGTAGCTAAAATTAGGATACGGTTTTGTCTTTGTTTTTAGTTTTGTCAAAAAATTGAATTCGAAAAGTCTTACGAAGAACACATCAAGTTTTTGGAAAATTGTTACGAGGGAAAATTTGATAACCTTTCAACGTTACTGACTAATATCAAGTGGTTTGAGTTTCATTTTATTTATTAAAAGATTTAAACGTTCGAAATATTAGTTCGTCGCCTAAGGCTTACATCATCTACACCCTCTATCCTATAACGCTTATACAGTGCTAACGCAAGATGCCTCATAACCAAAATAACCTAACAATACCACTACTAGTTAAAAATGAACAACTTTCGCCAACAAGACGGCCACTAGCAGGTGTAAATCTGTTACACGTTGGTGCAGGCTAGAAAGGGTAGTTATTCTAAAGCAGAACAACAAAATTATAAAACGCAACATTACAGAAACATGTCATCTACCTATCACTATAGCGACCCAACAGAAGGCGTAAGCACAAACAAAGTACCTCCCAGGATGACGAGTTCAAAGACACAAAGGAAGGAGGGCAAGAATAACAAACGGAGTTATGGGTATATACCATATATGATTTGTCAATTGACCGTAAACAATTGATCGTGGATCAGTTGATCGTATGGACAATTGATCGTGTAACAGTATGAAAAAAGAAAAATGACATCGAT
The DNA here is from genome assembly GCA_963556165.1 of Tipula helvola. Lineage (NCBI taxonomy): Eukaryota > Metazoa > Arthropoda > Insecta > Diptera > Tipulidae > Tipula > Tipula helvola. Next base: position 367,022,599 of record OY744481.1, read on the forward strand.
TAATTTAGCTTAGAATTACGTAACTCTCACGGGCACGCGGGAGGTCGCTGCGCTCCCCCCGCTTAGCCCTCAGAGGGGCTTTAGAAAATAATTTAGAGTTTATAGGAATTTGCAACTCTATAGGAGCGGAAGTATAGGATCAAGTTTATTAGTTTAGATAACGCTCGAGAACGTATACGTATACTGTATGTATAAAATAGCCAACTGCGACTCTGTTCTGGCTCTGAGTCGATCAGAGAAATGGATGATACTATAAGTCATTATCTACGTTGATGAGCCACCGTCACTGATAACGCCCCTTGCGCCTACCAAAATGTTGAATTTAATACAAAAGACCAGGAATTTCCATTAAATCCCCTATCTTGCCATTATACAATATTCTGGAGTGCCCTCATCGTTGCGCTTTTTCTTGTACTCAACCATTAAGGTCGAACTTTCACATTAATGCAGGACAACGGGCCTGCCTCTTGATCATAGCTCTCTACGCAACCCCAGTTTTTCCGCTTTTACAAGATAATAATTCTTCTCCCGCTGGCGCTACATCCCATGAAAGGATTTGGCCGCCTCAACGATGCTTCTCCAAATAATTCGATCTGCCACAAGAGAACGCCAGACATGGTGACCGAGTGTGTATAGGTCCCTCTCAACGTCGTCCATCCATCGGGTATAGGTGGTCTCCCACGAGGTCCTTCATTCGTTGGTGCCGACTCCAAGGCCTGTTGTGGGTCCTGCAGTGGTTGTTGTGGGGCCTGCAGTGGTCCGATTTTGTGAACGAAGTACGTGCCCAAGTCATCTTAGCCTTGACGATTTTGTGAATGCGATAATGTCGACTTCATTGAGATCATTTCTGATCTCGTGATTTATTCGCATTCTGTACGTGGCTCACTCTTTAATGGGACCGAGAATTCTTCTTATCATCATACGCTCAGTTACAGCGATTTTCTGGATGTTTTGCGCTGTTAGTGTCCAAGACTCGCAATCAAAGGTGACAACTGGTCTTATCAGCGACTTGTGTCTTCTAATTTTTCATCTGCGATATCACGTTCTGCACTTCATCATATGATGGATGAGGTGATAATCAAGATAATAATGACACGAATATATGTTACAAATACAAATATTTTGGTTTACTGAATCTGGTCATATTGTGAAGTAATACGACAGAAATTGATTGTTTTGTATCCGAATGTGAAAGTATAATGCTGCCGAACGGCTTAGACAAATTGTTTAAATGCTGAAGATGTCTCGACCGCTTATTTATATATTCTTGTTACCCCACTAACTGAACAAGTGCATGATTAATTACAAGCAGTTGGTGAAAAATGTTGAATTTAAAAGTAAATAAAACATGTTTAGAATATTTGTTTGGTTTTGTAACAACAGCTGGGGCATTGATTGTAAACGATGATTATGAGACAAGCAAATTATCCAGTTCTTTTGTAACAGGTACACTACTTTTTGTATCGTTGTATTTGATCATCTTTTATGAGACATGCATAATAACGTCTGTTTCTTTCATATCCTACATTTAAGCGGTTAGAACAAAGAGCGTAATGAGACAGTACAAAATAACTGGTCTTTCAGCTTATTATTTATAATAATTAAGCTCAATACATCTATATTTTGATTAACTATGTAATAAACGTGTTTGTTATTAATTGACCAATTTATTTAAACTAACGTGTAGACACCACCTCTTAAAATGATCGTCATCGTTACTATAAAGGTGGATATGGCTTAACCAACATTAACACTAAATTCAAAAAGCAAATACTTATGTGTTTTGCTACCTGTATGCAGTAATATCAGAAGAGGATTTCAGCTAAGAATTAATTATAAACAGCATAACGATTTAATAACACAATACAATTTTTATTGTTTTGCCAAGTCATTCTGACACTATGCTATACTCTTATATAGAATTAAGTAAATCTCATCGGTATATAAGACCAACACAAAATAATGTTTCAGTTAGTACAGTTGTGGTTCTAAACTAGAAAAGTTCACTTTAATAAAAATCAATATGGAACGTTGGGCGGGTAAAGTTGCTGTTGTAACCGGTGCAAGTGCTGGAATTGGTGCTGCAATCGCAATTGATTTAACTAAACATGGTTTAATTGTTGTTGGATTAGCGCGTCGTAAAGAAAAAGTTGAGGTATAGTTAATAACAAATTTATTCTGTTATACTCATTAATTACAAATTGAGTTTTTTTTTTCTACTATGTACATAGGCTCTAAAAAAATGTGTGGCAGGCGCAAAAGGTAAACTTCATGCATATACGTGTGATGTATCAAGCGAAAAGTCGGTGAACAATGCATTCGATTGGATCGAAAAAACTTTTGGTCGCATTAATATTTTGGTAAATAATGCTGGTGTTTCGGTGAGCACAACAATTTTAGGTGATGACAGTAAAATGGAAGATCTGTTGCGTGTCATTGATACAAATGTTGTTGGACTCTTGTATTGTACGCGGGCCGCTTATAAAGTATTAAAAAAAACGGGCGAACCTGGACATATTGTGAATATTGGCAGTATAGCAAGTCATAGTGTACCAGCTATTCCACCACCAAATAACAAGTTTAATGTGTATCCGGGCACAAAACATTGTGTTAAAGCTATAAATGAAGTGTTGCGCCAAGAGTTAACGCATTTAACTAAGCAGGTACGTGTTTCAATGATTTCACCCGGCCTTGTGAAAACAGAAATTTTTGATGCCGGTGGTTACGATAAGGATTTTTTTAAGCAAATGGGACATCTACAACCAGAGGATGTGTCTGCGGCTTGTTTGTATATTCTTGGTGCTCCGGCACATGTTCAAATTCATGATTTGATAATAAAACCGGTGGGTGAAATGTATTAGCTTTCAAGAATGTTTATAATAAATTATTTTTAAAACTGTTACATAATCGCATATTTATTTTTGTATCACATAAAATCCAATTTTATCAAATTAAGAAATTTCGCGCTCCTTCCTAGATTGGTTTTGCTTTCTCATTTCCCTCGATTACGCTTAGTTTTCTTGAGGCCTAAACCAAGTGAATTTTACCTGATTGCTGAATTGATGAGCATTTTAAAGTTTGTGCACGAAAATCCAGTAAGTATTAACCAACAGTTTCAACTGAAGGTACTAGAACTGAAACATCTTCTTCATTATCTTTACTGTTATACACATTTCCTAAGGCAGAGAAGCGGCGTAGTATCAACATTATTATCCGAACTCAAGTTATCCTCGACCATGGTATTTTGAGGTAAAGTTGTAGCCGAAAAATACGATCAAAAATGTTATTCACGTCATCATTACATTAGTTTCACATATTACCTCTGGCTGATCATCGTTGAAAGATAAAATTAAATAATGTGCACATACGGCAAAGCAGCATTCCTGAGCAAACAATATTAACTACTTTCCAAGCGTTTAGCATAAACTTCAGTGGTATGGCGTGTATCCTTAGAACAAATACACCCTGTGTTTGTGGTAAATATACCCATAAGCCACCCATTAGATATATCAGAAATCTTGCACAAATATTCCTATCCCTATAGAGGGCTTCAGTAGCAATCCCGGCACACTTTATACGGAAATCTAGTTTCATATATCCTTTGTCTGGATGTTTGGCGGATTGATGTTTTTCGTTGGGAGGGTTGTCAAATGATGTTTTTGAATTGGCCTTTTTAGATCATTTAATCTTTACAATGCAGTGTGACTTCTCGGACCTTACCATCTTTTCCAGTTGCCGCTCCTCAATTTTACCTACTATAGCCATTAGCTGTTGGTATCTTCGGTTCCTTAATAAAAACAATTGGTTTCGCCTTTTTGCTACTTTATTCTCTTCTGTAGCGATGTTAAATATTCTGACGACCCTATTCTCCAAAACTCTTTAGTCAGCCTGTGCATTTCTAGCGGTTGCTGAATTATAGGTATATAAATACCTAAAACGGTTCACCGATAATGAAATGCCCTTGTCTTATGACGGCGGTATCTTCGATGCCTGAAGATATAGAGTACTCAGTACATCGGCCTCGAGTTGAGACATGCTTCGATTTGGTTGAGTACTGTTGACATTTCCTCATACATACTTCAAAACAGTTTCTCCTAGAATTCGTTTTAAATGGTACTTGGCTGATTTTACAATAGCTCCCCACAACCATCCGAAGTGAGGACATGCCGAAGCATTAAAATGCCAATTTATGCCATCGTTTGAGGTTATATTTAATATTTCGCTATATATGTGGCTGCATAATCCTCGCCAAACATTAAATCTTCTGAGTGCCGCTACGAAGGCGTTTGTTGTTAAATCGCTAACAACTTTTAAGCGTACCGCCTCGAAAATTGCACATCGCAGTTAGACTTATAAACCTTTACCTTAAATCCTCGTTCATAAATTTAAGATACTCCTGCTTCAATGTAGGATTGTTTTTGAAACACTTTTCTACTTAAAGAAATCTCGCCATGGCCTGGTTTTTTGATTTACCTAATTCTACTCCTTCCCTTAGTGGTGACATCACATCATAAGAATGCTTACAACCTGATTTAAACGCTTCTTCAAGCTGTGCTTGTTCTAATGTTAGTTGTTTAGATCTTTGTTCGTTCTGCCTACAGTGGAGACCACAGGTCGCTGTCTACAGTGACCCCTTTTTACTTCTGGCATCATAGGATTAAATCATAGGCATCATGGGACATTAAATTTGGGATCGGCCCAACTTAAGACACTGATGTGTTTCGATACTATCGTATTTAGTTCTTCGTTGAACAATCTACAGGTTAATTTAGGTAACACGTACGCACACAATTTGTTTCTTTTCTCTCGTTTTGACTAATTATGCTGTCAATATGTTCCTGGAGTTTAAGCTTTACTTCCATATCTCGTTCCTTTACATCCTCGTCGACTATGAAATTTTCATCTGCCAAGTACGGAATTTTTCCTTTGAATTCCAGAATTCGGTGAATCAAATTCGAATACATTGACAAATAATTGTTTAATCCATCTCTACCTATAACTTTTCTTTTCCAACTGCCATATTGAAGGGTACTGCCTTTCGACTTCTCCGAAGCGTGTTTCAACTTTACTCCTACCTCCCCGTGGTTCATTATCGGTTATTACTATTTCAGGAATTCCAAGCTGTGTAAAAATAGGTTGAAGTTTTTCGATCGTATTTTCACTGGTCTCGTCTTCATTATCTTCCCAAGCATAAAACGACTGTAATTATCAGTTATTTTCCATTAAGCAGATCCGAAATATAATGACTCAGGATTTTATTTGTAGATACCAAATGAAAACGATTGCAAGCTTTGACATAATTCGTCACATCACTATCTTGACTGTACCACCAAGTCTTTGTTCTTAGTCTCCTCTTCATTAATGACTCGCCCGGATGTCTGCAGTGATGTGACGAATTATGTAAAGCTTGAAATCATTGTCCTGTTAGGTGGTATCCACAAATAAAAATCCTGAGCCATTGGATATAAAGGAACTACCTAATGGTTTACGGAAACAATGGCATGACAGACGAATATTCTCAATTTAATGCTCTTTGAAATAACTATTCTTCGAAACCGCAGTAAAATTCCGTTCACCTCCGACAAATCGTCTGAATATCGCTTATATTTTGACATCTATTGTGGCCATTTTACATATTTCAAACAACACTTTAAAGCAGTATACTTCATTCTTTATTACCTCTTCTTTAAGTTCTTCCAACGTAATTGCTTTTGGCGTTGCTTTTCTAACCACTTCCCCGTGTTGGTATATTACATTCATATCATGTGATTTATACCCACCTTTCTATTCTCGGACACGATTTTGACAAAGGCTGATGAGCCTTTGCATCAACTCCCCAAACCGTATATGGACTAGCATCAGCCATATCCATTCTGAAATGAATTAACTTGTTCTGATTCCACTCAAATTTGTTACACTTTCTTGCCAGAACTTTTAAAGGTTAACTAAACCTTAAAAACTACGAAATTATTCTTTTGTATTTAGCTGTCTAAAATTACTGATATTTCTAACTTTATCTATTGAATTATATGTCTAATTCCACTAGCATTTAAAATGTGACCCATAAAAATCGTATTAGCAGCATTTTCTAATTTTGTAAGTACCTCTTCTAAAATGCTATCATCTTCTTTCATAATCTTTACAAAAATTACAGTATCGTCGATATAAATTATGATTCTTTCGAGTCCCAATAGGAAACATTTCCATCGGTTATTGAAAAATCTCACTAACGCACGTCATTCCAAACATCAATCTAACGCAGTTATTTGGCTAGAACTAGGGGTTAGGTAGAGGGTGTACCTTCCTTCTAATTGCTAATGGAGATATTCATTCGGATGTTCCTTTCGCTCGTTCTTTTATATCGTTATCTAACAACTCTTTTAGTATAAACGACACTTTTCCCCTCAAAAGAATCACATTAAAACAAATTAGTTTTAAACACTGAGCTAGACTTGGGCAGGAAATTAAGCACCGAGCTTGACTTGGACAGGAAATATGAATCCAATGCATTTTCCATTGATTTGTACTCATCCTTTTTCTTTCGTTGGTCATCTTTCGCTTCGATGGCGATGTTTCCCTCAAAACTCAATCTGTATAATATTGCGCCATTGTCGCTTGCCATTTCTTCTCTTAATTGAACTTTTTCTTAATCTTTCTACTAACTTTCTTTATTTTCACATGTACTTCGGATTTAACCTTACTTTTTTTTACTTTTTACGTATAGTTTTCAGATTTAACCTTTATTTTCGGATTTATTATGTTCTTTTTATTATTTTTAATTATTTTTTTGATTGCTCGTCGCCAATGTAATGCTGTATCTGCTTAATTAAAATATATAATTTAGCTTTTAGACCACACAATAGAATGGACCGATAGCGAAGTGACGTTTCCATATAAAATTGTAAAGTAGTAGCTTGTCTCCAACATCTACAGCGCAAAGTAGCCTTGTGACCGATAGGGTAACTAGAGAAAGTATAATCAAAATTAGTACCCAATGGCGGTTTAGTCTATTCTATCCATACTGTTTATTATACAAGCGTTTTAATTTCATATTAGCCGTGTTTTTTTATAAGTCTCGATAGATCTCAATAGATCGCATCCAGATGTTCTCTATTTTTGTGGTTAAACTGCAATTGATTCAGTTTATTTTAATCAAGAATAATATTTTATTCAACAGTTTATCGTTTTTAATTCATTTCCTTGAATTACACAACTTATTAATTGTACATGAAAATCTTGCTTTTTATCCAGATATGCTATCGAGACTACAGATTTCCCCTTTTATTAGTAAAGACACAAATTAAAATTTGTATTTTAGCATGGACGCATACCAAATCAATTTTTAGTACATCTATCATACAATAGGAAGCTAGTAGCTGATTTACATTTAATCTTTTGCTCTATTTTAAAATACAGAATTATGTACGATAAAAGTATTAATTTTTTTATTATTTTCTTCCATTATGAAGATGCATATTAAAAATGTGTTATTTAATACTACTTACCGCAATCCACAACTTTTTTTAGCGAAAAAAAATTGAAAAATCGAAAAATGAACCTGTTTATCATTTTTCGTAAAAGTTGCTCAACATTTAAAAGACCATAGTAGCATTTTGAAAGAGAAAAAAAGTTTTAATATGTCCGTCTCATTTTTATATATGGATAAAATGTATTCGCACTTTTCCTCATGTATTTATATTTTTGAAATAACAAATTATAATGAAAACAACATGGCGTAGCGTTGTTAAAATAAACACAATTCTTAGTGCTGCGAGTGCCAGTATTTTTAAGTGGATGATAGGAGTAGCTACAATTTTCCATTTTTTATTTTTGCAAATATCTGAATAGATCTATCGAGACTTATTGACGATTGTAAAAGTAGAGAAAGCGCCTCTCGAGGACAATAGTTAAAATGATGCACCTGATAAAATGACATTTGTCACAAATGCGACGAAAGAAAATTTAGCAATGCGGTAATTAAAAATTATTTTTATAGTCCGAAATTGGAATAATTTACAATTATTAGCAATCCGGTAAGTAAAAATTGAGTTTACAGTTCAAAATTGGAATTATTTACAATAATTTCGAACGTCAAATTATCAGGTACATCAGTTTAAAAATTTTCCACTAGGTGGAATCCGTGATGCTCCAATCGTCAATAAAAAAACACAGCTATTATTACGGTGACACCTAGGGAAGAGTAGAATAAGTTGTCAATAGCACAAATGTACTGTACTACAATGGAATTTTCCATGATAAAACTGTCCTTAATGTCTCTTAGACTATTCTTACCGGAACAATCATGAAATTTCGAGAAGTTTTGGTTTGAGTATATAAGGAGCCAACGAGTTCGAATTGAAACATTAGTTTTTGGTAAGCGATAGTGTGAAGATTAAAAAGTGAATTAAGAAAGTGATTTAAAAGTGTTTTAGTGAAATTTAAAAATTATAAGTGAACAGTAAAATTGTGTATAAAATTATAATAATTGATTTTGTGAAATTTTATTAATAAATTTTTGTGTTAAATAAATAAACTCGTTGGTGATTAATTGAAGTGTTATGTTTTAAGGCCCTTTTAACATACATTCAATCTTTTCGTTCTTTTGCAAAAGAATAGAAACACGAAGAAAAGTGCAAATACATTTTACCCATATATAAAAATAGGACGGGCATACTCAAAATTTAATGTTTTTCTTTCAAAATTTTACTTTGATTTTATAAATTTTGAGCAACTCTTACGAAAAAAGTTAAACCACTGGCCCTATTCTGGCTATTCCCTGGGAATTGGGAATTGAACTATTTTGACAGTATTCTAGAAGTTTGGAATTATTTTTTCCAAAAGTGTATTCTGGTGATTGGGAATTTTGAATGTAGGGAAAAATAATTCCATTTTATGGAAGTTTTGACGTTTATTTTTCCCTAAAATTTTTTTGGGGAATTAGATGAAACTGATTGTTTTATATGTTTTCATTATTTTATTTACAACGTAGAATCGGTAAAGTTTTGATTTTATATGTAAAAAATAAAATTGTTAAATAATGGCGGCTGTAAAATTTAAAATCGTATTTTTGCAATTCGAAATTATTTCCAATTACGCCAGAATACACTTTTGGGAATTGGGAAATAAAAAATTGGGAATTTTTGAAGTTTGGAAATATAGCAATATTTTTCCAATTCCCAATTCCCAGGGAATAGCCAGAATAGGGCCACAGTTCATCTTTTTCAGATTTTTCCGTTTTTTTTCGCCAAAAAAGGTTAAGTGCTACAGTAAATAGTATTGAATAATACTTTTTGGGTATTCATTCTGATTTTAACACAAGTAAATCATACTAAAACGTATTTTTTATCGTACATCTTTTGTCTTTTGGAAAAGAACGAAAAGATTGAATGTAAATCAGCTATAAGCAATTACATTTATTTCCCGTATACATTTTCTTATATATCCGCGCGACTGTTTTGCACTGCTATCGTGATGACGAAAAACATTAAAATCACCAAATTACCCAAGATTCACGTTTGTTAATATTCGGTTCGCCGTCTAGATGGCAACATGCACATTAAAAAGACTAAGAAAGACAAATTGAGGTACAATGTTTTGTCGTTTATTTTATTTATAACGTCAAAATGTATCACGATTTATTTTCTTGTTTAAGTAAGGACGATTTGACAGAAAATGATGATTGAATGAACGATTGGTAAATAAAAATTAAATAGGTAATTGAAGTGGGTTGCCACACCACAAAACACCGACTTTAAATTAAAACACAAACCAATTTATTTGCAAAACACTACTATTTACAATAAACACAAAATTATTCCAAAATTAATTTACAAAATCACTAAAATTCATTCAAAATACTTTTACACTATTCACAAAGTCTCATACTAAATCTCAACTCTCTCGCGTTCGAAATACGAACACTCGTTCGCTGAACATCAAACACCTGTTTTTATATACCGAAATGCTCGTTAAAGAATAACCAAGGATGTTCTCAATGCGAATATTTAAGAACATAATTAATTCGCCTAAACGTTCGTAATTTTACTATTTGGATGGTTGCACCTAAATTAGAGTAGAACAAGTTAATTAAATAGATTACTGGCTTTTCAGTCGACCACCGCAAGTGCTTATAAGCACTTACAGTGCATGTTTTTGCATATTTTTGTTAGTTAATCTAGCAAAGACTTGAACCATAAGTGTAAGCACCTACCTCCGGTGACCGCTTGGAAAGACACATTATTTTGACCGGTTATATTGAGATGTAAATAGAGGCGTTTGTTGTTGAATGATGATTGGTATTTGGTAGAGTGCGATAGAGTGAAGATTAAATAGTGCGTTGATCATAGTCATACTTTTAACAAAAGCAAAATTATTAAGAGTATTGCAGCCTCAGTTTCGACCTGAGAATTACGAAACATTTATTTTTCAATCAATCTCATCAGGCTACAGCAAGTAAAATGCAAATTAAACATTTGATTACTTTCTATATATCTATATACCATATATCTCTATACAAAAAAAAAAAAATATCTGACTATAATCCAAAAGAACGTAATATTTCAAGATAGTGTGAAAGCGTTTTGCGTAAATTTTAGTAATTTTGTGAGTTAACTGTGGAATAAATGCGTAGTTTTAATTATGTGTTAATTAAATT